>CM055895.1:27629543-28829543 GCA_029582155.1 Panopea generosa
TCATTATGATAACAGCTATCGTATATTATTTATGAAAACTGCTAAATTGCATGCCGGCTAATCATTATATATTCAGTTTATGACATATCCTTTCCAGCTATACAACTATAAATTGTTGCTCATTTGCACCAATTCATTTAAATTCGAAATTTAATTAGAATATCAACGTTTTGAGGAAGAAAATAATTCCATTTACTGTTTCTGTAAATGTATTGTCTATCAGTTCATCCAATACCTATCAAGATGGTGTTAGGAGATAGTACAAACTAGAATTCAATACGCCATTCGGTAGCTACAACTGAGCTCCTAGTCACATTGATAGTAAAGTTTCTGATTCACAGTTTGGTTTTCGCAAAGGAAAATCTACAGTAGATGCTTTATTTGTTTTATTAACTGTGATACAAAAGTATTTAAATGAAAATAAACGTTTATACTGTGTATTTGTCGATTTTAAAAAAGCTTTCGATTGTGTTTACAGAAATGCTTTATGGTTTAAATTGCACAACTACGGAATTCAAGGCAAGGTTCTTCGTATTATTAGAGATATGTATCATAGTGTTAAATCTTGTGTAAGATCATGTAATAGTTAAATGGTTTTGCAGGAATGCGGTCGGGTTACGCCAAGGGGAAGTAATTTCGCCTATAGTCTTTTTACTGAAGATTTTGAATTGCTTTTACAACAAGACATTTATTCAGGTTTACTGATAGACGATATAGTTATAATTTTATTACTTTTTGCAGACGACATGATTATTTAACGAAACACTCCAGAAGATATACAAACAAGAGGGCAAAGATGGCCCTATATCGCTCACCTGAGTGACCTTGAGTCACCCAACTTAAGTAGATTATATAATACAATCATGTACACTCAAAATTCAATAAAGATGAGATGGGCGAGTAGTAAGAATTCTGCTGCTTTGTTTTGAAGATGTAACAGATGCATAGAAGAGTTGTGCGATAACAATAGTATCCTTGTGCGGATATCTAAATATCAGATATCGAAAGGAAGTTTTCACTATATATCAATATAAAGAAAACCAGCCTCCTCTCCTGGCGACTATGTTGTTCGTCGAATCGCAATAGCTGGAACAAACTTGGTAGAACTTCACCCATGGTAAATGTCAGTAAAATTACATCGAAATCAGGTCAGTAGATTCTGACAAGAAGGCTTTTGAAGTTTTTACTATAGCTGCCTTTATAGTAAACTAGTACCTCACTGTGGCGGTCATGTTTTTTAACAAATCACAACGGCTTGAACAAACTTGGGTCACCCATGGAACATTTCTTCGAAATTGTTTTAAAATCGATCCGGTGGTTTCTGACAAGAATATTTTTTAAGTTTTTACTATAGCTTATATAGTAAACTAACCCATCCCCCTGGCCGCCATGTTTTTTGACGAATCACTATGGTTTGACCAATCTTGGTGATGTGTCCAAGGAACGTTTCTGTAAAATTATTTTAAAATCGAGCCAGTAGTTTCTGACAAGAAGATTTTTTAAGTTTTTACTCATTAAACTTGCCCGCCCCCTGGCGGCCATGTTTTTTGACGAATCAAGATGGCTTGAACAAGCATGGTAGAGGGTCACGCAAGGAACATTTCTGTGAAGTTATATAAAAATTGGCCCAGTGGTTTCTGACAAGATGATTTTTTAGGTTTTTACTATAGCTTATATAGTAAACTAACTCCACCCCCTGACCGCCATGTTTTTTGACGAATCACTACGGTTTGAACAAACTTGATGAAAGGTCCTCCAAGGAACATTTCTGTGAAATTATTTTAAAATTGAACCAGTAGTTTCTGATAAGAAGATTTTTTTAAATTTTAACTAATTATACTTGCCCTGCCTCTTGGCGGCCATGTTTTTTGACGAATCAAGATGGCTTGAACAAACTTGGTAGAGGGTCACCAAAGAAACATTTCTGTGAAGTTATATAAAAATTGGCCCAGTGGTTTCTGACAAGAAGATTTTTTAAGTTTTACTATAGCTTATATAGTAAACTAACCCCACCCCAGGTCGCCATGTTTTTGACGAATCACTACGGTTTGAACAAACTTGGTGAAGGGTCATCCAAGGAACATTTCTGTGAAATTATTTTAAAATCGAGCCAGTAGTTTCTGACAAGAAGATTTTTTTTAAGTTTTTACTAATTAAACTTGCCCTGCTCCCTGGCGGCTATGTTTTTTGACGAACCAAGATGGCTTGAACAAACATGGTAGAGGGTCACCCAAGGAACATTTCTGTGAAGTTATATCAAAATTGGCCCAGTGGTTTCAGAAGAGAAGTTGCTAGAAGATAAAAGTTAACGACGGACGACAGACGACGGACACCAAGCGATCACAAAAGCTCACCTGTGAGCCTTCGGCTCAGGTGAGCTAAAAAGCCTGGACTTATTAAATACATACTGTAGTCAATGGAGTTTAGATGTTAATACATTAAAAACAAAAGTTATGGTTTTTAGAAAAAGGTGAAATTTATTAGATAATGAAAAGTTACAATGGCACTGATTTAGAAAATGTAAATGACTTTAATTATCTGGGGACCATTTTCAACTATACCGGGACATTTGTAGCTATCAACCAACAGTTCATTGGTAAAGCCTTAAAGCCTTAAATGTGTTGTTGATTAATTGTCGTAAATATAAAGTGAAACCTTATATTATTTTACAGAAAGTATACAAACTTGCGTATGATGATTTTATAAAAGGTAAAAAGAATTGGTTTGTCTAATGTTAAACAAATGTTATCTGACTATGGCTTTGGATATATTTGGGAACATTCCTCAATGATTGTCATTAATAATTTTATTAATGTATGTATTTAAACAAAGAGTTATTGACAGTTTCCTACAAAATTGGGTTTCAAATAAATCAAATAGTGGTGTGGTAGAATTATATAATAATGTTAAAAATTTTTTGCATACGAACAATATTTAGATATGTTACCATGTGATTTGAGAACATATATTTGTAAAATTCGATTATCGTCACATTCAATAAGAATACAAACAGGACGTTATGCAAGAAATAGAACTCTAGAAATGAACACTTCTGTCTATATTGTAATTCGCAGAATCTAGAAAATGAATTTCATTTTATTTTGAGATGTCCCTGCTATTTAGATTTAAGACAATATATAAGCAACTATTTTTTTTCCAGAGACCTAGTATGTTTCGATTCATAGAATTATTACAGTCAGATAATAGAAATGCTCTTTTTAACCTAGCAAAATATATAAAATGTGCTTTATCTATTCGATTGTCTTTGACACATAGTTGAACGTTGCCATCCTTATTTAATTTCATCACTCGAACACTGCTGTATGAATGTATATGTGTGCGTGTGCGTGTGCGTGTGCGTGTGCGTGTGCGTGTGCGTGTGTGTCCACGTTACACGATCTAAATATATTTGTTAACTTGTGTTTAGATATGACGATGTACTATGTATAAGTCAAATAAAATATATGTTCTGTTCTGTTCGGTTCTGTTTACATAGCAGAACCGGCACTTAATTACGCTAATTGAGTGTACATGTAGTATCCTAACAATAAGACTTGCATGAAGTCACACATATATACCTGTATGAAGTCACATATTTAACTGTATGAAGTCTCATATATCTGTCTGTATGAAGTTACACAATTTACCTGCATGAAGTCACACATATATACCTGTATGAAGTCACATATATTTACGTACATGAAGTCACACATATATAACTGTATGAAGTCACACATATATACCTGCATGAAGTCACATATATTAACCTGCATGAAGTCACATAAATATAACTGTATGAAGTCACACATATTTACCTGCATGAAGTCACACATACATAACTGTATGAAGTCACACATATTTACATGCATGAAGTCACACATATATAACTGTATGAAGTCACACATATTTACCTGCATGAGTCACACATATATACCTGCATGAAGTCACACATATTTACCTGCATGAAGTCACACATATATAACTGTATGAAGTCACACATATTTACCTGCATGAAGTCACACATATATAACTGCATGAAGTCACACATATTTACCTCCATGAAGTCACACATATATACCTGTATGAATGCACACATATTTACCTGCATGAAGTCACACATATATAACTGTATGAAGTCACACATATTTACCTGCATGAAGTCACACATATATAACTGCATGCAGTCACACATATTTATCTGCTTGAAGTCACACATATATACCTGTATGAAGTCACATATATTTACCTGCATGAAGTCACACATATTTACCTGCATGAATTCACACATATTTACCTGCATGAATTCACACATATTTACCTGAATGAAGTCACATATATATACCTGTATGAAGTCACACATATATAAAACTTTATGAAGCCACACATATATACATGTATGAAGTCATGTGTACTTAGCTGCATGAAGTCACACATATTACCTGCATGAAGTCACACATATTACCTGCATGAAGTCACACATATTACCTGCATGAAGTCACATATATTTACCTGTATGAAGTCACATATATTTACCTGTATGAAGTCACACATATTTACCTGCATGAATTCACACATATTTACCTGAATGAAGTCACATATATATATATATATATATACCTGTATGAAGTCACACATATATAAAACTTTATGAAGCCACACATATATACATGTATGAAGTCATGTGTACTTAGCTGCATGAAGTCACACATATTACCTGCATGAAGTCACACATATTACCTGCATGAAGTCACACATATTACCTGCATGAAGTCACACATATTTACCTGTATGAAGTCACATATATTTACCTGTCTGAAGTCACACATATATACCTGCATGAAGTCACACATATATACCTGTATGTAGTCACATATACTTACCTGTATTAAGTCATCTTAGCTGGATGAAGTTACAAATATTTACCTGTATGAAGTCACATATTTGTACCTGTATGAAGTCACACATATTAACCTGCATGAAGTCATGTGTACTTAGATGCATGAAGTTACGCATATTTACCTGTAAGAAGTCACACATACTTACATGTATGAAGTCACATATATTTACGTGCATTAAGTCACACATATATACCTGCGTGAAATCATGTGTACTTACCTGCATAAAGTCACACATATATACCTGCATGAAAGCATGTGTATTTACCTACATGAAGTCACATATATTTACCTGTATGAAGGCATGTGCATTTACCTATATGGAGTCATATGTCATATGTGTTTATCTACATGAATCATGTGTATTCACCTGTATGAAGTCATGTATATTTAACTGCATTAAGTCACACATATACATACATATATATATATATACCTGTATGAATTCATATGTATTTACCTGCATGCAGCCATGTGTATATACATGTATGAAGTCATGTGTTCCTGTATGAAGTAATAAACCGACCTACCTGAATAAAGCCGTCGTTTCTCTGCATGAGATAATGCAATTGATCTTTAACCGGCCATTTGAAAAACGGATATCCGGGTACAAACATGACTGGTGCCATGTCGCTGTGTCCATCTATATGGATCTACAACAGAAACAACCAGCGGGATATACAAGCATTCCCAATGTGACATGAATCTTAATTAGTGGGATTAAACCCTGCAATGAAAGTCTGTGAGATGCAAGATATCCTTAATCCACTGACTAACGGATCGATGGGTGGGGTGACGAGGACACAGCACAGCAAGTATAGTTAAACTCAATGAAAATCCAGTGCTAGAACCAGTGTACTGTGCCCCATCCACCTATTTATTTAAAACGGCCAAATAAATATAACGACCCAAACAGTTTTATAACCCATCTGTAATGTTTACACCCACGAATCGAACATTTGCAGTATGTCTAAGCACCTCCGATTAAGCACCTCCTTCGCTGCTGCTGATCGACATTTTGCGACATAGTTATGTCAAACAATCGTGGTAATTATACATGGACTGAAAGGTCGTACCATTATATTAGGTACACATCTGTCATAGATTGTGTTTGTAGAGTAGTATATGGTGCAGTATACAGTTTTGTTATCAAAATCAACGAAACACGACTGTTGTACTGGGACCGATCAACAAAATATATATATGTATATGTTCTGATAAACTGCATGTTCATATAAGCAGAGCAGTATATATCTATGTTCCGATAAACTACATCTTCATATCAGCAGAGCAGTATAAATCTATGTTCCGATAAACTACATGTTCATATAAGCAGACCAGTATATATCTATGTTCTGATAAACTGCATGTTCATATAAGAAGAGTATATATCTATGTTCCGATAAACTACATGTTCATATAAGCAGAGCAGTATTTATCAATGTTCCGATAAACTACATGTGCATATCAGCATAGCAGTGTCTATCTATGTTCCGATAAACTACATGTTCATATAAGCATGGCAGTATTGATCAATGTTCCGATAAACTACAGCATATCAGCTGTACAGTATCTATCAATGTTCCGATAAACTACATGTTCATATCAGCAGAGCAGTATCTATCTAAGTTCCGATAAAATACATGTTCATATAAGCAGAGCAGTCTTTATCAATGTTCTGATAAACAACATGTTCATATCAGCAGAGCAGTATTTATCAATGTTCCGTATACTACGTGTTCATATCAGCAGTACAGATTTCATCAGTTCAATGCCATTTGATGAATTATAGAGATTCACTGTGAATTATGGATTATCAATCTTGAAATAAAAAGTGTTTATTTCAGTGAAATATTAACTAATGTTCACGAGTAAACCCTCATTTGAAGCTTCGCTTATCGTGATAATACCACTTTAGTGTTCAATATGTGCTATTTTATCAACATATAAGCCAGGCCCGATAAACTCAGTTGGTAACGCGTCTGACTCAATCCAGGGGTCGTGAGTACGAATTCCCGCCCGGAAACAGTCTCCGTGAGTATTGGTATACGATATTGTGTCTCATTATCATTAGTCTATCACCGCTGATTCAAGTGGAACAGTTACCAGTTACTTGCGGAGATGGGGTGTGCTCGAGTACTGATTAACCTTTCAGGATCCCAGAAAACAGTGGTTAGATTAACTGATCGTCTGTTAACCCTCAGAGCAAAACTTACCAACGTGTTTCCCGTCTTTGGAATAACCCCGGCTTCTGCTGCTTCAAACCAATAAGGGATGACTGAAATTATAAAAAAGGAAAACGGAAACTGAAATATCAAATTTTAAAAAAATATAATTTCACGTATGTGTTGTTCTTTCATTTACAATATTTTAGACAAAATTACAAAGAAAGGTATAATTTGTCATTTAATGAGAAGATAGTTCACTGTCAGTTTGTATTTGTTATTGGCAACAAGGTTTTAGATAACAAAATACATAACACGTGCCATGACGTTTGAAACTAAATAATTTGAATCACGAAAATGAATACAACATTATTCATTATAGTGGGATATAATTTGAGTAGCAGCACAAACAGCAAAAACAACAGCAAAAACATCAGCATTAATAATAACAACAACAACAGCAGCAGCAGCAGAATCTACAGCAACAACATCAGCATTAACAACAACAACAACATCAGCAGCAGCAGAATCATCAATAACAACTATGCTATACTATGCTATGCTATGATCTGCTCCACCGAAGATATTAATTTTTAAACTGTAAAAGATTGTCTGACTGTTTGATAATATCAGGGATGGAATTTTAACTTACAGCTCCTACAAACAACAAACATTTTCTAAATAATTCATAGTTTGGCTTTCGAATAAAATTATATAACATTTTAAGTAGATCTTAAATTTTGAGATGTACTTAAATGGGCTTTAAAGATAATTTGGTGAAATTCCGTTTGTCACTGTGTACATCAGAAGAGCTTTTTGATATTGAACTCCGTCGGGAAATTATATAGCTGTGTCAGTTTAGCAAAAAAAGTAAAAGTCTTTGTTCAAAAGAATTGCAACAGATCGGCTTTGAAGTTGACTAGAATCCATGGAATCTGGAGAATAATTTACCCAAATTGAACAACAGAAGTCCAAATGTGACAAAGTGTAATCTATAAATAATTTGCGCATATGACTAGAAAACTATGGTTTGATTCTGTTTTATAAAGACAGCAATTTATTGAACATTTTTGTATTTTCTACTTGTCAAGTCCATGATAAAAGTTTTAATTTATAGTAATCCCTAAGAGATTTTCATTTACAGATAATTGTATTGGAAGTCATTTGCTTACATGATCGATGGATATTTCAGTTGATACTTACTTTTATGAAATAAACATGGCTTTATATCAGTAACTTTAAGAACCATATTGTTATTTCAGTAACATTAAGAACCACATTGTTATTTTAGTAACATTAAGAACCATATTGTTATTTCTGTAACATTAAGAACCATATTGTTATTTTAGTAACATTAAGAACCATATTGTTATTTCAGTAACATTAAGAACCACATTGTTATTTCAGTAACATTAAGAACCACATTGTTATTTCAGTAACATTAAGAAACCATATTGTTATTTCAGTAACATTAAGAACCATATTGTTATTTCAGTAACATAAAGAACCATATTGTTATTTCAGTAACATTAAGAACCACATTGTTATTTTAGTAACATTAAGAACCATATTGTTGTTTTAGTAACATTAAGAACCATATTGTTATTTTAGTAAAATTAAGAACCACATTGTTATTTTAATTACATTAAGAACTATATTGTTATTTCAGTAACATAAAGAACCATATTGTTATTTCAGTAACATTAAGAACCACATTGTTATTTCAGTAACATTAAGAACCACATTGTTATTTTAGTAACATTAAGAACCACATTGTTATTTCAGTAACATTAAGAACTATATTGTTATTTCAGTAACATAAAGAACCACATTGTTATTTCAGTAACATTAAGAACCACATTGTTATTTTAGTAACATTAAGAACCATATTGTTATTTCAGTAACATTAAGAACCACATTGTTATTTTAGTAACATTAAGAACCATATTGTTATTTCAGTAACATTAAGAACCACATTGTTATTTCAGTAACATTAAGAACCACATTGTTATTTCAGTAACATTAAGAACCATATTGTTATTTCACACAATGTTCAAAGCCATAAACATCAGCATTTAAATGAATTGATAAATCAGCACGCACACGAATCATTTGCTCAATCTTTAAGTTGTGCTACCAACGCACTTCCATTTTCTCACCCACTGATGTATTGTGAACTTTTTAACAAGAGGCCCACGGGCCTTTACGGTCACCTGATTATATTTCATGACATCAAGCTATATGAATCTATTTTTCAACTTTTGACCTTCGGGAAGTAGCAAAAATCCAAACACGGATTTTGAATGTCACATATGCATCAATAAATCACATCACTTTCTCTTATATAGATTTAGCAGAGTAGTACCCGAGCCCCCCCCCCCCCCCCCCCTTCCCCTACCCCTACCCCTTCCCCTCCCCCGAATGTCAAACCGTGAGACCCATTGGCATGAAATTCACATTTGTATGACGGATTCATAGGCTTCATTAAGTAAGTATGCTAACAATTTGTTTTCCAGTGCTTCCTATAATAAGAAGAATATTTTTTAAAGTTTACCTTAAATGTGACTTTTTTGACCCAGGGCCAAGGTTACAGAGGGGGTGGGGCACTCAAAAAATCATTAACTGTCATGTCAGCAACAACATACCACACCAAAAACCATTCAAATGAGTCTATTCGGTCATAAGAAATGACGGGTTTTGTCATTTTCTCTTATATAGAATAAGTTAAATAGGCCCCATCCCCAGGGCCAAACTGTGAGACCCAGGAACTTGAAATTCACAATTTTTACAAATAGAACAAATAGATATCAATTATTATGCTCACCAATTGTTTCTGAGTGCTTCTTATAATAATAAGAAGATTTTTAAAATTTACCTTGAATTTGACTGTTTTGTCCCCACCCCTAAGACGTCATGAGGGTTGGGACCATGAAATTTACATAGATATTAACCGTCATGTCAGCAACAACAATCACACCAAATAACATTCACAAACGTCTATTCAGGCATAAGAAAAAAAAACTGGCCGGGGGGGGGGGGGGGGGGGGGGGCATGTAATTCACAATTTTAATCCAAAGCTGTATACAACATTTCATTCCGATTGAGCTTAAGATTTTTGAGAAAAAGTAGAAAATGCCAATTAAATTGTTTACGGACGTACGAAGCACGGCGACCGCAAAAGGTCCCTTGAGACACAGTCTCGGGTGACCTAAAAAGCCAGTATAAAAACTGGTAAAACAATAAGATGATATTTTCGACCAGTATACAAATAACAAAAACATTTTCTTGTGTAGTTTGAGCATTGCAATAATTCCCCCAGAAACGTGTAAAAGCAGAAATGTAAAACTGGATTGAATTAAAGTCATGTATCACCCACATAAGCAGCATCTGGGTATAACTGTTCAGTCAGTTTTGTAAAATTACTATTGATATATCGTCAATGGTACATGTGCATGAACAATTGGGGAAATGGGCTGTAACCAAAGTGGTAAAATTGTCATAAATTGCTTAAAAGTGTCGGGCTGATCAGATCTATAAACAGTGTCTGGTTTACCTGGGACGGATCCAGCGAACCTTTAAATGGCGAAATGAATCATGTTTAACACATTTGTGTAGAAAAATCATGGTAAACTGCATTTTGATTTATAAAACCGTAATGATCTAATAAATCAATACTTCTACTAATACCAATACTAATACTAGTAGGAGTGATATTCGTCGTAGTAGTAGCAGCAGCAGCAGTAGTCACTAGTAGTAGTAGGTAGTAGAAGTAGTGTATTAGTATTAGTATTAGTAGTAGTAGTAGTAGTAGTAGTAGTAGTAGTAGTAGTAGTAGTAGTAGTAGTAGTAGCAGCAGCAGCAGCAGTAGTAGTAGTAGTAGTATGAAATAGTAGCAGCAGTTACATCAACAGCAGCAGCAGCAGCAGCAGCAGCAATAGTAGTAGTAGTAGTAGTAGTAGTAATACTAGTAGCAGTAGCAGTAGCAGCAATAGCAGTAGCAGCAGCAGTATAAGTAGCAGCAACAGTAGCTGTAATAGCAGAGACAGCAGCAGTAGTAGTTGAATAGTAGAAGTAGTAGCAGTAGCAGCAGTAGAATCAGTATCAGTAGTAGCAGTAGCAGTAGTATATTAGATATTATTATATTAATCCATGGTATTTTATTTGAACATAAAAAACAACAATGTTGACGTTGGCGTAGCGGCCTAAACCTGGATCCATTCAAGTTAATAATGAAGGCTCACAGACTTAAATGTTTGCTTAGCTCTAATGCAAATGGCCATTTCATTGACGTACTTCCAGTTATAATAACTGTGGAGATTGTTTTATGATACCTGAATAGTTTCATTGACATTAACCAAATCCAGAAAATAATCAATTAACACTTAATAGTAATTGCTTAACAAGCTGACCCCAACCATAGTTTCATTAGCAAGTACAAAAAGTAAGCTTTAAAGAGACGTCCGGCAATGGTTCATTAGCACAAATATATAAAGTAAGCTTTAAAGAGACACCGACAATGGTTCATTAGCACACGTACATAAAGTCAGCTTTAAAGAGATACCCAGCAATGATTCATTAGCACAGGTACATAAAGTAAGCTTTAAAGAGATACCCGGCAATGGTTCATTAGCACACGTACATAAAGTCAGCTTTAAAGAGATACCCGGCATTGATTCATTAGCACAGGTACATAAAGTAAGCTTTAAAGAGATACCCGGCAATGATTAATAAGCACAAGTACATAAAGTGAGCTTTAAAGAGACACCCGGCAATGGTTCATTAGCACAAGTACATAAAATAAGCTTTAAAGAGACACCCGGCATTGGTTCATTAGCACATGTACATGAAGTAAGCTTTAAAGAGACACCCGGCAATGTTTGAAAGACTTGAAAAAATCACATATTAATACAATGATGTATCTTATATACTAGTAACCTATAACACATACTCCAAATGATAAACAATATACTATGAAATCATTAATTTTCGTTGGGTACTAATTTTCGTGGATTTCGTGGGGAGCCTAGACAACGAAATCAAATACCCACGAACTTAGTTTACGCTATGTAATGTTGTCAACATATAAATTACATCTGTGTTCATATGCCTACGTGCATGCATTGTGGTAAACAATCCATCCTTTATTTTATATATTTTCTTTCGTCATATCGCATCACTATTTACATTGACACTTTTGTCAACAGTGTAAGATTTTTTATACTCATATCATCTTTAATTTCTACATCCATCCGCTGATAGACGTGTGTGTGTGTGTGTGTGTGTGTGTGTGTGTGTGTGTGTGTGTGTGTGTGTGTGTAGCGAGGTGTCTTTTAAGATTCGCGGACAAAAGCCCCCCCGGACAAAAGCCCCCCCGGACATAAGCCCCCTCAAACCGGTAGGGCGGACATAAGCCCCCTCGATGTTTTTGCAAGGCGGACATAAGCCCCCTCGTCTAATTTTTTGGGGCGGACAAAAGCCCCCTCGACTATTTAAGCAGGGCGGACAAAAGCCCCCTTACAGTACCAACTTGATCTACGACAACGAGTCATCTACCAGCCGTATCCTCGTCTACGCAAATTTTTGAGTTTTTTGTATTGTTTCCGTTTGGCAGTGAAAGGGTTGATATGTAAATTTTGCAAACAACTTGGATCCAGTTTTCAATAATCAGCATATGATCGGGATCCAAACTGTTTGCAAAATTTACGTATAAACCCCTTTCACTGCCAGACACAATTTTTACAAACTGCAGTCGGAGATCAGCCACCGTCTATCTGAAGTACAAAATGTTCATATTTTATTTTATTGTTTCCGTTTGTGAAACAACTTAGATCTGATCTGGATCCAATCTGTTTGCAAAATTTACGTATTAACCCTTTCGCTGCCAGACACAAGCTTTACAAACTGCAGTCGGCGATCAGTGGAAGAGTAAGGTAATAATTGTTATTCGTACTTGTGCATTAGGTATGTCGTCAAAAGAGACGTTGTGTCTGATAGGAGGTTTCCCTGTTAGTCTTTATTTAACCTCTTTCTTAATTTTGTCTGACTATTTTCACATAAGTAAATTGAAGCTGTTTTCAACAAAAATAAAGGCTTCAATGGGGAAAAAATTACCGATAATAATTATTATTATAACTTGTGCATTAGGTGTGTCGTCTGTGACGCTGTGTCTGATACGCTATTTTGGCAAACAGTTTATTTTATTTTATACGGATTGAGGGGGGCTTTTGTCCACTCTGTACACGAGGTAAGGGGGCTTATGTCCGCCCTATATTTTTTGGGATCGAGGGGGCTTTTGTCCGCCCTGCTAAAATGGTCGAGGGGGCTTATGTCCGCCCCTTGAGATTAGCCGAGGGGGCTTATGTCCGCCTTGCAAAAACATCGAGGGGGCTTATGTCCGCCCTACCTGTTGGAGGGGGCTTATGTCCGGGGGGGCTTTTGTCCGTATACCGTCTTTTAATTTACGCCACTGCGCGTGTATACTTCAGTCAAATATCAGAGGTACTAAAAATAGACCGTCACCTTGTAACTAATTGCTATCGAGTTGAAACAGTTTCAAACAATGTGACGTATAGACCTACGGTAAACATTGTAAAAAGGTGTAAAACATTGTAAAGGGACAGTATGCGCGCGTACAAAGAAAACTAAAACACAAGTTTATATTGTTTCTCTTTATGCCGAAAGCGTAAACTTTATATTTTTGATTTTTTTTGTGGAAATTTGGTTTCAACGAATTTAAGACCCCACGAATATGTCTTTGAAGAGGAAACCACGAAATTTAATACCCACGAAAATAAATGATTTCACAGTATGTAAATTTAAAATGGATTTTTTTTGAATAATTAAAAAAATAAAATACATTGTCAAACAATCCTATTTGTAACTTAAAAGTAAAGACAGTGGCCTACTTTCTTAACTCTAACGAAAAATACGAGTGATCAATATGTAAATATGGCATCATTATAAAACACAAGTGATCAATATGTAAATATGGCATTATTATAAACTACAAGTGATCAATATGTAAATATGGCATCATTATAAAATACAAGTGATCAATATGTAAATATGGCATCATATGATCAATATGTAAATATGGCATCATTATAAACTACAAGTGATCAATATGTAAATATGGCATCATTATAAAATACAAGTAATCAATATGTAAATATGGCATCATTATAAAATACAAGTGATCAATATGTTAATATGGCATCATTATATAATCATCAGTTCACAATAATCAATAATAATACATAATGTATATGTGACAATTTTACAATAACAATGACAATGACAATGACAATGACAATGACAATGACAATGACAATGACAACGACAACGACAACGACAACGACAACGACAACGACAACGACAATGACAATGACAATGACAATGACAATTCTTTATTGAGCAATGTTTTATAAGTACAAGTACATAAAATAAGCCTTAAAGAGACACCCGCCAATAAACAAAATGTACTGTATAACACACAATAATAAGTCACAATTTAGAATGTAAACTATTTAACTTTATTTGTTGTTCATTGAAGCGTTTGATACTGTCTGTTCTAAGTTTGAGAGCAAAGTATATAAACTTTGATAAGACTTTTGTTACGTAATCACTATTAAATAAATGATAAAATAAATGATATGTAGGTGTATTAAGCATAGAAATGTATTCTTAGGTTGCAATATAACTGGCAGATCGTAATAAAATGATACTCGTCTTCAATGGTTTGCTCCTTGCAAAGTGGACATATTTTGTATTCATATGGAATATTGTTATGTCTGCTAGTTTCTATCATCAAATTATGAACATTTAAATCTTGAAAGTGAACTTCTGAATTTCAATGGCAAATTACAATACAAGTATTTTGCAATTTTCAGTTCAGGCATGATATATCTATTAAAACGACCTTTTCCAGACTCAGCGACACTACCACACCATCATATTTAGTACAATCAATCAATCTTTGCTTGAATGTATAGATAAACAATTTATCATCACCAACACCATTATTTAACCAGACATACCCAAACCCATATTTGAATAATAGACTTTTAATTTTGGTTGCCCAAGTAATACGTCCAACTTCATCCAACTGTTTTAACATTTTATAACATTGGTATGGATATCTTGTTCTATTCATCTTTAGCAATTTTAACCAATATCTGACAATTACAGTGATAATCGACATACAGTGGATATCTACCATATTCTACTCTAACAAACATGTGAAATACATCAATGGGGATATTTTAAAAAAATTCTACAAAATTGATCATGTACATTTTAATTGGTTTTGAATATTCATATCCCCATATTTCAGATGCATAAAGTAAAAGGGGGTTAACCATCGTATCAAACAGTTTAAATAAGTACTTCCTTTCAAAATAACCAACATTATTTTGTAATTTAATCATTGATATAATTGCTTTCTTAGCTTTTAATGCCAAGCATGTTTTTACATATGTCCAAATCAATTTTGAAGTTAAATATAACCCCATATATTTATACATAGAAACTGTTTCTAGTAAAATATCATTAAACCATATTACGTATAACATTAATTTTTTTATATAAGATAAGTATGCAACATTTAACAATTTTCCATCGAAAATAGTGTTGGCACATAAGTTTTGATAATATTAGCAAACCATATATCTTAAAAATACATATTGATATTTTCTTAAAGTTTTATTTTCAATTACACCAATTAAAACTTATAAAATTAAAATACAAGTTTAATTTTATTGTTATAGATGCCAACAAAATTGCAAATAGAGGCGTCTTTCAACAATTGACAAGAGGTTTGCCACTTTATAAAATAGAAACAAACTTAAGAGTCTACGTACACAGAAGGTTATTATGTATTCACATTTGAATCACGTATATATAGATTGTTTTAGAAACAAGTTATAACATAAAAACTAAATGTAAAGCGATTTGTTCTCAAAACTCACTCTAAGACTAATTCACCGTACCCTTATATCTCTAAGCACAAATATAAACATAACACACCCATTTGAAACAGGAAGTTTTTCCACGGGCAGTATAATGGCTGTGATAAATAGTCCTTATTTCTTCTTATTAAAAAATGCTGTTTCCGTACTCTAATGCTGAATTTGTGATTTGAATGACATTGTTGATGTATTTGATGCTTGGAATTCGGGATATAAAATACATGATTTCTAAATCTACTTTCACGTTGTCAACACTTAACAGAAAAAAACAATCTGGGGAGAAACATGCCCCCTACTTTCATTATATTTTGGCACAACAAACAATAAAATGTAAGTTTCCCTTCTTTCTATAAATGACAAAGTCCTACAAGAAGGACAAACAATGGTAGTATTATACATGTAATGGGCTGGATGGAGGGGGTGGAGGCAGTCTTTAAAGGTGAGCTCCCAAACCAGCCATTCGCCTCGCTCCCGCAGATTCACCTTTCTCTCGTAGGCCGGTTTTAATATATCGTTGATGGGTAGTGAATTTTTGAGCACTTAAATATGTTTACATTTCAGTTTAATAGATATTTAGATTAAGTTTGACGAGTATTTAAAGTGAAACGGAGAGCTGGATGCTTGCTTAGTCATCTCCAACGTTAAAATGAGCTCCCGGCCTTTAAGATGAAATTGCCATTTTAAAAAACCACTTAAGTCAAATGTAAGTTGTTCATTTCATGAATGACTGGCCTTTCTCGAAATTTGAAGACATTGAAATTTTTCTCTAGTTTGATAATTTTATCATAAACATGGCAAGGTTTTTCGTTTGTCTGTGTGTTTGTTTGTTTGTCTGTGTGTTTGTTTGTATGCGTTTTAACGCTATTTTCAATATACATTCCTATGCCGCCAAGCTTAACAGGTGAATTTAAACTTTTTGTACTATTGTACTGCCTTTAATCATGTAGTATATACACAGCCTTCAATTATGTAGTACATACACTGCCTTTTGGGTGTTTTTTAACAACCTGCACAGTAATTAAAACCAACAGTGAATATAGCCGGTTGTCATCTTGTGCTGATAGTCCTGGTAGTGAGTATAGCCGGTTGTCATCTTGTGGTGATAGTCCTGGTAGTGAACATAGCCGGTTGTCATCTTGTGGTGATAGTCCTGGTAGTGAACATAGCCGGTTGACAACTTGTGGTGATAGTCCTGGTAGTGAACATAGCCGGTTGTCATCTTGTGCTGATAGTCCTGGTAGTGGACATAGCCGGTTGTCATCTTGTGGTGATAGTCCTGGTAGTGGACATAGCCGGTTGTCATCTTGTGGTGATAGTCCTGGTAGTGAACATAGCCGGTTGACAACTTGTACTGATAGTCCTGATAGTGAACATAGCCGGTTGTCATCTTGTGGTGATAGTCCTGGTAGTGAACATAGCCGGTTGACAACTTGTACTGATAGTCCTGATAGTGAACATAGCCGGTTGTCATCTTGTGGTGATAGTTCTAGTAGTGAACTTAGCCGGTTGTCATCTTGTGGTGATAGTCCTGGTAGTGGACATAGCCGGTTATCATCTTGTGCTGATAGTCCTGATAGTGAACACAGCCGGTTGTCATCTTGTGCTGATAGTCCTGGTAGTGAACATAGCCGGTTGTCATCTTGTGGTGATAGTCCTGGTAGTGAACATATCCGGTTGTCATCTTGTGGTGATAGTCTGGTAGTGAATATAGCCGGTTGTCATCTTGTGGTGATAGTCCTGGTAGTGAACGTATCCGGTTGTCATCTTGTGCTGATAGTCCTGGTAGTGAACATAGCCGGTTGTCATCTTGTGGTGATAGTCCTGGTAGTGAATATAGCCGGTTGTAATCTTGTGGTGATAGTCTGGTAGTGAACATAGCCGGTTGTCATCTTGTGGTGATAGTCTGGTAGTGAACGTAGCCGGTTGTCATCTTGTGGTGATAGTCCTGGTAGTGAACATAGCAGGTTGTCATCTTGTGGTGATAGTCCTGGTAGTGAATATAGCCGGTTGTCCTCTTGTGCTGATAGTCCTGGTAGTGAACATAGCCGGTTGTCATCTTGTGCTGATAGTCTGGTAGTGAATATAGCCGGTTGTCATCTTGTGGTGATAGTCCTGGTAGTGAAAATAGCCGGTTGTAATCTTGTGGTGATAGTCCTGGTAGTGAACATAGCCGGTTGTCATCTTGTGGTGATAGTCTGGTAGTGAACATAGCCGGTTGTCCTCTTGTGGTGATAGTATGGTAGTGAACATAGCAGGTTGTCATCTTGTGCTGATAGTCCTGGTAGTGAACATAGCCGGTTGTCATCTTGTGGTGATAGTCTGGTAGTGAACATAGCCGGTTGTCATCTTGTGGTGATAGTCTGGTAGTGAACATAGCCGGTTGTCATCTTGTGGTGATAGTCCTGGTAGTGAACATAGCCGGTTGTCATCTTGTGGTGATAGTCTGGTAGTGAATATAGCCGGTTGTCATATTGTGCTGATAGTCCTGGTAGTGAACATAGCCGGTTGTCATCTTGTGCTGATAGTCCTGGTAGTGAACATAGCCGGTTGTCATCTTATGGTGATAGTCCTGGTAGTGAACATAGCCGGTTGTCATCTTGTGCTGATAGTCCTGGTAGTGAATATAGTCGGTTGTCAACTTGTGGTGATAGTCTTGGTAGTGAACATATCCGGTTGTCATCTTGTGCTGATAGTCCTGGTAGTGAACATAGCCGGTTGTCCTCTTGTGCTGATAGTCCTGATAGTGAACATAGCCGGTTGTCATCTTGTGCTGATAGTCCTGGTAGTGAACATAGCCGGTTGTCATCTTGTGCTGATAGTCCTGGTAGTGAACATAGCCGGTTGTCATCTTGTGCTGATAGTCCTGGTAGTGAATTTAGTCGGTTGTCAACTTGTGGTGATAGTCTTGGTAGTGAACATATCCGGTTGTCATCTTGTGCTGATAGTCCTGGTAGTGAACATAGCCGGTTGTCCTCTTGTGCTGATAGTCCTGATAGTGAACATAGCCGGTTGTCCTCTTGTGCTGATAGTCCTGGTAGTGAACATAGCCGGTTGTCATCTTGTGCTGATAGTCCTGGTAGTGAACATATCCGGTTGTCATCTTGTGCTGATAGTCCTGGTAGTGAACATAGCCGGTTGTCATGTTGTGGTGATAGTCCTGATAGTGAACATAGCCGGTTGTCATCTTTTGGTGATAGTTCTAGTAGTGAACATAGCCGGTTGTCATCTTGTGGTGATAGTCCTGGTAGTGAACATAGCCGGTTGTCATCTTGTGCTGATAGTCCTGGTAGTGAACATAGCCGGTTGTCATCTTGTGCTGATAGTCCTGGTAGTGAATATAGTCGGTTGTCAACTTGTGGTGATAGTCTTGGTAGTGAACATATCCGGTTGTCATCTTGTGCTGATAGTCCTGGTAGTGAACAAAGCCGGTTGTCCTCTTGTGCTGATAGTCCTGATAGTGAACATAGCCGGTTGTCATCTTGTGCTGATAGTCTTGGTAGTGAACATAGCCGGTTGTCATCTTGTGGTGATAGTCCTGGTAGTGAACATAGCCGGTTGTCATCTTGTGCTGATAGTCCTGGTAGTGAATATAGTCGGTTGTCAACTTGTGGTGATAGTCTTGGTAGTGAACATATCCGGTTGTCATCTTGTGCTGATAGTCCTGGTAGTGAACATAGCCGGTTGTCCTCTTGTGCTGATAGTCCTGATAGTGAACATAGCCGGTTGTCATCTTGTGGTGATAGTCCTGGTAGTGAATATAGCCGGTTGTCATCTTGTGGTGATAGTCTGGTAGTGAACATAGCCGGTTGTCCTCTTGTGCTGATAGTCCTGGTAGTGAACATATCCGGTTGTCATCTTGTGCTGATAGTCCTGGTAGTGAACATAGCCGGTTGTCATCTTGTGGTGATAGTCCTGATAGTGAACATAGCCGGTTGTCATCTTTTGGTGATAGTTCTAGTAGTGAACATAGCCGGTTGTCATCTTGTGCTGATAGTCTTGGTAGTGAACATGGTTGTCAACTTGTGCTGATAGTCTGGTAGTGAATATAGCCGGTTGTCAACTTGTGGTGATAGTTTTGGTAGTGAACATAGCCGGTTGTCATCTTGTGGTGATAGTCCTGGTTGTGAACATAGCCGGTTGTCATCTTGTGCTGATAGTCCTGGTAGTGAACATAGCCGGTTGTCATCTTGTGCTGATAGTCCTGGTAGTGAACATAGCCGGTTGTCATCTTGTGGTGATAGTCTGGTAGTGAATATAGCCGGTTGTCATCTTGTGCTGATAGTCCTGGTAGTGAACATAGCCGGTTGTCATCTTGTGCTGATAGTCCTGGTAGTGAACATAGCCGGTTGTCCTCTTGTGCTGATAGTCCTGGTAGTGAACATAGCCGGTTGTCATCTTGTGCTGATAGTCCTGGTAGTGAACATAGCCGGTTGTCATCTTGTGCTGATAGTCCTGGTAGTGAACATTGCCGGTTGTTGGTTGTCTACTTGTGGTGATAGTCCTGGTAGCAATTTGTGTCTTTGTTCCCTCCCCCTCCCCACCCCCACCCCACCCCTAGCTGCTCCACAATATGGATGCTGATACAAGGCGAGTGAATCTTCTCCATCTGCCTATAAATGAGTTCTTAGATACACGCAAAGTGTTGGTAAGACAACGCACAGCCCGGGACCAGTGGCTCCAGACGTTGTACCATTGGTTAAGGAACACAGCATGTTGTAGTTTCAAACACAAAGTTATGATACAGTTCTACAAAATGTACCGACCGGCCTCTGTACCCTGCTGAAGTACTGTTCCCCAGATAAAATCGTTTAAAGATATTTTAGCAGCATTTGCATTTGCACAAGAAGACATCGAGCATAATTTGTATAAGTCAAACTATGTTGACAATCGTTGTAAAAACAAACTAATTTAGATTGTACTAATTTATTTTAGCATCGACTGCAAAATTAACTAAAACATTGTGTGTTTCTCTGTCGAGTCCATCTCCTAGGTAGAACCAGTACTGAGTGCTGTTTTTGGCCCGGGACCGAACCCACGATATTTAGAATTATATACGTTTATTCTAAATGTTAAAAACAGAATTACAGGTTTATTTTATTTTTCTACAAAACAGTTTCAATTATATCTTAAAATCGATCATCATTAGATGTTCACACGAGTTAATAACACACACTTAAAGTGCAATACTAAATAAATTTTTGAACCGTCGCAAAAGATAGTCATCTCTTTATCGAAAAGTTCGAATTTGAAAAGGAAACTTGTGTAAATATAACACATTTAGATACTTTCATTTTGTTTATCAATTTTACGACATCCTGATGAAAGGTTATCTAGCATGCCACAAAGTATTCAGGTAGTCAATCAGCAGCCGTGTATGGTGTTAATCTGAGTGCATGTATCCACGTGGGCCTTTGAAGTGAAATAATAATGGGAATCATCGTGTACATACTGTGAACCCTATTTTTGAGGTCAGAGATGAAATCATAATTGTCGAGGTGGTGGCAGTATTTGGTCTTCAACAGCCTCAAATGTTAAAATTTAAAGAGTCGAAATTATCTCTCAAAGGAAGATCGAAATGACGGTTTAACGCCATTTTCCAATACTAGTGTTTGAACATGAAATTCACCATCTTAGATAAAATTTATAATGGAAACAAGTAGAAAATGCAATAAAAAAAGAGTGCTGTTTTTATTACACCAGATTTATAAATGCATGTGCTCAAAGCTTGATTAGTGCCACGTGTTACTACATTTGGACCACTTTTGTTCAATTGTTCTTTTGAGTTCATGAATTCTTTAATCAGACTTAAAAAAGATTAGCTAGAATTATCTCAGACAACGATTTTGACACACCGTCCTGTGATTTTTCCTTATTGAAATGGATGGAGTTCAATATCGAAAAGCAGCAGTAAAATAAAAAATAAAATTTTCAAAGTACCGCCTTATATTTGAGGTTCATTTAAGCAAACGCATGAAATACATTCTCGAAACTTCAGATTTCATTTTAACAAAAAGTTATATATCCCAAGCCAAACTGTGATGCTTTTGTTATATTCAGGAGCCGCAATTAATTATTTGGAATTATATCCCCGATTTCACAGATAACCGTTTATAGTTTAAAGTAATATCTTTATATCGGAGCATGCCAACCATATTTATTATACAAATCTATATAACATACCCGTATTATTATTTCAAAATTATTATATATGATGGTCGTTTGTAGTACATTTAATGTTAAACACATGTTCGTGTATAAAATATGTTATTGAGAACTCAGACATTCTTCTCGTTAAATAGTGTTTACTTTGCTGTATTTAAACGAATCATATGTTTGCCAAGTTCTTTAACACTACTAGTAACCATCCGCGGCTATCAGATTGTGAAGAATACTTCAACTTGAGGTCTCACTGTTTTATCGGTACCGAGGCTCTGCCGATGTTCCTGTCAAAACAGTGATACCGAGGTCTGGAACCACATTACCCTAATAGTATACTAACGACTCATTCTTGTTCGTGCACACAGAACACGGATTTAGGCATAGCACCACCATTGAAAAAAGGAAGTGCTTCCGTGGGGTAATCGCATAAAGGCGGTTATAAATAATCCTTGTTTCTTCTTATTCTTTAAAAATGCATGTCCATTATGTTAATGCTCATTTCTTATTTGAATGACATTATTTATACATTTTGAACATTCTGAAAGCATTGTTATGATTGAATTGTGAATTCAGAAACAAAATTGATGCTTGGAAATTATGGTATAATTACATGATTTCGGAAGTCTACTTTCACTTTGTCACCAGTGTACACACTGAGCAGAAAAAACTCTTATATGACACATGACCCTCTACTTTTCTCATCATATTTTGGTAGTGCAGAGGTTGACAAACGGTAAAATGTAAGTTTCACTTCTTTCATTTGGGTCTCTCTATGAATGACAAGCCTTCAAGCTTTTATTATATACTAAAGAATAAACAACAAAAATCAATGGTGGGATTATACCTTCACATATTTTTTACAACCCTGTCACATTCCGTCCCCTGCCATTCCAGCGCTATGGCGTATACCGTGCATGTATAATAGTATGTTGAAGCACTATTTGTCTGCTATTAGAATAGCATGTGTAAATCGATCTTCCTGCATTAAAGCGAAAAGTAGGTCTTAACTATGCTTACGCTACTACAAAACAACAACAACAATTAAAGCTAATTAAATCACACATTTATGTTTACATGCAAGAAAATGAATCTTTTTTTCCGGTTTAGATAGAAAATATCATCCTTGGGGATAACTGTTTTAGCGGTAGCTCGGTTTTGGCGGTTGCTCGGTTTGGGCAGTAACTCAGCTGAATCTCGGTACCGCTAAAGTAGTATAATTTATATCACTCCGGACACATGGCAAATCATTACAATCAAGCTGTAGAGGAAATATACTGATCTAGGTCTTCATGTCTCAACAAACACCACATCCACACTACGGGAGTAGGCATGTAAAACATGCGCAACAAACAACACATCCACACTACCAGAGTAGGCATGTAAAACATGCGCAACAAACAACACATCCACACTACCAGAGTATGAATGTAAAACATACGCAACAAACAAAACATCCACATTATCGGAGCAGGCATGTAAAACATAAGCAACAAACAACACGTCTACACTGCCGGAGTAGGCATGTAAAACATACGCAACAAACAACACATCCACACTACCGCAGTAGACATGTAGAACATGCGCAACAAACAACACATCCATACTACTGGAGTAGGCATGTAAAACATACGCAACAAACAAAACATCCACACTATCGGAGTAGGCATGCAAAACATACGCAACAAACAACATGTCCACACTGCCGAAGTAGGCATGTAAAACATACGCAACAAACAACACATCCACACTACCGGAGTAGGCATGTAAAACATACGCAACAAACAAAACATCCACACTATCGGAGTAGGCATGCAAAACATACGCAACAAACAACACGTCCACACTGCCGAAGTAGGCATGTAAAACATACGCAACAAACAACACATCCACACTACCGGAGTAGGCATGTAAAACATACGCAACAAACAACACGTCCACACTGCCGAAGTAGGCATGTAAAACATACGCAACAAACAACACATCCACACTACCGGAGTAGGCATGTAAAACAAACGCAATAAACAACACATCCACACTACCGCAGTAGGCATGTAAAACATGCGCAACAAACAACACGTCCACACTACCAGAGTAGGAAGTAAAACATAAGCAACAAACAAAACATCCACACTATCGGAGTAGGCATGTAAAACATGCGCAACAAACAACACATCCACACTACCGGAGTAGGCATGTAAAACATGCGCAACAAACAACACATCCACACTACCGCAGTAGACATGTAAAACATGCGCAACAAACAACACATCCACACTACCAGAGTAGGAAGTAAAACATACGCAACAAACAAAACATCCACACTATCGGAGTAGGCATGTAAAACATGCGCAACAAACAACACATCCACACTACCGGAGTAGGCATGTAAAACATGCGCAACAAACAACACATCCACACTACCAGAGTAGGCATGTAAAACATACGCAGCAAACAAAACATCCACACTATCGGAGTAGGCATGTAAAACATACGCAACAAACAACACACCCACACTGTCGGAGTAGGCATGTCAAACATACGCAACAAACAACACATCCACACTACCGGAGTAGGCATGTAAAACATACACAACAAACAACACATCCACACTACTGGAGTAGGCAGGCATGTAAAACATACGTAACAAACAACACATCCACACTACCGGAGTAGGCATGTTAAACACACGCAACAAACAACACATCCACACTGTCGGAGTAGACCTGTAAAACAAACGCAACAAACAACACATCCACACTACCAGAGTAAGCAGAGTAGGCATGTGAAACATACGCAACAAACAACACATCCACACTACCAGAGTAGGCAGGCATGTAAAACATACGCAACAAACAACACATCCACACTGCTAGAGTAGACATGTAAAACATACGCAACAAAAAACACATCCACACTGCTAGAGTAGACATGTAAAACATACGCAACAAACAACACATCCACACTACCGGAGTAGGCATGTTGAACATAACACATCCACACTACTGGAGTTGGCATGTAAAACATACGCAACAAACAACACATCCACACTGCCGGAGTGGACATGTAAAACATACGAAACAACCAACACGTCCACACTGCCGGAGTAAACATGTAAAACATACGCAACAAACAACACATCCACACTACCGAAGTAGACATGTTAAACATACGCAACAAACAACGCATCCACACTACCAGAGTAGCCATGTTAAACATACGCAACAACCAACACGTCCACACTGCCGGAGTAGGCATGTAAAACATACAAAACAAACAACACATCCACACTACCGGAGTAGACATGTAAAACATACGCAACAACAACCCATCCACACTACCGGAGTAGGCATGTAAAACATCCGCAACAAACAACACATCCACACTACCAGAGTAGGCATGTTAAACATACGCAACAACCAACATGTCCACCTTGCCGGAGTAAGCATGTAAAACATACGCAACAAACAACACATCCACATTACCAGAGTAGGCAGGCATGTAAAACATACGCAACAAACAACACGTCCACACTGCCGGAGTAGGCATGTAAAACATACGCAACAAACAACACATCCACACTACCGGAGTAGGCATGTAAAACATACGCAACAAACAACACGTCCACACTGCCAGAGTAGGCATGTAAACCATACACAATAAACAACACATCCACACTACCAGAGGAGGCATGTAAAACATACGCAACAAACAACACATCCACACAACCGGAATAGGCATATAAAACATACGCAACAAACAACACATCCACACAGCCGGAGTAGGCATGTAAAACATACACAACAAACAACACATCCACACTACCAGAGTAGTCATGTTAAACATACGCAACAACCAACACGTCCACACATCCGGAGAAGGCATGTAAAACAAACGCAATAAACAACACATCCACACTACCAGAGAAGGCATGTAAAACAAACGCAACAAACAACACATCCACACTAGCAGAGTAGGCATGTAAAACATACGCAACAAACAACACATCCACACTACCGGAGTAGGCATGTAAAACATACGCAATAAACAACACATCCACACTACCGGAGGAGGCATGTAAAACATACGCAACAAACAACACATCCACAATACCGGAGTATGCATGTGAAACATACGCAACAAACAACACATCCACACAGCCGGAGTAGGTATTTAAACCATTCGCAACAAACAACACGTCCAAACTACCGGAGTAGGCATGTAAAACATACCCAACAAACAACACATCCACACTACCAGAGTAGTCTGGGTAGGCATGTGAAATATGCGCAACAAACAACACATCCACACTGCCGGAGTAGGCATGTAAAACAGACGCAACAAACAACACATCCACACTACCGGAGTAGGCATGTAAAACATATACAACAAACAACAAGTCCAAACTACCGGAGTATTCATGTAAAACATACGCAACAAACAACACATCCACACTACCGGAGTAGGCATGTTAAACATACGCAACAAACAACGCATCCACACAGCTGGAGTAGGCATGTAAAACATACGCAACAAACAACACATCCACACTACCGGACTAGGCATGTGAAACATACGCAACAAACAACACATCCACACTACCGGAGTAGGCATGTGAAACATACGCAACAAACAACACATCCACACTACCGGAGTAGGCATGCAAAACATACGCAACAAACAACACATCCACACTACCGGAGTAGGCATGTTAAACATACGCATCAAACAACGCATCCACACAGCCGGAGTAGGCATGTGAAACATACGTAACAAACAACTCAACCACACTATCAGAGTATGAATGTAAAACAAATGCAACAAACAACACATCCACACAGCCGGAGTAGGCATGTAAAACATACGCAACAAACAACACATCCACACTACCGGAGTAGGCATGTTAAACATACGCATCAAACAACGCATCCACACAGCCGGAGTAGGCATGTGAAACATACGTAACAAACAACTCAACCACACTATCAGAGTATGAATGTAAAACAAATGCAACAAACAACACAACCACACAGCCGGCGAAGGCATGTAAAACATACGATACAAACAACGCATCCACACAGCCGGAGTAGGCATGTAAAACAAACGCAACAAACAACACATCCACACTATCAGAGTATGAATGTAAAACAAATGCAACAAACAACACATCCACACAGCCGGAGTAGGCATGTAAAACATACGCAACAAACAACACATCCACACTGCCGGAGTAGGCATGTGAAACATACGCAACAAACAACACATCCACACAGCCGGAGTAGGCATGTAAAACATACGCAATAAACAACACATCCACACTACCGGAGTAGGCATTTAAAACATACACAGCAAACAACACATCCACACTACCGGAGTAGGCATGTAAAACATACGCAACCAACAACTCATCCACACTACCGGAGTAGGCATGTTAAACATATGCATCAAACAACGCATCCACACAGCCGGAGTAGGCATGTGAAACATACGCAACAAACAACACATCCACACAGCCGGAGTAGGCATGTGAAACATACGCAACAAACAACACATCCACACTACCGCAGTAGACATGTAAAACATACGCAACAAATAACACATCCATACTACTGGAGTAGGCATGTAAAACATTCGTAACAAATAACACATCTACACTACCGGAGTAGGCGTGTGATACATGCGCAACAAACAACGCATCCATACAGCTGGAGTAGGCATGTAAAACATGCGCAACAAACAACACTTCCACACTACCGCAGTAGGCATGTAAAACATACGCAACAAACAACACATCCACACTGCCGGAGTAGGCATGTAAAACATACGCAACAAACAACACATCCACACAGCCGGAGTAGGCATGTAAAACATACGCAATAAACAACACATCCACACTACCGGAGTAGGCATTTAAAACATACACAGCAAACAACACATCCACACTACCGGAGTAGGCATGTAAAACATACGCAACCAACAACTCATCAACACTACCGGAGTAGGCATGTGAAACGTATGCATCAAACAACGCATCCACACAGCCGGAGTAGGCATGTGAAACATACGCAACAAACAACACATCCACACAGCCTGAGTAGGCATGTAAAACATACGCAACAAACAACGCATTCATACAGCCGGAGTAGGCATGTAAAACATGCCCAACAAACAACACATCCACACAGCCGGAGTAGGCATGTAAAACATACGCAACAAACAACGCATCCACACAGCCGGAGTAGGCATGTGAAACATACGCAACAAACAACACATCCACACTACCGCAGTAGACATGTAAAACATACGCAACAAATAACACATCCATACTACTGGAGTAGGCATGTAAAACATTCGTAACAAATAACACATTTACACTACCGGAGTAGGCATGTGTTACATGCGCAACAAACAACGCATCCATACAGCTGGAGTAGACATGTAAAACATGCGCAACAAACAACACATCCACACTACCGCAGTAGGCATGTAAAACATACGCAACAAACAACACATCCACACTGCCGGAGTAGGCATGTAAAACATACGCAACAAACAACACATCCACACAGCCGGAGTAGGCATGTAAAACATACGCAACAAACAACACATCCACACAGCCGGAGTAGGCATGTAAAACATACGCAATAAACAACACATCCACACTACCGGAGTAGGCATTTAAAACATACACAGCAAACAACACATCCACACTACCGGAGTAGGCATGTAAAACATACGCAACCAACAACTCATCCACACTACCGGAGTAGGCATGTTAAACATATGCATCAAACAACGCATCCACACAGCCGGAGTAGGCATGTGAAACATACGCAACAAACAACACATCAACACAGCCGGAGTAGGCATGTAAAACATGCGCAACAAATAATACATCCGCACTACAGGAGTAGGCATGTAAACCATACGCAACAAACAACACATCCACACAGCCGGAGTAGACATGTGAAACATACGCAACAAACAACACATCCACACTACCGGAGTAGGTATGAGAAACATAACTTTTCTCAACAAACATTGCATCCACACTACCGGAGTAGGCATGTAAAACATATACATTTAACACACACAATGAAATTAATTAACTATAAACGCCCCATAAAACGAAGTAAAAAACAACATTTTCCACTTCCTCTATGGTGACACTACAATTTCACAGGAAAGTCGTTTATCAGGATCCGCCACCTTTGTAGAAGACTGGCACGCGACGTGTACATTTAGAACAATAATTTAATAATTGATATAGATATATCTCTGTTTTAAAGCAAAACTATAACAATAATCTACATCTTTATTTATGTTCCCAGGCATCAGTGATGCTGACTCTACCAGTCGTTTGCCATATATATTTTTTCATAACATGAATGTGTCCGAGCATATAAATGCATAGTATGGTTTTATAGTTTAGATTTTTCAATTTCAATGCAGTGTTTAATTGTAGTCTTAGTGTTGTTGTTGTTTCTTTTTATATATATATAAAACAGTTCTCATCTGCTCTAAATATACCTGGCTGGTAATATCCAATAAAAGTTTCATTTATTTTAAACCACCAGTGATTTCTCGTTGCTACAGTAATCCCAATCTCTGTGAGCTATTTAAAATATTTTCAAGGTGTCTATTCTGATCTTCCGTGTCCGTCGTCGGTCAGCTGTCGTTAACTTTTGCTTTAAACAACTTCTCTGAAACCACATATTTTTTACCAAATTTGGTGTGAAACATTTTTATATGAAGCTCTCTCAAGTTTGTTCAAATCATGACCCTTTGTTCAAATTTGACCCCGTCCCAGGGTCTTATCAGGTTGTTTGTTTTTCAAAAAATCTTCTCCTCCGAAAGTACAAGGCCTGGAGCTTTGAGATTTTGCATGTGTTATCACCTAATCGGTTTCTCTCAGATTTGTTCAAGCCATGACCGTATGGTCAAAATTGGCCCCGCATCGGGGACTTATCAGTTAACATAGGGATTTTTTTCTCAAGAACTGACCAGCCAAATTCATTTTTATTTGGCATAAATGTTCCCTCTGAGTAGAGGTTTCAAGTTTATTCAAATAAAGGGGCTAGGGATCATTTGGGCCCAGTAAGGGTTCTTTTGTTTTTACTTAAGAATAGTATGGGATAACAGGACATTATGTTTTTCTTATCTATATTTGGTATCATTCCATCATCATACTGATGTCTGAAGCATTGGTTAGTCAAACCAGTTGAGACTGGGTCCTTTAAAGGGGATTTAATATCAATAAGAGATATCACTTAAAAGAATGGAACAAATGTGTCACGCTAGTTGTCGGTATATATGCATACATGGTTCAGCATTACCATCGAGTTCATGGCAGTTGAGATTATTCTATACATTTAGACACATTATGGTTTGAACAGAGCTCGACTCGAACCTACGACCTCAGCGATGACAGATAAGTATCTTTGGACAGCGCCTTAGATCACTTATCTACAATAAGGCATGTTTTTGGGAAAGACATGAATGACGTAAATTAGGAAGACTCCAATAGGTGCAAGGTTATGTTAGGTAAATAGGAACATTTGTGAGTGAGTACCACCTGGTATCTCCAGAATCAGGTCTATTAACCACAAATGAAAAAGCAGGGAATTTTATGCCTGTCCCACAATTCATAGCAGTTGAACGTTTACTAAACTGTGACGTCATCAAATTTTCAGTTCAAACAACTGACCAATCAACGTGCTCAAAAGTGGCTTTCCAAACATTGCTAGTTAACCGGTCCAATCGGGAGAGCTCAGTACGTACTACTGACTAATCGCAAAATTCAAAACAAATTAATCATAGAGAATTTGAGAAAAAATGCAACAACAAAAAGGCGACATGGCACACTTCTATGACCTTAACATAACACATTAACTCTTGACTAAAGTATTATATTTCATACAAAAAGCAAATGTTTTAGTAAAGATCCCGTAGTTATACACAAGTATTGGGACCTTCTACGTATTATACAGATCATATAAATCGAAGGGAGTCATGACAGCCTGTCTCGCCCACTCTCTAGATCCACCAGTCAAGTTCTCTTGAAACTGTCTCTTTTTGTACCGTTTAGTCATATGTCTACGTTTTGAGGGTTATGTTCTATATGCCCCGCATCCTTATGTTTTGTACAGTATCCCGTTGGGGACCATAGAAAACGTACAAAGACGATTTGAAGGTCGTCAAGCAATAGTTAAGTGATAACTATTTTTATAATGGGGATTTTGTTTCAAATTTGTCACTCTTTCATGTTAGATTTTAAAAACTAAATCATTCAGATTTTATTTATTCATGATAAGGATATGCTTAATTTAATAGTATTTTGATACTCAATCTGCTGCAAATACCTGCCCATTGCTGTCTAAGGAGACGTAGAATAAAATAATAATCAAAAATAATCAAACGGCTCTTTAGAAACATACCATATGTTGCATTAAACCGAATCCATAATTTACAGTTATTAAGCAACTTCTAGTCCAACATAGAGATATAATTCCTTAAATAGAAAAGCAAAAAAAAAAAAATGTTTTCTGTTGCGTTAATAAGCTAAACGTTGCTAACTATGGTTCATAAATTAAACGTAAGGTATTGTGGCGGAAAGGTAGCATATGCCTTTAAATGATTTGATGACAAAGGTGTAGAGCACGTAGTCGATTAATATAATGGCAAACCATAAGTTATGGTGTCGTATTTGTTTTTTATTTTGAATCTGTGAAAGGCAGTGGATGATCCAAGATTTCAGTTTAAGGGGGGAAGGGGGGGGGGGGGGGGGGGGGGGGGGGCAACACAAAAAAAATATTGGGGGAATGGTGTAGGGATTGGGTATAGGTGCGCCGGGTTTTGTGAAGAGTAAATCTGCCATTGAAAGGTGCACATGTGGTGGTAGATATCGCAGATGAAGATAATGTATGTTGGTGTTCATGTAGACGACTCCAGATATTACCTAAATCGATGTAGATGGCAGTATATATATTGTCCATGTCCATGTGGATGGCTATATATGCAGTATATATATTGTCCATGTCCATGTGGATGGCTATATATGCAGTAAATATGTTGTCCATGTCCATGTGGATGGTCATATATGCAGTAAATATGTTGTCCATTTCCATGTGGATGGCTATATATACAGTAAATATATTGTCCATGTCCATGTGGATGGCTATATATGCAGTAAATACGTTGTCCATGTCCATGTGGATGGTCATATATGCAGTAAAAATGTTGTCCATTTCCATGTAGATGGTTATATATGCAGTCAATATATTATCCATGTCCATGTGGACGGCTATAAATGCAGTAAATATGTTGTCTATGTCTATGTGGATGGTTGTTTATGCAGTAAATATATTATACATGTCCATGTGGATGGCTATATATGCAGTTAATACATTGATCATGTCAATGTAGATGGCAATAAATATATGCAGTAAATATATTGTCCATGTCCATGTGGATGGCTATATATGCAGTAAATATGTGGTCTATGTCCATGTGGATGGCTATATATGCAATAAATATGTTATCCATGTCCATGTAGATGGTTATATATGCAATCAATATATTATCAATGTCCATGCGGACGGCTATATATGCAGTAAGTATATTGGCCATGTCCCTGTAGATGGCAGTAAATATATGCAGTTAATATATTGTCCATGTCCATGTGGATGGCTATATATGCAGTAAATATATTGTCCATGTCCATGTGGATGGCTATATATGCAGTAAATATGTGGTCCATGTCCATGTGGATGGCTTTATATGCAGTAAATATGTTATCCATGTCCATGTAGAATCCATGTCCATGTAGATGGTTGTATATGCAGTAAATATATTATCCATGTCCATGTGGACGGCTATATATGCAGTTAATATATTGGCCATGTCCATGTGGATGGCTATATATGCAGTAAATATGTTATCCATGTCCATGTGGATGGCTATATATGCAGTAAATATGTTATCCATGTCCATGTGGATGGCTATATATGCAGTAAATATGTTATCCATGTCCATGTGGATGGCTATATATGCAGTCAATATATTATCCATGTCCATGCGGACGGCTATATATGCAGTAAATATATTGGCCATGTCCATGTGGATGGCTATATATGCAGTAAATATGTTATCTATGTCCATGCAGATGGTTATATATGCAGTAAATATATTATCCATGTCCATGCGGACGGCTATATATGCAGTAAATATATTGGCCATGTCCATGTGGATGGCTATATATGCAGTAAATATGTTATCCATGTCCATGCGGACGGCTTTATATGCAGTAAATATGTTATCCATGTCCATGTGGATAGCTATATATACAGTAAATATGTTATCCATATCCATGTAGATGGTTATATATGCAGTCAATATATTATCCATGTCCATGCGGACGGCTATATATGCAGTAAATATATTGGCCATGTCCATGTGGATGGTTATATATGCAGTAAATATATTATCCATGTCCATGCGGACGGCTATATATGCAGTAAATATATTGGCCATGTCCATGTGGATGGCTATATATGCAGTAAATATGTTATCCATGTCCATGCAGATGGTTATATATGCAGTAAATATATTATCCATGTCCATGCGGACGGCTATATATGCAGTAAATATATTGGCCATGTCCATGTGGATGGCTATATATGCAGTAAATATGTTATCCATGTCCATGCGGACGGCTTTATATGCAGTAAATATGTTATCCATGTCCATGTGGATAGCTATATATACAGTAAATATGTTATCCATGTCCATGTAGATGGTTATATATGCAGTCAATATATTATCCATGTCCATGCGGACAGCTATATATGCAGTAAATATATTGGCCATGTCCATGTGGATGGCTATATATGCAGTAAATATGTTATCCATGTCCATGTGGATGGCTATATATGCAGTAACTATGTTATCCATGTCCATGTGGATGGCTATATATGCAGTTAATATGTTATCCATGTCCATGCAGATGGTTATATATGCAGTCAATATATTATCCATGTCCATGCGGACGGCTATATATGCAGTAAATATATTGGCCATGTCCATGTGGATGGCTATATATGCAGTAAATATGTTATCCATGTCCATGTAGGTAGCTATATATGCAGTAAATATATTTATCCATGTCCATATGGATGGTTATATATGTAGTAAATATATTTATCCATGTCCATATGGATGGTTATATATGTAGTAAATATATATATTATCCATGTCCATGTGGATGGTTATATATGCAGTAAATATATTTATCCTTGTCCATATGGATGGTTATATATGCAGTAAATATATTTATCCATGTCAATATTGATGGTTATATATGCAGTAAATATATTTATCCATGTTCATATGGATGGTTATATATGTAGTAAATATATTTATCCATATCCATGTGGATGGTTATATATGTAGTAAATATATATTATCCATGTCCATATGGATGGTTATATATGTAGTAAATATATATTATCCATGTCTATGTGGATGGTTATATATGAAGTAAATATATTTATCCATGTCCATATGGATGGTTATATATGCAGTAAAAATATTTATCCATGTCCATATGGATGGTTATATATGCAGTAAATATATTTATCCATGTCCATATGGATGTGTATATATGCAGTAAAAATATTTATCCATGTCCATATGGATGGTTATATATGTAGTAAATATATTTATCCATATCCATGTGGATGGTTATATATGTAGTAAATATATATATTATCCATGTCCATATGGATGGTTATATATGTAGTAAATATATATTATCCATGTCCATGTGGATGGTTATATATGCAGTAAATATATTTATCCATGTCCATATGGATGGTTATATATGCAGTAAAAATATTTATCCATGTCCATATGGATGGTTATATATGCAGTAAATATATTTATCCATGTCTTTATTGATGGTTATATATGCAGTAAATATATTTATCCATGTCCATATGGATGGTTATATATGCAGTAAATATATTTATCAATGTCCATATGGATGGTTATATATGAAGTAAATATATTTATCCATGTCCATATGGATGTGTATATATGCAGTAAATATATTTATCCATGTCCATGTGGATGGTTTTATATGTAGTAAATATATTATCCATGTCCATGTCTGTTTATACCCATGAAGATGGTTACAGAAGTAGATAGTATTCGTTTATGCCCATGTAGATAGCTACATAAGTAGATATTATTCGTTTATGCCCATGTAGATGGCTACAGAAGTAGATATTATTTGTTGACGTTCATGTATGTTGCTACAGAAGTAGATTGGGATAAATGTGGTATAATAATAATAATTGTTATTTGTTATTGTGATTGTAATATTTCCGCCACCAATTGCTAAACAATAATACGTTGCCATTATGCCGTGTAAGGTAATTATGATGAAACAACGAATAAAGATAAATTGTATAAATGTAATTAAATAAATTTGAATATGTCTTCTAGTGGTTTGCAATTCCCTGATAAACATGCAACACATATTGTTATTATCATTTATTTGATATACACATGGTATACAATAGCACAAAGACAAATGTACGATGTGTGTATATATAGTGTTGTATAATGCTTGGCTCGAACAATGCTTGTTTCGAACTATTTTGTTCAGTCCCGTTTAATCCGATCCAACGGAGTTCTGCTGTAGTAGCTGGCTACAGATGATAAGATAATATATCCGTGTACATGTAAATGATTCCTTTTGTAGTGAGGACATGTTTGTGTCAATGCGGACAACTATATATGCATGACGAAATGTCGACAACAACATTGTCGACAACTATATATATATATATGCATGGCGTGTTGTCGACAACTATATATGCATGACGTATTGTCGATAACTAAATATGCATGGCGCATTGTCGACAACTGCATATGCATGGTGTGTTGTCGACAACGACATATGCATAGCGTATTGCCGACTACATATGCATGGCGCGTTGCCGAAAACTACAGAGCATGGCGTTTTATCGACAATTACATATGCATGGCGTGTTGTCGACAACTGCATATGCATGATGTGTTGTCGACAACTACATATGCATGGCGTATTGCCGACTACATATGCATGGCGCGTTGCCGAAAACTACAGAGTATGGCGTATTATCGACAATTACATATGCATGGCGTGTTGTCGACAACTACATATGCATGGCGTATTGTCGACAACTGCATATGCATGGCGTGTTGTTGACAACTATATATGCATAGCGTATTGTCGACAACTACATATGCATGACGTATTGACGACAACTACATATGCATGGCATATTGTCGACAACTACATATGCATGGTGTATTGTCGACAACTACATGTTCATGGCATATTTTCGATAACTACATAATTATGCATGGCGTATTGTCGACAACTACATATACATGACGTATCGTTGACAACTACATATGCATGGCGTATTGTCGACAACTACATGTGCATGGCGTATTGTCGACCACTACATATGTATGGCGTATTGTCAACAACTTCATATACATTGTTTATTGTCGACAGATGTATAGCGTGTTTTCGACAACTACATATGCATGAATGTGTCAAGGAGTAGATCAAAAAGTGTAAATTTAAAGGTAGAAATATCTTGTTGATCATGTGTAGGTTTGAATCTGCTATAACAATATTGTGTTGATGCGTCTAGTCATGACCATTGTTAATAGATTGCCAAATCTGACATTTATGTGGTCGGAATTTTCAATGACATTACAATGTTACAATATTTTGAATAATTCATTATACGCAGAAATATCAAATGTCATTTTCATCATAAACAATCACGCATACATATACAACAGAATATTGCCAAGCTTGTCTTAAACCGCCAGTCAATGAAAGGAGCAAAAGTGGCCTTTTAAGACAGAGTGTTGCTTAAAACAGGGTAATTTACTTCGAAATCATATCAATGGGAAATAGCAAATGTGACTGCTTGAGACATATGGCTGCTCAAGAAAGATGACCGACTAAACTGGTTTGACTGTAATTAAATGTATTATATATGTCTCTCACCAAAACACATCGCCAACTGGTTACATATTTATGTATGTGTGTTACAATTCTTGCATTCAAAGGTAATATAAGTCACAGTCATGTTTACTTAGATGAGTATGAATATATTATATCACAGACCCGTATTAATAATGTGAGGAGAGAGTGCACCACCGTGTATTATATCACAGGCCCGTATTAATAATGTGAGGAGAGAGTGCACCATCGTGTATTATATCACAGACCCGTATTAATAATGTGAGGAGAGAGTGCACCACCGTGTATTATATCAAAGACCCGTATCAATAATGTGAGGAGAGAGAGCGCACCACCGTGTATTATATCACAGACCCGTATTAATAATGTGAGGAGAGAGTGCACCACCGTGTATTATATCACAGACCCGTATTAATAATGTGAGGAGAGAGTCCACCACCGTGTATTTCATCACAGACCCGTATTAATTATGTGAGGAGAGAGTGCACCAACGTGTATTTTATCACAGACCCGTATTAACAATGTGAGGAGAGAGTGCACCACCGTGTATTATATCAAAGACCCGTATTAATAAAGTGAGGAGAGAGTGCACCACCGTTCATTATATCACAGACCCGTTTTAATAATGTGAGGAGAGAGTGCACCACCGTGTATTATATCACAGACCCGTATCAATAATGTGAGGAGAGAGAGCGCACCTTTATGTTTTATATCAAAGACCCGTATTAATAATGTGAGGAGAGAGTCCACCACCGTGTATTATATCACAGATCCGTATTAATAATGTGAGGAGAGAGTCCACCATCATGTATTATATCACAGACCCGTATTAATAATGAGAGAAGAGAGTCTACCACCGTGTATTTTATCACAGACCCGTATTAATAATGTGAGGAGAGAGAGCGCACCACCGTGTATTATATCACAGACCCGTATTAATAATGTGAGTAGAGAGTCCACCACCGTGTATTTTATCACAGACCCGTATTAATAATGTGAGGAGAGAGTGCACCACCGTGTATTATATCACAGACCCGTATCAATAATGTGAGGAGAGAGTGCACAACCGTGTATTATATTACAGACCCGTATTAATAATGTGAGGAGAGAGTGCACCACCGTGTATTTTATCACAGACCCGTATTAATAATGTGAGGAGAGAGTGCACCACCGTGTATTATATCACAGACCCGTATCAATAATGTGAGGAGAGAGTGCACAACCGTGTATTATATTACAGACCCGTATTAATAATGTGAGGAGAGAGTGCACCACCGTGTATTTTATCACAGACCCGTATTAATAATGTGAGGAGAGAGAGCGCACCTTCGTGTATTATATCAATGACCCGTATCAATAATGTGAGGAGAGAGAGCGCACCTTCGTGTATTATATCACAGGCCCGTATTAATAATGTGAGGAGAGAGTCCACCACCGTGTATTATATCACAGACCCGTATTAATAATGTGAGGAGAGACTGCACCACCGTGTATTATATCACAGACCCGTATTAATAATGTGAAGAGAGAGAGAGAGTGCATCACCGTATGTTATATCACAGACCCGTATAAATAATGTGAGGAGAGAGTGCACCACCGTGTATTATATCACAGACCCGTATTAATAATGTGAAGAGAGAGAGTGCACCACCGTATGTTATATCACAGACCCGTATTAATAATGTGAGGAGAGAGTGCACCACCGTCTATTGATCTACGACAGCCATACTTCATGTTGAATGTAAATATTTTATTTCCGTCTCTACTTTATTGATGTGCTGAAGCACGCTTCAAACGCTCCAAGCGGGACACATTGCATCTTTGCATGTAATTATACCTAGATTGGCAACAGGTGGCACGGGCAAAATCAATTTACACAAACATGCTTGTCCCACTTACCACTGATATATGAACTATATAAGCTTAGCGAGCAAACGCATGTTACCAGTGTAGGGGACATTCAAAGCCAAGTGGGTGAATATTTAATCATGCCAATTACGAATGTCATCAGTTGGAAACAAACATAACTTGTTAGACAATCAATATTAACGAGATTGGTTCCAATATTATGAGACATCAATATTGAATTAAGGGGGTATTATCTTTATAACGACAAAATTTCGGATACCTAAACAAAAACTGTGATGCATTTTCGAAAAACACATTCTTAGAAACACTTTATTTCCTTTCTACAGAAGTTATCTGGCAGCCATGCAATTCGAAAGAAATATTTTCACATTACAATTTAATATCACAAAACGCTGTTTGTACATTGAGACAATACGCGTATAACATGCGGATGCAAGAATGAAACCATAATGCAAAAACAATTCCTTATGGAATAGTAATTTTGTTGTGTATTTATTATTGTTAAAATAATTGCATGTATTTTCCTTTTTTCCCCCCAATCAATATCATAAATGCGTTTGTATTATATTAACAGTCTCAGTCTGCGTGGGATGAAGATGGGCGAACCAGGTTAGTGTTGTTGGAGTGTGACATGTTCACGTTTTCAAAATTAATAGGTGAGGGATGCAAATGATTAAAAAGTGAAACTGATATGTGTATACGTGTGTATGCGTGCGAACGTGCCTGCGTGCGTGCGTGCATGCGTGCGTGCTTGCGTGCGTGTGTTACTAATATTTTCCATATAGGAGTTTTCTTAGTCAGTTCCGCGTTTGTTGTACCAGCTTATGTTTTTCTAGGTTCCTGCTAAAATACGTGTACTTATGTGGTTGTGTAACCCAGTTACGCGTTTGTTGTACCAGCTTATGTTTTCAAGGTACCTGCTAAGATACGTGTACCTATGTGGTTGCATAAGCCAGTTATGCGTGTGTTGTACCAGCTTATGTTTTACAGGTACCTACTAAGATATGTGTACCTATGTGGTTGTGTAAGCCAGTTACGTGTTGTTGTACCAGCTTATGTTTTCCAGGTACCTACTAAGATAAGTGAACCTATGTGATTGTATAAGCCAGTTACGCGTTCGTTGTACCAGCTTATGTTTTCTAGGTACCTGCTAAGATAAGTGTACCTATGTGGTTGTATAGGCCAGTTACGCGTTTGTTTTTACCAGCTTATGTTTTCTAGGTACCTGCTAAGATATGTGTACCTATGTGGTTGTATAAGCCAGTTACGTGTTGTTGTACCAGCTTATGTTTACCATGTACCTGCTAAGATATGTGTACTTATGTGGTTGTATAAGCCAGTTACGTGTTGTTGTACCAGCTTATGTTTACCATGTACCTGCTAAGATATGTGTACCAATGTGGTTGTATAAGCCAGATACGCGTTTGTTGTACCAGCTAATGTTTTCCAGGTTCATGGTAAGATATGTGTACCTATGTGGTTGTAAAAGCCAGTTACGCGTTTGTTGTACCAGCTTGTGTTTTCCAGGTACCTGCTAAGATAAGTGTACCTATGTGGTTGTATAAGCCAGTTACGCGTTTGTTGTACCAGCTTATGTTTTCTAGGTACCTGCTAAGATATGTGTACCTATGAGGTTGTATAAGCCAGTTACGCGTTTGCAGTTTTTAGTGAATCTAGATTCACGGGTAGAAAAAATACTCTTTACAGCACATTATCTCCCTTTTCTGTAATCAAGAGGCTACAGAATAGATTATTCTTTTCACTTCAAAATTTATCTACAAAGATATATTTGATAACATTACAAATCAACATTTAAACACCTTACAAATTACATTAATTTTGAAAATTATATTATTCCAATGCTGCTGTCCTTTCGTGTATTCAGGATTCCATAGCCCTAGCTGCCGATACTCAGATCAAAGACATAGTGGTTACTGGTGATTTTAATCTCGACTGTCTCAAACCTGCATCGCGATTGAAAATTGACAACATTTGTATGCAATTCGGCCCTTTCTCAACTAATTTCAGACACGACCAATTTTACCGAGTCTTCCAAGTCCATTATTGACCTATTCCTTGTATCCTCCCCCAATCTAGTATCCATCTGTGGTGTAGGTGAACCCTTCTTTGAGCAGAATATTCGCTACCATTGTCCAGTTTTTTGTTGTATAAGATACCCTAAACTCCGACACACACCCTTCAAGCGAGAAGTCTGGAAATTTTCGGAAGCCAATTTTGATCAGTTGTGTCTATCTGAGTTTGATTGGCAATCTTGCTTTGGTACTGATATTGATGTTTATTCTTCTAGTTTCATTGCAGCTTTACTTTCTTTGTGTGATGAGTGTATTCCTAATAAAACTGTAACAGTACGACCCAACGGCCCGCCGTGGATGCACAACACAATCAGAAACCATATTCGACGAAGAAGACGATCATTCATCAAAGCACGCAAAACAAACAACCCAAACTATTGGAATACATATAACACCATACGCAACAAAACAAATTCGCTCGTACGTAATGCCAAACACGCACACAACACTAAATTGGTTGACAAACTAAATTACCATCTATCACAACACCACTCGTCCGACTACTGGAAACTTCTAAAAGACTTCATTAATCCCAATTCCTCTACAAAAAGCATCCCAACACTTCATCACAACAACAACACATACGAAACAAACACAGAAAAAGCAGACATACTCAATACAATCTTTCAAGCACTAACACTCCTAGATGACACGAACAAAGGCCTCCCAAACCTTCCCATCAACGAAGACGGTCCTTAACTCACCAACATCAACATCCAACCTAAAGAAGTTACTGACGCCCTTGAAATACTTAATTCAGGGAAAGCCACCGGTCCCGATACCGTAAATAACATAGTCCTAAAAAAGCTTTCAAACAAACTATCCCAACCTCTCTTCAACTACTCCCTACGCCTATCCAAAGTCCCCCGTCATTGGAAACTAGTCCACGTCTGTGCAATCTACAAGAAAAAATATCCTCATGATGTTAGCAACTACATGCCAATATCCCTACTCAGTGCAATCAGTAAAGTCCTCGAAAGGAGTATCCACAAACATGTATTTAACTTCTTCCATGTCATAAACTTCATCTCTTCTTTTCAGACTGGCTTCGTCCCCAAGGACTCTACTGTCAATCAGCTTACATATATTTACCATATCTTTTGTGAGGCTCTAGATGACGGTAAAGAGGTTCGAGCTGTCTTTTGTGACATATCTAAAGCTTTCGACCGCGTATGGCATAGAGGACTTTTATTCAAACTTTTATATCTCTGCTTCTCTTCTTCTTTGGTTCAAGGATTATCTAGAAGGCAGATCACAATGTGTAGTTCTTTCCGGATCCTCATCTGACACGGTTCCGATATTGGCTGGTGTTCCTAAAGGCTCAATTCTTGGTCCATTATTGTTTCTTGTTTACATCAACGATATTGTTTCTGAAATTGGCTCTGCGATTCATCTCTTTGCTGACGACACAACCCTCTATATCATTGTCGATAACCCTCAACATGTTGCTCTCCGTCTTAATTCTCACCTACAAAAGATAAATGACTGGGCTTCAACCTCGCAAACATGTCAAACCCCAGCACCCGCCCATATTCATGAACACTATTCAAATAAAGGAAGTTGGCACTTACACACACCTTAAAATAACTCTCTCTAGTAATGGCACATGGCACAAACACATTAAAGACATCACCAAAAAAGCTTGAACTCGAGTTAACACTCTACGCCCTCTCAAATTCACTCTGGATCGTCGGTCACTCGAAACTATTTACACATCTTTCATAAGGCCTACACTTTAATACGCTGACATCGTTTGGGATAATATAACCTGAAGAAGAAGACCTCGAAAGAATCCAAATGGAAGCAGCCAGAATCATTACGGGAGCAACAAGCATGGTATCACGTAATAACTTATACAAAGACTCCGCTCTTGAACCTTTGAAGTCGCGCAGACGTAAACATAAATTGGTCCACTTCTATAAAATGCTCAACTGTACCTCTACCCCTTCCTACTTATCCAATATGATTCCTGAAACAGTAGGTATTGTTGCAATCTACGGTCTACGAAATTCTGACCACACTAGGAACGTTTCCTTTAATTCCAATCACTTCTCTGCATCTTTCCTGCCTTCCACTATATCTGAATGGAACCAACTACCTCCTGCCACCCGGTCTGCTGCTTCCGTCTTGTCTTTCAAGCACGCTCTGAATTCGAACAAGAAGACTGTTCCAAAATTTTACTATGATGGTTGAAGAGAATCGACCATTCAGCATGCGCGGTTACGGATGCACTGCAGTTCCTTGAAAGAGAGTCTGTTCTCAAAAAAACATTGTAGAAAGCCCTACCTATGTCTGTGGTGAAACTGAGGATAATTATTACTATATCTTCACATGCCCTTTATATCACCGTCAACGAACTCTACTCCATGACGTCATTCGTCCTATTACTCGTTTTGACCTAAATACACTGTTGTTCGGCAATGACACTCTCTCTGATGATGTCAATAGTCAAATATTTCACCATGTCCAAATTTACATCTCGAAGATCAAGCGTTTCATTCATTGAGTTGAACTATCCTTTATTGTCATAAGAGTGACCCACAACACACCAACAGGCATCATGTGATCACAACTCTCCTTTCCATATTCTATCTATCTACTTTACCTGCCCCTTTCAACTTTGTTCTCTTCACAGTTATTTATTTGTTTTATTTGCATTTGTAACACTATTGTTTAGTCCTTGCTCCTTGCAAGATATTCAGAAGAGAGACTTTGTAAAAGCTAGAAATAGCTTTCTTCTCAATGCTGCTGTATATCGAATATATGTATTATATGTTATATGCTGATAACAAATAAATATTGTTTAAACTAAAATTATATAAGTATTATCTACATGACGCAAATACCGCAGTATGCGTGCAGATACCGCAGTATGCGTGCAGATACCGCAGTATGCGTGCAAATACCGCAGTATGCATGTAGATACTGCAGTATGCGTGCAGATCCTAAATGTCAATTTCTATTTTGGAAAGGAGCATAATTCTAATAAATAGTTGAAAGACACCGTGTGACAATCTCCGACAACAAGTGTGGCAATCTCCGACAACAAATTGTAAATGTGTTTTAATTTAAAATCATTTTATATGCGTGACAGAAACATATATCAAATAAATAAATACCAATTTGTAGGCTATACAGTCAAACCTGTCTTGAGCAGTCAGTTAAGGGAAGGAACAAAAATATGATGCTATCAGTACTTTCTATAGAAAACATGTTTGTAATTTCTGGAATATGAGGTTTCAGGTAATATTACTATTATGGAAGGGTATCACCGCCATAATTCTTAGTCTGAAATGTGTCGTTTGTTCTTTGTGCAATGGATGTAAATGTTTCTTTCTTCTTAGTTCTTTGTGGGAAATGAAACATTTCACCTTTGTAACTTTGCTATTTGTCTATCCTACTATATCCTATCATTGTAAAAGTTACATACGTCTTGTCTATTCGTGCCCGATTAAACATTACTTGCTGCGTAAAATGTATTTTTAGAATTTGATGTATGTTTCAATATGTGTTTCGGCTGCAGTCAGTCACGAATATATTTTTATTCCAATGTTCACCCCCTTTATAATGAGTTTAGGGAATGTATTTGGACAGGGTACCGGACTATTTCGACCGTGCTGCCGCTGAACGTCATCATTGTAATAAATCCCAACTTCCCCTTATAACGTTCAGTGGCGCTGCAAAATAACAGACAGGTCCCCAGTAATCAACTCAAGAACTTGCGAATGGGAATATTTGCTGTAAATAGTCATCAGAATTCGCGACTCTAAATACAGCCATGCACAAGGTCAGCTACCACCATTGCGAGGAACTCTCTGATCGGCTGAAAAAAGTAGAGAAGTGTTTCAGGGTTTATATTTTTATAGTAAGCTTAATTTTGGTTGGATGAAAATGTCAAACTGGCATATGATCACAATTAAAATATTTTAATTTGAGTCTAGGATAGTACTTTAATATGATGTAGGACTTTTTTGTCACCGAATGGCAGAAATAGTGAAATTAGGTCAAACGTTATAATGTGTCTATGGAAAACGCAATGGTGGTAGCTGACAACAAAAGGTAAGTGTGAGGTTTCTTTAAGGCCAGCCACCACCATTGCGTTTATTTATTTTACTTCGATTGTGAAACAAGTTATTACAATTTAGGCAAATAACGCTTGACGTCTTCCTTGTTAGAACCAGTACTAAGTATATGCGGAAAAATGTCTTGCTCATGGACACCACACAGAGCCGTGGTGGAGGATCGAACCCACGATTCTCCAATCATGGGTTTGGTGCTCTACCACTTGACCACGTGCTTCACCAAAAGTCCTACATCATAGTAATGTATTATCCTAGAATCAAATTAAAATGTCCCCCAAATGGGGTCAAAAGTATAAATTTTTACTCTTTTTGCCCCCTGAAGTTGGGTATCCCCTCTTTCAGCATGAAACAAGAAATGTCACTGGTAAGTGTCGCATGCCCCCCAAATGGTCGTTGAAAAATAACAATATAATTATGTTATAATAGGTAGCGATGTATCCATGAATATAAAGAGTAATGGACTGATGCTTCATGACGAGACATGCAATTTCATATTTGTTTTACATTAAAGTGTGACCTTGACCTTTGTGTAAAGTTGACATCTGATGTAATGGTCTGGGTATTTCAACAGTTAAATGCTGCTAAAACATCATCATGACATGCTGATCACTTGTGTCAAGCTATTTTAAAATCCCTAAATGTAAGACAAAGTTACAGATCAATTGTTGATAAATTGAGCCAAGTGTTTTTGAAATCCCTCCATGTATGATAAAGTTAAAGGACGGACTTGAAATCTCAAACAGGTTCAAAGTGTTGTCATACATACTAAAAGTGTGACCTTGACCTTTGAGGTATGGATCTAAGTTTTACTTATGACACGTCGTCATGTCATCTTGATAAATTCAGCCAAGTTAAAGGCAAAGTCACAGACCAGACACACAATATCAAACAAATTGAAAGTGTGACCTTGATCTTTGAGGAAAGGTTCTGGGTCTTACATGCTACACTTAATTATGTCATGTTGATCAAATGAGCCAAGTGTTTTTAAAATTCATCCATAGATGACAGACCGGACAAGAAATGTCAAAATGACTGAAAGTGTTGTCAAACAAAGTTAAATTGTGACCTTGACCTTTGAAATGGGAGTTTGGGTATTAAGTGCAACACGTTGTCATATTATGTTGATCATTTATAACAAGTATTTATAAAAATCCATCTATGCATGACAAAGTTGCAGGCTGGACTTGAAACCTCACAGACTCAAAGTGTGACCTTGACCTTTGAGGTAAGGGTGTTGGTCTTACTCGCGACACCTCGTCATGATATGTTGATCAATTGTAGCAAGTATCATTAAAATCCATCTATGCATGACAAAGTTACAGGCCGGACACGAAATCTCACACAAACTCGAAGTGTTGTCAAACAAACTCAAATTGTGACCTTGACCTTTGAGGTACGGATGTGGGTCTTACTCACAACATGTTGTCATGTTATGTTGATCATTTGTAGCAAGTATTTAAAAAATCCATCTAAGCATGACAAAGTTACAGGCCGGTCACGAAATCTCACACAAACTCGAAGTGTTGTCAAACAAACTCAAATGGTGACCTTGACCTTTGGGGTACGGATGTGGGTCTTACTCGCGACACGTGGTCATGTTATGTTGATCATTTGTAGCTAGTATCAACAAAATCCATCTATGCATGACAAAGATACAGGCCGGACACGAAATACCGGACGGAAGGACGGGCGGAGCGATTACTATATGCCACCCCCAATTATTTTTTTTGGGAAGGGGTGTGTGGGTGGGGGGCATAACAAAGTAAATTTCATTTATTTCACTTTCCGCACAGTTTCCTTGCTAAAATGAATTAAGTCAGTCACAGAAACATAATTTTAATTTTTTATTGACACAAACATAGTAAACTTATATTTTAGTGTGATCATTTGCCAGTTTTACATTTCCATCCAAATAAAATTAAGCTTACTATAAAAATAAACACCCTGAATATCCCTATACTTTTTTTCAGCCGATCAGAAAGCTCCTCTCAATGGTGGTAGCTGACCATATGTTCCATATCACCAACGATGAAAACAAAGCAACGCCGATTAGGCGACCAGTCGTTATTCTTTCATATGCCTCAAGCGGCACCTGTCGTCATAATTGACAATGCAAACTGTGTATTTCGCATTGTTACATTATGCCTAAGTGCGTTGTACAACATCCTTACTGCGTAGTTTAACCTTTGTAATTCGAATCTTTTTGAAACACGTGATTATGCTGAACACATTATATTTTACAGGAAGTATGTAACTTTTACAATGATAGGATATAGTAGGATAGACAAATAGCAAAGTTACAAAGGTGAAATATTTCATTTCCATCAAAGAACTAAGAAGAAAGAAACATGTACACCAATTGCACAAAGAACAAACGACAAATTGCAAACTTAGAGTTATGGCGGTGATACCCTTCCATAAAATTTACTCTTTTTTTTCATGCTGAAAGTGGGGGTACCTAACATCAGGGGGCAAAAAGTGGTAAAAAGTGATACTATTGACCCCATTTTGGGGACATCTTTATTTGAGTCTAGGATAGTACATTACTATGATGTAGGACTTTTTGGTGGACCGCATGGTCTAGTGGTAGAGCACCGAACCCATGATCGGAGAATCGTGGGTTCGATCCTCCGCTACGGCTATGTGTGGGGTCCTTGAGCAAGACACTTTTCCGCATATTCTTACCACTGGTTCTTACCAGGAAGACTTCGAGCGTTATTTGCCTAAGTTGTAATAACTTTCTTCACAATCGAAGTAAAATAAATAAGTTTAAACTTAACTTTTTGGTCCGCGAATGGTAGAAATAGTGAAAATTCGGTCAAACGTTATAATGTAAGTCTATGGAAAACGCAATGGTGGTGGCTGGCCTAGAAGAAACCTCACACTTACCTTTTGTGGTCAGCTACCACCATTGCGTTTTCCATAGACTTGCGTTATAACGTTTGACCTAATTTTCACTATTTCTAACATTCGTGGACCAAAAAGTCCTACATCATATTAAAGTACTATCCTAGAATCAAATTAAAATGTCCCCAAAATGGGACTAACAGTACCAATTTTTACCAATTTTTGCCCCCTGAAGTTGGGTGTCCCCACTTTCAGCCAATCAGAGAGCTCTTCTCAATGGTGGAAGCTGACCTAAATTGTGTAAAGGCTGTATTTACAGCAAATATTTTCATTCGCAACTTCTTGGGTTGTTTACAGGGGACCTGTCTGTAATTTTGCAGCGCCACTGAACGTTATAATGGGAAGTTATTACAATGATGACGTTCAGCGGCAGCACAGTCGAAATAGTCCGGAACCCTGTCCAAATACATTCGTTTCACTCATTACAAATGGGGTGAACAATGGAATAAAAAGATATTCCTGACTGACTGCATTCCTGACTGACTGCATCCAAAACACACATCGAAACATACATCAAATTCTAAAAATATGCAAGTTTTATAATGATAGGATATAGTAGGATAGACAAATAGCAAAGTTACAAAGCAGAAATGTTTCATTTCCCACAAAGAGCTAAGAAGAAAGAAACATTTACACCCATTGCACAAAGAACAAACGACAAACTTCAGACTAAGAGTTATGGCGGTGATACCCTTCCATATCAGGTAATATTACTATGAGATTAAAACCTCCGTATGGTTTTAAGTTCATGGGTGTAAAGGTTAATTTGATTATTAAATTGATTTCAACAGTGCCGTGGGTTCCTTTCAGACGGTTACATTATGTTTGTTTTGTTGTGTGTGTGTGTGTGTGTGTGTGTGTGTGTGCGTGCGTGCGTGTGTGCGCGTGTGTGCGCGCGTGTGTATGTGTGTGTGTGTGTGTGTGTGTTTCTTTTTTGTGTGTCTGTTACTCAGAATGAATCTGACTAAAATTACCACCGTTCCGCAAGCAACTGACAAACCTATGACTTCATAGGTGAGAGGCAAACGATGCGGTTCGTTTACCAGCTGGTCTCAAATTTATAAATAAACTAGGTCTGTTTTAGAATTTATGTGTATCCTTTATTGTCATTAACTACAATCCAATCTATCTCTCTTTTCTTTTTCTTCTTATTTCTCTCTCTTTCTCTTTCTTATTTCTCTCTCTCTCTCTCTCTCTCTCTCTCTCCAAGAAAGTCACTACATCTCTCCCTCCCCCTCTCTCTCTTTTGTACAAACAATTCACCCTTTCTTTCTTCCTCATTTCTTCACTCACTCCCTCCCTCTTCATATATTAAAAACAATCTCTCTCTGAAATGTTTTATAAAATGTGTAAATAGTCACGCGACAACTTATTATTGTTATTATTGACATTTATTACCGACCTACATACGTATAGTAAATGTACTACGTAAATGTACAGAGTTGTTATAAGCTAACCCAATCGAATACCTAGTGTACAGAATGTACAGTATTGTTGTAAACTAACCCAATCCAATACCCAGTGAGAAGATACATAAATCAGTTTAAATCTGCTCGGTGTTAGCGTGTACTTCCTTATTGCTTTATTAGAGGTGTTACAGTATATAAGCGTTGTTTGTTGTTATTAAAGGAAATTTTTAGAAAACATGAAAGTGGTATTTAAATGATTTATATTTTTACCTTCGTGATGCTCTTCTACAACAAACACGTTGACCGGTGTCTGTTCATGTGTCGGTTTCTTTTGTTCTGCATGTATATTGTCAACCCTTTTAACTGTCGGTTTCTTTTGTTCTGCATGTATATCATCAATTATTTTAACTGTCGGTTTCTTCTGTTCTGCGGGTAAATCGTTAATCCGTTTACTTTCATTTTTCTTGATCTGATCAAGTGTATCAGGCTTTTGACCTTTGACTTCCCGTTTAACGTGTATTTTCCTCAAGTTGAAATTAGTTCCTCCTGGTTTGTTTTGTTTCAGACCAAATACGTATATGAAAAACAGAATACCCACTATCGACAAACCAAATATATACCGAGCCCACAAGCGTTTAGTAGACGATCGCATTTTGTATTAATTACACAGAGATGTTTTTAACCGGTAACTGCTTTGATAATTGTCAAACGTTGCACCGATATATATATATATATATGTGTATATACACACTCCATACCCGTATGTAAGCTTACTTGTCACTCTGCATGAACAGCTTAACCAATCACCAATCCAATAATACAGGTCCCAATAGCTATACAAACTAAGGAGCGACCATTATTTATTGTAAATGTGGGTAGTGGTGTAAAACAGCGAATGTAACGTTCCACCGCTATATTAATACCGGGTTCCATCAATATGATTACAGATTGAACAGACCATCAAAATGTATATGTACATATTAGAAGCCTGCGTAGAACAACATAAATGGTCCGTATGTTCGCAAACAAAAAACGTGTTCGTTAGCGTCGGCCATTGAACGCCGACGACGCGATAGTCCCCATCACTGGGTGTCAATTAAAGAATCTGTGAAACTTCCTCTACCTTCAAACCCCGCAATGCTTCCTACAGAAAAGAGCTATCACCTTTATTGGGTCTATTTTAGATATGCCGACAGACCTTTTGTGTTTCTCAAACCTTACATTTCCCCTAAATGTGTATAATATTATACGGCAGTAAACAGCAATCATGTACGGTCCCAAACCATAACTAGGACTGCGAATTAAATTTACAGCATGCCTATATACAGATTATCATATTGTCATACCTTACTTTGTTAGCGTGCAAAATTTCAGACTTTAGTGAGACTGTTAACAAATCCCTTCATTAAATGAATGAAATATAGGAATTTTGTCAAGAAATTACTCAGACCCTTCAGCATATTTGTATAAAATGAGACGAGCACATGGGCGGATCCGGGATTTCAGTTTAGAAGCGGGTGCGTACAACACGAAATCTGCAATGGCACACATGTTTTTCAGTAGGTAAATAGTGAATTTTAATAAAATACGGGAGTTCAGGAGGGGGCGTGAACCGATTTTGTTTAAGAGTAGATTCGCCATTGGAGCATAACCATGATGATGCACTCCTCAGGGCAACGCATTTTAAGGCCCCATTTTAACATTTAATTATATCGTATGATAAACTGTTTACAGTGACTTCCCTCAAAATTGCCGAAGTACATGTATAAGATGATCTGTTAACAAATACCTTTTATGCATAGGCGTAGGAGCCGGCCACCTCCCCCCACCCACCCATGTTGTGGGACAAACAAAAAAGACGCGACGGCCCTAAATTGTTCAGGACACTACAGCAAATAATGCATCTTTTATGATTTAATGGCCATTACTCTGATATTAATAATTCCGAATTGGCCAGTTCAAGAATTTATCCGAGATATCATGGTGTAAGTTTGGTGAATATCGGTATACACTCCTTCAAATATTGCCATTTTTACGATTTAATGGCCGTAACTGTGATTCTAATTTTCCGATTTGGCCTGTTCAAGAACGTGTCCGAGATATTATAGATATACACATACGTTATAAGTGATGAAAACACAAGATCAAACAATGTATTTATGACAATTTAATTACCATAACTACGGCCAGTTAAAAATTACATAATTCCTTGTACCATATAATAAACTTATATAACTACAGTAACTGTTTAGCGAATGTCAAATGAGTATTGCGGGTGCCAGAGTATGTACATGATCCAATGGCCATAATTCCAACTTTAGTAGTAATTATCGAATTTTGCCATTTTGCCAACTTCTCCGATATTATACAAATGTATAGCTACTTTATGAGTTTGATGAATAATAACAGTCCTTGATTGTACACAACGTCAAATATGCAGTTATTTTGCAAGTCAATAGCAATCCGCAGTATCTGTTGTAAGTGCGCAGCCGTAGTGGCGACTGCTGTGCTCTTCCTAGTAATAATAATAAATCACGCTCGAAGTCTTCCTGGGAAGCGCCACTACTTTAGCGGGTTCGGATAAAGTGTATTTTTCAAGGACACTGCTCATAGCCGTGGGGGAGGATCGAACCCACGACCCCCATCCTGTCTGTTAAAGGTAAGATCCTCTGGTGATTGATAATCTTGTAAAAGAGAACGTATACGTGCTCTCCGTGTTTCTGGAGGTTCCCAATCCAAACGAAATAGTATGGCAGTGACGCTACCTGGCCCTTTATATAATAAAAATAATAACGATGATAATAATAATAATAATAATAATCATAATAATACGAATAATTATAATAATAATAATTATAATAATAATAATAATAATAATAATAATAATAATAATAATAATAATAATTATAATAATAATAATTATAATAATAATAACGAGAAAACTCAAATGAACAGCAAAAATACTAATTTTCAAACACTGTATTGATGAATATTATCAAGGAATTTTAGAAGAATGTTCAAATTCGTTTGTATTATGTACATGTTTGACTGGTATACTATGATCTGCTCCAAATTTATTTTTTAACTGTAAACACTTACTTATTGTATATAAGACCTTGATAAAATTAACGATGGAATTCCAAATTACACCTCCTGAATATGGAAAAGATTTTCTAAACAATTCAAAGTTTGGCTTTGGGATATACATCAAATTTTCTGAAGTGGCTCTTCCTAAGTTTCGCAAATGTTTTTCATGTTGGCTATGTACTTAAATAAATCTCGAAAATAAGGTGATGAATTTCCTTTTATTATTTTTTTTTATTTCCATACTGTAGTACATTCATGATATACAATTTAATTTCCTTTTGTTATTTTGTACATTAATATTGGTTTTTGATATTTAACTCTATCAGGAAATTCCGTCCATTCAGTCAATTCGGAAAATAGTTCATTGGACGGTGTGTCATCTTTGTTCAGGATAATTCTAGCAGATCTCTTTTGAAGTTTGATTATAGAATTCATCATGGAGATCAGAAGAACAAATCCCCTTACTCCAATATTTCTAAGCCTGCACTTTTGAATGGATCAAGCTACGCCAGTGACGTTCGTTTCAAATCAAATGGCATAATCAACGATATTTGAAAAAAATGAACATTGTGTGTTTTTGTCAATTTTTAAAATAGTATATGAAAAAAAATTCGTCCCTGGGTGGGCTTGAACCACCAACCTTTCGGTTAACAGCCGAACGCGCTAACCGATTGCGCCACAGAGACGGTTAAAATAAGTTGTAGAAAATAATTAATATAAAGTCTATAAGAAGGTATTCCGAATGTACTCTGATCCCGGAAGTCATATGACATATTTACGAAATCGCATCTGGATTTACCTATTTTGAATACCAGTTGTTGACAATGGCTCAGGTGGAATGTACTTTCATACTTTTGTTATGTATAATATGTTGCAACATCATTCAGGTAATATTTATGTTCACATGTGGTAAAGTTTCTTTAATCTGAACCTATCAATTTGCTTGTTGTTTAAATAGTTATGTGTTTTCGCGTGTCTAATAATAGTAACATTTTATCACCTGACCCAGGTGCCTCCAAACAATTTTAGGGGCAAAAGTATTTGCTTTTAACTAGAAATTCAATAAAGATTTACCAGAAAGATTCACACCATTTGTCACAAATAATGTTTAAATATATTTGAATATCTTGTAAACATGGATATTTTTTTGGTTTGTTTACAATCAAAATTAATCAAACTGATTTATTTTCCATAAAATGTAACGTGTATGTAACCTTAGATGTTTTATATTATAATGTTTTAAATACGTAAATTGGTCTTGAACTTGAAATAGTGCAGTTTGAAGTAAAATTTCAAGTACTTTCCTGTTTTTTTTAGTTGCAGCATACAAATTGTGCAATCACAAGTATCCCTTGTATATCTTATACCGTGATATACCTATTACTGCGAATGTCCATTTAATAACAATATCCCAGACTTGCGCAAAGCTCCAACTTATGTTAGAGTCAGCATTTGTTTACATTTCATACCGGCAATAGTTTATTACTCAACACACTTAAGTAACTTTATTACTGTTTATTATTGATGCCATTATTTACATGGATGACAAAATTTTAGACTTGCGGTAATAGGTATGACCAGTATACTTAAAAAAAATTAAATACAATTTGATGGGAATGGTCTGGTCTTGTAGAGAATTTCATTGTGCAAAGAAAATAAAATTGATTGGTATTCCTGAGATGAATGGAAGTTTGGTTAATTGAAAATGAAATTTCGCAAGATTAAGCGTGAATACGCGAGCATTCATGAAAGCTCAACCAGTTGCTTTTCCTTCTCTACATAAGACTTAAAGTCATTGATTATATGTGTATTATGCAAAGGATTTGCACAGTAGAGAATTGTTAGAAAACTACATGAATTATGCCCATAATGAATGTTAGCAAACGGGCAAAATTAGTGGGCCACTATATATTAAAGATATACACATATTTCACTTCTGAATTTTAATTTCGCTACTTTGTACCTTTTTAACTGAGTATTCTATGAAAACAGAATTTTCTGTATTTGGATATCCCAAGTGCACTCAAGAGAGACAAATTACTAGACAACTCCTTTATAGAGATGCGATATATGTCACACTTATGAAATTATACAAGTTGGCAACATATTATGTATTCAGATTTTCCGATAGGTTCAATAGAAAGAGTAGACTTACCTCTGATTCACCTTGTCGTGTTGAAAGTACATAGCACTTGCTGAGACAAACTCCATATCTATATAATAATATTTTTTTCATTGGATATTCATTATATACAATTCAGTATGGTGCTCAGTGATCATAAAAACACAGTTAATGAACATCTTCAAATCTGAACTTGACAGACTTACATTTCCAAGCTGTATTTAAACAGTTTTTGAAGTTATTAGCCTTCACTGTATCCTGTGGCAGTGAATTTCATGGGTTTACAAATCAAGCTGAAAATTTATAAGCACTGTGTCGAGACTGGTTGTGATTTTAAATTATTTAAATTTGTGACCTTTTGTCCTTCGGTTACTACTTAGTGAACATATATCCACAGAATCTAAATCATTCATGATTTTAAATCACTGTATCATATCTGCTCTCTGTCTTCTATAGTATAGAGTTGGTAATTCAAGTATTCGAAGTCTGTCTTTGTAAGACATGTTGTTAAGACCAGGTATGAGCTTGGTGTACATTCTCTATAGCAATAATATCCTTTTTTCAATGATGGTGACCATACAACTGTAGGATCTAGTAAATGACTTATATAATGGAATAACTGTTTCTTTACTAAAATTACTGAATGTTCTTTTAACGAGACTGAGCCTTTGATAAGCTTTATTTACTTGTTTTATGATATGTTCAGAGAATTTTGGTCCATTATCAAATATGACTTCAAGGGTTTCCTCTGATTCATTCTCGAAGCTTGAAATTTCTTATAAAAGCGACTTGTTCTCCCTTTCCAACATTTTTATAGTGAATGCTTACAATCAAAGAAATATGAAGGTCAGTTTCTTAAATATTACAAGGGTGTAAAATTGACCTTGTTAAACCTTCGTTTTTTTGGCATGTATTTTATTAAGGCCTAACAGTATTGGTGTTATATGGGCATTTCATAAGCTTGATGGTTTTATTTTCACTCATTGATGTTAGTACTTCAAAATAAAGCGGGACCATGTAAATATATTGTCATTTGTGGCAGGAACTTTGGTTGATAACTGTTAACATATTTCAACATGTTGATTATATTGTGTTTGCAAATTTAAGCATTGTCTTTCAATCCGTATAAATAAATTCCCTTGAGAATTGAATTTGTACCATACACAAAGAAAGCATCAGTTTAATCTCTTTTTGGAATAGATATAGGTTTTATCGCCATATTGCAACTGGAAAATACACAAGAAGAAAAATGATGACTCATCAAAATGTAACGAAAGTTTATTCAATTACGAAAATACATGTTGAGACAATTTGGTTAATTACCAATGCTTAACAATACATTTTATTAATTAACGAAGTTGCTTAAGACATTTGAAACAACATTTTTTGGTATATCTGACTTAATTTATTTCGATACATATGTTATACTTCCAAACACTGGCAGAGGTACAGTTGGAAAGCAACTGAGTCATAACGGAATTACAAAAATGTAAACAAAAGTTAAAAGTTCAGTCCGCTCGTCTAAGAAATACACATTTCGATCATAGTTATTTATTTTCTCGCTTTATTAAAAACATCACTAAGGGGTCTACAGAAATGGTTTTAGCAATATTATAAACACATTTAATTACAATCATTTTTATCAAAAAGTGTGCATTTGGGAAGTTTAATGAGGCTTTAAATAATATTAAGGCAATCGAGCCATCCATTCATTTTGTTGTTTTCAAAAAAAATACATAACTGTTGATAATGAACATAAATAGTGTTGGTGAATTATTTTGCTAATTCATTTTTAACACAAGCAATATATTACCCTGCCACATACACAATTTCCTCTGTCCTTTTTGTTTCTGTCACCATACTCTCAATTTGCTTTCTGTCCCCTTTCTCTCTCCCTGACATTTTCCAGGTATTGAAAAGTCACTTTTACGGATGTGCATATCTTCATACATATGTCTGCAACTACTGAGGCCATCCTTAAAAAATATATTGTTCGCCGTGCTCCTACCTACTCGCTCAAAATTGCAGCTAACCAAACTTTTTTATTGACTTTCAAAGCATGTAATTCTTTTTTTCATGATTTCTGTCCATTTTTCTTTAAAATAACTATGCAAAATCACAATTTGGCACAAAAAAAAAATTAGCTACCTACCGGTACCTAAAAAATACTGGGTCGGAGCACTGCAAACAAATATTTTTTTAAGGTTGGCCTGATACACATAATAACTTTGCAATGTATATAAAATATTAATTTTATTATATTGATAATTCAATGTAATTTAATTATTTCAGACTGAAGGTTTCGAAACCTGTGGACGTTACCCTTCACAGCAACAATGTTATGGTATGTAATCTGTTGACAAATTTTGCTTCACCTGACAATAAATTTAATAAAAGAATGGAGTATAAAGTTATCTAAATATAAAAAAGACAAATTCAGTTTGTGTCAAAAACTTTTCAGGACTATAGTCCTTGGAGTAGAGACTTTCCAAAATTAAATAGTCCGAATTCAATTCTTATAGTCTGTAAATGACAGAAGACCTAAAATTTACCTATATAACTTTTTATCATTTCATCATAGTTTTATTCAGTTTCAGCAAAGAAGTTTTGTAAATAAATTCTCCCAACATCTTGCTCAGATTGTTCCATTTCCTTTTAAGTCCTAGAAATAGTTTGGCTATACATTTGGAAAACTTTTGTAGTCCAATAAAAAATGTCATAAACTGGGTCTCGAACTATACCTATTTTTTCGAAGGCTGCAAATTGTGCCCAAAACTTAGATGCATGGAGAATCAATACTCCTAAATATGAACAATTATTACTAACAGTATAGAAAAAAGATACGTTCATGTTTTAAATCCTTCATTGAATCTATCTGTATATAGAATCTGTGAACTCTTATTTACAGCTTCGGATTATAAGAATCCATCATGAGTAACCATGTGGGATAGAAAAATCTTGACCAAGGGGTAAAAATTACATGCAGAGCCAAGTTCCCTGTATTTAATTTTGACACAGGGGGTCAGATTTTTTTATCCCACATGGATTCATGATGGATTTTTTCTCCAATTCATCCCAGTCAAATGATAGACCCTCGATAAGTGCCGTCTTCATTTAAAATTCTATTTTTTAATGCATGGTTTACGCGCAAAATTTCACGTATAACGAAGAAATCAAACTTTTAAGTTCACCAGAAATTACATGCACATTGTTTAAATAATTCACTTCAATTATATATTTTCCCCCGATCATTATTTCATTGGTAGCTAGGCACGACGTCATAAATATATACGTTTACATCATTATTCTGACATATCGCCTTTCTTTTTTACGATTTCCTACAAAAATCAAGTTTTAAAATATTTTCGTAGGCGTGAAAATACAAATATATATGATTATGATTTGTGAATAAGGAAATAAATAACAAAAATTGATTTAGTTCCATATTTTTTTAAAGTCATGCAAGAAAACTATCACATGACGTGGAAGATAAGAGTTTTCTTCCATGGGGAAAACCTTATCTTCCATGACCAGAAATGGGAAAAAAATATATTATGATCAAAACAGTGTTACTGACCTTTAACTGTAGGTTATAATTAATCTGGTTTCTTGTTTTAGCATCTTCTGGCCAAAGGTCAGAAGTGCTTGTGTGATGGCATGACGTTGGTCATCTGTCACCATCTATTAACAGCACTTTCTTGGAAACTGCTAGGCCAATTATACTTGAACTTCACAATCATGGATGTTTCTTATATGAGATGACCTCTGTTACTAAAAATAGTAAAAAACTTAAAAATATCTTGATGCATCAAACATATGTTGCAATTTTCAGCTGGAAATCTATTTTATTCTACTTCCACTCCAGGTCCCTCATGGTTTGTGATGCGTCTAGAAAGCTGCCGACAACCTATAGAGATAATTAGTCCTGTCATACATACTTGTGGGGTGTGTTTGACCTGGATTGAAGTTCAAACTAGGGTCCAAGATACTTCATATAGGCTGGAATGGTTAAAAATGTGACAAATCTGTATACTGTAGTTACTTTGGTGTACGTTTGTGTTACTTTGGTGTACGTTTGTATACTGTAGTTACTTTGGTGTATGTTTCATTGATATATGTTTCATGGTATATGTTTCATTGATATATGTTTCATGGTATATGTTTCATTGATATATGTTTCATTGATATATATTTCATTGTTATATATGTTTCATGGTATATGTTTCATTGATATATGTTTCATGATATATGTTTCATTGATATACGTTTCATGATATATGTTTCATTGATATATGTTTCATTGATATATATATGTTTCATGGTATATGTTTCATTGTTATATGTTTCATTGATATATATGTTTCATGGTATATGTTTCATGGTAAATGTTTCATTGATGTATGTTTCAATGATATATGTTTCATGGTATATGTTTCATGGATATATGTTTCATGGATATATGTTTCACTGATATTATGTTTCATTGATATATATGTTTCATGGTATATGTTTCATGGTATATGTTTCATTGATGTATGTTTCATTGATATATGTTTCATGGTATATGTTTCATGATATATTTTTCATTGATATAATTATGTTTCATTGATGTTTCATTGGTATATGTCTCATGGATATTATGTCTTATGTTTCAATTTTAGGATCAGGGGCCTATTGCTGTGGTTTATATAATGATGAATGCTGCTGGGAAACTGTATATTCATACTGGTGTAAGTAGATAGTTTATGTATGTATATAACTGTATTGTATAGTCATACTGGTGTAAGCAGAGATATTGATGTACATGTGAATATCTGCCAACGTCACTGTATGGTTGAGTTAGAATTATGCACTCTTAAAATGAACATGCTAGTAGGATGTAAGGCTTTTTTAACATGGCGCCGGGCCTGATTAGCTCAGTCGGTTAAGCATCTGACTATCAATCCAGGGGTTGTGAGTTGAAATCCCTGCCCGGCAAGTCTCAGTGATGATTGATATACAACATTGTGTCTCATTATCATTTGTCTCTCACTGCTGAGTCAAGTTGGAAAGTTGTCAGTTACTTGCGGAGATAAGGTGTGCTGAAGTACTGGTTAAACTTTCAGGATCCCAGGAAACAGTGGTTAGGTTTACTGAGCATCTGTTAGTTCACGATTGCAAAAATAATGATGCTAAATATTCAATCAATCAATCAATTTAACAAGATGGTATTTCAACTTTTTTTTAAGAAAATAGATCAAACATCCTAGTGGTTGCAAGAAACTAGATCAATAATTATTATAAAATCCATTTTTGATATGATGCTCATTATACCCCCAGATACAAAGTATATGGGAGCCGTATAGGAATTGCACTTGTCTGTCAGTCTGTCCATCTGTCTATGAATAATTTTGTGATCGTTATTTCTCAGCAACCATTGACCTTAATTCAATGAAACTTCACAAGCATGACTGGTACCTAGCTTAGTTATGCATTTTTATTGGGGTTAGATATTTCTGTCTTGCCCTAGGGCCGAGATAAAATTCTCATGCTATGACATTAAATCTCATTTATGACGTAACGTATAATTTATATGACATAAATCATATAATTTAACATCTTAAAAGCGACTGTTGTAAGATTAATAGATAAAATAAGTTAAAATAGTTATTGAATATGATTGGTATGCAAGAAAAAAAATCATTCGCGGCCTTTTGTGTTCGGACAGAGAATTTCGTCCCTGGGGATAAATGTTTTCATGGGAACTCAGCAGAGCCTCATTCCCCCCAAAACAGTTATCCCTCGGGATGGATTCTTATAATCATACACATAAGATGAATTTGAATCATAAAACCAGCGGATAAATTTATCAATGTATACTGATTAATTACTCTTTATTTTGAAGGGTTTTGGTTCGTATGGTTTTGGGTATTTCTGCTCATACTGACATGTTCTCTGTGGATCTGTATTCGCCGCCGTCGCCGCCGCCTCGCTGCTCAGCCACAGTATGTTGTTGTAGACCAGCATCCCCAATATGGCACCGTAGGAACAGGCTTTATTCCGGGAACCGGTTATGTTGCAGCGTCAGATAACAACCAGGGAACTTTATACCCCCAGTCAGCTCCACCATACACACCAGCTCCGTCGTATGCAGCTACGCAAGCAACAGCACCTGGTTATCAGGTATAACAGTTGGCATTTTATTTACCTCACCTAACTACGCTATTCTGATGGCTTTTCAAGATCTCTTGTCAGTCAACACACACGAATAAGTACTTCAGTGACTAGATGAAAATTAGTTGAAAAATTGTTTGGCCAGGAAATGTCTATTATGTGGCTTAATAATTCCTTTATGTGGCTTGCTAAAAATAGACACATAACTACCAGTCTGACATACAAAACCACCTGAAGTATCCATTTGTGGGTATGTCCATCTGTCTTTTCGTCCATCGACAGTTTCTTTAAATGACCTTTCTAAAATCACTCTTGAAAAAAAAATGTTTGTGAAGCATTCGTCCCTGAAAGGGCAAGGTCGAGAGCTTTGATATTATTGTATGTAGTACCAGCATTCTCTCAGGTTTGTTAAAGCCTTGACCCAATCTGCCAAATGACCATTGGGAATGGCTATGCTTGTTTCCTGGAAGTTGGGAAAAGGTCATAACCTTTGAGATCTGGAAATAAACGGCGTGATTGAGGGGAAATTGGGATTTTTTTAAGGCAAACTGAAAAATAAAGCATTGCACTGTGAAGATCATGTTCTAACCACTGATTATCAGATATTACAATAATACTTCATATCCCGTGTTTTTATTCCCAAATGTAAGAAAAATTCCCCTAAAATATCCAATTTGGTAATTTTTTGGACTTCATTTGGGGAAAAACAAGACTTTTGAATTGGGAAGGAGGCACATTTCAGTCTCTGCTTGATAAGGTTATAAAGTTTTGAATGGTGTTGTGATGCTGCAGCCTAATTCAGTGATTAACTTTGAACATAAACTAAAGGGAATAGTGCAATTTCTAAAGTTACACAAAACATTGTTTTGGTTGTTTTTACCTCCTTTATGTTTTGAAATATGTAAACATAGATTTAAATGTACTAATTTTATGTAGGGCTAGCTCCCCATAACATTATGCATGTCTAAATCACAAGTTTTAGAGTTTGAATAAGACTGGGAGAAGTGAGAGAATTTCGGGAGAACTGACTATGTCTTTATCAGTATTTTGTATTTAATCTTTGTTCTTTATTAGCATAAAAAAGATGCTAAATATTTAACCAATCAATCAATCAGTCAGTTTTTCTTTATTGACTATCATTTCTGTTATGTCGATTCAGTGGCAGTGTGGGAGCAGGTATATATTTAAAACATTATTTCAAATATCTTTCTCTTGTTTTCTAATTATTGCTGTCATAACATACAACAATGGCAATGTCAACCCTACAAAGCTATTCAATTTATCCAAGAGAACTTGGCAATATGATAAATAAATGCAGTCTATGATGGCCTTCAAATATCTAGAAAATGCAACTAGTCAACTATATTTCAAATATTAAAAAAAAACCCACATAATTCATCTTAATTGTTGTTTTCAATACTATATTTAAATCATGCCAAAAAAATATACGCTGAAACTACACAACCAAAAAGCAATGTTTATTACTATAATACCCCACCCACATTTTTCTTTACCGTAAACTCAATTTCAATATCAACTTTCCCGTTTTCACAGAAGAAAATTTATATACATACAGTTCCAATTATTGTGAATCTACGAAATATTTATAAAATTACCAGAACCTAACACTGACATTTTACAGAACGCGATCGATCGCAAATTATCTGCAAAAACATTATCAGATATTAGAAATCGGTACCATTTTGGCAAAGGGAGGTAATTTTTTACTCTTCATAATGGAGAATTTGAGAAACACCCGCGAATTACGTCATCGTCTTTTTTTTTAGTCTTTGCTCGGGTAGGTGGTAAGAAACGTGTTACCTTGGGCATAGATATCAGACCAATCAGAGCGGTTGTTAAAAATAGATTACTTTATATTCAAAGCTATCCACCAATCACATTAGAGGAATTAAAATAGATAAATGAATATGCATGAGAGGTTTTTCAAAGTGACATTATCGGGTATGTGGTATGATAAACACTGCAGGGGTCAATTGTTTATACTGATTAGTTACGGTCTTTAAACAACAATTTGACCTGTGTCGTTTCAAATAGAGATATTTGCAGACCTGTGTATTGTGAAAACTAGCTTGTCCGATTTTTTAAGACAAGCCCGACGGGCAAGTAACTTTGAAACAGGCACATACCCTGATCCAGATTTTACAAGCCCCAGGCATCGGGCTATCCTATTCTTGGAGCACTGCTTTTGGAGTTGTGTTCCAGAAATGAATGACGGACACACACACAGATGGACAAATCAGCAGCCATATGCTTGCCCTTCGTAGAGAATATAAATGGGTTGATAAAACGTGAACAGTTTATTGTATTCTGGAATGAATGTTTGACTGTGTTAGCTGTCATTTCTGATTAAGTAGTCACTTTGTGGAAGAATCCTAGAATTTTTCAAAATGTAAAAATTGGATTTTTTTAGCAATATAACATGCCTATAATTATATACTCACTTATCTCGTATTGAATTAAGAATATCTATGTCATCATGTTAAACTAATACATTGAAATGGAATTTCCTAGCTTAACCTATGCACCCAGGGTAGACTAAAATAGATTTCCTGCTTAAAATTAGAATTTATTTTATGACTATCAAATGTGTCGCTTGATTTCATTAAAATATCAATTTGATCGGTCATATTGGTTACAAATTGATTACATATTGTCTAATTTCTTCTTTGTAAGAGTCCAAATGAAGAGGTGAAGGTCATCAAGCAGTCATTTTGAGCTATCTATTTTTAGAACGGACATTTATATCGATTTATAACGATTTTCCCTGATATGCCTTTATAACTGCGACGTATTTTGTGACATATCAGTTGAGTCACGTTATTTAATATTTTGTCACATTTCAGTGGATTTGAAATACCAAATCATTTATATTCTATTTATTGATGATTATGAGATGCTTTAAATCAATTTTAAAAACAATATTTACATTTATAGTTATTTCCCCAAATATACTGCCTTTTAAGGGTCTACATCAGGATTTTTATCAATATTAAAATTGTCTATTAACATTTTTTCCCAATAGATCATGCCTATATAAACTTAACCCATTTTGCTAAAAGGACATCTATTTCAACATGCCAAAATAATATATTGAAAAGTAATTTCTTACCTTGGGCTACACACCTAGGTTTCCCTGTTTAAAATTGCAACATATTTTGTGGCATATTAAAGAGTCATTTTGAATTGATCCGTTATACAGAAATTTATATGTTGTAGAAATTGTTTCATCTAAACCTTGCAATAGTCCAAATGATGATGTGAAGGTTGTCCAGCAGTATTTAAGAGATGTCTGTTTTAAGAGTCAGGACTCCGTAACAAGTTTACTACTCAAATTTAGATATTGATTTAGTCATGTTTTGGTGTATTTGATATGCTGAGGTGCTTTTTATCCATTTTAAAAATAATCTTATTTTTTGAAGACATTTATAGTGTTTTTTCCTAAGATACTCCCTTTAAATTTTATATTTTCTTTTTCATATTCAGGGATTGAACGTAACATCCGCTTAAACTAGACAATCATCTTTAAAGACTGCTTTTCAAAAGATTGACTTTATGTATCTAGTATTGGGCTTTTTACTTTGTACATGGAACTTGAGATCTGGGGGTAGAGCATTGATCCCCAATCAGAGAGTTGTTGATTGTATCCCCCACAATGGCCGTGTGTGGTATTCTTGTGCAAGACACTTTATTCATATATGCTTTGTACTGGCTGTATCCAGGAACACAGCAAGTGTGTTTGTCTAACATTGTAAGATTTGTTTCACAATCAATATAAAATAAATAAATAGTTGAAACATTCCAATTTGTGTAATTTCAGGAGAAACCACCACCGTACAGTGCAGCAGCAGGAAATTGATACATGGGGCAGCCCAGTCATGTTTGGGTAGAATGAACAACCAATTGCTGCCCAGTGTCAATTTTTAAATGAAACATTAAAAATCTTGCAAATGATATCTGGCAACATATACATGTAAATGGAAATGCATGTATTTTAACAAACAAACAGCTAATGTCATAAAATTTTAAACTGAATCATCTTTAGTAATCTTTATTATCTCTTTGTGAATTATATATATAAACTGATTTTTTTTTCATATTAAGAGTTAAGATTGAAAAATGTATGCCATGTTGTTCAAATGTTTAAAGCATGCCTGGCATAGGTAATTATTCTTAATTCTTCATGCTGTTTTTATTTTTTTAAAATTAAAATTTTGATCATAAATTATTTTAACTATTTTATTTGTAATGTATAGAAAACAAGTCTTATGTGAGTTTCGTATTTTAATTATGAATGACAAAGTTTTGTTTTTTTAAAAAAAATGTGCCTTTATGTGGTATAAATAAATTGTACTATTACTGTTTATTTATTGTACATGTATTTATACTGATGGACTATTTTCAAGTCACATTCCATATGTTTAGCTGTAATTGAATCTTCTTTTTTAGCTCTACTGGCCAAAGGCCAGAAAGGTTTGTGCAGTGATGCGTTGTCTGTCACTGTTGTCAGTTAGCAGGACTTTTTATGAAACCACTAGGCCAATTAAACTCAGACTTTACATGAGTGCATTGGAGACTACCGGTATACAGAAGATTTTTTTTTTCGATCTGAAATGCAAGATGGGTTCTGCTACTAAAAATACTAAAAAAATTTATAATGAATCGCCCAACAGATTTTGAAAATATTATGTACTAATGATAATCAGCTATAGTTCAACATTTGTACAAATTATGTCTGGGGTTAAAAATGATCCCAACCTGAGGGTTCAATTATGGGACACATGTCATTATAATAACCATTAAAAAAACAACATTTTTTGCCTATATTTTTACAGAAGCTTTTTGGTCAAGCAATGGAGATTCAGATTTGTAAAAATTACTGGGTTCTGCTGTCAAGGTGTAAAAAGTGTAAAAATTGTAGCATTTAAAAATCGTTCTGTCAAATTAGTTCATATTTACCATAAATTATCTCTATTAGTAGGGGTTTGAATGAACATAAGAATTAAGGGGCTAATATTTTTTATAGCCGCCCAGTACTTAGACTTTTACATAGGGATGTTATGGGAATACAGAAAATTTTCTTTTTTTTTCTCATCCATTTGGGCAAAATTATTAATGGTATATTTTAGTTCTAAATTATTGCTGTAAATTAATAACTTGTTTTGTACAAAACCATTTGAAACATACACTTGTTTTGATATGTTTTCTTTGTCAATACTGTATGCATCATTACTGTATATATGAAATGATCGGTTGGTTTAATAACTAATCTGTGCTTATATCTATTTAGCAATGCATGAATTGAGTCCGGGGGTGGTATTCATCAACCATTTTTAAGAATATTCTTAGACTTGAACTCAAGAAAGAATTTTGAAAAAACACTTAGGACTAGAGGTGTAATGATGCATCTGTGGATCGCAATTCACCTTTCCGCTGATGTGTATATTGGGTGTTAAATGTAACTAACAATAGATTGCAATGCAAGCATTCTTCAGACCTACGATGCATCGATACGATTGTCAGATATCGTGCATCGCAATTCCATTCTTGATGAAACATAAAAAAATTTAGCTAATAAAAACTAACAAATAAAAAAGAACAGGTTTTTAAAAAAGCAAATCGAATTTCGGGTATAAACTGGCTTAACACATTGCGAATATTCTAACAGCATCTCCTTCCCATCCGGTACTATCCCACTATGTTTATTTCATCACTATGCAGTGTAATAAGTTCTGTTGTTCTCTGTTAATAAAGATACTTTTAAGTTGCATACAATCAAAGTTATTAAATACACCTTAATAAACCGTCATTGTGATTGCATAAGTTACAGTTTAAAATTCATTATCGCAATATGCATTGCAATACGCATCGTCCTTTATTTTCACAGGCAATATATATACCGGTAGTAATACTTTCGTTCTGAAAAGGAAGTATCACGATACACATTGCAGATGAAAAAAATGTAAATGCACAGCCCTGCTCAGGACCATTTTTGAGACCAAAATTTGTAAGCAAGTTACACCTAATATTAAGTCAAAGACACTCGTAATTATTGTATCTGTCATGGTAAACTAGATAGATCAGGTTGAAATTTGGATTTTCAATCTTAAGTCTAAGAATATTCTCAAGAATGGTTGAGATGTGTTGTGAATATTTGATTTGAGACTTATTTTCAAAATGTTATTCTATAAAATCAAAATGACTCATTTCTGACATTGTTATTGCATTACAATGTGGTATTACATGTTCATGTAAGTGTGTAAGTTATATTCTGCTTGAAATGATAATTGATAATCTGCTTAAAATGATACCAGTAATTGATAACCTCCTTGAAATGATAATTGATAATTTATTGCTATATCCCAGACAATGCCAGAGGTTATTAGTTTGTTAGTTCAAATGATATTCTATTAAAGTCGTATTTATATTGAATTGACATAATTAGAAATTACCAACATTCAGTATTTATTATGTAATGCTGTTTAATACTCTATTGGTTAGATGGTTTGTACAAGAAATTTTAAATAGGTAAATTTTCTTTAATAATACTTTATTTTCATTTTTCATGTAATTTTGTGTTTTAGCCAGGGCTAAGGCATACTTATTGTTTTTAAAGCTCACTTGTTTTTTACATTAGTTTGGCTTATACATGTAGTAGCAGTGGTGTAGTTGATATTGGCTGCTTGTGCCAGAGGTTGCAAGTGCGATCCAGACTCAAATTGATGGCCTCTCAAAAACAACACTCGGTACTGGTTCTGCTTGGAAAAGGATCGGAGAGCAGTTAATACAACCTTAGTGCTTACTTTACAAACAAGCCAAAAGAAATAGCAATATAGTATGCTATGGAACAAAAATGATTGTAAAAAACAATACTATATGGTTACAAATACAATACAGTAGGACTAGAAAAAGGTGCAATGTTATGTAGTGTCCCCATGCACTATAATCAACACTTAATGTTGTGCTTAATATTAATTTTGCTTCGCCTTTTCGAAAAAATGAGAGGCATAGGTTTTGATGTCAACACTTTAACGTTAAGTTTTTGCAATGAGCTTCATTTTTCAAAAAGATCTAGAGTAACCAAATTTGGTTTATAACTGCAATGGGTAGAATTACCAGACTCCTTTAAAGCCTCACTTTGTGATGAAGCGATATAGACGAGACTTGTAATTCTGTGGATTGTTTTCTTTATATATATAAGCAATACTGTTTGACATATTCTTATTACACTATGTTAATAGTTGGCAACAACCATCTGATTAATCATTATAGTTCTAATACATAATCCAACTGACTGTGATGTAGACTTAGCTCTTGAATAGATGTTGAAACTGGAATTTTCTATATTGGTTATAAGCTTGCCTGTAATGGTTTGTTAGACTTCTGTTCCAGTACTCAGGTTCAGTCACACATTTCAACACATTGATGTTGTCTATTCAGACATACTGTAGAATAGATTGATTGAATATTTAGTGTCATTTTTATGCCAGCAAGGCTAACAGATGATCAGTTAACCTAACCACTGTTTCCTGGGATCCTGAAAGGTTAACTTCCCCGCTTGAATCAGCAGTGAGAGACAAATGATAATGAGATGAATGTCGTATATCAAGCATCACGAAGACTCTATACTGTACTGTAGATATAAGATTTTGTTACCGCAAGAAGCAGCTAACCAAACTATCCAAACAGCAAAAAGGTAAACAGCTATGACCTCTTGTTAACCTGGTTGCTGGTATCACTGTTGTCATATGTAATTAACATCGAGGCTGCTCATGAGCTACATTGGTTGACTTGCAGTTACTTTTTATTATAAGCTTATTCACCCAAAATCGCAATTTTAAGCCATCAAATACATTGTGTCATAGACACATAACAAAGTATCTTTTAAAATGTGGTACAATAATAAATCGAAAGATGTTGATTAATATTGAAAAATATATAAGACTATGGAATACTGCAATTCTGTTTCATTTCTCAGATAATTGTCTGTCAGAAACAAAGTGTGTGTAAAAATGTGTGTCAAACTAACTAAAATTTTTGTTGTTAGTGTACTGGTAGTCCGGTACCTAAATTAGATATTCAAGTAAAATTGATATCGTGGCTAACCTTTTTACCGTTGTTTAAACTGCAGTTGAACTAGTTTCTATTGTAAATTATAGGGGTAGACTGCAATGTTGAAATCTATTGGACTCGTGTTCACGTATCAGATCAGCCCAAACACCTTAACGTATACTCAGAGAAATATTTATCTCACAAGAATATACTTTTATAAACTTCATATTAAAGATAATATTAAACAGTCTTTTACTATAACTAGTGATGTCAAACTAGTTTTGATATTTTCTTGGATTTTTTTTTTGGTACCAAGAACTTACAATAAAAGCCGTTGTGGTTCCGGTTAAGAGTAGAATCACTGTAGATTTCTGCAGATGAGTAGGAATCCGCAAAATGAGTGTCATATTCATTTTATCATTTTTTGTCATGTTCACTATTGTGGTTGAGTTGCCAACCCCTGTGTGGTTCCAGGGAGCCATTTGAGTGATGGCAAGAATATGATCACTGTGGCTCATGCATGTCATAAGAGGCTACAATTTCAGTAATACAATAGAATTTGCTGAAACTCTGCAGTTCTGCAGGTATCAATTTTCTAAGTTCATTCTTCATATTCATTTGTTGATGTATTTTTTTGTATATGTTAATTGATTATTTTTTGACATGTAGAATGAACCTGGAATCTTCTTTCCTGTTAGCGTCGAATAAACTATCCTGTGTTGGTACACTGTTAAACCCCATTCATTCAATTTTTACAATAAACTATATTTAACACTTGTTGTCACAGATGGCTGCACCTTTATGACATGGGTGGACTTGCAACCATTTACCAGATGTGTGCCCCTTTCCAACAAAGAAAAGAAATTAAGGGTTTATATTACTTTTCTCCTGCGATGTATAGATTTATATGGAAAGTAGTTGTGATAATTCCGAATGGGAATTATTTCTGTCAAGCCAGATTTGAGGATTTATCTTTTTTTCTTTTTACTAAAGCTATGGTTTGTAGTCGAAAAATGGATTCATGTTGATTTGATAAATAAATGTAATACCCATAGATTATTATTCAACATTTGTTTAGTATTATGATATTTAATTCAGTTTTGCAGTTCACATATAAGTGGGTTATCCAGAAGTTTGTGGACAAATCTCGTATTAATATGAAAATGAAATGTAAGATTTATTTGAAGTTTTACATGTATTATGTTGAATATAACTTCAAACCGTACGCAAAATATGAAGAAAATATATATTCAATAAAACAGTTACATGTATTTCAAACATGTCATGTACGCCTATCTGTCGCAGGTCAGATTTATGTTATGTCGTCGCGACAACAAATTTATTTCCCAACCCTTGCTCATCGCTCCACTCATACTTTTTAGCAATAGAAGACCCCTGTAATCACTCTAAGAACTTGCATGTTATTCATTCTTAATTATCATGTGCATTGTACCGTAACCTGTACTTAGTTCACAGCATAGCTCATGGATGGTATTACGGCGATCCTTATTGTGGCACTTTTTCCCACGTTGACGTGACATTGATGCGACACGCTACTACACTTGTTCATCCATTATTGTTTCTCATTCTTTACCGTACCATTTGTGTCATCTGTAGACTAAAAAATACACTACAGATAACTTTCTCGGAGCTTTACTAAGCATATATATATCGCCTGGATCAGTGTTTTGCTAATATTAAAATGTATTTCCGCTCGTTGTTTCACTTTTTCCTCAGACTGAAGATTTGCTTATGACTGTGTTTGCCTTTTTAATGTAAGTTTGTTTAAACTCCTTACACTTGTGCACCATACTATTACTGGAATGACCAATGTAGACATTGATGATGTATCATCAATAATATATCATTTACCACGAGTTTTACAGGGAAATCATTGTTATGTTTCAAATATTTATCTGTCAAATGGTTCAACATTTTGAGCTGCTGCACTAAACATGTATGCATGTTGCTATGGAGACCATAACATTATTTTTAACATAACAAATGCATTAAAATACTGTACATCGACGACAAATACACCAAGACTTAAACTGTGCAAAAACATAAATATGGATTTTATCAAATTTGTTCACGAATTTCTGGATAACCCCTCGTATCTGGTAAAATCCGTTTACTGAAAGGAATATTGATTAACGTTTGTCTATATATACCAGGTTATTTCTATATCACATTACCAGCTTTTATATCACATTACCAGCTTTTAGATTTTTATATATTTATTTATTATGTACTTTCACTCGTTTATGGAAGACTGACCAGAGGCAAAGTGTTATTTTTGGCCTTAGTGTTTATACATGCACCAGTATTGTAAATAATTGTTTCTAATACTAGGATTAATGATTATGTATGGTCGTCACCCTTGTTTCTCTAAAAAGAAAATTAATGTGATTTGTTTTCATTTAACGGGAGAAGGAAGGATTAAATCTTTATTTTTTGTCAAAAAAATTGCCCAGAAAGAATCTAGCATTGGAAAATAAACAAAGTGAATACATAAGGACGTGTTGTTGATATGGAAGCTAGTAGTTGTGTAAGTATAATACTGTCAGCTGTGTAAAATAATACTGTCAGTTGTGTAAGAATAATACTGTCAGCTGTGTATGAATAATACTGTCAGCTGTGTAAGAATAATACTGTCAGCTGTGTAAGAATAATACTGTCAGTTGTGTAAGAATAATACTGTCAGCTGTATAAGAATAATACTGTCAGTTGTGTAAGAATAATACTGTCAGCTGTATAAGAATAATACTGTCAGCTGTGTAAAATAATACTGTCAGCTGTGTAAGAATAATACTGTCAGCTGTGTATGAATAATACTGTCAGCTGTGTAAGAATAATACTGTCAGTTGTGTAAGAATAATACTGTCAGCTGTGTAAGAATAATACTGTCAGTTGTGTAAGAATAATACTGTCAGCTGTGTAAGAATAATACTGTCAGCTGTGTAAGAATAATACTGTCAGCTGTGTAAGAATAATACTGTCAGCTGTGTAGAATAATAATGTCAGTTGTGTAAAATAATACTGTCAGCTGTGTAAGAATAATACTGTCAGCTGTGTAAGAATAATACTGTCAGCTGTGTAAGAATAATACTGTCAGCTGTGTAAGAATAATACTGTCAGCTGTGTAGAATAATAATGTCAGTTGTGTAAAATAATACTGTCAGCTGTGTAAGAATAATACTGTCAGCTGTGTAAGAATAATACTGTCAGCTGTGTAAGAATAATACTGTCGAATAGTACTGTCAGCTGTGTAAAAATAATACTGTCAGTTGTGTAAGAATAATACTGTCAGTTGTGTAAGAATAATACTGTCAGCTGTGTAAGATTAATACTGTCAGCTGTGTAAGAATAATACTGTCAGCTGTGTATGGATAATAATGTCAGCTGTGTAAGAATAATACTGTCAGCTGTGTAAGAATAATACTGTCAGCTGTGTAAGAATAATACTGTCAGCTGTGTAGAATAATAATGTCAGTTGTGTAAAATAATACTGTCAGCTGTGTAAGAATAATACTGTCAGCTGTGTAAGAATAATACTGTCAGCTGTGTAAGAATAATACTGTCGAATAGTACTGTCAGCTGTGTAAAAATAATACTGTCAGTTGTGTAAGAATAATACTGTCAGTTGTGTAAGAATAATACTGTCAGCTGTGTAGAATAATACTGTCAGCTGTGTAAAATAATACTGTCAGTTGTATAAGAATAATACTGTCAGCTGTGTAAGATTAATACTGTCAGCTGTGTGTGAATAATACTGTCAGCTGTGTAAAAGTAATACTGTCAGTTGTGTAAGAATAATACTGTCAGTTGTGTAAGAATAATCTTGTCAGCTGTGTAAAAATAATACTGTCAGTTGTGTAAGAATAATACTGTCAGTTGTGTAAGAATAATACTGTCAGATGTGTAAGAATAATACCAGTTTTTCGCTACAAGATAAAACTTGTGATTATAAAATGCACATGCCAGTATAATGTCCTGCACTACTCAGAAGTCGGTACATCAAGATATTTGTTTAGAATAAGAATATAACAGAGAATCAGTTGGGTGTATAAGATCGAGATAATCAGATTCTAACTGCCTGTATCACTGTATGGCAGAGCATTTGGTCTGGAAAATCAGTGAAACATCAGTTTAGAACAGATTGTTGTTGTCTCAAAACCCTCTTATGACCATGTGTTCAGGAATTCTTTGTCTAGAAAATATATTCTAATACAGTCCAATCTATATTTCTTCAAGAATTATATTTAATAATCATTTTTAAAATGAATTGAAAATCACAAAAATTAATAACTATATAAATAAAAGTATTTATGGATTTTGTGTTGCATTGACAAGTAAAAGACAACATGGCAGTAGCAATATCTCTTCTTGAGCAGGAAATAAAGTTAATACAACTATGATGCAAATAATTGTATTTGAAATTTAGGTATCAGTGCAATTTCTTTCCCCCCGTTATAATTTATAGAAAAATGTAAAAGTTGAAATTTTATGTTGGGTGTGATCAATTGTTACAGGAGCTGTTTTGGTACGAGTATTAAAAGTAAAATACTTTATAAATGACTTGTTTCTAATTTCTTCCACAATAACAAACGTAGGGTGAAAGTTGATAGATGTCTCCTCACGCCAGAGGTCGGATGTTTGCTCCCAGACTCGGCCGATATCCTCTAAAAACAACCAAGTGGACTGTAGTGTTTCTACCCTGCAAATGGTGCATAGAAGCTCCAAGCTTATTTTGTCAGATGTGGTTGTGGGTTTGATCCCCAGTCATGCCATGAATGGTACCGGTTTTTTTCTCAATAAAAAACAAAAATTGAGTGTAAATGTTTAAAGTCCAGTGCAAATATATTACTTGGTGGTTTATCATGCCACATGCTTTGTAATTTTTCAGCATATGTGAATTAAATTGACACAAATGACCCACGGTGAATTAATAGTATACAGATTGCATTGTGTCAGTTAACTTTAAAAGCAATCTGAACTATAGCACCATCATGGATATCTTATACAAGTTCAATTGGCTTGGGGTTCTACATGGTTGAGTTGTCTTATGGCCACTGAGGTCTTGGGTTTGAAACCAGCTCGGTCCAAAACAAAAAGTTTATGAATTTTGCCAGTTAAATGAGGAAGAAGTGTGGCTTTACTCCGGATTCATTCTGAGGTCTTCCTCCACCAATAAAACTGGATAAACGATAATAAAACCTGCGTGTGTTTAAATTAAGTGTTAAGCCTAACTCTCTAAATTTGAAAATTCATGTCAGTAATGGCCCTGAAACATAAAACAAAACCACTTTCAATATTCCTTTTTCATGTTAGTTTGAATATAAAGCATCATTTTTATGCCATCAAAGACTAACAGATGATCAGTCAACCCAACCATTCTTTCATGGAATCCTGCAAGGTTAACCAGTACTCAAGCACATCTATCTCCACAAGTAACTGATATTTTTCCCACTTGAATTATTCCAATGTGAGAGACATGACAATGAGAGGATGTTGTATATATCAATCATCACAGACTTGACCCCTGAATTGATAGACGTGCTACCAACTGAGCTAGCTGGGCCCAACTTTGTTTATGTTAAACACATATACACAAAATTTTGTTCTGCAGAAAAAAAGTGTCTTGCTCAAGGACACCACACACAACTTAAGGGGAGGATCAAGCCCTCGACCCCCTGATCCATGGTTTGATGCTCTTCCGCTGAACCACATGGTAAATCAATGTGAACAACACCAACCTTGTTTACCATTTTGAAAAGGTAATTTTTAACACTAATAAATTTGAATCGTAAGTTAAATGTTAAAGTTAAAAAAGACGATGTTAAATAACACATTTCTTACATGGTGCAAAGCCAATATAACATTATATGCAAGAGCCTGAAATTCAATCACAAGCTAGATATAATGATGAGCAACCTTGTGCAAATCAAACGTTTCTTCGAGTCTGTCGATTGAAATACAATTTTATGGTAAGTATTGCAGCAATACACAACATATTTGGGGTGAATAAAAATGGCCCATGCATTTGGAAGTTACAGGTTGGACATGACCAACAATGCAAACCCTTCCATGAATTAATTTGAAAATCGGTCCATACATGAGGAAGTTACAGTGCTGACACGACCAACAATTCAGTATATAATATTGAAATACACAGCCTCCATATGCCCAAGCTTGACTTTTGAACAGGTACACAGCAAATATTAATTGAAGACCCTTTCGCAAGTTATTTATCAGAAGGACACATGAACAAGGATAACATTAATGTCATTCACCATTCTTTAAATGATGGTGACACAAACAAGAGAGCCAGATTGGTCATAAAGCGCTCACCTGCGGCAGAGGAGACGATGTCAAAGAAGGCAATTTTTGATAATGCAAGGCCATATCTGACATTTTAATTTGGTCAATCGAGATATTAAAGATATATGTCACTACTATTAAGTTTTGTGAAAATCAACTTAAAACTGCAGGTGCTTGAGTGCACATAACTCCATTTAACGCAATTTGTTACAAGTCAAGTGCCATATTTAACTCCAGCAATATTTATCTGATTAGGTAGGCTAGTTCAAAAACTCTTTGATATTATAGTTAAATAACTACTGTGTAAGAGTGGTGAAGATCAAATGATTACTGCAAGTGCTAAGGGTATGTAATGTGGAGGTAAGATCAAATGATTACTGGAAGTGCTAGAGGTACGTAATGTGGAGGTAATATCAAATGATTACTGGAAGTGCTAGAGGTACGTAATGTGGAGGTAAGATCAAATGATATTGCAAGTGCTAGAGGTATGTAATGTGGAGGTAAGATCAAATGATTACTGCAAGTGCTAGAGGTACGTAATGTGGAGGTAAGATCAAATGATTACTGCAAGTGCTAGAGGTAAAGATCAAATGATACTGCAAGTGCTAGAGGTACGTAATGTGGCGGTAAGATCAAATGAGACACAATGTCGTATATCAATCATCACGGAGCTTGTTGCCGGGCAGGGGATTCGAACTCACGACCCCTGGATTGATAGTCAGACGCATAACCGACTGAGCTAATCGGGCCCGGCTATTTCTTTATGATTCAAGGGTATAACTATGACAAAAATGATCTAATTCAAGATAGTTCAAAAACTTGTACTTGTCCCGAAATATTATGGTTATATAACTACTGTGTAAGTTTTGAGATCAAATGAAAACAATGCAACAGGAAGGTTCAAGGGCCAGAACTTTGACACTAATTATCATATTTTACCAGTTCACAAACTTTTCAAAGATATAAGGCCTTAATAAATTAATTGCTTGATTATCATCTCTGCCCAACCCATAATTTTCATGCTGCCCAAACCCTTTTAATTTTAATATAAATTTTTTTTTTTTTTTTTTTTTTTTTTTTTAAAAATAAAACATCAAAAATTTTAAAAATAAAAATAAAAAATAAAAAATAAAATCCTCTTGCCCTTCTCCTTTTTAAGAAAAATTTGGATGATAATCTAGCAATTAATTTACAATGACCTAATGGTTATATAACTACTGTGCAAGATTGGTGAGGAACAAATGAAAACTGCGAGTACTTAAGTGTGCACATCATCAAATATTTAACCTTTATTTGACAATTCAAGGGCCATAATTCCAACATAATTTATTCAATTTAGCAAAGAATTTGTCCAAAATATTGTGGTTATACAATGGCTGTGTAAGTTTGGTGAGGACCAAATAAAAAATGCTAGAGTGCACACAAGGTTAAAACTCCGGTATTGCTTGTCCGTTTTGACCAATTCATAATCTTGTCCGAGATATTATGATTATATAACTACTGTGTAAGCTTGACAAGGATCAAATTAACAAGAGCTGCCGGCGGGACAGCGCACTCGACTATTTAGATGCTGTTCTAAACCAAAAGCTATTTCAGGAAATGGAAGACAAGATGTATGTATAATTACCCTAAATATTACAATTGCATGAATAGAATAATATAAGTTGGTTAAGCATATATAGTAAGAAATACTAATTAAACATTACCTGAAATAATTCAACAAGAATTTAAAATATAGTGCAAGTTATAGTTGAGATATATTTTGCATATGCGATATATACGCTACTTTCAAATGATATGGTAATATACCAGTTCTCGTAAATAGATCTATAGCCTTGTAGTAGGCTTGTACATACAATTTATCAATACTAGATATCCTTTCACATTGTTTTTTACATTAAAATATATATAAACTAACTTCACATCATACGGGAATATATTGGTACCAGTTCATGAAAAAGGGATCTATAGTTGAAATAACCTTGTACTGGCATGCACAGCTAGATACCCATTCACAATGTTGTTTAAAAATGACATCTGAGCTCAAGGCCTTCACATTTGGTAGAAAAAGATTTTTAAGTTTTCCCTATACAACACTAAAATTTTGCCCCCTTAGAGCAGGCCAGTTTTGCCCCCAGGGTCATGGTTTTGATAAATTTAAAACCCCAACTGCCATATAAAAGCGGCAAGATGACTGAGGTAGGTTTTAAATAATTCAGTACATGAATCAAATCGGAGAAATCAATATTTCAGTCATCAATGCAGTTTTTGTTATCATTTTGTATACTACTAGATTATAGTTAATACATTTAATTAGCAAAACATTTATTTCTGAAAAGTGTTTGTTATATGCAGTTTGAAAAAAAAGTTACTCCAGCTGCCAAAAATTTGAAATTCGAGGGAGATGCACACTATACACATGGATCTGTGTTAATTCACCATCAGCAGATAGCCTTATGTAGCGTTGTAATTTGATAGTCTTCTCTTACAATCATTTACTCCCCTGGTAATAAAAGTTGGGGGACTTTAAAGAAGACCACAAACTGACCTTTTTTTGTAAAACATCCAAGCTCAAGGCCTAGTACAAGTTTGAACTACAAACTATAACGGGTTAAACACTCTAAAACAAAATTCAGAACACATTTGAAGTTTCATTCCTATCCAGTTAGTGGTTGCAGACATCATGCCTGATAAAAAACTAACCTGAGTAAACAATGCCGGGGCAAGTACAATAGCCCCACTATTCTTTGAATAGTCCAGCTAAAAATGCAGACCATGTGCTAAAGTGCACACATGGTCAAATAGTGCAATTTTTGGTTTCAAGGGCCACAACTCAGACATAAATATCATTATCCAATTTGCTAGTTGTCTGAGATAGTATGGTTATATAACTACTATATAAGTTTGATGAAGATCCAATAAAAAATGCAAACAAGGTGAAATTGTGCATTTTTTTCATGTTTCAAAGGCCTATACTCCAAATTTTATTATCCCATTTAGCCAGTTCAAGATCTTGTCAGAGATGTGGTCATATAGCTACTGTGTAAGTTTGTGTAAGATTGTGGTCATAATGCTACTGTGTAAGTTTGTGTAAGACTGTGGTCATATAGCTACTGTGTAAGTTTGTGTAAGACTGTGGTCATATAGCTACTGTGTAAGTTTGTGTAAGACTGTGGTCATATAGCTACTGTGTAAGTTTGTGTAAGACTGTGGTCATATAGCTACTGTGTAAGTTTGTGTAAGACTGTAGTCATATAGCTACTGTGCAAGTTTGTGTAAGACTGTGGTCATATAGCTACTGTGCAAGTTTGTGTAAGACTGTGGTCATATAGCTACTGTGTAAGTTTGTGTAAGACTGTGGTCATATAGCTACTGTGTAAGTTTGTGTAAGATTGTGGTCATATAGCTACTGTGTAAGTTTGGAAAGGACTAAATGAAAATTGCAGCTACTAGAATACAAAACAAGAGGGCCAAGATGGCCCTATATCGCTAACCTGACCGACCTTGAGTCACCCATCTTAAGTAGATTATATAATACATGTACACTCAAAATTCCAGAAAGACAAGATGGGCAAGTAGTTAAAATTTTGATTTGTTCTGAAGATGTAACAGATGTGTAGAAGAGTTCAAACTTGGTAGAAGTTCAATCATGGTAAATGTCAGAGAAATAACATCAAAATCAGGTCAGTAGATTCTGACAAGAAGGCTTTTGAAGTTTTTACTATAGCTGCCTATACGTTTGGAGACTGTTCCAAACCGCAGTCTTCGAACTAGAATAAAAATCCAGTTCCAGCACAAAACTAACCTGTTATTTTTAAGAATGGTTTCACACTTAAGCATCAGACTAAACTATTGTGCATGAAACAATCCACAGTTCCAGCACAATAAATAATCCTATGAGTTTCAAACACAAGCCTTCCAAAAGTATATCGCTTGAAAGATTCTTTGTCACAGTGCACTCCCCCCTAAAAAAAACAACAATTAAGCTCCTCCTCTTCCGAGATTTCAAGTACACTTTGACACTGAAAATCTCAAGCAGATTTCTTGCTGTGAAGGAACTAGCTAAAAATATGGTATTGCTTTATTATGAAGCAGTAAAGGTCTCACTACACAGTTGAATTTTGTTCTTTGTTCTATATAAAATAAGGTCTAGGATTTCACTGGTAAAAAAAGAATTCCACATAGAATTTTTAAAAAGTTTTTTTTTTTCATTGCAGGAATGTATACACACATACAAATGCAAAATAACTGGTAGGTTGACCACGTTGGTTTTTTTAAAAAAGGGTGCAGTGACACCTTGAGCTTTTTTGAAAAAAGTCCTCAAATGCTCATAAATACATGCATATGTTGAAATCCTATCAAAGTCACATTTTTATCACCAGTGCTGTCTTATTGCAGTATATGCTATGCCAACATTTGCTCTACTCATCTGCAGCAAATCACTGCCACTATGAACCATTTTGAAAATATTTCTTAACCAAAGTACATAGGCCTATTTTTTAAAGAGCAAGAATGGCCATTTTTCACCACTTAAAGATGAAATTTTGTCCCATTACATTTCCATAGTTCATGAATTGTAAAATTTCAGTTTCTGAATGGTTTTCTTTTAAAATGCTCTATTGTGTAAGAGTGTGTACATAGTCTAAATTGCTTAATATTTTAGTGTACTATGCTTTTTTTCATAATAAATTCAATGTCTTAAACATATCCTATGTGGAAATTGCTATTTAAACATTAAAGTTAAATCAATTACCAGTTTCAATATAGGCTAGGTGTTGACTTTGTACTCTAAATATTTAGAAATAAGAAGAGACTCATGTGCAGTTTTTCGCTTAATAGTCCAGAAGCATTTGGTGATATCGCGCATAATCATTCGCTAAAATGGACGAGTTACCGTAAAAATTTCAAGGCAATAACCTGTACAAGAAACTGAAATAAGATACCAAAAAATACAAAATCATACAATTCTCCGACATATTCGACAAAATTACAAAATAAAATCACAAGCGACATATTGCGACTACTCGCGAAGCATTATCAGCTACTCAAACTTGTTCATTTTCCTCAACCGAGATTATGTCGACTCTTTAGAAATGAAGTGGGTGGGGTACATTTCTAACATGATCAATATGAAAAAATATGCTTGAAGTGGTGTAAATAAATTTCTGTAATAGGCAATCTGGACATTTTACAAAGTGTAAACATGCCCACAAGGTTTGATCATGCAATTGTAGCCTTTCCATGAAGACAGAAAGTGATTCTAGGCTTGAAAGCTACAATTGTAAACAGAAACAATGACTGTTTTTAACCTTCCTGGAAATATCTGACAATTTGTCAATACCATAAACATTGCTAAGTTGGTAGAAACAATAAAATGAGTCCCTAGTGCCTATTGTCATACACTAATGTGCACTTCTTTTCACAGCATCACTGCTTGAGAAGAAAAACAACTGAGTGATACAAATCCAATTTATTTTACTTACATTTTCATCAATATATGGCCATAATATTGTCAAATATTTGACAAAATCCACTGATTTCTAATGAAATGGCACCGTTAAACACTCAAACTCAACAAGTTTACTGCGTCTGAGAATATTCTGACAGCAACAAGAGGCCCAAGAGGGCCTGTGGACGCTCTACTGACTCATAGTGGCCATAGCACTTTTTGAAATTCTCCTATGCAATAGAAATATCGGGGCGGGGTCATTTTTAACCCTAGGGACAAGATTTGAACAAATCTAACAAAACTATAGTTGATCATCATTACTACATAAACATTTTGAAAATATGCTGGGCCGTTCATGAGAAGATTTTTTAAGTTTTGAACTATTTTTAGTAACTGCTGCCATCTTGAATTTCAGATCAAAAAAAAAAATCTTCTGTATAGTCTCCTATGCAACAGAAACATGCATGTGAAGTTTGTTTAATCAGCCTAGTGGTTTCAGAAGAGATGAAAGAAAAAGAGAATTTTCTGTTTTCCAATAGTATCCTTATGTAAAATTCTAAGTCCCCTTACAGGGCCCCTATAAATTTTAGCCCCTTAATTCTTATCTGTAATCAAACCCCTACACATAGGGATAATTTATGCCAAATATGTGCAAATCTGACATACCGGTTCTTAAGAAAACGATTTTAGTAAATCCCAATTTGTACCCTTTTGGGGCCCCTCCTGACCCCTTAAGACAGTGGAACCCATTCATTTTTACAAAATCTGAACCTCCTTCACCTAACAATACTTCTGTTAAGATATAGGCAAAATCATTTCCATTTTAAAAAAAGAAAATAAATAAATATTATAATGACATGTGTCCCCTAATTGAACCCTCTGGGCGTGGTCATATTTAACCCCAGGGACACCATTTGAACAAATCTAACAAAACTATAGTTGGTCATCATTACTACATAAACATTTTGAAAATCTGCTGGGCCGTTCATGAGAAGAAGATTTAAGTTTTGGACTATTTTTAGTAACGGTGGCCATCTTGAATTTCAGATCGAAAAAAAAAAATCTTCTGTATAGTCTCCTATGCAACAGAAACATGCATGTGAAGATTCACTATAATTGGCCAAGTGGTTTCAGAAAAGATGAAAGAAAAAGAGAATTTTCTGTTTTCCCATAGTATCCCTATGTAAAATTCAAATTCCCCTTACAGGGCCCCTATAAATTTTAGCCCCTTAATTCTTATCTGCAATCGAACCCCTACACATAGGGATAATTTATGCCAAATATGAACAAATGTGACGTACCGGTTCTTAAGAAAACGATTTTAGTAATTCCCAATTTTTACCCTTTTGGGTCCCCTCCTGACCCCTTAAGACAGTGGAACCCATTCATTTTTACAAAATCTGAACATCCTTCACCAAACAATGGTTCTGTGAAGATATAGGCAAAATCATTTCCACTTAAAAAAAATATAATGACATGTGTCCCCTAATTGAACCCTCGGGGCGGGGTCATATTGAACCCTAGGGACACCATTTGAACAAATCTAACAATACTATAGTTGGTCATCATTACTACATAAACATTTTGAAAATCTGTTGGGCCGTTCATGAGAAGAAGATTTTTTAAGTTTTGGACTATTTTTAGTAACGGTGGCCATCTTGAATTTCAGATAAAAAAAAAATCTTCTATATAGTCTCCTATGCAACAGAAACATGCATGTGAAGTTTCATTTTAATTGGCCTAGTGGTTTCAGAATAGATGAAAGAAAAAGAGAATTTTCTGTTTTTCCATAGTATCCCTGTAAAATTCTAAGTCCCCTTACAGGGCCCCTATAAATTTTAGCCCCTTAATTCTTATCTGCAATCAAACCCCTACACATAGGGATAATTTATGCCAAATATGAACAAATGTGACATACCAGTTCCTAATAAAACGATTTTAGTAATTCCCAATTTTTACCCTTTTGGGGCCCCTCCTGACCCCTTAAGACAGTGGAACCCAGTCATTTTTGCAAATCTGAACCTCCTTCACCAAACAATGCTTCTGTGAAGATATAGGCAAAATCATTTCCATTTAGAAAAAAAAATAAAAAAAAATATAATGACATTGAACCCTCGGGGCGGGGTCATATTGAACCCTAGGGACACCATTTGAACAAATCTAACAATACTATAGTTGATCATCATTACTACATAAACATTTTGAAAATCTGTTGGGCTGTTCATGAGAAGATTTTTTAAGTTTTGGACTATTTTTAGTAACGGTGGCCATCTTGAATTTCAGATCGAAAAAAAAATCTTCTGTATTGTCTCCTATGCAACAGAAACATGCATGTGAAGTTTCAGTTTAATTGGCCTAGTGGTTTCAGAGAAAGTGCTGCTAACAGACGACAGACAACGCGCCATCGCATGAGCACTTCTGGCCTTTGGCCAGTAGAGCTAAAAATTGATCTCATTATGGCACTATTTTTCTTAAGGTCTCACTACACAGTTGAATTTTGTTCTTTGTTCTATATAAAATAAGGTCTACTAGGATTTCACTGGTAAAAAAGAATTCCACATAGAATTTTTTTTCATAGCAGGAATGTACACACATACCAATCTGACTCAAGTACAGGATCTTCCATAAATGTAAGATCTGATGGCGATCCATTCGAATTCATCTTCTTGTTTTATCGGATTTCCAATATCGCTATTTTTAGATCCACCAAGCTATTTTGAGATCCACCAATCAGAGGACTCGTTTCAACAACCGTTTGGCTTAACCTTCAAAATGGCGTCAATAGACGAAGTTTTAAATGATGCTTTGAGCAAATTTAAAATAAAACATTTAAAACCAGAGCAAAGACCACTTCGTCCGCTGCTCGTAAACCAGATCTTTTACAATTTACGGAACGTAATTTTATTTCCGCGTAGCCATGATGCGGTCGTCATAAGAACTAGAACACGCGTGTAAATCACTATGCGAAAATTCTAAATATAGATTTTTTTGGTAAATATACTTTTACTTTCACTTTCAAAAACGTGAAAGCAAGGTTCTGATTGGCTGGCGGAAAGGTCGTCTGAACGTGACCCGCAATCAGTTGTCCTCAGATCCTATGCATAGTGTAAATAGGAGATGATTTTAATGACATACAAATGCAAAATAACTGGTAGGTTGACGTGTTGTTTTTTTTAAAGAGGGTGCAGTGACACCCTGAGCTTTTTTGAAAAAATAAGTCCTGAAATGCTCATAAATACATGCATATGTTGAAATCCTATCTTAACCATAAAATCTCTTGACTTTTTATTCAGAAAAACACCTATTTTAAAATGGTTCATGATTTATGAATATTTTAATCATTGATTATAATTAAAGTCTGGTATAGTATTGTATAATAATAGCAAAAAAAAAAGATTATTTAAAGAGTTTATTACCTCTTCTTATAATAATTGCTATATAGACATTTATGCTATAAAACAAGGGCATTAATTAGACATAAAACTAACCCCAACCCCTGGCTGCCATGTTTTTTGATGAATCAAGATGGCTTGAACAAACTTGGTAAAGAGTCATCCAAGGAACATTTCTGTAAAATTATTTTAAAATCGAGCAAGTAGTTTCAGACAAGAAGATTTTTTAAGTTTTTACTATAGCTTATATAGTAAACTAACCCCAAACCCCTGGCCGCCATGTTTTTTGACGAATCAAGATGGCTTGAACAAACTTGGTAGAGAATCACCCAAGGAACATTTCTGTGAAATTATTTTAAAATCGAGCCAGTAGTTTCTGACAAGAAGGTTTTTTAAAGTTTTTACTAATTAAACTTGCCTCGCCCCCTGGGGGTCATGTTTTTTTTGATGAATCAAGATGGCTTGAACAAACTTGGTAGAGGGTCACCCAAGGATCATTACTGTGAAGTTATATCAAAGTTGGCCCAGTGGTTTCAGAGTTATTAAAAGCTAAAAGTTAATGACGGACGACAGACGACGGACACCAAGCGATCACAAAAGCTCCCGTGAGCCTTTGGCTCAGACGTGAGCTAAAAAGGTCAAATAATACATTTTTTTTTACGTTTTAAGGGCTCCACATTAATTATCCGATTTGGTCAGTTTAAGAACTCATCAGAGATATTATGGTTATTTAACTACTCTGTAAGTTTGGTGAAGTGCAGGTGCTAGAGTGCACACAACAAAAAGTTCACGGATGACGGTCACTGGTCGTTCAGAACAACTCGCATTGAGCTTTTCTCAGAGGAGCTTAAAAAAGCCGAACCCTACCATCCCAACAAAGTATGGATTAATGAAATTCCTTCTAAATGCCGGAAACGACTAAACAGCCTCAAACAGACATTTAAACATAAAATATATCAAGAGTTCTTTATCCGAACACAACAGATGGATCACTCCACAATTTGTAGTCAGGATAATAAATGACAAATACAAATTCCCTTTTACAGTAATTTTACTGTAACATCGCTTTAGCATACAGAACAAGCCAACAAGATCTTAAATGTTGAAGCACAAGATGGTATCAGCACTTTTATTATTAAATGTCAGATTCATCTGGTGGCCATGGAGACCTGCCAGACACGTATCAAGTTGTCTGTGTATCCAGCAAAGAGTGTTTGTCCATCAGCTGACCAGGCCAAGCATGTACACTGTGGGGGCTCTGCTTTACAGCTGGTTCCAATAACCTCCTGTCTCAGCTCATCCACTACAACCTTGCCTTCAAGATCCTGCAACACAATAAATATGTGTACATCACCTTTCCTCAAGATATGAAGAAGGGGGAATGCAATGCCATTTTCAATATATTACCACTAAACAAAGACAAGCAACTGTTTTGAATAGAGTTAAAAGATTGATCTTACTTGTCAATGTTCAAGTATTTTCATTAAGCAGAAACATTGTAATGGTGGAATGATAGATTATAGGTTACTGAACATGTATTGATTATTATAAGTTAGGAAAAATTGTTTTGGTGGAGACAAAAATGAGGCCCAACTAATATTTATTCACACATTCAATTCAGTAACCTTTTTATTATGATTTCATTTGGTTTAGGACAGTTAAAAAGCATTACATGCTTTTTTCCCTTATAAATTGATCAGAAATTGTCACACTATTCCAATCAAAGAGATGTAGTGTCTAATTGTATTTTATCCTTAATGAAGACCTAGAAGGTCAATATGAAATTATACAAGAACTATTTATATGTTACAAACAAAAACCCTGAAGAGTTTAGTACAGGCTTATGAGTCCTTTGTTTGTTTGTTTGATCTAGCCATTCTTATGCCATCAATGGCTAATAGACAATCAGTTTACCTAACCAATCTTTCCTGGTATCGAAGGAACCAGTACTTGAGCACACACATATCTGCCAAGAAGAGAACTTTCCATCTCAAACCAACAGTGAGAAATGAATATCAAGAGCCACAATGTCATATCAACCATCGAGACCACAGTGGCAAACCCTTTTTATGCTAAGGCGTCTGAAAAGGGCAAAAAAATCGCGAGTTATCTGCAAATATATCACTTCCTGAAGCAAATACTTTTCCTCATATTTTAGCTGCAATATTTACTTACCCAGATCTTGATGCTGGGACCAGTTGCAGCACACAGCCAGTACCTGTTTGGACTGAACGTGAGAGCATTGATAGTGCCACCACCATCAAGGGTGTACAAGTGCTTGCCTTCATTTAGATCCCACAACATGGCATTGCCGTCCTGAAATATTTCCAACATAAACTTATACAAGATACAAAATTTGATGTTTGACTTCAATCAACTGTTTGAAGTGGAAGAAAAATCTGTTTTTGCGTCTAGACAAACAATTTTATATAAATACTAAGAAGTTATTCATTCATTTTACAGAATTTCATGAATCAAAACTGAAAATTCTTTCTTTTAGCAGTAATTTTTACTAAGAAACATACAATTTATCTAAAAAAAAGGTTCTGAATCAGCAACAATATATATTTACAGGGTTTCCCCTAGAAATTTCTGAAGGCATGTTGACAAAAAAATTATGTTTGACATTCATGAACAGTGCATTTTTAAGTAGGTGTTCCTATTTACAATATTGCTCCCATAAAATGAATACAATTTAATTTTTAATTGTTTTTTTAATAGATGACTAGCCATATTTAAAAGTTACAATTTATATGTTTGTACTTTTTTGTTTGATTCTATATAGAAGAAAATTATATTTTTCATACAGTATTTGTATATTTCCAAATGAATACAAATTCTGCAGAAGTGCACAAATAGCTTATTCTTAATAAATTCTAAATTCTTAATTCCCGCATAAACAGGACAAAACTGAATTTTGATGGCACCAACTTTTAGACAGTCACCGCATCCGGGTATTTACAATAAACAAAAATCTTTAATTCATGTTAAAAAATACTGTTTTAAGTGGGAGGTTTTATTCTAGCTTTGTTGAAATAAGATGCTGAGAAAACCTTTTACAATTTCATCATTTTGTTTACTTGCATAATGACCTTCCCAATACACAGCGATCTATTTCTAGTTGATCTAAATGGTCGCGACAGCTGCGGTCAGGGCTAAATACTTTATCAGTGTTTTGTTCTGATTGGTTACATACATACTACAGACTTGAAGCGTGATTGGGAGGTTAATGAATCAAGTGAAAAGTCATGGGCAAACCAATGCCGACACCTTTGCCAATAATCAATTTCAAACCTTGTGAAAAACAACCTCAGATCATTTTTTAACACCACAGGATACCAAATTCTATATTGTGGCAGAATAACCTTCAAATGCCTCGTTCTGATTGGCTTAGCTTTACACACCCCCAGTTCACACTTGCAAGTGATTGACAAGTATGTGAAATAGGTAAATTTATCATCAGTAGATCACGCATCAGTGCTCCAAGAATAGGATAGCCCGATGCCCGGGGCTTGTCAAATCTGGATCCGGGCATGTGCCTTTTTCAAAGTTACTTGCCCGTCGGGCTTGTCTTAAAAATCGGACAAGCTAGTTTTCACAATACACAGGTCTGTAAATATCTCTATTCGATACAACACAGGTCAAACTGTTGTTTATAGACCGTAACTAATCAGTATAAACAATTGACCCCTGCGGTGTTTATCACACCACATGCCCGATAATGCGACTTTGGAAAACCTCTCATGCATATTCATTTATCTATTTTTATACCTCTAATGTGATTGGTGGATAGCTTTGAATATAAATTAATCTATTTTTAATAACCGCTCTGATTGGTCGTATATCTACGACCAAGGTACACGTTTCTTACCACCAACCCGAGCAAAGACAAAAAAAAGACGATGACGTAATTCGCGGGTGTCTCTCAAATTCTCCATTATGAAGAGTATAAAATATCTCCCTTTGCCAAAATGGTAACGATTTCTAAAATCTGATTATGTTTTTGCAGATAATTTGCGATCGATCGCGTTATGTAAAATGTCAACGTTAGGTTCTGGTAATTTTATTAATATTTCGTAGATTTACAATAATTGGAACTGTATGTATATAAATTTTCTTCTGTGAAAACGTGTAAGTTAATATTTAAATTGTGTTTACGGCAAAGAAAAATGTGGGTGGGGTATTATAGTAATAAACATTGCTTTTTGGTTGTGTGGTTTCAGCGCATAATTTTCTTTGGTATAATTTAAATATAATATTGAAACCAACAATTAAGATGAATTATGTGGGTTTTTTTTAATATTTGAAATATAGTTGACTAGTTGCACTTTCTAGACATTTGAAGGCTGTAAAGTGACCGCGGTCACCCATCCAAGTACTAACTCCGTACTTCATTGCTTAACTTCCAGTACAGTCAGTGCACTTCAACCGTGTCGCTGTAAAAGCTAGCTTAACAGCGAGGCTGTTGTAAGTGACCTATGTACATTCACTACACTCCTCCCCTCTTTAACCTTTAGGGCTTAGCCCCAACTGCACAGCCTGTGGCTTCTCGCAGTTCCTGGCCATATCCCGCCCATCCCAAGGAAAGAAAGATTCGTGCAGACGCAGGTTCAAAAGTTAATCATAGTGGCCATTAAAGTGACCGCGGTTACCCATCCAAGTACTAACCCCGTACTTTGTTGCTTAACTTCCAATACAATCAGTGCACTTCAACCATGTCGCTGTAAAAGCTAGCTTAACAGCAAGGCTATTGTAAGTGACCTATGTACATTCACTACAGCTATCGAAGACTGCATTTATTTATCATATTGCCAAGTTCTCTTGGATAGATTGAATAGCTTTGCAGGCTTGACATTTCCATAATTGTATGTTATGACAGCAATAATAAGAAAACAAGAGAAAGATATTTAAAATAAGGTTTTAAATAAACTCCTGCTCCCACACTGCCACTGAATCGACAGAACAGAAATGAGTCAATAAAGAACAAAGATTAAATACAACATAATAAGTTGGACATACTGACAGAGACATAGTCAGTTCTCCCTAAATTCTCTCACTTCTCCCAGTCTTATTCAAACTCTAAAACTTGTGATTGAGACATGCATAATGTTAAGGGGAGCTAACCCTACATAAAATTAATACATTTAAGTCTATGTTTACATATTTCATATTATACCTTAAGGTGTATTGGTAATAAAAATCTGGGCATGTGAACCGTTGATCAGGGCAAGTTATTTTTCAGCCAGGGCAAGTAGATTTTTTCAACCTACTTGCCCTGGGCTAGTCCCAAATTTTTTTTTTCTTGGAGCACTGCGCATGTCAATGTTTATTTACTGATGGACTTGCATAATGGGATTAATCAACGGTAGTCGCACCGGAAGGTTAGGCATGCCGGGGGGCAATTAAGGGATGTCACTAATCAACCAAATCTTTTGAAGGGATGTTGCATGCAACATGCGTTTACTCTAGGGGAAAACCCTGATTTATATATATAACATACCTTTCCACCAGAAGCACAAAGTGAACCATCAGGTGAAACTGTGACACAGTTTAAGTAACCTCCATGACCGTGATGGTTGGTCTTCAGCTTGCAGTTAGTCAAGTTCCATACCTGAAACAATAGGGTACTGTGAGACCAATCAACCACATGGTTCTTGCTGGTAATAAAATTATATGCATTTATTCAAATAAGCTAAATATAAAACCACATCTTCATGATCAGAAGTTCTTCAGGCGGTTTCGTTAATGCTATTTATTGAAAATAGTGAACCCTCGATAGCTGCTACTGCTCAGCCTGTGGGAACCATATTTAAAAGCAGTTGTCTGTATGATAATATTACAGGTTTTAAAATATTGATAGAACTACACAAGTCAAAAGAAGCCATTTCATTATCATCATCTATGCCACTTCTCCATTCAACATATTCATTTTGTTGTAACTTATGTAAACAAAATTGCTACTCATTTTGTTATTGTATCACACTGATGGGTTTAAGCAGATAATTTCACACTAAATTATTTGTTACAATACTGTACTATAGGGCTTGTGGTCCAGTGGTAGGGCATAGAAGGACTGTGGGTTCGGTCATCCGCCATAGCTATGCACATGCTTAGTTCTGGCTCAACACAGGAAGACTTAAGAGTGTAATCTGTCCAAGTTGTAAAAACCTTTTTCACAATCAATGTAAAATGAAGTTTAAAACAAATCAACAGATATATCTTTTTTTACTTATTACAAACTTATAAACATACCTTGACTTTTTTGTCCCAACTGCTAGATACAATGATTGGGTTTGCTGTATTTGGTGAAAAACGTACACATGATACCCAGTCACCATGTCCCTCATCCTGAAAACATACATACAGATTTCCCTTTTTCAAGATACATCTATTGATATATCAAGTATAGACATTGATTTAATATTGTGTCATCAAATTGGTACAAATTGTTGACAGCAAATTTCATCAAGAAAATTGACTGAACCCATGGATGCTACACCAGAAAGGCTGTTTTCTTGTTTAAGTGGTAGAACTGATACTGATGAAAAATATAATGAGAAAGTATAAATCGATCACTCTTCTGCGACTGTATAAGTTATGCTCCAGATAAACTATTTCATAAAATTACAAAAAAGAAATAATTCTCCCTGAAAAAACAACAACAAACAAGTCCAGTTATGCCCTTGTACACTGCATGTCACTGCAATTACTATATACTCTTCAAAAACAATTGTGGGAGGCATACAAATTGTTTCCTGTGCATGCGAAGCTTTTTTAGTATTTCGGGAACATGACCCTTACCCCTTGAATTGGAAATTTTCTTGCTCGAAATCTCCATTTTGGGGGAAAAAATCCCAATTGACCTTACTTTGCTTAATAAGACATCTAGGTAGTAATCTGCTGTAAATGCACGGTTGCCATAGTCATGTAAGCCTTTTAAATGAGTGATTTAAAAATTTAGACAAAATTGCATCTTCCTCTCTAGAACGTATAGTATTGGAAACGAGCATTTCAGTAGTAAGTGGATATATACTGAGCAAAAAAAGAAACTTTACTCTGTTTAAAGTGCAATAACTTTTTTAATTTCAACATTTATAATAAGATGTTAATAAAAAATGTGGGTATTGTGTCAGTCTGTTTGAATTATGAAAACTTGTTTATTTAAACACAAATAATAATAACCTAGCTGTAAAAATCCTGTTTTGCATGATTTGCACATGCCAGAGACACAAATGTGCATTACATAAACAGGTATGTTGTTAATCAAACAATTGAAAAAACAATATAATTTTGTGGACTTTGTAATATGATGTATTTGTTTTAAGAGGGCCTCAAGGAAGATTTGCTTTGTCAATCAAGTCACCCTTTATAAATAAAGATTAAACTTGTAATTCTTACTTAATTGCTTCTTTCACAACTATGCCTCACTAATATTAGTCTTAAAAACAAACTTGAAAAGCAACAATAACAATGCAAATTTCAGTTTCAGTTAAAAAACGTTATTTTAGATAACACCCCTTGTCCACTTTATCATTAATTTATGGGTACAAAACTACACTTCAAATGTCCAATGAAAATACAGATTTGTTAAAAAATGATCAACTGACACAGCCATACCAATATCAGTGCAGTGTTTCAAACAGGATTTTGAAAATAACCAATTCATGGAGAGTAAAGTTTCTTTTTTTGCTGAGTATAGATCAATTTATTTTATCTCAAAAAGATTCATAGGCATTAGATTGATTTAGATGGGGAAAAAAAACATCACCTTTGGATTGCGAATTTTCGTCAAAAATTGGAATAAAAATTATACTTCTGACCATCTGGAATATATCCATAGGATGGCTATAAAAATTACCAAAAAGCCCTGCCACGGTGCACCAAGTCACCTTCTCATTGGTGTTTACAAAAGTATAAAGTTAATACTTATGCTCCAGATAAGATATGAATAGTACAGATGGAATTTTCTCGGACTCGAGAAAAAACAAGAAAAAAAAACAGGATTATAAAAGACAAGGTTTTCCTGTTTTTCTTAACCCCAGATAATCCCAATAAACATTCCAAAACACAAACAATAGGGCATTATGTTCAGAATACAAAGAAATGATTGTTGAAGAACATTTTTAGTAAATTGTTTTTACCTGAATTGTATATTTACAGACACCAAGGGTATTCCAGAGTTTGATGCACTTATCTCTGGATCCAGACACAATTTGACGGTTGTCAGCAGAGAAGGCAACACTCAAAACATCTTTGTTATGACCCTTGAACATCCTGGTGGTTTTGGAACTGGAATAGATTTAAATTAAAATCAAATATTATAACTGACAATTTAAGTTTTTGTTTCAGATAATCAAATTATCAACAGAAATTTTATTTTCAATTATTTTTTTAATGCTACAATGGCTTTTGCAATATGTGTTTTTTAAATAATTTATAAACATCATCATTTTTGTACACATTCTTTTCACAATTGTTTTAGTATTTTCACCAATTTCAGTTAATGTTTTTTTAAGATATACTCAACAAAGAATAAAAAAAAAACACATACTAAATGGTAATCAAAATGAATAATTCTAAAATTATTGCTCTTTGAATTTTATTAAGATAATGGAATATTAAACTTCTCATACAGCTTTCTTCCGTTGAATTCGACATGCGAGTAAAATTACAAAAGAAAAGAAACCATCACAACTAAGCTTCGCTTGAGGAAACTTACGTGCTAAGATCCCAAAGTCTAAGAGTTTTGTCCCAAGATCCTGAGAGGGCAAATTGGCCATCTGAGGACATGACAACATCAGAAACAAAGTGGCTGTGTCCCTTCAACATTTTGTGTGGTACTCCAAAGTTAGTTTCATCTCTTGTCAGCCGCCACTGGATCAGAGTCTTGTCTATAATAAAATCAAAGAAAGTTTGTGGTGAATTTTGAATAAGTGGCTTCAACTTATATCTTAAGTGTTGGGATATTCTTCATCTCAAATGATTTGCAATTTACAAATGTGTTAGAACATAAAATAAGTACTATGTACAGTTTAGACATAATATTTATTATTCGAGTATTTAGAAAGAGCAAAATGTTGATCCTCTTTAAAAAAAAAAAAAATTGATATAAAATGTTACTTTCTTGTATTTAAAGATCTGATAAATTACACAATTTTTACTATAGACAAGTTATTATCGCTGATCTTACTTCAGCATGCCACAAAAAAAAGAGTCTGTCCCAAAATGTGCTGTTATCCATCAATATCAAAATCAATCAACACGTAAATAACATAAAAGAAAACATATGAGTGCAAAAAGTATGAATGTTAAAATCTGAAAAACCATGAATGCAAGCATGTCTGTACATCTGGAATACATTGCAAACGTCACTCTTCCTTTTTTAACAAAACACAAATTGAATCAATGAAATTAAAGTGAAATATAACAGCTCCTTAAAACATCTATCAAAAGTGTTATGACTGCATATCGTTAAGCTAAGCAAGACAAATTAAAAGATAGAAAAAAATATAAACATGGATCACCTCTTGATGCCGACAAAATCATGTCGGGATATTGGGGCGTTGTAGCTATTTGGGTTACCCAATTCCCGTGACCCTGAAGGGTCGCCCTTAATGTCATCTGTTCTGCAGTCATTTTTGTTTCAGCGATCGTTCGTTCAAGAAGATTATAGTGGATTTCAACACCACTATCACTCTTCGGCGGCCATAAATGTCCGCTGTTAGCGAGAAAGAGACCGAATTCTTCTTCCGGTTTTTGGAAGGACTTCCGTTTGACGACAGGGGTCGCTAGTTTCAGTTTTTTTCTACCGGGTGAGACTTACATTGAGTTTTGTAGACTTATTTATTAGACAATTCAGCTAAATTTGTTTGTATGAATACGTCCTCCTCATATAATAATGACATCTCCGAACTACTGATATACTAACTACTACGTTACTGTATGGTAAATGATCATAAATAACCTTATTCAATTCCATGCATGTATAGGCAACATAATGACGTCACACTTGAAAAAATTGACGGCCATTTTGTCACGAATTTGAAGTTTAGCATAGTAACAAGATTTCATTGATCCATTTATTACTGCAATTATAAACTTACTATGTCATTTGCAGATAGCTTCGTATTATAAAACAAACAAATATGAACGAAGAACGAAATGCCGCCAAGGAACTGGATCAATGGATAGAACAGCTGAACGAATGCAAACAGCTCTCTGAAAATCAAGTGAAGTCGCTGTGCGAAAAGGTTAACTTGTGTTTCTCATCTCTATTTCACTTATGTAGCTCTTGTAGTTTGATATATATGTCCATACATTAATATATGAAAGTTTTGGTCTACTTGAACATACAGTTTGACATTAACATTTTTAGGATCATGGCCTCAAGGAACATAAACTCGTCCATTTAATGGCCCAACTTAAATTATCATGGCCCAAAAATTGTTTTTACATTTTTTTTATATTGTTAATATTTCACATTCAGGTAAGATTCATGAACCAAAACATTCAGTTTCTGTTATAATAAGCAGTACTCTTTGGAAATTAAAGATACTTGTTTTAATTTTCCAAAATATATTTCTTGTGACAGGCGTATTAGAATATTGTTACTTTCAAGTATGTGGCAGTAACAATCACACAAAATTTATAAAAGTTAAATTGTTTTGAAAATAAATACAAAGCACCTCATTTTAAAATGAAATGTGATTTATTTGAAATTTCAAGTCACGAAAAATATGGCACAGATGGGACATTGAAGATCATTTGTGGAATTCTTGAATATTCACCCCACTACAAAATTGCCCCATTTTGGAAGATTATCCCCACATATAAGATAACTGTACTGCAGGTGATAATGACTGTTTTCACAGCTATTGTTAATAGATTATGGTGTTGTCGTAAATTAAATAATTACACAAAAGACGAGTTTATATACACATTATATTCACAATATTTTAAGAATGCTATAGCAAAATCATGCATGTATGTTGTATTTATGCCGAAATGTATTGTTCTATTACAATTTCAGCAACTTTGTTTTATCTTGAGTACTTTACACACAATTATGAGACAAATCTTCCCACATTCACAGTTTTTTCCAGCTACTTTATTACTATGGGGCAAATCTTCCAAATATGGCGCGAATACTCCTGGGGCACTTTTATAGTGGGGCGGATATGCCAATATTTGTGCCCCTCTGTACTCTGTGGGTGTTGGTGGTTTTGTCTACACTCCGGTTTGTTTGCCTTAATTTTGTGTTCAAGATAGGTAGTAGTTTCATGAACCTTAATTTTGTGTACATGTATTGATTTTCTTTCCAAATCATTAAGTCATCACAGTTTCTGAAACGAGGCTGGCCTGAAAAATTGGAGTCACTCACTCTAATGGAATGTTGGAAGCTCAAATATTTTTGACCATTTTTTTATAATGAAGTAAAGGGTTAAATTAACGTTCGCACATTACATGCAGACTCAAACTCAGTGATTCATTTTTTTTGAGGACGTATAGTTAAAGAATATGTGCATCCCATTTGGACGCATTGATTATGACAATGCAAGGTTCGAAAATATACGAGTCTGGGTTGATGCTGGGCCTCGCTATTGACGTAAAAAAAGTAAAAGTTAAGCAGAGACATTCAATAAAAATTCGGGCTGTTCCAATATTATTTTCATACTTCATGGACTGGTTTATTCACTGACTACAAATGTGTGACAGCTGATCATTTTTAACATGACATACATTTTAAAACAACAATTGTATAGAAATACTCATTGAGTCAAGTTTAGTGTAGACCATTACTGAACAGAAACAAATAGAAAAGTATTTATTTTTTTTTTTTCTAAACATGGAAAACAACCTCCTCCATCATCATAATCATGCTTATGTTGATTTTTTTTCCCATCTATCTGGTTTCTACAACAAGTGAATGACAGTGAGAAGGAACAAAATGTTGAACTGTCTAATTTTTGATACTCTAAAAGGCAGCACCATCTTTTCAGTTTGTGACTCCATTTTTTTTTTTGCAATATTCCGACGTTTCAAGGTTCTGGTAGAGAAGAGTGTTAAGAATTAATTTGAGCTCTATTGCATAGAAAGTTCACAGCTTATATGAACTGCTCTCGAGTCCACTTTCTGTATAGAACTTGCAATTACAACCTCTGGCATGAGCAACTAATACTATTCACTGACTACTGCCCTGCTCTTGTTGGTTTACAATAGATTTTGTGTTTAATTATTTTTTATTTCTGCTTTCAGGCCAAAGAAATTTTATCCAAAGAATCCAATGTTCAGGAAGTAAAATGTCCGGTCACAGTGAGTGGAGATGTCCATGGACAATTCCACGATCTGATGGAATTATTCAAAATAGGGGGCAATTCCCCCGACACAAATTATCTGTTCATGGGAGATTATGTAGACAGGGGATATTATTCTGTAGAGACAGTAACACTTCTAGTAGCACTTAAAGTAAGTTTATTTTTTGAACAGTTTAATACTTATTGATTTATAGGACTGAAAATTTCACTTTTTGACATAATGTCCCTTAATATTATTAAATCTGACTACATAGTCTCATTATATGGAGGACAAATGACCCTTTATTTCAAATTGTGGGGGGAAACACTGTCATGGTGAGTAATGCATATTGTTTTCCCCCATTGGTGCAAGTTGTTCATTATGATTAGTATGCATTGTTTGCAGTTATATGAATGGAACCTAGTATAAATGTGCATTTTTATACTTTTGAGTCAGTATGTTACACATTATGTGAATGTTACTTGGCACAAGGGTGTACACTTATACAAGTAGTTTTAGTAATATTAAAGGGCAGCTGTAGTTAAGCTCAAAGCGAAATATTGTATTCAAAAGGAGAAATTTTGCTTATAAGGCCAGTCTTAAAAAATATTTATTTGCTGTTTTAAAACCCAGTAGTTTTCATGTGGGTAGGTAGGTAGCTAATTTTTTTTTATTTTTTTTTTTAAATTTTTATTTTGCATATATATTCATTTTAACTAAAGAAAAATGGACAGAAATTGTCAAAAAAATAAACGCATTGAAAGTCAAAAAAATAGTTTGGGTAGGGGGTAATTTTTAGTGAGTATGTAGGAGCAAGGCAATGAATATATATTTAAAAAAATAAAACGTATTTGCGAGTTGAGTGCGTATTCGCCCATCTTTCCCAGATCGGTTATTTTGTAACGCAAACAACAATTAGCGGAGTGTTTATCATCTCTGAACTCTGTAACCCATTGTTTATATCTTGGGTCACTTAACCACTTTTGGTTGAATATACACTTCCCCATATTTGCCGTTTAAAACTAGTTAAAATGTCGTCTGTCGATTAAAACAAAATGTCGGAAAATGCGGTTAGTCTGTGTACACTGAAAGTTCATTGTTCTACATTGATAAGAGTAAGCATCTAAGTGATTAAAAGTAAAGAGTGTAATGACCATAAATTCGGATATTCCAGTACGTGGAATTGTAGTTTCATACAGATCTTTAGCTTTTTTTCATCCTAAATCGATTATTTCATTCGCTCTCAAATAATTCTGAACCACTTTTCGGGGATTTAAGGTTTTTTTCCAGGGCTTTATTGTATTTTTAACTGATGCTTTTTTTTATCTTTAATAAACGCCCCAACCTTGTAGAATGTAACACCCCCGGGGGCGTTAATAAGGGAATATACGGTATATACATATAGAGGATTATACATTGCTTTTTCATTATGGTTCTAATTTTCTAGTCTTATATTATTTTCAACCAAATGTTGACTCTATTTTTGTTAATGTGTATCCAGGGCTTTTTTCGCTGTAATTGGGAGGAGGCCCGAGTCTTCAAGATTGGGGAAAATAACTGCGTGAGAGAGGGGAAATTGGAAAACATTTTTGAGCTTTAGCAAACTGGACACTGTTAAGATCTTGTTCTTACAAATAATTATCAGATGCAGGGCCATATTTAAAAATTGTTTGTTTGTAGTGCCCCGACTGACCCGTCAAAATGGTCTGGACTCAAAAATTTTTGTCCGTTCCCTTGAAAAGTGTGCTTTCCGTTTATTTTTTACCTTTCCGCTTCTAGCGCGTTCGGTATCCGTCTCAAAATGTCCGCACCCGCGAAGGCGAAATGTAGCCTCAATGAAGTGACATTTTCAGTGTCTGTTAACTTTATGAATAAAACCATCGACACAAGTACTTGTTTAATTAAAAATTACATTACAGCACTCGTCCTGATGACTGGTTTTTATCTTCGGACGAGTGATTTTTACTAGTAACTAGTCCGTCGAACGAGTAAACTTTTTGGCCGAGATTGAAAAATAAACAATCTAAAAACGGTAAAAATGTAATGATCCAAAGTCGTTACGGCATTTATTCTTTCTATATTTCATTGCTGTAAATATCATTTGTAAATTTGACATTTAACATTATCAACGATAGCTTTATTACGCAATTTCGTGTTGAGTCTTCGAGGACACTTTTCATTACAAACCATTCCGCATAATTTTTTCATAAGGTATCGAGACGCGCATGCGCAGCTTTTTAATACCGGTTTAAAAATAGGGCTTTTCGGTCTTCTGAATATTTCTCGGTCTCCGGAAGATTAACGATCATTTTTCGTTTTACATGTTACGGAGAATTATGAATTAACTTTTTAGCTCGCTGGGACGAAGTCCAAGGAGAGCTATTGTCATGACCTGGGCGTCGTCGGCGGCGGCGTCTGTAGACACCCAGGTTAAACTTTTGCGTTAAAGATATCTAGGCAACCACTCATTGGATGTGAATGAAACTTCGCATGTGTGTTCACCATCATCAATGGAACTTACACAGACAATAACCATAACTCTGGATTGCATTTTGGCACAGTTCAATATGGCCCTTTTTCGACTTAATTTTTCAGGTTAAATAGTTTTATCAGGTAAGATATCTATGCAACCACTCATTGTATATGAATGAAACTTTGCATGTGTATTCACCATCATCAATGGAACAGGCAGGGACGAGAACCATAACTCTGGTTTGCATTTTGGCAGGGTTATGGCTCTTTTTCGACTTTTCAGGTGAAAGTTTTTTATCAGGTAAGATATCTAGGCAACCACTCTTTGGATGTGAATGAAACTTCACATGTTTGTTCACCATCACCAATGAAACACACAGAGACAAGAACCAATTCGGGGTTGCATTTTGGCAGAGTTATGGCCCTTTTGGACTTAATTTTTCATCGAGACACCCAGGTTAAACTTTTGCGCTTAGGTGCGTTTAAGTTTTGGTGTTTGCCTCCAATCTTAATCTTTGCATGGGTCCAATCGACGAGCTTTGTTGTCTTGTGACAACTCTTGTTATGTTTACCCCAAGCTGTTTGTATTCAGAACAAAAGTGATATATAAACCAAACCTAATGTTTATTGCATAATCATAACGTTTAAAGCTTGTGGTGTACTTACTTTAAATGAAGTTATACAACTATTTAAGATAAAGTAAGGTAAGGTTATCACAACATGCTTCAAAATAGACACTATTTTACTATAAACTACTAGACCAATCTAAGTTTCTCACTGTTTTCAACAAAGACACTTATAAATAAATGTGTCAGTATTTGTCATAGAAGTTCTGAATTTAAAAATTAAAAAAGCTACATGAAGCATATTACAATTTCAGTTTCAAACGTGATAAAATATATTTTCTTATTTGATGTCCTGCATTTTTTTAAAGTGTCTTATGTGCAGTTGTCTGTGTCTTACCTGAACCACCAGATCCATAATCACTATGGTTGTCTGGGAAATGGCTGAAATGGTAATGCGAAGACCACCACCCATGCAGATATGTTAGAAAGCTGGTTAGCATAGTGCAGAGGAGTGTTAATAGCCAATAGGTACATATCACAGATACATGATAACAACACAGTTACCAATATACTAAGACTAAATTTACGTGCACTTACAATTAAAAAAAAAAAAAAAATCCTACCTACCTACCCACACTAAAAAGTTTGGGTCGGGGCACTAGAAACAAACAATTTTTTGATGATGGCCCAGTCGAATCTTGTTACCTCAATATCGCTTGAGTCGATATTGCCAGTGTCGATATTTCGCATATCTTAATCCTAGTTTTAGGTCCAGATTGATCATTTCACACCTTTAATTGAATGTTTTTCCTTATATTATAAGACTTGACACTAATTACTGGTCTACGGCAAAGTTGTCAGTTTGAATGACTGACAGACTGTTGCAAAAATCGTGTCATCGAATTGAGTGATTGCATGTAAATTGTATAAATATCATTTGATTCAGTCAATCAGCCTCAAATTATGTCTCACACTGATATTATTATGACAGTGTTATTCTACTGCACGGACTGTAATATGAAAGCGAAAGTATAAATGACATACAGCATACGAAAATCATCAGACGATGAAAAGAAATATTGATCTTGAGTTAAAATCTAAGTCGATATTCAGATATCTGTGTTTTTTAGCAGTTCCTCCAGTATCAAAATAATGAGTTTCAGCTGTATTGCAATAATACTTCATATCCATTGTTTTTTATCCCCTCATTTTGGCCAGTAGAGCTTATGCGATGGCGTGTTGTCCGTCGTCTGTTGTCTCCAAAGTGTGTTAGCAGCACTTTCTCTGAAACCACTAGGCCAATTAAACCGTAACTTCACATGGATGTTTCTATTGCATAGGAGACTATACAGAAGATTTTTTTTTTCGATTTGAAATTCAAGATGGCGGCTGTTACTAAAAATAGTCCAAAACTTAAAAAATCTTATTCTCATGAACAGCCCAACAGATTTTCAAAATGTTTATGTAGTAATGATAACCAACTATAGTTTTGTTAGATTTGTTCAAAATGACCCGGCCCAAGGGTTCAATTAGGGGACACGTTATAATAAATAAAATAAAAATTTAAATGGAAATGATTTTGCCCATATCTTCACAGAAGCATTGTTTGGTGAAGGAGGTTCAGATTTGTAAAAATGACTGGGTTCCACTGTCTTAAGGGGTTAGGAGGGCCCCAAAAGGGTAAAATTTGGGAATTACAAAAAATGTTTTCTTAAGAACCGGTATGTCATATTTGGCATAAATTATCGCTATGTGTAGGGGTTTGATTACAGATAGGAATTTAAGGGCTAAAATTTATAGGGTTGCTGTAAGGGGACTTAGAATTTTACAAAGGGATACTATGGGAAAACAAAAAAATCTCTATTTTTTTTTATCTTTTCTAAAACCACAGTGCCAATTAAACTGAAACTTCACAAGGATGTTTCTATTGCATATGAGACTATACAGAACATTTTTTTTCGATCTGAGATTCAAGATGGCTGCTATTACTAAAAATACTCCAAAACTTAAAAAATCTTCTCATGAATGAACAGATTTTCAAAATGTTTATGTTATAATGATAACCAACTATAGTTTTGTTAGATTTATTCCAATGGTGTCCCCAGGGTTCAAAATGACCCCACCCCGAGGGTTCAATTAGGGGACATGTGTCATTATAGTAAATATTTATCCCCCTCCCCCCCCCCCCCCCCCCTCCCCCCCCCCAAATTTTTGGGTAGCATATAGTAATCACAGCGTCCTTCCGTCCGGTATTTCGTTTCCAGCCTGTAACTTTGTCATGCATAGATGGATTTTGTTGATACTTGCTACAAATGATCAACATAGTATAACGACGTGTCGCGAGTAAGACCCACACCCGTTCCTCAAAGGTCAAAGTCACAATTTGAGTTTGTTTGACAACACTTGAGTTTGTGTGAGATTTCGTTTCCGGCCTGTAACTTTCTCATGCATAGATGGATTTTGTTGATACTTGCTACAAATGATCAACATAACATGACGACGTGTCGCGAGTAAGACCCACACCCATACCTCAAAGGTCAAGGTCACAATTTCTGAGGTGACATTTCTTATTTATTTATTTTTTAAATGGAAATGATTTTGCTTATTTCTTCACAGAAGCATTGTTTGGCGAGGGAGGTTCAGTTTTGTAAAAATGACTGGGTTCCACTGTCTTAAGGGGTCAGGAGGGGTCCAAAAAGGGTAAAAATTGGGAATTACTAAAATCTTTTTCGTAAGAACCAGTATGTCAGAACTGTTCATATTTGGTAAAATTATCCCTATGTGTAGGGGTTTCATTGCAGATAAGAATTTAGGGGCTAAAATTTATAGGGGCCTTGTAAGGGGACTTAGAATTTTACATAGAAATACTATGGGAAAACAGAAAATTCTTTTTTTTTCATCTATTTAGGCTAAATTATTATTCAGTTGGAGTTCTGAAGTATCATCTAGTCATAGGAAATAAGATTTGGCTCAATAAGGAGAATTGACTTTCCATAAGGGGCCAGAGTGGGTCAAAAAAGGGTTAAAATAGAACATTTTCAAAAATCTTCTTCTCAACAACCGGTCAGTCAAATTTGTTCATATTTGATATGGATTATCCCAATGAGTATGGATTTAAAGTTTGTACAAATCAAGGGTCTTGTATTAATAGGGCCCTGTAAGGGGACTGAATTTTATATAGGAATATATTGGATAACAGAAAATTCTCTTTTTTATCATTCATTTATGGCATTTTTTGTTCAGTTTGAGTTTTGAAGCAACTGCTAGTCATAACAAATATGATTTTGTTTGATACAAAGGATTGACTTTCTAAAAGTGGCCAGGTGTTGTCACAAAATGAATAAAATTGAACATTGTCATAAATCTTATTTTCAACAACTGGTCAGTCAAATTTGTTCATATTTGATTTAAATTAACCCTATGATTAAGAAATCTAAGTTTGTACAAATCAAGGGACACTGGGATGTATAGAGGCCCTGTAAGGAGTTTTACGTAGGAATACTATGGAAAAATTGAACATTCTCATTTTTTTTTTTGTCCATTTGGGTAAATATGTTGTTTAATTTGAGATCTAAAGCATTGTCTAGTAACAATAAATTTGATTTTGTTCAATAAAGAGGATTGAATTTCCATAAGCGGCCAGGGGGCGGATGGGGCAATAAGGTTAAAATTGGGAATTTTCACAAATTTCCTCTCAATAACCTTTCAGTCAAACAAGTTCATATTTGATATAAATTATCCTTATATCAGCAAGGATTGAAGATTCTGCATATCAAGGGGCTGGGATATATTGGGGCCCTGTAATGTGACATTAACATAAGAATATTATAGGGAAAACTGATTTTTTTCATATTGCATCCATGTGTACAAAAAACTTCTTTGAATCATTTCTGCTCATAAATTAAGGGGCTGGGCTGTATAAGGGTTCTGTACAGGGGACTATTTTTTTTTTTTTACAGATGGATGGTATGGGAGTTTAAAGTATTTCCTTTTCATAGCAATTAAGTTTTTGTTAAGTATGGGTGTGGTGGGGGGTATTTATCCATAAATCCCCCCCCAAAGAGGGTAAATATTGCGGAATTTCAAAAAGTGCTATGACCACTATTAATCAGTAGAGCGACCTCAGGCCCCCCTTGGGTATCTTGTTTAACTTAAAAAGAAACCACAGAGTTTACACTTAGTGCAGATGTCAGTGGCAAACATGTGGGTCAAATCCAGATAAATTAAATGACCTGTTGTTTCTGCTGCGATAAAGAGCAGAAACACGCCAAAATCTAAACGCTGCTGGATATTGACTTTGGAAATCAAAGCACTACAGTACCGTGGTGCCTATTATTTTAAAAAATGAGACTACCTGATGTGTAACTACTGGTTACTTATATAATTTATTTGTGACTTTATATTAAGTTATATTGATGTGTCCATTGTGATCCTTTATTTTAGGTTCGGTTCAAGGATAGAATAACAATTTTACGAGGCAATCACGAAAGTAGGCAGATTACACAAGTTTATGGATTTTATGACGAGTGTTTAAGGAAGTATGGCAATGCTAATGTATGGAAATATTTCACTGATCTGTTTGATTATTTACCACTAACAGCTCTTGTGGATGGACAGGTAAGCAACATATTTTATATATAATCACATGTAGGTAGTGCTCAGCCCTTAGACTTTTCTACAAATCAGTACCATGTTTATTTTTGGAAGGCGAGCGATTAAATCTAGGTCACGCAACACGGTTTATAATGCTATTAATTGATTATTTATATTGTTGATTGAAAGCTATATGAGAATCAAACATAACTCATGTCAATATACGCATAAATCTTTAAGTAGGTCATGTTTGTTTTGGTCTAGACAAAGAGTTATGGATATGTATTGTATATTTTCGGACAATCAGAAACATTTTGTGCTGAATGCATTTCGTTATCCATAAATCATAACTATTGAACTGGAGATATTAAAATTGACTGGAGTTGTACATCACTAATCAATTCTTCCGATTTTGGAGAAACATCAGAATATGAAGGTTTGTTTGTGACGCTTTCATATAGGTTGCTCATGTTGATAACTTTTATTTGGAGATGTGGAAAGGAATCCTGGACCACCACGTTACCAGTTTACAAAATGTCCTGAAATGGATATTTTCACCAGGGTCATCAAATATTCAGTCCATTTTCACACAGAAGACGGTGTGAACCATGGTGTTTGCATTTTTTCAAATGCATTATTAAAACCGTTCGATAGCTACTGTTGGAAAAGTATTGATATGGACTCTGTATTGTATGCAGGAGATTATTTATACAGATACACAAAAGATATATTAAACACACCACCAGGGCTCAAACTGGGTCTGAATTTTAGGGAGAAGTGACTTCTCCTTCATCCAAAAAAAAGGAGAAGTGGAGAATAAATAGGGAGAAGTGGTAAATTTTGTCACGCGGTTACACGAAAACTTAGTTTCATTAAAATTAATGCTATGTCATTATGTGTTTTTGTTTTATATTGTTTTTATAATGTTTTATATTGTTTTTGATTTATATCAAATGTGTTGGTTGACTGCCTTCCTGTCTTTTATCTGATGTTGTAATTAAGGAACTAGTTTTTGTGATATATTCTTACAGAACAGGGAGTTTAACTTTCTGAATAAAGATACAGCTAAATGAACTTACAATTTACTTTTTCATGGTAGGAGTATTCTTCATGCCACTCATTATTTATTTATTTTTTTATTTTTTTTGCAAAGAACATGGAACACTAGTACCTGGTAAAAGCAGAAGATAAATGCTATTTATCTATAACTTTATCTCCGAAAGAGTTATCAAAAATATATTTCTCTGTTCACATATCATTTTTATTTTTTACCAAATAAACACTTTTTTTTATTAAAATGCAAAACATAATCATAAGTTCATGAAACATACATTAAACACACATTTTTTAAATTTCAGATGCTGTGTAACATGCTATCCGCACTGCAGTCTACACACTGCTTAAACTAACTGTTTCTTACTTGACCTTTTTAATTCCCATTTATAAATATTTCGTACTTTCTGTTGTTTCCAATATTTCAAGGCTCTTTGGAAGTCAAACTTTGTAGTTATAGGTCAGATCACAAATATTTATAGTAATTAAACCAGTTTATTTAAACAAACAAATTGAGTAACAAAACAATTTTTTTATTTGAATTCTATACATCACTCACGGACACCGAATTACCAGTTGTTATAGGCATAGTGCCACCATTGCAAAAAGGAAGTGCTTCCGTGGGGTAGTCCCATAATGGCGGTTATAAATAATCCTCAATTCTTCTTCTTTAAAAATGCATTTTCCTTATTTTAATGCTCATTTTTTTATTTGTCATGTTTGAATTGTGAATTTAGAAAAAAAAAATCATGCTTGGAAATTGGGGTATGAATTCATGATTTGGGAAGTCTACTTTCACTCTGTCACCAGTGTACACACTGAGCAGAAAAAAAATCTCTTATATGACACATGACCCCTACTTTTCTTATCATATTTTGATAGTGCAGAGGTTGACAAACAGTAAAATGTAGGTTTCACTTCTTTCATTTGGGACCCTCTATGAATGACAAGCCTTCAAACTTTTATTATTTACTAAAGAATAAAGAACAAAAATCAATGGTGGGGTTACACCTATAGTCGATTCAGTTCAATTTGTTTATTTCGACTCGAACATATTTATAGACAACAGTTAGGGGCAACATAATTATCAATACCTCTTTAATCATCGGTAATTTCTAAAAAGCAAACGCGCTAATTTTTCATTTTAAATGTATAAGTCAGAATTGAATTACACTCTTGTTAATCGACTATGCATCTCGCAAACACAAAGGATGATTACGTCATACGCGGAAAGTGAAAACTTTGATTGACAGTTGAAAAAAATGATCGGTTTCAATTAGACGCTGGATGTTTTAACTCTATGCAAAGGAAACCTTGATCTTGGTCAGCCAAACGATTGCGTTGCCTAGCAACCTATACGATGTTGGCACGGGTTGTAAACATATATGCCGAAAATTGCCTGGGGATATTTGGATCAGAAGTAACCGATTATTGCAATTTGCATACATGTTTGGCGACACTTATCCACGGATTAGAGAATATACCAAATATTGGTTATAGTTGTAATTTGCACTTCACTAGCATCCAGAAAAAAGCGTTGCTGCTAATTTTAAGGCGACTTAAAACTTCGCCGTGACCAAAAAAAAAAGCAAAGTGACGGAGAAAAAAGCAACTTTGTTGCCCACGTCGCCCTCTAGTTTGAGCCCTGCACCACATTCTTTTCTAAATCCCAATGAATTGTTATTTAACATATCAGAAATCTAACTAAGTTTTCTAATTTTCCAAACCTACATTTTCGAATTAACACAAGCAGCGAGCCTTCCCTCAGGCCCTTCAGGCCTTTTATTTATAAATCAGTACCACCATTTACCCATCAGTATGGCATTAAATTGCTGTTTGCTGATAGTATATTGGGTCCTGTAATACTCAATAGTTGAAGCAAACACTAAGAAGAACAGAAATATAGTTTGGCTATCAAATAAAATTTACACTAGCCGTTATGACAAGCAACATCTCTTTTGTTTTCTAATATCCTGTAATACACAATGTTGTTTTCCTGCTCTATTAAAATAATGAATACATTTACATTTATTCCAGTGACATATATCTCATTGGCTTATATTTCTGGACCTTTGTCAGTTGGTTTGATGCCATATTTCTCAGTTTTTCACAAATTACATGCATGAATGATCATTACACAGTCCTATTTGATAATGTAATAAAATTCGACTTTTAATCCTTATATTCATATTATATTTTCCAACTATTTTGGATAAAACTATAACGTTATTTTTGCAATTTCGATATTTAAAATGCAAATTGTACGCATTAAACCGCAAAGCCAATGTCATGTATGTTGACATCATAGTGAATACGTGCACGCATTTGTATAGCAACTTACGGCAAACGTCACGTGAACCTATGTGACGTCTCACCAGCAAAACATAATTTTGCAATCAATGAAATGCAAACTGGTCCTTTTTAGCTCTGCCCAGCTGCAAATGTTTTTCATTGGGAAATGAAATGCAGTTAATCTATATAGTTCATTAAGGCTGATTGCAGTAAAAATGTAAATATTTTCAGGTAGGCCACAATAAATTAATTGCTACATTATCATTCCCGCCCACCCCCTAAATTTCATCCCTGACCCTTTTTATTTTCATAAAAAACAACATTTTTTTATTAAAAAACAACAATTTAAAAAAAATAATAAAATCCTCCTGCCTTCCCTGTTTTTAAGAAAAATTTGGATGATAATCGAGCAATTAATTTATAATGGCCTTATGTACATTTCAATAATATATATTTGGCCTTTTTCACTTCGAGGCTAGATGGATTTATTTGGTATCATTGGTGTACAAACATGGTAAAGTCAACATGGTGCATAATTTATACAAAAACACATACACGAAGTTATGAACCAAGGATTACACTAAAAAGTGGAAAGTGATTTTTCCTTATTTCCGTTATGGTCCTGTAAACTACATGATTATTATGCAAATTTATTATAATCTTAACATTATTAAATACAGCTGCATTTCAGGAAGCTACAATCAATAAAAAAATCTTTAAAAATTCAACAGAAAAGTTTGACATAAAGATGATTTACAAAATGGAAATTTGTATTTTATTTTCACAAACATTGAATACTACTGTTTCCATGTATGTAATGAATTGTTATATTTTCAGATATTCTGTTTACATGGAGGTTTATCACCGTCCATAGACACATTAGATCATATCAGAGCACTAGATAGAATTCAAGAAGTCCCACATGAGGTATGCTCTTATATAGATTTGCATCAGTAATGAATCATCTTTAATGCAAGTAGTTTACTTGAACTATTATTCAATTTTTAGCTCACATGTGGGCCATAATGATTGCCCTGTGTCCATCATTTGAACCAAATTTGGCATGAGGCACTGTTACAGGAAGCTTTCAAGTTTATTCAAAGCATGACCCTGGGTCAAATATGGCACTATCCTGGGAGCTCACCAGGTTTTTTCCTTCAGAATATTCTTCTCCCAAAGTTCAAGGCCTGGAGCTTTGATGTTTTGCATGTAGTATCACCTAATCAGTTTCTCTCGTCAGTGTTTGGGGTTTTTTTTGGCCTTTTTTAAAAGTGGTTATTGGGTCATATTCCCAATGGCAAATAGTATCCTTTTTTCCAGTTGAATGGTAAAAATTCCCATTTAAAAGCTTCAATAATTGAAGTTAAACTTGCAATAATTGCTTGATTCTGAATTGAGTATGAAATTGCTTCATCAATTATATGGTCAGTTAAGTAAGTGTAGAAGTTTTTTATAAAGTTGGAACAAAAAAATTCAACTTAAAAAAGTTTTCCCAATTTTAATGAAAATGCTGCTAAAATAACCAATTACAAGGGTATAGTTCATTTTCTCAAAATGGTGGGGGAAAACACAGCTCATGTTTATTTAAGTCATAATTTGCTTAGCCCGAGGACTTGGTTAAACAGGAAATTTCTTATAAAAATTGTGAAATTTCAAAAATCTTTTTTCTCAAAAATCAACTTTTCAAATTTGAAAATAAACAAGTATTATCCTGGTAAAAATAACGAGTTCTTGTCAATTTTACCAAATTTCTTTTGCTTCTCGCGCCAAATTACCCACTAGCAGCAAGATTGTCAATGACATGTATTAAATATTTATATGTGTAGACTGCGTTCAATTGTTTTTGATCGCAAGTTCATTCTGCAAAAAGGAAGTAAAGTTAACACCCGTCAACAACATAATGAGTAGACTGCGTCTAGTTTGATCGATCGCGCACTCACTCTATAAAATAAAAGTTAAGTTGAAACCCGTCAAATTTATTGTTTACATATTTTGTCAGCTGTTAAAGTGGCTGATAAAATAACATATTTTTTCTCCATTGAACCGACAAATGAAAGTGAGTCCCAACAAGAAAAAAGAGAAATAATCCTTCCGTTAATACTGTAATGAAATGGGAGCGACAGCTCAATATCACACAGGGCTATAAACTTGACAATGACAAAATGGTCTGTCAATTGTAGAAACCACCGCGATCGACAGATCATCAATATTAGTTAAACTCTTGTTATTGTTGAATCCATGATTCATATTTTGGTTTAGTTAAAAGTGTTTATTAATGATATATCATTGTATGCATTTATTTATGGTAGTATAATAAATAACAAAGACAATTTTATTTTTTTAAATATTTTGTTTTGTAAATTACTGCTTTGAATCGTACCTTAACATATATAATAACCTTGATACCATTGTCTATAAATAAATAAAAGCTAATAATGCATATTAAATAACATGCAGGCTTTGAAACAATTAATTTTGGGTTTATTTAGACATTTAGGACTACAAGTTTCTGCGAAAATTGGTTTGGCTAGTTGGTTTCAAATTTGGCCAGTTGAAATTTTAGGCACTGGCCAAAATTGCCAGTGCACAAAAAAGTTAAATTCTAGCCCTGTTAATATTAAATACTTGTTAGATTTCTTTGCTTTATTAGGTTACTACACTATTTAATGTTATTATATTGTTAAAAATATTAACAGTTTCTAGATTTATGTATAAAGGAATGTGATTTTTAAATTTCACTGTTAGTAACACAGGACACTATACTATAAATTCATTTATTTATTATCAAATTAGTTTCTTGCATCTATTAAGTCTACTTAAATGAATTTCAAGGTTTAGTTTAATTGTTTCAAATGTAAAACTGGTTATTTAGTTCAATATTTAGCAATTAGTGCCAAGTGGAAGTATGATGTAAGGAGACACCAAGTACGATTTAACTGGTCGTAAAATGTGTAACAGGACAACACAAAACTGCAGAAATTGTGTAACAGGACACCAATATAGAACCCAATAAAAGACACTAAGTTACACCATTGCAGACTCAATGCATCTATACAATATGATTTGGTGTTTCAACTACTGTCTTCATACAAAAACAATCACAGGACATTTCTGACATTCTGACCAATCATAAACATTTAATTGAACTGGATATCTGTATTCATGAATAAATCTGGCACAGGTGTAACACTGGACACGGTGAAAATTGTGTACCGATTTCACTTGTTACACACAAACAATTTGAGAGTAAATAATACATCAGATATACATTTTAAAGTTCATATTGTTCCCTCGTACTTTCAGACATCTTAATTGTTCAAACCCATTTCATTTTCAAGGGTACAGCATGTCAATCACTGTTAACAATGAGATTCCTGTTATCGATGTAATATGATACACTACATCGGTCAGGCAGAACTGAACAAAACCTTGTTACATAGAATTATTTATTCATTATGGTACTTTCATACATCACATATCATTTTGGTAATGCTTAAAAGCATTTTAAATGCATAAGAGACCGGAGGATGAATCAAAACATTGTTGTCGTCGTAACATTTTTTCGAAAACTGACCACGTGTACATTGTCGTCCTCAATATATCGAGTTGATTCCTCAATCTTCCTTCTCGCTGCCAGCCGTAGAACTGACTGGTATTGATGTCGTAAACAGACTCAAGGTTAAAAGGTTACGCTGCAAATTACTTGGTAATTTTCTATTATGTTCAGATACCGTGACGTAACAAAAGAGGACACATTTCTCGTAACAGATATGTTGGCGGTATGCCATATTTAAGTGGTGGTTTTTAGAATGCCATGTTTACGTCATTTTCATAGTGCACTGTCTATCACATAAAAACAACATGTGTACGAGATTGTCGATGTCAAGGTTGTAAGCTACAACACATTTTGTCATGACGTAACTCTGAGGACACGATTGGTAAAAAAAAAAATACGCTCTTTTAGTTTAGAAGATTAGAGTAATATGTGTTAAGTGCACACACACACACGCAAATGAGCACCACGAAACCAAGAAATTACACAATAAAGTAATGATTTAAGAGAAGTGACAATTAAGAGAATTATTTGTTTTTAAAAGGTTCTGCAAATTACTTTAAATTATTTTTATATACATTGCAACTTATATTAATTTATGTAGAATTTGTGTGATGTAACGCAAATTCCCGGACTCCATATTATGGCTCATGTGTGTTCACCATCATCAATGGAACACACAGAGACAAGAACCATAACTCTGGATTGCATTTTGGCACAGTTATGGCCATTTTTGGACTTAAGACACCCAGGGGCGAACTTTGTTGTCTTCTGACAACTCTTGTTGGTATTACTCCACTGATATTGATGTCTAAAGTATTATTTTAGAAATCATTTTAATAATCTTGAGATCAGGAGCATTTTTTGTTATGACAGTTGAGACTGGGTCCTTTTTTTTATCCATAAAGGACCAGCAGGGGGCAAAAAAAATCTCAAGACCTAACCATCCAAATTTTTTCATATTTGATGTAAATGGTCTGTTTGGTTAGAGGTTTCAAGTTTGTTCAAGTAAAGGAGCATTGGCCTAGTAAGGTAACTGTGACTTTTATGTATAGGAATACTATGGGAAAGGAAGTTGTGTTTTTCTCATCCATTTTTTGGTAGTATTCTAATCATATTAATGTTAAGCATTGTTTACTCATAACCATTGAGACTGGATCTTTAAATGAGACTTAATATCCACAGGGGGCCAGTAGGTAAAAAAAACAATAAATTGTGAAATTTCAAAAATCTTCACTAAGCTGATGAGCCAATGTTATTCATATTTGGTATAAATGGTCCCTATCATATGAGTAGGGTTTTCAAGTGTGTACGAATAAAGGAAATAATGTTCATTGGTGCCCAGTGAAAGAACTTTCTTACATATAGCAATACTTAATACCATGTGAACAAAGAATTTAAAAGAAGTGACTGGTGAAACTTGATAAGTAATTTGGGGCATCTTGTTTATGCATGGAGGGTGCTCTCATTTTTGTCGCTGCTTTGCAAAAAGCGTGAGACACTAAATTGGGTCCGTCAGGCACACTTTGATTTCCATGCAATAACTAAGGAATGTCTGAATCAAATCTTTTGAAATTCTAATACAATGTTTATAATGACAAAACACAGGCTAAGTTCAATTTTCGGGGTTGTGACTATAGCTCTGTAGAGTTGTGCCCATTTAATTTATGAAAATCGTAATGTTCATCTGTCCGTCACATTTATAGGGTTTCCGTGCAATAACTTAAGAATGCCTTATTCAAATCTTTTGATATTTAAATACAATGTTTGTAATGACACAACATAGGCTATGTTTGATTTTAGAAGTTGTGGCATTTGTCGTTTTACAGTAATGTCCCTTTTATTTGTGAAAAAACGTATTTTGGAGTGTTTCCTTGTAATAGCATAGAATGCCTCAGTCAAATATTTTGAGAAAAAAACAGGGGATATATAAATCCCCTGAATTTGCTTGTTTTGTTTGTAATAACCCCGAAAACAAATTTTGTTGAACGATGAGTCAGTCTGTCAGCGACTTGTAGAGTGATTTTACATGACAGTTTCCAGGCAATTGATTTGAAACTTTACATACATAATCTGTATCAAGTGTAGATGTATGTGATGTTGACTTATTTTCATACAAATAAGTGTAAATTGTTACCCCTGAACTTATTCAAATTGCCGTATTTATATTGCAGTTCTCTAACCAATATGAAAGATCAAATCAAAATGAAATCAAGTCACAAAATATGTTGCAAAATTAAGCAAGAAGGCTATTTACGTGAGTCTTAAAAGTTCAAAACTAATTACATATTTAATACAAAATTCTATATTTGTTAGATATATATATGGAACATTTTAAATCTATGTGAAAGTGTATTGTCACCTTTTCAGGGACCTATGTGCGACTTGTTGTGGTCGGATCCAGATGACAGAGGGGGTTGGGGTATATCACCCCGTGGAGCAGGTTACACGTTTGGTCAGGATATATCAGAAACTTTCAACCACAGCAATGGTCTTACCTTAGTGTCCAGGGCCCATCAGTTAGTCATGGAGGTACACATTTTTTGAGATAAAGTTGATTAAAATGCACTGAGAATTTTGTATTATACATTTAAGACAAAAGAAAAAGTATTCTTGGTAAAACTGAAATTGATTTATTGATGTTCTTTAAGTGGAGTGTTTTTGTATTTTTGGGAATCAGGGGCAGGTCCTGGAATAGGGTGAAAACCAAATTTACACAAATTCTAATATTCAGGCCCAGTTAGCTCAGTTGCTGGTGCATCTGACTCGATCCAGTGGTCATGAGTTTTAATCCCAGCCCAGCCACAGTCTTCATATTCATTGAAATACAACATTGTCATTTCTTCTCACTGCTTATTATTGGGAAATTTATCATTTACTTGGGTGTGGTTGAGTACCAGTTTACCTTCCAGGATCCCAGGAAAGGGTGGTTGGTGCAACTGATCGTCTGTTAACCCTCATAACAATGGTGCTATTAAAAATATATCAAACTTGTGGACAATAATCAAAACAAATGAAAATCCTCTGCCTAGTAGAGAATGTACATATTATATAATAGCGCAACATCAATTTGACAAATATTGTAGTATAGAATTTCGGTATGTGATGTTTTCCTAAAAAAATGTGATTTTAGCAATTTAATACTAAGTTTTACTTGATAGTCATATAATAAAAACGACTTTTAAAATAATTTATGATGTGGACCTTTGACTTACCAAAAGCTTTCCAAAAATGACTGAGACATAAAACATACATGATTTCATCCAGCTGGTTCGAGTATTGTACTGTTATATTGAAAGGATAATCAAAATATGTTTATGAAGATGAACAAATTCATAAACATTGGCGTGAGTCATTAAAAGCTTTGTTTGTTTGCAGGGTTACAACTGGTGCCATGATCGTAATGTGGTGACTATATTCAGCGCCCCCAACTATTGTTACAGATGCGGCAACCAGGCTGCCATTATGGAGTTGGATGATGCACTCAAATATTCATTGTAAGTCACTTATGATATACATAAACTTCATTTCCATCGATCTCTTCAAATAATTTGAAAAATATTTTATATTTAAAAGGTAGAAAATTAAACTTCTGGTATACCTTAAAGTTACATCATACACACAGACCTGTCTGAAGCAATTACATCAATGAAAGAGCAAGAATTACCTCTTAATCTTGGGTAAAAGATGGAGGTTGAATACCTTCCAATGTTAAAATTATAAGATAAAGCAGTGTATGTGTGCTAAATATAGCCATCATGTTAAATAAACATATTTGAAAAGTTAAGATAGTATGCATTTTATTAAGTGGAAAAAAAAGACTTTTGCCTTATTTATTTAAACAAACATTTTTTTATATCGTGCAATTATCGAACCTGCTGTTCTTTAACAACACTTCTTTGTGTTACATATTTGAATACAAGTCTCATTCAGTAGTTGATTCGATATTGAAGCATTCCAATAAATAGACGAAAATTTTACTATTTACATCTTATGAATTTGTAATTCTTTTCTCTAGCTTACAATTTGACCCAGCACCTCGCCGTGGAGAGCCACATGTAACTCGCAGGACCCCAGACTATTTCCTGTAAATGTGACGATCATGACATCAGACGTAATAATATCGGGACAATGTCAGTCGGAGAGCCATTTATATTTAATAGGTCATTGTGAACAATACATACATGTCATTGAAGAAAACATGTTTGTACATCAGAAAAACATTATACAATAATCAAGTGAAATGAATATAACTTTATAATACATGTTGACTATTTTGGGAGGAAGATGCTGTGTCAGCAATGGATACATGGAACTTTGTATGTCAACTTGCAGTGATAGAGACTTCCAACATGTGAGACGTCAGTGTGTAGCAGAAACAGCAGCCAGTGTATGTGTATATGTACAATAAGAAAAGATTTAGTACAGAGTCAAGTTGTAGAGTCAATCTTCTTGCTCATTTACGTCTCATTTGTAATTGCAAGTTCACATAGGAAGAAATGATCATTGTGTGAAAGAAGATTTTTAAATTGCAATGATATCTTTGTAGACTGTCGTAGGGATTATAGCGCTGTCAGTTGGTAGAATATAAGCAATGTGAGGCAGGAATGTATGAGTAATCTTCAACACAAAATTTATTGTAATATCGGTAAAATCATTGTATTAGGGAACTTGGTATTTTTTCTCATTTCATTTTTCATTTCATAAAAGAAGAGTTTTGTTTCTGTCAGTTTACTGCATATCTACTGTGGCATTATTTGAAGCATTGTTTAACATAGAAAAGACATGCGGCACTGTTGATATAGATGTAACTCCTACCTCAAATCAATTGACACACATATAAACCTCTTGAATGTTGGTTAAACTCCAAGCATCACTCTTTCAAAATTATAAAAATATGTTATAGAACTTTTAGTGTCTAGTTTTAAAATATGTCAGAGTAAAAAAAATAATAAAAAACAATACAAATTGATATTTTCCTCTTTATTTGTGATACTGTTAGAAACTAATGAAATTGTAAAACTTAAAAAGCAGTTTCAGTAATTTATAAGAGTTGTCCTTTTCAGAAAGGGTTTGCACTACTACTAGATTTTTGTATTTCTTTGTATTTCATATTTGCATCAAGTACATATATAATTTTCAGAAAAAGTAGTGAGTGAAAATTTATCAAAAATGCCATGTGCCCTTTTAATGTCAGAGTAGGGTGTATAATATTATTGTATTCTAATTATTGATTCATGAACATGATTGCGAAGAACTACTCAAGTGCTAAAGAGCTAAATTATTCTAAAAAGATTTTAATATGTTATTGTTTTTCATTTGATTCTTTAGGTATCAGTTGATTACAATATATATAATTTCATGTATAATTTGCATAATAATTGAAAGTGATAAATATATTAAAAACTTGAAGATGGTCAGCTCATCTTTGTATAGTAGGATCAAGTAATAGTACCATGTCGTACAGATCGGCACTAGGATTTTCTGAACTAGCACTAATTTTACCTAATTGTTATCTGCTGAACTAGCACTGATTTAATTTAATTGCTATCTGCTCTTTTTATTTTGCCATGAAGTAGTAAATAAATCAAATCTGATTTATAGTATTCATAAAGTACAACATTTTCTAATTGAATGGGGAATATATAAAGTGTCAAGGTTAAAACTGTGACTGAAAAAGTCACTTATTTCAGTCGGTGCAAGAAGAAATACATTTTTTTAACAACATCAATAGAGTGTAGATATAGTGCGGCTTGTTTAAATTGTGTGAATATTCAATTTGTTACATTTTGTTTTGTATTTAAGTTACATTTTTAATTTTGTATAGATAATACTGTTTAAATGCTCCGACTGGCAACATGTTTGCTTTGATGTCGTAATGGATTTATTTAGGGTTTTATAGGTAAGTTTTACATGACTTCAGTTTTAATACTGGAAAGAACTACTAAAAATGTATATTTATTGAGAGAAAAAAGTGTTCGCACAAATGTTTTCAACTGCATGTATTGGAATATCCTTATTTGTTTCTGTAACCATGGTTACCTGATCAAAGGTCTGTCACCAGTGATAACATGTTTGGTAATACCCAAGTAATGTTATATATTAAATGTGTCTTGTTTTAGTAAACATTTAATACGTCAACTCAGTATTGTTGGAACAAAAAACCCATGTATTTACAGACATCTTATTTTATCACTGAATTTAGCAAATAATCTGTGGCAACTATGCCAGAAAATATATCAATGTAATTTTATCACCACATTGTAGAAATAAATAAATTTGTGATAAACATTACAAAACTGTTTTCATTTGATACCTCTTGTTAAAGCAAATACGACTTTGATAATCCCACTGTGAATCTTTTTCATTGTTGGAGAAACAAATGAATTATTCATCCCTTTTGAAAATAAAGGCAGTTTCTTCAGGCATTAAAGCAAGTACCATATTCAGTGTTTAGAATAATAATAGTTAAAAATAACTGTAAAGAGAATGGAGGCCAACATTTTAGTAACAAATGAATTTTATATTGCAACATAATTAAACACATTCTAAATTATGCTTAAAGGCATTATATTGGCATATTACCGTCAGTTCACTGTCCTAAATACACCCGCCCAGCATGAAGATACACTTATAACTTAGAGATATACGCGTCTAAAGTGTCTTAATTGCATAACCTCTATTACAAACATCGGGTTTCTGAAGCCACGTTTTTGTTTTTGTTTACATTTGCCATTTTCAACGAACCGCTTTCGGGTTTCTGATCAATCATAGGATAACATTGTGAAGACTCGTTCCCGGTCTCGTTTTCGAGGCTTTGTTCGGCAAGTTTATGGAGTTCGATGTAAACATTGCGCAATACTTTATTGCGTGATGTATTAAAGTTTTGGCCAATATTCAATTAGGGCTTTTCCAGAATTAAATGTATGCCTTGTCGGTACTTCCGTCTCTGAACCGAATTTTTTCTTCAAGACCGTTTTTCTTCTCGAAATGTTATACATTTTCGGCCCAGATATTTCCTACCGTCGTATACAAAAACACAAAATTGTCCTTCCCCATGTACCGGCAGCGCCTTGATTTCCAAAGTCAATATCCCGCAGCGTCAAGATTTCGGCAAGCGTCTTATCTTTATCGCAGCTGTTTCAGCAGGTCTGTTAAATTTACCTTAATTTAACCTACATGTTTGCCACTGACGCGCGTGTTGTAAAGATTCTCCAATTCGAAAAGGTGAAATCTCACTCTCGTGCATGACGAGATCTGTGCGTGACTTGAGCTCAGGGGAATCGCGTCACACTATAACAAACCGCAGTGGTGTTTTTGACAGTAGTTAATTACAACAAAGTTACATAAAACAGCCATGAAAAGAAAGAAAACAATACAAGATATGAAAGAAAATAAGTTTCTCATGATAAAATAAAATTACTTTTTATCGTTTTGTGCGTGTTTGTATACTTTAATTAATGCTTGATTTCTGGTGATGGGTGGGGTAATTTGTAAACTTGAGAAGTTTAGTATTAATTTTTTTATCAATATCCCTATTATCATTTACACATAGGGAATGGTTATATTTTATTTATTAAATAGTTCATGCGACATGACGGATTTTATTAATAATTCTTTTTTTTATAGATGTATTATCTATCAAATTTTGGACCCAACTGACGACATGCATGTTGCACAGTTAATGGACCTTTTTTGTTTAAAACGTAGGTAAATGATTTTTTAAAAAAAGTACTGTATAAAATGTAAAAAAATTGGTAATTTTGGAAAGATATACACGGAAATGGAACGTCCGTTCCCGTAACGTCTGCCTCCTAGTCCCCCACCTGCATATACATTCTATTTTTTTGAATTTATAGAATCAATTTCGCTTTTTTTTCCAATGTATTTTATGTTTGCAGAGTGCAACTAAGATATGAATAATTTTTCAAAAAAAAAAATGAACAAAAATTTAGAGATTTTGTTTGATGGACGTTACAAAAAGGGGATGTACGTTACATAATTTCTTACCGTTGGTATTGACCCCCTAAGTAACTGAAATTTGTTTAAGTAATTGTCCATAATACTATGCAATATAACATACATCCTATCTTAAAACCTGCGGTGAATTATGCAAATTCGGGTAGAATATGCATGTTTTTCTCATTACCACATGGTGTGACTGTAGTGTTGGTGGATTATGAAAGCTCAGCAGGATACCAGTAACTGGACAGTAGCATACATTTTGTGCAATATGCCTGTAGGCAAATATATTCCATATGACATTATCCATCAAAGGTTAAAAAATTATATTTGTCCAGGTAACTAGTAGACTGGGTAACGATTTCATATGGGTTAGTTATAGGTAAAATACACAATATGATAAAACAAAAAAACAGTGCAAGTTATGCAAATATTAAAAATACCACTCAACAACGCTTCATCTAAATTTACTTTAAAAGGGTACGAAATTAACATATTATCAGTCATTTCTTAGTGCACAGTAATGAATGCACCAGTTTAACATGATAATGAATAAAAAAAGCTGTCAAATACCCTTTTTTTTCCGCTAAATAAGGTTGTATTTATTATTTTCTATGAGCCCGTTAAATATATATAATGGACCATTTTTTGCTTAAATTCCATTCCTGATTTAAAATGGCAAATTTAATAATTTACTGACTGCATAGCAAACAGTCCATACCTTGATAACACGGCTTGGATATGCAGGCTGATCTGGGTCTACATCGACTTTAACCACAATATTTTTTTTTGTTTTCTTTATCAAGCGGAGGGTTATTTTCATATTTTACAAATTCAATCATGACTGCCAGGCTTGATGAGCTGTCGTCTGAATATTAATCCATGGGTCACGAGTTTGAATCCCCACCGGTCACAATCTCCGTGATGGTTGATATACATATTGCGTCTCATTATCATTCGTCTCTGATATAAAAGAGAAACTAATAAACGTTCATTTTTATGTCAGTTCTTTATTTCAATGTTAGTTTTATATAGGTTAAACAAGCAAAACCTATTTTTAAGAAAAGATAAAATTGTGGTTAGATTTGTTTTAGTGGATTAGATGCGTAAAAAATTCCATAAAGGTACATTTTTGAAAATGATGCTTATATATTAATTCAGATATCTAGATGAATACATTTATTCTTTTTTAAGACTTAAACATGAAAAACAAGCATATTCTGTCTGTTTGGAAATATGGAAGGCCGTACAAATTTTTCCAGACTGTCGACATTTGAGATGGAGGATAGTTTGGTTTTCTTCATCAGTTGTCTGTGGGTATCCATGGCTTAAGTTTGCCATTTTAATCCTTGTAAACTTCGTTTGATCCTAGACTCCCACTGTTGGGCTCTTTTGAAATACAAAATGTAGTGTAAAATGTAGAACGTGGTGGAAATTTACTTCTCTTGTGGTTACACAAGGACACGCAACAATAGTCACCCGACGGCATTTTAATTGAACTGAAAAAAAAATCATATAACAATAAACTTAAGACACTAATAAATAGTTGAATGATGAGTAAAAAATAAAATAAAAACAAGAAATGTCACTGTTAAATGACCCCCCCCCCCCCCCCCCCCCCCCCCAACATGTCATGATGTTATGTTGATCATTTGTAGCAAGTATCATTAAAATTCATCTATGCATGACAAAGTTACAGGCCAGAAACGAAATCTCACATAAACTCAAAGTGTTGCCAAACAAACTCAAATTGTGACCTTGACCTTTGAGGTGTGGGTCTTACTCGCGACACGTCGTCATATTCTGTTGATCATTTGTTGCAAGTATCAACAAAATCCATCGATGCATGACAAAGTTACAGGCCGGAAACGAAATACCGGACGGAAGAACTGCGATAACTATATGTCACCCAGAAATATTATGAAACATATACGGAATAATTACACGGGAATGTTCGTTTCTGTGTTGAAACTAGGCTACTACAACTGGTACAAAATAGCCTCAGAGACGGAGTTTTAACTCGTTTTTATATATCTATAATAAATTATGTTCTTGAAACAAATTAATTAATTTCTTCTGCAAGAATAACTTTTCTTAATAATTTACACTTATTTACCACACACACACCATATATTTTAAATTATGCTAACACCGCCCACTTACAACAGTAATAAAAAGGTAATCATGGTCAACAACCGCATCATTTCTCAAGTTCATTACTGATAATAGCATACTCTCTAAAATTAAACTTTATTAAACTGCTTTAATAAATATTTGTGAAATCTACATTGTTTCAGCAGCAACCGCGGTGAAACGAATTCCCCTGAGCTTATAGTTTCGCGCGAAATCTCGCTCTCGCACGCGACGAAGTTCGGGATTTCGAAGAGGTCAATTGAAATACACAACCTCCATATATCAGGACCAAGTGTAACGTTTTACGCGACCGCACAGTTCGACACTTGGTACACTGGTGTTGTTTATGTTAGGGATCGCCTTCAATTAACTTTTTCATCTCAAACTGATTGATCTTTTTTGTTAAGACCGCCATAATATAATTACATCACCCGACTACAATGTTTTAATTTGTTCGAAACAAGTATAATTATCTACTTTCGGACTTCCCGAAAGGTGACAAGAAACGTATTCTTGGTTGTGAATAAATTATTAACACGGAAATGTACGAGCTAATCAGATGTCGGAATACACTCGTAGCAGGCCGTAACCCAGCCTACTTTATTATATTTATGCCGAGATGCCGTGTCACAAAGTTATCTCCTCAAGTAAATTTCACGAATTATATATCAATATTTGACGTATCAGATACGTTTACAAATACTCCACTTCGGATATGAATATACAAACGTGTATACTATGTAATGGATAATTATGTGAATTCACATAATAATAATGGTTAACATTTTTGGACAAGTTCTGAACGGCATGGACGAAATTGGGAGACGGGCTGACCTCACCACGTAAATAGAACTAGCTTTGTTATTTCTTCAGACATACTTACATGTTCAGGAGAAACGATTAGTGGATAAAATGTATTTGTGAACTGTTTCAAATATTTTAACATTATTGTCATAAGAGAGTTGTGGTTCACCAAAAAGAAGTATATTTAAAGAAACTGTACATAACTCACTGACAGATGTCAGGAGTGGTATGCGTTGATGCTGGTAAAGGTGACAATTGAGAAAGAAGTGAGCTGTGCTTTCTATTTGTCCACATGTACACAGGGGGGAGTCTTCAATGTGTTTAAGAAATAGATGTTGCTTAAGTGCACTACAACTCGTTCGGAGGCGGGCATGCAATAATTGGCATTTCCTTGTACCTATGTAATAGAATTTAGGTACTTTTGGTTCGTTACCTTCGAGTTTATGTTTAAAAGCATTCTGAGAAGAGGCTTGTCTTGTTTCAAGTGGGAGAGTGTTCCAGTCACGGACAACGGAAGGAATAAAGGAATTTGAGTACAAAGCTGTTCTTGAAGAAGGAATTTGAATATTATTATTATTTCTGAGGTTGTACGTGGAACTTGCATTTGTAAGAGAAGGAACCAATGCACATAGATATGGTGGGACCATTCCGTGGTTCATTTTATAAAAAAGAGTAAGTTTGTGTTTAGTTCGACGCGTTTCAAGACTTTCCCAACCTACTTCAGAATTCAGGTTAATGATAGATATAAGTTTTGTAACTCCAGCTGTTATTGGTGCAGCTTCATTCTGTATTTTATCAAGTTCATACTATTAAATCAACTATACGGCGGCATTGCTATAATTGTATGCATATCCGCGCTGTTTGTCAGATTGTGTAAAACGCTAATTTATTCTGCACAAAAAGAAACAACAAGTAATGTCTATTGTGACAAAAAATTCTAAATTTGGACATTGCGTCAGCGTTGAAAATAATATCCACATTTTCAGATTTGTCATCCCACGCCCTCATTCTTACCCCTGCGTCTGAAAAAATCGTGGGGAAAGGCAGATATTTCTTAGCGTTCGTAAAAAAACATAAATTGGACTGTGAAATTGTCTTTGGGCATCCATAACCGGATTGTTTGTCATCGGGTGTGCGATATGAGGTCAAATTATGAGTAAATAACATGTGTCATAATAATGTTCGTTTCACTGTCAGAGTGACGTTATCGGACATTGAGGCAAGGTGTTAATGAAAAGGGACAGCGTGTTCATTCTGTACATAAATTTAGGCATGTGTAGTTATAAACATAACTCTCTTTACGGAATGTATCAATTTAATAGTAATTCTTTTTTTAAAGAAATTGGTATACTGAAAATAAATATTTTAAAAGACAAACAAACACTAAGCTTTAATTATTATTGTCATTATTATGTTGTTGTTTTTTCGTTTGTTATCTGTAGTGCCCCTTTATTTAATTCTCGACCTGTGGGGAAAGTGTGACGTAATCACTTGCATTTCGGCATTAGATCAAAAGTGTAACGTCGGCGTACTTCAAAGAAAGTAGGCAGCCGTCCAGACTAGTTATTTTGCAAGTGTTACAATAAGAAAACATTAGAAAGGGGATTTAAGCCTCTCTCCCGCATGGTGATATTATATCGAATTAAAATTTTATGCATGGTGGTTAAAACAATAAGTGCCGTCCGACCCCCATACATTTAATTCTGGAAAAGCCCTTACTGCTAATTTGATAACTGTCAAGTAAATAAAGGTTATACGTCAATACATAAGTAAATAAAGGTTATACGTCAATACATAAGTAAATAAAGGTTATACGTCAATACATAAGCATTATTTTGCGCACACTGCATACAGGAAAAGTCTGGATTAACAGCGTGCTGGTGTTACTTGCCAATATAATCCCTTTAATCAGGTGAGGGAGAGGGGTCAATGTGTGGAAACCTTGTAGTTCCAGCTAAGAATAGAATTGCTGTCATGGAGTTTGGTAGGAATCCTCCAAATGAGTGTCATGTTTATTTTATCATTTTTTTGTGGTGTTGATTATTGGGGTTAAATTGACAACCCCTGTGTGGTTCCAGGGAGCCATACATGTGATGGCTGGCTCATGCATAAGTAAGAAGCAACAATTTGAGTAATACGATAGAATTTTCTGAAACTGCAGTTCTGCCGGTATAAAGGCTCTAGGTTCACTCTGCATATTCGTTTGTTAATGCGGTTTTTAGCTCATCTGAGCAATGATCAGGATGAACTATTGTGATCTACCGTCGTCTGTCGTTAACTTTTGCTTCAAACAACTTCTCTTAAACCAAATACAAATTTTCATCAAATGTGTGAAGCATTCTTACACAAAGCTCTCTCAAGTTTGTTTAAATGATGACCCTGGGGTCAAATTTGATCTCACCCAGGGGCTTAACAGTAGTTTTTTTTTCAAAATTAAAAAAGTCTCCGAAAGTGCAAGGCCTGGAGCTTTGATATTTTGCATGTAGTATCACCTAATATGTTTATCAAGTTTGTTCAAGCCATGACCCTAGGCACAGCCCCGGGGAAATGTCATTCTACATAGGGAAATTTACATTTAAAAATCTTCTGAAGAACTATCCAATCAAATTCGTTCATATTTTGTATAAATGATTCCTATCACTAGGAGTTTCAAATTTGTTCAAATAGAGGGGCTAGGATTGATTGGCGTCCAGGAAGGGGAATTTGATTTTTACATAGGAATACTATGAGTAAACAGAAAATTCCGCTTTTCTGATCTATTTTAGTAGTTATTAGCTCACCTGAGCCAAAGGCTCACAGGTAAGCTTTTGTGATCGCCTGGTGTCCGTCGTCCGTCGTTAACTTTTAGTTTCTAACGACTTCTCCTCTGAAACCACTGGGCCAATTTTGATATAACTTCAAAGAAATGTTCCTTGGGTGACCCTCTACCAAGTTTGTTCAAGCCATCTTGATTCGTCAAAAAACATGGCCGCTAGGGGGCGGGGCAAGTTTGATTAGTAAAAACTTAAAAAATCTTCTTGTAAGAATCTACTGGCTCTATTTTAAAATAATTTCACAGAAATGTTCCTTGGAGGACCCTTCACCAAGTTTGTTCAAACCGTAGTGATTCGTTCTAGCCATTAAGATTCGTCGAAAAACATAGTTGCCAGGAGGGAGGTTGGTTTTCTTTATATGGATATATAGTGAAAACTTTTTTTCAATATCTGATATCCAGATATCCGCACAAGGATACTATTGTTTTCGCACAACTCTTCTACGCATCTTTTACATCTTCAAAACAAATCAAAATTCTAGCTACTAATCCATCTCGTTTTTTCTGGAATTTTGAGTGTGCATGTATTATATAATCTACTTAAGTTGGGTGTCTCAGTTGAACGATATAGGGCCATCTTGGCCTTCTTGTTTTAAATATCTATATCTGGAGCATCGCTTAGACACAGGGTCCTTTAAAGGGGATTAAATATAAAAAAGTGACCAGCAGGAGCTAAAAAAAAAATAAAATTGTGAAATTTCAAAAATCTTCTCAAAAACTGATGAGCCAAATGTGTTAATATTTGGTTTTAAAATGTCTTCTGTGAATAGAGGTTTCAAAATTGTTCAAATATAGGGGTAAGGTTGTTTTTTTACATAGGAAACAGATAATATAATTCTGTTTTTCTCACCTATTTTATGTATTATTTCAATTATCTTGAGATCTGGAACATTTTTAGTCATAGTTGTTGAGACTTCGTCCTTGAAAGGGGATTTAATATTCATAAGTTGTCAGCAGGGACCCAAAAAGAGGATAAATTGTGAATTTTCAAAATATCTTCTCAAGAATTGTCTAGCCTATTTGGGTCCAGTAAGGGAACTTAATGCTATGAGAAAACAGATAATTCTCATTTTTCTCATCTATAACTATAATAAGTACTTCATAGGCTTAGTCCATAGAAAATTTGAAATGAAGTGACATGTGAAACTAGATGAGCGACTTAGGTCCATCTTGGGCCGCTTGTTATAATATGTATGTCAATTTGTTGTTTTTGTACATGTAGAGTAAACCTAAAATCTTCCTGTTGGCGTCGAATAACCTACAATTTGTCGGCTGTAAAACCCCATTCATTCAATTACTACCCCAGCAGCAGAGAGAAATTGCAGGAATGGTTATGGTACAGTGGCTGTTTTCTGTACGTACAGGCGGCGGAGGTGCTATCGTACTATAGCTTTTGGATATACTTGTATATATCCATTATTTACTCTATATATAGAGCTGTTCAAAAGATTTGGGTTTTGTGTGCTAAATATACAGCATTTATTGACTTTGAAGAAATGTTTATACAAAAGTCCTTTTGTATTTGTTTACAATCAAGAGTGCATGGACTCACAAGCTACTTCCTAGAATTCCAAGTTTTTTGTCAGTTGGAGTACAAAATGTACAATATAATTAAAACATAACTTGGAGAATTTTTTTTACCCTCCCCCACATTATTTTGTTGGGACATTAAATTGGTCACCTTAGGGTCTAATGGTGTTCCTGGCGTTAAATTTGATATCATTCAAGATGATTTGTAAAACTTTGAACACGTCAACCGAGTGGTCTAGTAGTGCATTTTGCCATGAGGGAGTTATAATTTTCAATATTTATACTAAAGTGCCACTTTATCCGTTCGTCTCGAATCCTTGTCCGAAACACAAAGCCAAAAATACGGTAGGGAATTCAAAGATACTTGGAACATGGACAGAGGCAAAGTGCAAAGTTGAATGATGACAGAAATATCTCCTAGTGTGTACACTATATTGAGTTATTGACGCTTGTCAGGGGCATATCTTCAAAAATACGGAAAGGAATCTAACGTGACTTGAACCATAGGTAGAGAGCATTATATGCAAGTGTTGTACAGAAGAACACACTTGGAAAATGACATATTTATCCCCCCACCCCCACCCCCCTTTTGTGTTTAGCTCTACTTATGTCATGGTAAATTGTCTGTCGTTCGTCTGTGACTCTTTTTTTGTAGACGCGATAGCATCCCCAATTTTTAACAATTTAGATATTTTAGATATGGAAGGCAGGTCATCGGGGTCAAATTTTAGGCCGCCACATAGGACATTGTTTTTTTAGTTATATAGGGAAAATGCTAATATTTTCGTGTAGACATGTTAGCACCCCTAATTTTCATCGAATCTTAAACAAACTTGCACAGCAGTTATGTAACCACAAAATTTTGGATGTGTTCTTAAACCAGCATGATTCAACAACAAATGCCCCTGCCACAGGGCTTATGGTGACACGTTAAAGAAAACTTTAAAAAACACTTTCTCTGAAAGTGCAAGATATAGATCTTAGGTATTTTACATGTAGCATTGTATGGAGGTGTCCCCTTAAAGGGCTGTTAAAGGCAGGTATCCGGGGTCAATTTTGGAGCCACCACAGGGGTCACTGTTTTACATAGAATTATGATGGGAAAATGTTCGTGTATACACGATAGCAATCCAATTTTAGCTCTATTTGGCCAAAGGCTGTCAGCGCGTATGTCATGGTAAATTGTCCACTATTCGTCCTCTGTAAACATTTTGTCATGTAATCGCGATAGGTTATCAAAAAACTTTCTTTTAGCGGTTTGTTTCCAGTACAATGATTCAGACCCTCTTGGGATTCTTGTTAGCTCTACTGGCCAAAGGCCATCAGGACTTATGTCATGGTAAATTGTCCGTTTTCCTCGACGTCCGTCAAGTTCTTAACCACAAGTTCTCGGACGAGTTCTTGAACCAGCGTGAATCGACCATAAATATCTCGCCACAGATCTTATAAGTGCTTTTTAAGAGAAACTAAAACACATAAAGCGCAAATGGAGACTTCTCTATATGCTATGCACATAAAATAGTATATCTATACCGATTCAACGCCATAATTAACCTAAGAGTTATTAAATTAACACTGAACAAAGAATTTACAATACTTCATCGCATGACGCTGAAAAATACTGTCAATACATGTATTTACATTTATCCCCCTTAAACATTCTAAACATAGCTTTGGTTTTCCGAAAATATCCCTGCACGCACCTGGTCAGTGGTAATCTATGCATCTGCACTCAACTTATTTACACCGCCACAGTATATGATGGTTGATCGGAATACCGAAGGCATTCGTTCTAAACAATTTGTTCATATTTGTTTGTCATTTTCATTTGATATTTGTATATTTATGGTAATTGCTTCATATGCTTATCAAATTCTACGTTGAAAATGAGAACGATATCAAACAACAAGCAGGTGATGCGCATATGAGAATATAATCAAAGAAAAGTATGCTAGTAGTATGCGACAGTGTCGGACTTCCCTCTGTTTCTCACATGATAATCCATTCATATGAAAATCAATTTTTTTTGTATGAAACTCTCATATTAGAAACATATGCAACTCTCTTTCAACTTTCAATTTATGATTTATTCCATTATGCAGAAACATATGATGTACCAGGTTTACTAGTTATCATTGATTTCGAATAAGCTTTTGATACACTCTCGTGGTCTTTTATTGATGAGGTTTTGATGTTTTTTAATTTTGGTAAAAGTATAAGAAATTGGATTAAATTATTTTATACGGATATTAAATCTTGCATATCAATAAATGGTCATCTATCAGAATGGTTCTATATAATTTCCGAGGCTGTCGACAAGGCGATCCATCATCACCATACATTTTTATTTTAAGTGTAGAAATATTGGCTGTATTGGTCAGGGCAAATAAAAATATTAAAGGAATCAAAGTAGGCGATACCGAATACATAATCTCACAATATGCTGATGACACTTCCCTTATGTTAGATGGTACAGAAAAATCACTTACGCATACTCATTTAGTTTTAAAATTCTATGCAGATATTTCTGGTCTTAATGTTAATGTTGAAAAAAACAGAGTCATATGGTTTGGGAAAAATAAAGGCTCAAATATAAAAATGTGCACAGAAACTTGGCATTACTATGTCAACTAATATGAATAATATGATTAAAGTGGATTATAACAAGATAATAAATGAAATAAAAACACTGCTACTCTCATGGTCAAAAAGAATTCTCACTCCTTTTGGAAAAATCACAGTCTTAAAAAGTTAAGCTTTACCAAAATTAAACCATCTGTTTTCATCATTACCAAACCCATCAGAAGATCAACTTAAATTGTTACTATGTGTTTTAGCGTTCTCTGGAATAATCATCCAGATAAAATAAAAAGAAATATTGTAATACATGATTATAAGAATGGAGGACTCCGAATGATTGACATTAAACAATTTGTATATGCTTTAAAACTAACTTGGATAAGAACTCTCTTTCAACTTCCTTTCATGATTCTCATATATTTTATGGGACTCCAATGTCCTGTTTACTCAACATTAACATTTTTAACATTTTAGCAAAAATCCGATGAAAGGATTTTAATAAAAATTAAATGTGAAAATTTAATAAGCTATGCATAGATCAGGTATAACTATAACTTGTGCAAGTTCCGATAAAACATTGAATATAACCAACCAAACACCCAATACCAGCCTAAACGAAATCTACATTTTGTGTTGTGCCGATGGTCGCCATGCAAGCACGCACGCACGCATGCACACACTTTCAACCAAATACTTGTCATGTGTTTTAAAAGATGGTCCCCATTGGTATGGTTATTATAATTTCAACAGAATATTTTACTCTCCTCTCCAGCACACTGAACGATTAGGCAAGTAGTTTGCTCATTTCGGTGAAGAGCAGCTGTAAATGAAAGCTTATACTTCTGTATTGATTTTGTATTTTGGACTTAAAAAGGGCACATTTGGCTTAAAAGTTTTATGCAAGTTGTTTTTCATGTGTATTGCTTGCAGTTATGTGACCGGCACTTGGTATAAATGTGCATGCTTACACTCTGAGTCAGAATGTAACATATTGGGCTCCTGAATTGAAAGTCAAGGTCATATTACAGAATGAAAAGGCCATATTTTACCTTTAAACTCTGTGTAAAAGGTGTGATTTACTGGGCATATTTACAATCATGTGAATGTAACCCGGTACAAGGGTGTACGCTCATATGTCAAGTTTTGGTTCTAGATAGTAAAGGGCTGCTTTCTTTAAATTCAAGGCAATTAATAGATTAATTATCTGAGTCAGTATGTAACAAAAATATCGGGGCTCATAAATTGAAAGTCAAAGTCATATTGCAGGGTGAAAAGGTCATATATTGTCTTAATTAAACAAGTTTTGGTTTAAGTTGTTTATAAGTGCGTATTGCTTGCAGTTATATGGATGGAACATACGTGATCATGTTTACACTCTAAGGCATTATGTAACAGATTGGACTCATACATTCAAAGTCAAGGTCATATTGCAGGGTGAAAAGGTCATGCTTTATCTTTTAAAGGTTGGTGATTTACCTGCATTCTTACAGTTATATGCATATAACTTGGTACACGGGTGTATGCTTATACCTCGAGTTTTTATACTATTAAAGGGCTGCTGTACTTAAGCATAAGACGAAATATCGTATTGAAAAGGAGAAAAAGTTGTGTATATATATACATATCACTTTCAGTTTTGTATTATGATTATATTTATTTACAAAATATTGACTCTTTTTTTTTCTGTTAATAATAATAATGATGATGATGATGATGATGATGATGGTTGTGGTGGTGGTGGTGGTGGTGATGATGATGATGGTGATGATTAATTATAATAATAATAATATATAATAAATACTTTTATTAACGAGAGAACTTCAGTCTTCCTTGAGGCCTTCAAATAGAACATTACAAATTTTGGGTTACAGTATCTTATTTAATTTGGGGCGCAAAACTGTTATTGGGTATTCATACGAACTGTTGTAAAATGTATCAAGATTGATATATTTTTACTTTGGTGTAGTGCAAAAGTTATTTATTTATAGGAAAAATCTTGTATTATCGTTGTTTGAACATTCCTGATCACATTGTTTCATATCCTATACCTACTGGGGCACCTGACCGAACATACGCCCCCTCATTTATTGTATTAGATGAAATTCTTTGCCCTTATTCAACTTTATTACACCCCAAACATACCCCAACAGCATGTTTTTTTCCTAATTTTATTTCTTTTAAATTCAAATTTCAACTTTATCTTTTACAAATTGTGTTTTAACTGAACTGATTAAATGAAATACGCTGTCCATTTTATTTCCAACTTAATTACTCCCAACCCACCCCCATACACACCCCATCTACCACCACACACAACCTACTCTGAGTTTTTTCTTCTGTTTTAACATTTGTTTTAATGTTTTAAATAAAAAGGAAATACTCTGCTATATTTCTAATTTATTACTGCTTAACATTCCCCGCCCACCACGATTTTTTAAAAAAAAGTTATGTTTTGAATGAAAAATACTCGTCCCATTGTGTTACCGCTGCCTCCGACAGCTCTTGTTATATTAGATCTGCTACAATAGCATCACGGGGTATATTGCAGTATATCTACTCTCTCTCTCTCTCTCTCGCTCTCTCTCTATCTCTCTCTCTCTCTCTCTCTCTCTCTCTCTCTCTCTCTATCTCTCTCTCTCTCTCTCTCTCTCTCTCTCTCTCTCTCTCTCTCTCTACAGCTCTTGTTATTTTAGATCAGCTACAATAGCATCACGGGGTATATTGCAGTATATCTACTCTCTCTCTCTCTCTCTCTCTCTCTCTCTCTCTCTCTCTCTCTCTCTCTCTCTCTCTCTCCGACAGCTCTTGTTATTTTAGATCAGCTACAATAGCATCACGGGGTATATTGCAGTATCTCTCTCTCTCTCTCTCTCTCTCTCTCTCTCTCTCTCTCTCTCTCTCTCTCTCTCTCTCTCTCTCTCTCTTAGTCACATATTGCCTAATCTCTCCGTTGTAATATCACGTGACTAATTGCGCTTTACGTATGTTATATGACTAACTGATGATATGCAATCTAAATATAGTATCCATAAAATTGGGTAGGTCAGTATGCCAGTAGGTAGGACAGGAGTGGTGGTTTAGTTTATAATCGAACAGTTGAAATAACGGCGCAACAGGAGTGCTGGTTTAGTTTATAATCGAACAGTTGAAATAACATCGCATGGAACAGTTATAAACACTTTTATTCTCTTCAAAACTGCCGTGCTAGTGGCATATCAATATTTAGTCGATTTTGAAACATCAGTTGTGGTTAAGGACATATACGTTGAATTAGAAGGGGGTGACAGGGGTACAGTTAAATCGATAGTGATACTTACCTGTTTTACGATCATTACGATGTAAGATACGTAACGCAGCACCCCCGACTACATCCGTGCTGAAACTGGTTAAAAACCCTTTTTTATATTTAAATTGAATTAAATAATCTGTATTTAACCCGACTTATTATGTTCGTATCAGTATGTAAACATAGCTATACTCTCTGTTCGATTGTAAGTTGGACATTTGATAATTGTATATATAAGGCTGACGAGGTTTTGTACAATTATCAATTGCGAAAGTGGGACTCCTAAATACGTGATCTAGCATATACACACAGGTAAGCCATTTTGTTTGTTTATAAACCAAGGTCGTACAGACACAAAGTAGTCTTCTGCATCGATTTAGACACAAAATGTCAGTCTACGTAGATCTGTATAAACCAGCACATGTAATAATATATCTCTTCTGTTTTTCAAAACAGTCGTTAAAATAAATTCTGATCAACTCAATTAACAGACATGCAATCTTCAATTACATGAAGAGAATAAGTTTAGCACCTAGATGATGGGTGTACTCGAGTACTAGTTAAGCGAGGAACAGTGGTTAGGTTGGCCGATCGAGTACTGGTTAACCTGCCAGGATCCTGGGAAAAGTGGTTAGGTTGGTTGATCGAGTATTGGTTAATCTTCCAGGATCCCGGGAACAGTGGCTAGGTTGGCCGATCGAGTACTGGTTAATCTTCCAGGATCCGGCGAACAGTTGCAATGTGGCTAGGTTGTCCGATCGGGAACTGTTTAATCTTCCAGGATCCCGGGAACAGTGGCTAGGTTGGCCGATCGAGCACTGGTTAATCTTTCAGGATCCCCGGAACAGTGGCTAGGTTGGCCGATCGAGCACTGGTTAATCTTTCAGGATCCCCGGAACAGTGGCTAGGTTGGCCGATCGTCTGTTAGCCCTGGATGGCATAAAAATGACGCTATCTATTATAACAAACAAAACTTAAGAAAGAACAAGTTTATAGCAACATCTCTATATAAAAATAAATTTAAGAAACAATAGTTAGTTAACAAACAAATCCAATAGTTGCTTTCATAAGCAATGTACTAGTTTTGGGACATTTAATTAATTAATGGCCTGATCAATATAGTATTATGAAAAAGTTTATTTAGTAATGAAACTTTTAGTGCTAAATACTGACCTATTAGGACTGCATTCAGTACCCGCAAACATTTGTTAAATATTTTCCTGTACACTGATATATGTGTTTATTTTCCTGTACACTGGCATATGTGTTTACTTGCTGATTTACAAGCGTATAGTATATGCCATAAATATAAACGATAATTCTTTTTTGTTTTTCAATTTATTTATTTCCGTAGTATATTCAGAACGTACTTCTTGTAGAATAATATCTCCATATAGTTATACGTTCAAAGGTGTAAATATTTGTTTGATACGTGATCATTCGGTTTCTATATTACAGCTTGTCCCTTTACTATGTTGGTCAATGTACCATAAAACAACAATAGTTCACATACATTATTTATCGACACATTTATAACATAGTAATGCGGATCTAGGATTTTCAGTTTCGGGTAGTGTTTTCATGACCGTTTAACTGTAACAGATCTATGTATCTTTTTGAATATTCGAGAAATAACAGTGGTGACGGGTCCACTGTCCTCCTTTACATCCGCAACATATAGTATCGATCTCTGTTGTATTACAATGTGTGTCATTATGCTGTCATACCATTGGTCATATCTATTTTAAGGCAATGAATATCGTATAAGGCGCAGCATGTAAATAGTTACGCTTGACAATCATGTCCATTTCGTGAACTTTTACATTACACGCATTTCACTCATCAAACGTTTTGAAATGCTCAAATAGAAATAGCTGAAATTCTAGAGGTTTTGCTGCTGCTACTGCTTCTGCTCTGCTGCTGCTACTTCTACTACTACTACTTTTAGTACTACTACTACTACTACTACTAGTACTACTACTACTACTTTTATTGCTGCTGCTACCAATTAGCCAACCGCTTCCGGTGTGGGTTTTATCCAATCTCGGTCCAAAACCTTTATGTGAGAAATTTGCCAGTTACTTGCGGAAGGACGGTGGTTTTACTCAGATTCATTTTAATTTGTTCAATCACTCCTCCAGTAAAACTGGATACGCCATTTATAATATATTATGTGTTGAAAGTTGCGTTAAACTACATTAAAGAAACGCTAACGATTAAATAAGATATTGTGTTTGCACTAGTTACCTCTAAAATGTAATGTAATTGATTATAAATGTTGTTTTGTAAGGGCATGGGTGTGTGTGGAGGGGAGAGGGGATTATCGTGCCGATTAACGCCATTTAAGATGCTATTTATGTTCACATCATTTTTTTGCAAATGTAACAACGCGTAACTCACAACATATAGTAACGACTTTATTTACTATCAACATGGTTATTAACATGTATGATAAAACAACCGTACGCTTTAATAAGCCATTACGCCATTAGTATGTATTATACATACAATAGTGCCTAATCTTTAATCATACATTACGCCATTAGTATGTATAATAAAATACAATAGTGCCTAATCTTTAATCATATATTACGCCATTAGTATGTATAATAAAACACAATGGTGCCTAATCTTTAATGATACATTACGCCATTAGAATGTATAATAAAAAACACAATGGTGCCTAATCTTTAATGCTACATTACGCCATTAGTATGTATAATAAAAAACACAATAGTACCTAATCTTTAATCATACAGTATGTATAATAAAACACAATAGTGCCTAATCTTTAATCATACATTACGCCATTAGTATGTATATTAAAAACACAATATAGTGTATAAGCTTTAATCACACATTACGCCATTAGTATCTATATAAAGCACATTAGTACTTTATCTTTATCAGTCATTACACCGTCAGTTTGTATATACTTTATCTATAATCGGTTGTTGTATATAAAACACAACATGTATTATTAGTTTGTAATAAGCCATTGTGCCATCAGTATGTACGATAAAAACAAAAGGTTTTTATTCCGCCATTGCCAAAATATAGTTCTTCTCACGATTAATATGGAGCGTTTGTTATTGTTTACTTTGGTAACGCTATCTATGTATCAATTATAGATCTTTCAAACAGTTATGAAAAACGAACGAACAGCCGCAAAAGAGTTGGATCAATGGATAGAACAGCTGAAGGAATGCAAACAGCTCTCAGAAACACAAGTGAAATCACTTTGTGCAAAGGTATGTCATTGCCATACATGTTTGTATATGGTTGGTGAGCACGTCATTGCCGTACATGTTTGTATATGGTTGGTGAGCACGTCATTGTCGTACATGTTTGTATATGGTTGGTTAGCACGTCATTGCCGTACATGTTTGTATATGGTTGGTGAGCACGTCATTGCCGTACATGTTTGTATATGGTTGGTGAGCACGTCATTGTCGTACATGTTTGTATATGGTTGGTTAGCACGTCATTGCCGTACATGTTTGTATATGGTTGGTGATCACGTCATTGCCGTACGTGTTTGTATATGGTTGGTGAGCACGTCATTGCCGTACGTGTTTGTATAAAGTTGGTGAGCACGTCATTGCCGTACATGTTTGTATATGGTTGGTGAGCACGTCATTGCCGTACATGTTTGTATATGGTTAGTGAGCACGTCATTGCCGTACATGTTTGTATATGGTTGGTGAGCACGTCATTGCCGTACATGTTTGTATATGGTTGGTGAGCACGTCATTGCCGTACGTGTTTGTATATGGTTGGTGAGCACGTCATTGCCGTACGTGTTTGTATATGGTTGGTGAGCACGTCATTGCCGTACGTGTTTGTATATGGTTGGTGAGCACGTCATTGCCGTACGTGCTTGTATATGGTTGGTGAGCACGTCATTGCCGTACGTGCTTGTATATGGTTGGTGAGCACGTCATTGCCGTACGTGCTTGTATATGGTTGGTGAGCACGTCATTGCCGTACGTGTTTGTATATGGTTGGTGAGCACGTCATTGCCGTACGTGTTTGTATATGGTTGGTCAGCACGTCATTGCCGTACGTGTTTGTATATGGTTGGTGAGCACGTCATTGCCGTACGTGTTTGTATATGGTTGGTGAGCACGTCATTGCCGTACATGTCTGTATATGGTTGGTGAGCACGTCATTGCCGTACATGTTTTTATATGGTTGGTGAGCACGTCATTGCCGTACATGTTTGTATATGTTTGGTGAGCACGCCATTGCCGTACATGTTTGTATATGGTTGGTGAGCACATCATTAAGCTTGCAATAAAATATTATTAAACTAAACTAAAATTAAACATCATTTGTCTTTGTGACATAACAGAGCGGGGCCGCAGAATTGAACGAAGTTAGTTCAATTTGGTATTGATTCTAGTTTCTAACTATTTCTGTCTAGTTTACATTTACTTATTGCACGTCTGCATTGCTCTGTTTACATGGGTACACTGATCCTGGGGACGGAGACATTGTGAATGTATTCGTCAAAATCGGTGGATTTTTAACTGGAAGTAAAATAATAGAAAAATGACAATAGTATATTTTTGTTCTATTATTAAATATACCCGGCCACAAGATGTTACAAAATTAAATGTCGTCCACGATAGTAAATTCTAATTGGACAGATTATTACATGGATCAGATCGAGTCTTGTGGTCGTGACTCCAAAAGTCTATTTAAGATCACCAAACGTCTACTCGGTTGCAATAAAGACAGTTCATTCTCTCCATCCAGTTCTTCTCCAAAGGATCTCGCCCAAAATTTTAGTGACTTTTTCACAGATAAAATCGAACCAATAAGACACGATATCAGCCAAAGTACGCAATCAAAACCTGTTGTGTGTATGACGAATGAATCTGAGACTACCATTGGACATCAACATTTTGATCTGACTCCTGTTACTGAACATGAAGTGAAGTCCATCAAATAAATCATGTGAACTTGACCCAATTCCTACATGGTTATTAAAGTTATGCCTAGATGAACTTGTGCCACCTTATACCAATATCATTAACGCATCCCTAGATTCAGTGTTCGTTCCGAAAGAATTTATATCTGCAAAAATAATAATTCTCCTGAAAAAACCTGGTCTGCACCCAAATATACTTAAAAACTATCAACCAGTGTCAAATCTTCCATTTATATCTGAAATTCTTGAGAAGGTTGTTGATTCGCGCCTTGAACGACACATGACTGAGAACAAACTCCATGAGATTCATCAGTCAGCATAGAGAAAATTTCATTCCACTAAATCAACACTTCTGAAAGTACAAAATGACATTCTTCAGTCGCTTGACCGGAACTGTGAGACTGTACTTGTACTGTCAGACCTGTCAGTTGCGTTCGATACAATTGACCACTGTACACTATTACATCATTTGGAACAGGAATTTGGAATCTCAGACAAGTCACTTGCATGGATCTCATCATATTTAAGTGATCGGTTTCAGACTTTATGTGTTGAAGGTGAATCATCGAAGCCTGTGCTAATGAAATGTAGTGTACCTCAGGGATCGGTATTGGGGCCTAAATATTTCATCATGTACACTAAACCAGTTGGTGATATTTGCAGAAGTCACGGACTACTTCATCACTTCTATGCAGACGATTCTCAAATCTATATTTCTTTTAAACCGATTTTTGCTATCAATAATAGTGAAGCATTACATCGAATCGAGTGCTGCCTCGCAGATATTGTTTCATGGATGAGCGATAACATGCTTAAACTTAACACAAATAAAACTGAAGTTATGTTGTTCACATCTAAACACAACGGCAAATTCGCTGATAACGTCTCGGTGAGGGTTGGTGAATCACTGATACAATCATCTGTGTGAGAAATCTAGGTGCATTGTTTACCCCAAGCATGGACATGGAGCAGCATGTAAATTTGGTGTGCAGGTCTGCATATGCCCAATTTCGAAACATTGATCGTATTAGACGATTTCTTACAATCGACGCAACAAAATCTCTTGTGAACTGTTTAGTAACCTCACATTTGGATAACTGTAATTCCCTGCTCTTTGGAGTTTCGAATACTGTATTAAATAAACTTCAAAGGGTACAGAACTCTGCTGCCCGCATCATCACCAGAACATCTTGCTACGAGCATATCACTCCACTGTTTAAGGATCTTCACTGGTTACCTGTGTCATACAGGATCCAATACAAACTATTGACTCATACATATAATACTCTACCTGATCAGTCTCCACAGTACATAGCTGACATGATTCAAGTGTATAAGCCTAGTAGAGAATTAAGATCCCAAAATTCACTTACTTCAGTCAATCCAAGGTCTCGCACTTTGTATGGACAAAGAAGCTTCATGTGTGCCGTGCCTACTCTATGTAATGCCTTACCCAGCTACATTCGGGAAGCTACGACATTGTCTTCTTTTAAGAAACTTTTAAAAACATATTTTTTCGTTCAGAATTATACTGACTAAATTTTACTGAATTTAAATGTTTCTATAAATAACGTACAGCTATATCTATTTTTAAACATGCACAGTATTATTTATCTGTGCTTATATGTAACAAAATGTCAAGCCGATTTTACTGCATGTATTACTCTTATTTGCCACTTTTTAATACTAATGCTGGTATTTTTTTATTCAGCTTGTTTTTTTAGATTATGTTTTTTTATTGAATATTTTGTATGTATGCTATTTGTAAATGTAAAGCACTTTTGACGTATTTATTTATGAAAAGAGTGCTATATAAATGTGGTATATAATAATGATAATAATTATAATAATGATAATAATAATAATAATAATAATAATAATAATAATATGCAGCAATCACCACAAAATATGCAGTTCGAGAAAACCGACGTTATTTACATGTGCCGAAAATCAGAAATTGAAACCTATTTTCGGCCTATTACCATGAACTTACAATGTGTTTTCCTGAATATTCATTGATGGTCGTGTTTTAGTTTCCAGCTTGCTTAGAATCAGAAATGATTTGCCTTCACAGACCTCCTCAAGCCGATGTATTCTATTTCATATGTGAAATAGTTTTAAATGAAAAGTTATCAAAAGTGTCACGTTTCCCTTAACACGTGTAGGTTTTAATGATAAAGGCTAAAGTCATCCAAAAACATGCTGCAAGGTTTTGAGTTAAGTTACCCAAAACACAATTATAAACAAAATGATGACTCTGGGGGCAAATAATTATTATCCGTAGGCCAAGGTCAATGTCATCTAAACTATGCTGCATGAGTTTGAATAGTTGACCCATTACACAGCTATGAACAAAATTTGGTGACTGTTGGACCAACAGTTTTAAAGAAACGGAGTTAAACACAAAAGCGCACAAAATTGTGTAGGCCAATATAATCATTTGTAGTGGTCAATGTTATCTAAAAATGCTGCATTATTTTGGATAGGACCAAGTTAAGTGGCGCTGGGCCCAGTAGTTTGAAAAAAGAATCAGCTGAGCGCAAAACACACACACACACACCAACAAAACTTAACGTATCGGAACATTTGTGAAATGTTGTGAATTAGTCAGCTTCAGCTGATATGTTCCCTGTTCGTCCTGTCTTCGCAAATTACCCATCACCCTACTGGATGTGATACGTGTGTATAGTTGAGCCGTCGCTGTCGTCAGCCATGTCGGTGGGCTGGTGCGTTTGATTAGTTCCCCTGAATGTTCTCAAATTCTCCAATAAAACATTTGTCTTCAGTTTTGCAATTTTACTATGACTTTAATTCTAAGTATAAAATGGCAATTATTTCATTGATTTTTTTATCATCATTCTATATAGTAAATACAAATTTATAATTTATAAATTTAATTCGACTTTAGAACACAATTTTTATTTTGAGAAAAAGAAGACAATGCTACTTGTAAAATAGTTTTACTCGGCTTCGCGCATCAAATCAATCTCGATGCCTATGAACATATAACTACACGTACATGGATATTTTTTAAAGATATGAGGAAAATAGATGTAAGAACTATAAAATGTACGATGTGTATGTATGCATGTATATCCATTGGAATAGTTTTTATCATGTGCATAAAATCTAATGAAAATATAATTTAACTGCTTTATTTATTTATAGTCTACGAAAATAAAAATTTGCTTCATATTATGTGGATAAATAATTTCCAAAATAGTGTTGAATAGAAACTTTAACAAACGTGTGGGGTATCCTTTAAAAATTGTCCCAGAGCTTTTGTACATACATAAAGCGACCGCGAATTAAGTTCGTTCTTAATTATGTATTCATCTGTTTTTATCTTGACACACAGTTATGACTTTATCATTAGAACTACCAGCAGGTCCTCCGTTACTGGCTAGTCTGAATATCACTTACCTGTCACTGCTAAGGTTTTGAGCCTGAGCCCAGTGTGGTCCAAAACTATATTTGAGGAATTTTGCCAGGACGGCGGTTCTGCTCAGATTTGTTGTGAGGTCTACCAAACGATGCTGTATATAATCTATAATTTGTTGTGAGGTCTACCAAACGATGCTGTATATAATCTATAATTTGTTGTGAGGTCTTCCAAACGATGCTGTATATAATCTATAATTTGTTGTGAGGTCTACCAAACGATGCTGCATATAATCTATAATTTGTTGTGAGGTCTTCCAAACGATGCTGTATATAATCTATAATTTGTTGTGAGGTCTTCCAAACGATGCTGCATATAATCTATAATTTGTTGTGAGGTCTTCCAAACGATGCTGTATATAATCTATAATTTGTTGTGAGGTCTTCCAAACGATGCTGTATATAATCTATAATTTGTTGTGAGGTCTTCCAAACGATGCTGTATATAATCTATAATTTGTTGTGAGGTCTTCCAAACGATGCTGTATATAATCTATAATTTGTTGTGAGGTCTTCCAAACGATGCTGTATATAATCTATAATTTGTTGTGAGGTCTTCCAAACGATGCTGTATATAATCTATAATTTGTTGTGAGGTCTTCCAAACGATGCTGTATATAATCTATAATTTGTTGTGAGGTCTTCCAAACGATACTGTATATAATCTATAATTTGTTGTGAGGTCTTCCAAACGATACAGTATATAATCTATAATTTGTTGTGAGGTCTTCCAAACAGTGCTGTATATAATCTATAATTTGTTGTGAAGTCTTCCAAACGATGCTGTATATAATCTATAATTTGTTGTGAGGTCTTCCAAACGATGCTGTATATAATCTATAATTTGTTGTGAAGTCTTCCAAACGATGCTGTATATAATCTATAATTTGTTGTGAGGTCTTCCAAACGATACTGTATATAATCTATAATTTGTTGTGAGGTCTTCCAAACGATACTGTATATAATCTATAATTTGTTGTGAGGTCTACCAAACGATGCTGTATATAATCTATAATTTGTTGTGAAGTCTTCCAAACGATGCTGTATATAATCTATAATTTGTTGTGAGGTCTACCAAACGATGCTGTATATAATCTATAATTTGTTGTGAAGTCTTCCAAACGATGCTGTATATAATCTATAATTTGTTGTGAGGTCTACCAAACGATGCTGTATATAATCTATAATTTGTTGTGAAGTCTTCCAAACGATGCTGTTTATAATCTATAATTTGTTGTGAGGTCTTCCAAACGATGCTGTATATAATCTATAATTTGTTGTGAGGTCTTCCAAACGATACTGTATATAATCTATAATTTGTTGTGAGGTCTACCAAACGATGCTGTATATAATCTATAATTTGTTGTGAAGTCTTCCAAACGATGCTGTATATAATCTATAATTTGTTGTGAGGTCTACCAAACGATGCTGTATATAATCTATAATTTGTTGTGAGGTCTATCAAACGATGCTGTATATAATCTATAATTTGTTGTGAGGTCTACCAAACGATGCTGTATATAATCTATAATTTGTTGTGAGGTCTTCCAAACGATGCTGTATATAATCTATAATTTGTTGTGAGGTCTACCAAACGATGCTGTATATAATCTATAATTTGTTGTGAGGTCTTCCAAACGATGCTGTATATAATCTATAATTTGTTGTGAGGTCTTCCAAACGATGCTATATATAACCTATAATTTGTTGTGAGGTCTTCCAAACGATGCTGTATATAATCTATAATTTGTTGTGAGGTCTTCCAAACGATGCTGTATATAATCTATAATTTGTTGTGAGGTCTTCCAAACGATGCTGTATATAATCTATAATTTGTTGTGAGGTCTTCCAAACGATGCTGTATATAATCTATAATTTGTTGTGAGGTCTTCCAAACAGTGCTGTATATAATCTATAATTTGTTGTGAGGTCTTCCAAACGATACTGTATATAATCTATAATTTGTTGTGAAGTCTTCCAAACGATGCTGTATATAATCTATAATTTGTTGTGAGGTCTTCCAAACGATACTGTATATAATCTATAATTTGTTGTGAGGTCTTCCAAACGATGCTGTATATAATCTATAATTTGTTGTGAGGTCTTCCAAACGATGCTGTATATAATCTATAATTTGTTGTGAGGTCTTCCAAACGATGCTGTATATAATCTATAATTTGTTGTGAGGTCTTCCAAACGATGCTGTATATAATCTATAATTTGTTGTGAGGTCTTCCAAACAGTGCTGTATATAATCTATAATTTGTTGTGAAGTCTTCCAAACGATGCTGTATATAATCTATAATTTGTTGTGAGGTCTTCCAAACGATGCTGTATATAATCTATAATTTGTTGTGAGGTCTACCAAACGATGCTGTATATAATCTACAATTTGTTGTGAGGTCTACCAAACGATGCTGTATATAATCTATAATTTGTTGTGAGGTCTACCAAACGATACTGTATATAATCTATAATTTGTTGTGAGGTCTTCCAAACAGTGCTGTATATAATCTATAATTTGTTGTGAAGTCTTCCAAACGATGCTGTATATAATCTATAATTTGTTGTGAGGTCTTCCAAACGATGCTGTATATAATCTATAATTTGTTGTGAGGTCTTCCAAACGATGCTGTATATAATCTATAATTTGTTGTGAGGTCTTCCAAACGATGCTATATATAATCTATAATTTGTTGTGAGGTCTTCCAAACGGTGCTGTATATAATCTATAATTTGTTGTGAAGTCTTCCAAACGATGCTGTATATAATCTATAATTTGTTGTGAGGTCTACCAAACGATGCTGTATATAATCTATAATTTGTTGTGAGGTCTTCCAAACGATGCTGTATATAATCTATAATTTGTTGTGAGGTCTTCCAAACGATGCTGTATATAATCTATAATTTGTTGTGAGGTCTTCCAAACGATGCTGTATATAATCTATAATTTGTTGTGAGGTCTACCAAACGATGCTGTATATAATCTATAATTTGTTGTGAAGTCTTCCAAACGATGCTGTATATAATCTATAATTTGTTGTGAGGTCTTCCAAACGATGCTGTATATAATCTATAATTTGTTGTGAGGTCTTCCAAACGATGCTGTATATAATCTATAATTTGTTGTGAGGTCTACCAAACGATGCTGTATATAATCTATAATTTGTTGTGAAGTCTTCCAAACGATGCTGTATATAATCTATAATTTGTTGTGAAGTCTTCCAAACGATGCTGTATATAATCTATAATTTGTTGTGAAGTCTACCAAACGATGCTGTATATAATCTATAATTTGTTGTGAGGTCTACCAAACGATGCTGTATATAATCTATAATTTGTTGTGAGGTCTACCAAACGATGCTGTATATAATCTATAATTTGTTGTGAGGTCTTCCAAACGATGCTGTATATAATCTATAATTTGTTGTGAAGTCTTCCAAACGATGCTGTATATAATCTATAATTTGTTGTGAAGTCTTCCAAACGATGCTGTATATAATCTATAATTTGTTGTGAAGTCTACCAAACGATGCTGTATATAATCTATAATTTGTTGTGAAGTCTACCAAACGATGCTGTATATAATCTATAATTTGTTGTGAAGTCTACCAAACGATGCTGTATATAATCTATAATTTGTTGTGAAGTCTACCAAACGATGCTGTATATAATCTATAATTTGTTGTGAAGTCTACCAAACGATACTGTATATAATCTATAATTTGTTGTGAGGTCTACCAAACGATGCTGTATATAATCTATAATTTGTTGTGAGGTCTACCAAACGATGCTGTATATAATCTATAATTTGTTGTGAGGTCTACCAAACGATGCTGTATATAATCTATAATTTGTTGTGAGGTCTACCAAACGATGCTGTATATAATCTATAATTTGTTGTGAGGTCTACCAAACGATGCTGTATATAATCTATAATTTGTTGTGAGGTCTTCCAAACGATGCTGTATATAATCTATAATTTGTTGTGAGGTCTTCCAAACGATGCTGTATATAATCTATAATTTGTTGTGAGGTCTACCAAACGATGCTGTATATAATCTATAATTTGTTGTGAGGTCTACCAAACGATGCTGTATATAATCTATAATTTGTTGTGAGGTCTTCCAAACGATGCTGTATATAATCTATAATTTGTTGTGAGGTCTACCAAACGATGCTGTATATAATCTATAATTTGTTGTGAGGTCTACCAAACGATGCTGTATATAATCTATAATTTGTTTTGAGGTCTACCAAACGATGCTGTATATAATCTATAATTTGTTTTGAGGTCTACCAAACGATGCTGTATATAATCTATAATTTGTTGTGAGGTCTACCAAACGATGCTGTATATAATCTATAATTTGTTGTGAGGTCTTCCAAACGATGCTGTATATAATCTATAATTTGTTGTGAGGTCTTCCAAACAGTGCTGTATATAATCTATAATTTGTTGTGAGGTCTTCCAAACGATGCTGTATATAATCTATAATTTGTTGTGAGGTCTACCAAACAGTGCTGTATATAATCTATAATTTGTTGTGAGGTCTACCAAACGATGCTGTATATAATCTATAATTTGTTGTGAGGTCTACCAAACGATGCTGTATATAATCTATAATTTGTTGTGAAGTCTACCAAACGATGCTGTATATAATCTATAATTTGTTGTGAAGTCTACCAAACGATGCTGTATATAATCTATAATTTGTTGTGAGGTCTACCAAACGATGCTGTATATAATCTATAATTTGTTGTGAGGTCTACCAAACGATGCTGTATATAATCTATAATTTGTTGTGAGGTCTACCAAACGATGCTGTATATAATCTATAATCTGATGAAAATGGCGCTTAACCTCATTTCAAACAAAACTCATACTGGTCTTCAGAAAAGAAATTAAATACCAAATTGACTGATTTGTTTTTAAAAAGTTGCGCTAGACTTTCTTTGGTAGTTATTTTTGTATTTAACACGTTTTATTCTTGTTCAAATTCTCTTATACTATCTATTTTGTAGGCTACAGAAATTTTATCTAAGGAATCCAACGTGCACGAAGTGAAGTGCCCAGTGACAGTAAGTGGTGATATTCATGGACAATTTTACGATCTGATGGAATTATTCAGTTTAGGCGGGAATGCCCCGGACACAAATTATCTATTTATGGGAGACTATGTGGACAGAGGATATTATTCCGTGGAAACATTAACACTTCTTGTAGCACTAAAAGTAAGTTTATTCTTCATTTTGTCTGTTTGTCATTTGTTGGCAGTACACTGCGCATGTCCGTTTTAAAAACCTATCTCAAGGAAGTTCCATTTGCTAAACGGACATGCGCAGTGAACGGGATCAACTTTTCTTTTGTTTTTTGATAATTATATTAGACTTAATCTATTCCACCTGGTGACATTTTTAGTGAAGTGTGTTTATGCAAAAATGGAATCTTCTTATTTCATTGAAATCTTAATAATACACACATTGTGAAATCTGAGATCAGCATATAAGATTTCAATGAAATAAGAAGATTCCTCTCTGCTCAAGTGCATGTCCATACATTCTAAGAATGTCATTAAAACGTTTGTATCTATACCTCTGCCAAAATGCCTTTAGGTCATGATTTTACTTGATACAGGTGGAGCCGGAAGAGATCGCCCCGGCTCACAGAAGGAGACATATGGAGATATATGGAGATTAATGGAGACCAGGAAGAAAAGAAACATCATCGCGATGACTCAGCAAGCGGAGAGAGAAAACTAGAGCGAGATAGGTACATACATATATGTACTTCCGAATTGCCTTACAGAGCAGCAAACATACATTGGAACCCCAGAACCAAGCTAGACGTTACCTGAAATATGTCGTACCGTAATTATACATCGTAAACCATTACTGTATCGACGGAATAAAATAATGGATATGAATATAACGAATGAATGTATTTTCAGGGCGCATGTTTCAGCAACAGTGTTCTTTACTCAAGTTTTACGAATTAAGTAATATAAAATTCTTTCTTTGTTCCAAGCAGCTTTTTTTTTAAAAAATAACATTTTCCTACAGAATATTTTCAAAAATTTTGATAAGTAATATACTAGTACATTCATCTTATATTGTATATTTTCGATTATAAGTAGTCATTGCAGAACTCATACATGTTTTACATTCCGACAATATGTTTCCCTTTCGCCATTAGTGTTTACTTCGACACAAACTACACTCAACCGATTTTCATAAAATCCCTTATATAAGTGTAATAATTTATAGTGTTATCACTAAAATTGCGTTTACAATAGCCTTAAAACTTTTTTTATGAAGCATGTGCCCTAAATTACAAATTATATACTCCCTATATCTTTAATGTCAATGTTTTAAATATCACACACATATATATATATATCACATTGATTATGTTACCTAATACTTATTTTATAATTATTTCCTACAGATAACATGTCACCTTTGCCAACTGGTGGCCCAGCGTCAGATTCAGGGTTTCATGTTGGTTGTGTGGGTTTGTGGGTGTGGGGAGGGGTGTTTACATTTTCACTGCGTGTTTTGGGAGCGGGTACTTCAATACAAACTCGTATATACACTCCTGCCTCTTGCGTGTATAGAATTGTGATAGTCACATGTACAAAGGGTCTGACGTCACTGAAATAGATACTGAAAAGACAAAGCAATGTCTGGTTAATTTCAGAGCCACATCATCAAACTATTGTAAGCGATATTAATTTTATAGTTTTGGAATAGGTATGTATAGGTATGTTATTGTTACTTGTGCCAATATTAATTATCATATTGACAAAATCATAAATAAAATGCCTTTACATACATAATTTAAAACTATAAATACCGCTTACAATAGCTTAATAATGTGGCTGTGAAATTCACCTGATTTTTTATCCTTTCAGTCACATAGAAGAAAGTATCTGGATAAATATAACAACATAATTATTAAAGTTATAGCTCGTTATATGGCTTTATCAGAATAGGCGGATTCGGGATTTTCAGTGAGGAAGTCGAATTGGTGGGTTGGGGTAATTCCTTAAATTCCAAATGGAGATGTTAGAGATCGGGGATCATGTAAATGTTTTCACATACTCACTGAAATAAAAAATACTTTTTTTTATTATTAAGGAACTCTCGGGAGCGCGGATGAGGTTCTAGACCCCCATGTATTCCCTCTAAATCCACCAGTGCTAACCGTTAATGCGAATTTTCTCTGGTGTATTTGTAATGACAGGCTAACATCTGCTGATATGAAGAAGAACTTTGGACTTTATTAAGTACACAATATCACCGTTATCTAATCTATGACGCACGTCATTATACTTTGCTATTCAGTTAATGGTTAAGCAATTGAATGCCGTATTGTTGTTGTTGTTGTTTTAATGGGGTATACCCATATTTAACACATTTTGTACAGGTATCCCGTTTTACTGGTGAAAGAAGACCTCAGAATGACTCTGAGTATAATCACTGTCCTTCCGCATGAATGAAACTAGCAAACTTTCTGACATTTTCTACAAATATTTTGGACCGAGCTGGTCTCGAATCCACGACCCAAGCGATGAGGGCCATTAAACTTAAAGCACTCGACTGCCGAAGACCGTTGTATTAGTGTAGATGTAATTAAATATGTATTGTTCATTCGTTATTAAGTATAGAGGTATATATATTAAGTATTTGTTTCAGGTTAGATTTCCAAATAGAATAACAATACTTCGAGGCAATCACGAAAGTAGACAGACAACACAAGTTTATGGGTTTTACGACGAGTGTTTAAGGAAGTATGGCAATGCTAATGTATGGAAAGTTTTCACAGATCTGTTTGATTTTTTCCCACTAACAGCATTAGTTGAAGGACAGGTACATTTAATATTTGATTTTAATATAAATCTTAAAGGAACACACTGTATTTTTAAATCGATTTTACTCATGTTTACGAACCACATATGCATGTTTAATCATATGAAAATATTAATCTCAAAGTATTACTGTCTGTATCTTCATATTTATAAAAACTTTTTAATTGATTTCCGCCCGGTCACAGTCTCCATGGTTATTGCGTCTCATTGTCGTTCGTCTTTCTCTTTTACCGCTGATGCCAGTGGGAAAGTTACCATTTACTTGCGGAGATGGGTGAGTTCGAGTACTATTTAACCTTTCAGGATCCCAGGAAAGAGAGGTTAGGTTGACTGGTCGTCTGTGGGTCCTTTATGGTATAAAAATGATGCCAAATATTCAAACAAACAAAATAAACTGATGCTATAAAAATACAATGTCATGGGTGAACACAAATGTACGAAATGAGATGTATTTCAGTTTTTCACTAAGTAATTAATGGAAGGAGGTAAAAAAAAGCAAACGCGTCCGCTAGGCAAACAGTTACCCAAATTAAAGTCTGTAGTCCCATCGTTTAAAAAAGCGTCACGTTTCATAAAGCTATATTAGGTAACCTACTGGTTATATTTAATGGATACCTGGTAAGTATCACGTATATCTATTTGATGCATTTATTTGAACGTTCTTGTAAAAGGAGAATGAACTCGTTATCGGGGCTAGAGTATTTTAGTTATCATCAGTCCGTCACATTATTTTGATAAAACATTGGGATAACTAAGACATATGACCTCTCCTACTCACGAAGTAAAACTGAAGATAAAGAACATTACCATACAGTCAAACCTGTGTTAGTGGTCACTTCTATTAAGCAGCCACTTGTCTTAAACAGCCACAACTGTTATTTCCCATTTCTATGCCCCTGTGCATAGTTATAGAGTAGTGTTTGCTCTGATGTTGATACCGATAAATATATATCCACTATTGATATACTGACGTTTTATCACCGATAATGGCTTTTCTGTAATTAATATTCATATTTTACCCCATTTGAATTTATTTCCTGCAGATATTCTGTTTACATGGCGGTTTGTCCCCATCTATAGACACATTAGATCATATCAGAGCGTTAGATAGACTCCAAGAAGTTCCGCATGAGGTAAGAGCGTTTTCATTTATTGTCTTTAAACTGCCAGACGGAGCTAACATGATTGTAATCTGATCCATTCTGCTGTCAACGGTAACGTGACAGTAGTATCAGTAAAACTGTTAATGACCTGTGTAATTTACTAAATCGAAATGAAAATAATATTTTATTATACACCGCCTTTTCGAAGATTATATTATAATTGGACCGTGGGTTGGAATCTCGAAATGTGACAACACTGTTTCCGAAATTGTCCATGGTCAGGGGAATAAGACATGTATCATTCCTGTTCTTTTAATTTTTTAACATTAATTCGGCAAGAACATGTTTTTAGGTCATATTGATTGCATACTTTCCCTAGCAATTACGCCTCTTCCAAATATGACTTGTTGAGAGGAATTTCAAGGAAATTGCTTGTTAAACGTCGAATGTCGTGTGTATAATGCATTCTTTAATGGGAGACTAATTTTAGATAATTATCAGATAACCCAACTTAACGTGCCTGTAATACAATTGATAGAGGACATTCGCCGTAATACATTTGACAGAACAGATATTCGCCGTAATATTTGAAAAAACAGACATTTGCCGTAATACATTTGACAGAACAGACAATAACCGTAATATATTTGACAGAAGACATTCGCAGTTATATATTTGACAGAACAGGCATTCCCCGTTATACATTTGACAGAACAGACATTCACCATAATATATTTGACAGAAGACATTCGCCGTAATACATTTGACAGAACAGACATTCACCGTAATACATTTGACAGAAGACATTCACCATAATACATTTGACAGAACATACATTCGCCGTAATACATTTGACAGAACAGACATTCACCGTAAAACATTTGACAGAATAGACATTCACCATAATACATACGACAGAACAGACATTAACCGTTATACATTTGACAGATCAGACATTCACCGTAATACATTTGACAGAACAGACATTAACCGTAATATATTTGACAGAAGACATTCGCCGTAATATATTTGACAGAACAGGCATTCCCCGTAATACATTTGACAGAACACACATTTGCCGTAATATATTTGACAGAACAGACTTTAACCGTAAAATACATTTGACAGAAGACATTCACCGTAATATATATGACAGAACAGGCATTCCCCGTAATATATTTGACAGAACAGACATTCACCGTAATATATTTGACAGAAGACATTCGCCGTAATACATTTGACAGAACAGACATTCACCGTAATACATTTGACAGAACAGACATTCACCGTAATATATTTGACAGAAGTCATTCACTGTAATACATTTGACAGAACAGGCATTCTCCGTAATACATTTGACAGAACATACATTCACCGTAATATATTAGACAGAACAGACATTCACTGTAATACATTTGACAGAACAGGCATTCCCCGTAATACATTTGACAGAACAGACTTTCACCGTAATATATTTGACAGAAGACATTCGCCGTAATATATTTGACAGAACAGACATTCACCGTAATACATTTTTCAGAACAGACATTCGCCGTAATATATTTCACAGAAGACATTCACCGTAATACATTTGACAGAAGAAATTCACCGTAAAACATTTGACAGAACAGGCATTCTCCGTAATATATTTGACAGAACATGCATTCACCGTACTATATTTGACAGAACAGACATTCACTGTAATACATTTGACAAGACATTATTTCACCATAATATATTTGACAGAACAGGCATTCTCCGTAATACATTTGACAGAACATACATTCACCGTAATATATTTGACAGAACAGACATTCACCGTAATACATTTGACAGAACAGGCATTCCCCGTAATACATTTGACAGAACATACATTCACCGTAATACATTTGACAGAACATACATTCGCCGTAATACATTTAACAGAACAGATATTTTGACAGAACAGGTATCGCCGTAGTACATTTAAGTGCGACAGCATTTAAAGTACCAGTAATTCGCAGAGTATTTCTTCTGTTAGAAGTTATGTCCGACCTCTTTATGGGCTATTCAAGACTTTAAGGAGCCGGGTAGTAATGCATTTGGATAGAGAAGTAACCGCACTCGTTAGAGGTTGTGGGTTTGATCTCTTGCTCGATCAGATGGTCTCTCAAATAACAATGCTCACTTCAAAATCGAGCTAAAATCAATCAATATAAAATACAGAAGAACTTATGTATTTGATTGGCGAGAACAGTATATCCCACGCGGCAATGTTGAACTCAAATTTTAGGCACGCCAATCTTGTCGTATAGCCATATGACAATATCACCCTCCAAGCAAAAAACAAACATCTTTAAAAAATCAAAATAACCCTTCCGTGTAATTTTTGCTATCATACCGACAGACACGAATAAAATAAAGTGTTTGTTAAAGTTTTGGCAAATACGAAATTTGAAACCTTTTAAACATTTGCTACAGTTTTGTCCCTTTCCAGATAATCACGAAATCATACTGGAATATTCTACTTTTATATTGATTTATAATTCTGAGAAATAGGCTTATGTTAAAATTGATCCAAATTGTCGTGTGTCACTTTAAATATAATTAAATACTAGTACAGTAACATAATCGTGTAAATTGTTATCTCTGACAGGACATGTCTTGCTAATCTTATTTCCTTCTATGTCTCCATTATATGATGAATATTGCATAAGTCAATACACATGCGGATTGCGACATACATGCTACGACGGAATTATCGCTTGAGAAATACTACATTGAGTTTACTACGAAACAATTATTAGTTAATGTAAGTGAGAGATCTATATACTGTCGTTGTTATTTCACAGGGTCCGATGTGTGATTTGCTGTGGTCAGATCCCGATGAAAGAAGAGGTTGGGGCCAGTCGAGTCGTGGGGCAGGTTACACATTTGGTCGGAATATTACTGAAATGTTCAACCACGGAAATGGCCTTACCCTGGTGTCAAGAGCTCATCAGCTAGTCATGGAGGTACTTGTTTTATTTCAATGATATTTCTCACTTGTTGGTATAGAATGACTTAAATGACCTAACTATATAAGCGTTTTACATCACAGAATGCAGCATTTCTGAAGTTAGCATGTTCAAAATAAGCAGCAATATTTATAAATTGCATAACAAATTGCATATGTTGCAATAAGACATCACTGGTGTAATTTTTATTTGGTTTTACAAGTTGGATGTATTTTAGAGAATTATTTGACGACTTCTTTCTAAAAGAAACTTGGAAGTGTCACTGCACTGTCTTTAAAAAAACAAGCTGGTCAACCCGATAGTTACTATGCATTTTTATGAGCGGATACATTTTTGCTATGGGAAACGAATATTTTAAAAACTTTTTTATGTGTTTTTTTTTCATTCACCGTGGCAATCCTAGTTTTATATTCAACAAAGAGTAACATCAATCTGCATGGCGAGATCTGAATGGATTTCTGCTTCATTACATCATAATCTATGCAATATTGGTTGTTCAGCACGTTTATGTCGTGTTTCACATAAAACCCTACGTACATATCTATGGAGTTGGAATACTGCCTGTTGCACATGTCATTCATGATACTTATATAACAAAGTAAGTTTTAAGTGCTATGATGTTTACATAGATAAATTAACAGTCATGGTGGTGACCAGTGCGGAGTTTGCAATTTTCAGAAGTTAACTTGTATTTATTAAGTCAACCTGTATTTATCTATTTATTAAGTCAACCTGCATTTACTAAGTCAACTTGTATTTATTACAGGGTCACAATTGGAGCCACGATCGGAACGTAGTCACTGTATTTAGCGCTCCTAACTACATGTATAGGTGCGGGAACCAGGCGTCCATTATGGAGATTGACGACACACTAAACTACACATTGTAAGTTGACATTGATTATCACTTATCGAAATATGAAAATAATTTTACTATCAATATCGACACAAATGATTTTAATATGGCTTTTTTTCTTTAGAACGTTTGGTATAGAAATTGAGTCCGAATTCTTAAAACTTTAGACTTTCTCTTTCTTGATAAACCTGTACCAGTTGAACTTTTCAATGTCCTCATATCTGCTTATCTTTATTCATACAGTGACATTCCTAAAAGCTTAGCCGTTGTACGGTCCCAACAGACACACTGACCCCACTACTGCGCATGCCTGTTTTACAAAGCGACGTTTTGTTTGAGCGGACATGCACAGTGACACGGTCAAACAGACTTCTTGCTCAACTGCACTGTTACTGACAATGACTGTTGTTTGTTTATATTTCCAGCCTACAATATGATCCGGCACCTTATCGTGGAGATCCTGAAATACCTCGAAGAACGCCGGACTATTTCTTGTGAAGTGATCAATTCGATAATAATTGACTCAATAATTATACCAAACAACCTTTAGAGAATGCAAAATATTTTTTGAATGGGGTTAAACTCCATTTTCAACACAGTGCAGTTTATTTATGATATCCAGTATTAAAGGTGGACACCAGAACGAATCATTTGGAGAGTAGCTGTCACTTTTTCTCACAAAAATGTTTTTGGACTGAGCTGGACTCGAATCCATACCATCACTTGTGAGAGATTGGCGGTCATGAAACCCCAACACAACCATGTACGTGAGAGATTGGCGGTCATGAAACCACAACACAGCCATGTACGTGAGAGATTGGCGGTCATGAAACCACAACACAGCCAAGTACGTCATTTAGAAAGGAATATAAACTTGCAATTTTTAAATTTTATATTAATATAACCAACTGAACTTGTGACATGGCGCGAGACACGTGGAGATATCGTTCCAATGGCAACGAAAGTGTGTGTGTTTTTTCCTAGGAGACATTTTGACAACGTTCGAAAGGCTTATCAGTGAAGCATACAAAATTTTGGGGAAGCAGCAAAATGAGCAAAATATAAACAAAAATTCCCGACATGATAAATGTGTTCAATATTTAGCTTTAATATCAATAAATAAATAAATGAATAAATTAAAACATAAATTATTTATATTAAAAATAAATGTTTATATGTTGTTGTTGACAATAAAATATCCGGAACAGGTATACATGTATATACCTTTTACCCGGACATAAAATGTACTGCTCAAAGTTTACTAAGCACCAAGAATACCCAAGTACATGTTAAACGTTACAGTTGCAATTTTTTTATGAAAATTGTTTGTATTTTTCATTTAATATTCTATTTTAAGATGAAGGCAAAACTTTTAGAATTTGTTTGTGTTTTACGTTTGTTTTTAGCATTTGAATAAGATAACCATTGAAAATAAAGAGTTTTGATAAAAAAGGGAATTTTCTAAATTTGCACAAAAAGCAGACGGAGCTAACTGGTATGGGATTAATATCGAGTATGTGACCCGTCCCAGTTAATTACAGCTTGGCAACGCCTCCACATGCTCCCTATCAGGTTTCTGATGGTCCTTTGTGGGATGTTGTTCCATTGGCACCAAGCTCCTGAATACTTCTTGGCTGAACTTGACGGACTGAAATTTCAAGCTGCAACGCATTCCACACACACACATGCTCGATTGTATTGAAGTCGGGGGGTCGGGCTGGCCAGCCCAGACGTGCAATCCCCTCCCTCTGGAGGTACCCCCGAACAGCATGGGCAGCATGAGGACGGGCATTATCGTCCATTAGAATGAACCCATCACCCACTACACCAGAATACAATCTTATCTGGGTATCCAGAATCTCATCTCTATACCGCTGGGCATTCGGTGTACCCTGGTTAAGGACGATGAGGTCTGTACGTCAATCCCAGCTGATCCCGCCCCAGACTATCATGGAACCGCCTCAATGGAATCTCTCCCCTGGCCTTCTCCATACTCTAGCACGCCTGTCTGTATAGTATAGGCAATACATGGACTCATCTGTAAAACGGACAGGTCGCCAGTCCTCTCTGGTCAATGCCGTGTGAACTATTTGGTGCTTAGCAAACTTTGAGTAGCATATTTGTCTTATTTTTTATTAAAATTTAAAACGTTAAATATAATAAAGTAAAGATTTTTCTTTTTTCCGCTGATATTATGTTGAATGCAAGCAAATATTTGCCAACATACATACCAGGACGGCTAACCCACACATTATTTGATTTACGAACCCGAAAACTCCTAGTTTCAGGCAACATTTGCAGTCCAAACCTCATCAAAACTCGCCGAATTGTGACAGGTCAAGCATGAATTAATCTGAACATATAGTGACACTTAAGTAAAATATGTTATTGGACATAATCTCATATTCTTACCAAATGTAAGCAACAGAGATAAATGACTGCAAGTGTTTGTCTAAATTCCGGATGGCACATTTGGCGTTTTCATAATCTTGGAAACACAATTTCTACTGAACCAACCAGCATATTTTTGTGATTTTGGTATCAAAATAAATGGTTTGATTGTAACTTTGGGTGGTAAACTTTTCTTTTTTAAATTTAAAGAAATGAAGAATGTTAACGCTTACAGTTATTTTTTGTTTCATTTTCTCTTTGTTAGCCCATGTTTAAAGAAAGAAGTAAAAAAGATTTCTTTAAATATCGATATGAAATTTTCACCACACATGGGTAACTTACTTCTTTATTTTCTACATATAATTTCTATTTCTATGATGTGTTGTCGAAATGTTTTTTGTTAAAATTAGTACACTACCATTTTTGTTACAAAATAAATATTTCGTAAAAATTCAACATTTTTCGTTTTTAACTCGTTATCAAGTCACCGTGTTAAATCACAGAAAATCGAAGTTTATACTTTCCAAATTGACCCAAACACTCGTGTTTGGCATATGTATACAAATTATTATGTATAAATGATAACATTTTTTCTAGTTTTATGATGATATTAAATGATCATAGGAACAGTTAATACCTGCTGCTTACCAGCATGCCAGACAGTGTTAAAAAGAGCAAGGCTTCCATGTACACTAAACTTTACATTTGAAGTATATGCAAATCAACCATTTGGGCTCATGACGTTTTGGTTCTTTTAGTCGTGAAATTTGATAAGATTGAAGATTCGGTTCAACATATCATTGGTTTAAACTAAACATATATAAAAGTACATCAACAGCGCATGCATATAATAGGAAAACTGTATAAAAAAACAAACAACTAATTATCAAAAATACATCAAAATAAGAATAAACATGGAATTTTACAAAAGCGTACATTTCCTCCGAGAACTCACGTATGAATTTATAGTCAATTTATATAAATTTATAGTGAGCCATTGTAAATTTATGGTTTTAACTCATGCAGATTTACAATTGGGTACGATCAACAACCGAGTACTATCTCCTGTACTCCAGTGTCCAAGGGATAGTAAAATGTTGTTAATTGTTAGTGATTTTATTGTAAATTCGCGATCTTAACTCATGCAGATCTACAACTGGGTACGCACACATGTGCAGATATGCAACTGAGTACTATCTCCTGTACTGCAATGTCCAAGGGATAGCAAACTGTTGTTAATTGTTTGTGATTTTATTGTAAATTCGCGATCTTAACTCATGCAGATCTACAACTGGGTACGCACACATGTGCAGATATGCAACTGAGTACTATCTCCTGTACTGCAAGGTCCAAGGGATAGCAAACTGTTGTTAATTGTAAGTGATTTTATTGTAAATTCGCGATCTTAACTCATGCAGATCTACAACTGGGTACGCACACATGTGCAGATATGCAACTGAGTACTATCTCCTGTACTGCAAGGTCCAAGGGATAGCAAACTGTTGTTAATTGTTAGTGATTTTATTGTAAATTCGCGATCTTAACTCATGCAGATCTACAACTGGATACGCATACATGTGCGGATCTACAACCGAGTACTATCTCCTGTACTCCAAGGTCCAAGGAATAGCAAACTATTATAAATTGTTAGTGATTTTATTGTAAATTCGTGATATTAACTTATGCAGATCTACAACTGGATACGCATACATGTGCGGATCTACAACCGAGTACTATCTCCTGTACTCCAGTGTCCAAGGGATAGTAAACTATTGTTAATTGTTAGTGATTTTAATGTAAATTCGCGATCTTAATTCGTGCAGATCTACAACTGGGTACGCACACATGTGCAGATCGCACAACCGAGTACTATCTCCTGTACTTCAAGGTCCAAGGGATAGCAAACTATTATAAATTGTTAGTGATTTTATTGTAAATTCGTGATATTAACTTATGCAGATCTACAACTGGGTACGAACACATGTGCAGATCCATAACCGAGTACTATCTCCTGTATTCCAAGGTCCAAGGGATAACAAACAATTGTTAATTGTTAGTGATTTTATTGTAAATTCGTGATCTTAGCTCATGCAGATATACAACTGGATACGCACACATGTGCGGATCTACAACTGAGTACTATCTCCTGTACTCCAAGGTCGAAGGGATAGCAAACTATTGTTAATTGTTAGTGATTTTATTGTAAATTCGTGATTTTAACTCATGCAGATCTACAACTGGGTGCGCACACATGTAAAGATCTTTGACCGAGTACTATCTCCTGTACTCCAAGGTCCAAGGGATAGCAAACTATTGTTAATTGTAGGTGATTTTATTGTAAATTCGCGATCTTAATTCGTGCAGATCTACAACTTGGTACGCACACATGTGCAGATCCACAACTGAGAACTATCTCCTGTACTTCAAGGTCCAAGGGAGGGATAGCAAACTACTGTTAATTATAAGTGATTTTATTGTAAATTCGTGATCTTAACTTATGCAGTTTTACAACTTAGTACGCACACATGTGCAGATCCACAACCGAGTACTATCTACACTACTCCAAGGTCCAAGGGATAGCAAACTATTGTTAATTGTTAGTGATTTTATTGTAAATTCGTGATCTTAACTCATGCAGATCTACAACTAGGTACGCACACATGTGCAGATCCCCAACCGAGTACTATCTCCTGTACTCCAAGATCCAAGCGATAGCAAGTAAAGTACAGTATATCTAAAGTACAATATATCTAAAGTACAGTATTTCGCAAAGAGTGGAACAGGAAAGGCAACTATCTTATGCGGAAAACAAAGATGTTTGTTTTTGTTTTTTTTATAATAGGTTAAAATGTTAATTTTCAATTAATTCTATAAAAAAGCGGGTCTGGTATGAAATGGATATTTCAGAATTGTTCCGCCATGCTACATTATTCAGATATGTACAGATTTGTGGAATTTTACTTTTGTTTAAGTTCGAAATAAATTTTCTTTACTCTCATATAGTGTAACATCGGTTGAACAGTTTCAGATATCATATCTTTTTCGATTGGAGTGTAGAATGTGGCGTAGACTTACCAGGAGTGTCTGTGGCCAAGCCTACCCGTCATAGCGCATCTTCGAGGGTAGAACATGCCCTATATTTTGCCGACGGTATGATACGAAAGCGATAACGTACCCACGATTGTACGATGTATGATGCGATAGAATGCGATAGAATGCTTGATTGATTTGATGAAATAATATAGTTGCACGATACCATGAAGTTATTTAATACGATGCAATGACACGATACGAAAGATAAAGTGCAGGAGAACGATGATATAGCAGTTATAAGACGCGATGTTTAAACACGATAGAGCTATGGCACAAATCGATGATATGTTATACAAGTGGTATTGTTTGATGCGATGGAACGATATAGCGATTTTATACGATACGGTGGTACGATACGATAATGCGATAATTTGATACGATGTAACAATACAGCGACTTCAAAGATACGATGGTACAGTACGATAGAGCGAAGTGTTGTACAAGTATGAAATGACCGAGTGTTCGATGTAAATAGAGTGCTTGCTATATACGGTCAGGGAACTCAGTCACAACATACAGTGATTCGCATCGACAGTTTGTCACAGATTAACGTCGATCTGATGCGGAAAAACACGGCATATTCTGATGTATAAAGTCAATTTTTTACTGGATACAGCTATAGGTTTTAAACTTTTCGACTAATATTAATTAGTATTTTCAATGTTCCAATCAACCATGTGTGAATTAATGAATGTTTAAAACGCAAGAATTAATATCCTCGCTAAATATATATCTTAAACGAAAGTAGAGATGAAATTGTCAATAAAAACATTAATCAGTGCAAAATATCATTTATAACTATTGTTTAAGTAATTTTGTTTAAAATAAGAGTTATAACTAATTGACTTTTTACTTATACCATGTCAGAAATTCCGTTTGAAAAAAGCTTCACGTGTCACAGGTTTGTGTCGATATTGATTTAAATGTCACGGATTCTTCTCTACAGGGTCACAGATTCTAGTCGACACTATTGGCAGGAATGGACATATCTTTTGTCGAATATTCCTCGCTGTATTGTGATCTGGATGAAGGCCTATCATTGATTAGACGCCCTTTCTCAGCCACCAATGAAACAGCTGAGATTTTCGAAAATAAAATATTTCATTTTACATTGAATGTCATGACTGTCAGTAGATGTTAACTTCTTTCCTCTGTCGATGACATCGTTCCAGGAACGAGAAAGTAGATCAACTATGCCGGTTAGAAGTTACGTGGTATCTTCTACTAGCCAACTAATGTCTTACCTATGCATGTGTCTTTGGACGAAAATGGAAATGAGGCATGTACCAAAACCGTTCATTTATTTGCAGATTGATATAATTTTCGCTAAGTCTGGCTAGCACGAACATTTTCATAGTAATACCACATGGAAGTCGGTGTGTGTGTTTAATGATTTTACAGCGTCTCGACGTAACGTAACGCAAAACCAATGCATTTGGCAAATTCCTCGATCCCCGTAGCAACGCCAAAGCAAAATAACAGAGATTATCATTTTGGTGGTTTTATGACCTAGATATTCTCAATTTTAGTAAGGATCAAGGGAAACTTCCGGCCATGTGAAAACATTGAAATGGTTCAAGTATTGCCTTGTCAACATGCGCTGGCATTTAGCTCCAGTTCAGATGAAGCATGGCAGCGAGGTGACGTCGGGCCATTTTTTTATCAGTTTTAGTGTATGGGCGCCGCGCACTCTGATTAGTTGGGAGTTACGACGCAAACGGTAACGAATGGTCTGTACTGAAACACCGTGCTGCCCAGCAGCGAAGGTAGTCGTGGCAACAGACACTGACGTAAGCACGTCAACGTTCGGTTCCGGTCTTTGTCTCTCCAGGTTTACCGTTCACCAGGTCGCTGCGACTGTAAACAGTTCAGGTATATCGGCAACGTGCCTCAGGTCGCTCATTCTATTTTCGACAGCACCATAACTGGAATGCGATCACTATGGCCGTTACCCCACCCACTATCATTTTATTGCGACTGTTTTCAGAAATCCGTTGCATGTTGAAAACTGTGAAAAACTAAAAAAAAATCAAATCGGCCTCTATTGCATGAATCGTTTGACGTGGACTGTAAAACCTGTCGACCACATGTGCACGTGGAAAAAGTGGAAATGAATGTTCTGGGCACTAAGTGCTATGTACACGGTGCATATGATCTTATTCTCAACATCGCCAGGGTAAAAAATACATGTACATTGAACATGAAACACAGACAGAGCTACATCAGTAATAAAAAAGAGGGACGTTTCTTTTTTTGCAGAGTAGGGCCTATATATAAGATATCATTACTACATCTTTTTTCCCTTCAAATGATCATAATTTTTTATAATCCTATAAAACGTATAAAACACATGAATACAAGATTTTTTTTTTTTTGTGATGGTGGGTCAAATGTACAATATATTGACATGTGTAAATAAACACATCTCCAGAATCTTAAGTATTCACGTTACCCTGACTATACTTTCATGTTTTCCCCTGCAGATCATGATAATATTTGTGTACATTTTGTTTTATTATTTCATAAAAAAACGAATATCATGTTACCATATGTGTTGTGTTTTATTAATCAAGAAAAGTTTAATTAAATTTCTTATTTGTTAGATAAAAGAATAATGGAGAATAACGGAAGACTTTAATCCAAGTCTCAAACGTGGGCAGTTAATTGAGAACAAGTCATGCATCGATGGGCTCGATAAAACCATCACTCAAAACGTCAATACGGAAATACGTATAAAAAGTGACAATTTTCCCCTAAAATGATTTGTTATATGAAGAGTTTTAAACTACCAGGGGAAGTCTCACGAAACATGACTATTGCTAATGGGTTAGTACCGAGGTATTGTTTTGCTTCCGTGTATCGGTTCTAACTATATATATACATTATTATATAAATTATATATATATATATATATATATATATATATATATATTGTGCGTGTGTGTGTGCTGCATGCGTGCGTGCGTGCGTGCGTGAGTGCGTGCGTGCGTGCGTGCGTGAGTGCGTGCGTGCGTGTGTGTATGCGTGCGTGTGATTATGTGTGTGTGTTTCCACGTGACATGATCTAAATATATTTGTTAACAAATGTATAGTTATGACGATGTACTATGTATAAGTCAAATAAGATATATGTTCTGTTCTGTTCTGTTCTGTTCTAACTTTCACCGACTTAATCCGTAACATAACGACAATGCTCTAAAACTATATGCCGGACAGCCTCTGTACGAGACTCGAAGTGTAAATGGCAGTAATGACGTAGGGTTGAATTATTCTACAATGTTAAAACTATCGGCACTGAATCCGTGACATTAAAATAAGGATCGACACGCCTCCGTTTCCCTGTCGTCACAAACCTGTGACGTTTTAAAAAAAATAAACTTGAAGACTGAATATTCATAATCAGATGTTCAATTTGATCGTATTTTACTTATAATATACTACATTCCCCGAAATGTCAAATATATACTTCATACGTTTGATTGTATTAACATATTAGCGATTATGGCCCCGCCATCGACTAGAAACTGTGACAAAATTTATTCTGAGTATAAGTTCTGAGTATGTCCGTTGGGGAAGAAAGTCGTGTCCAGCGAATGGAAGTGACCTGGTGTATGCAGGTAATGTACTTTTCATTACAAAGTGCTTTAGCCTAGTCTTTCCGACATCACCAGGGTGTGATATAGGGATACCTTATACTTCTAAATTAAATTAAATTACTACTTCTACTTTACTATTACAACAATAACAACAACAATAACAGCAACAGCAGCAGTAGCAGTATTAGGATCAGGAGCAGTAGCAGCAGCAGTAGCAGCAGCAGCAGTAGCAGTAGCAGTTGGAGTAGGAGTAGAAGTAGTAGTAGTAGTAGTAGTAGTAGTAGTAGTAGTAGTAGTAGTAGTAGTAGTAGTAGTAGTAGTAGAAGTAGGAGTAGTAGGAGTAGTAGTAGTAGGAGTAGAAGTAGTAGGAGTAGTTGTAGTAGTATTAGTAGTAGTAGTAGTAGTAATAGGAGTAGTAGTAGTAGTAGTAGTAGTAGTGTAGTAGTAGTAGTAGTAGTAGTAGTAGTAGTAGGAGGAGTAGTAGGTGTAGTAGTAATAATAATAGTAAAAATAATACTACTGATAATAATGAATATATATGATGGTGGTTATTGGGATGGTAATACTGCTACTGCTACTTCTGCTGTCATTACCACTATCCGCATCACCATCAAACCATACGCATCGTTATAAATGTTACAAACGATGACAAGCCCTTTGTTAATATAATGTTATAAATGTTACAAACGATGACAAGCCCTTTGTTAATATAATGGTATAAATGTTACAAACAATGACAAGCCCTTTGTTAATATAATGTTATAAATGTTACAAACGATGACAAGCCCTTTGTTAATATAATGTTATAAATGTTACAAACGATGACAAGCCCTTTGTTAATATAATGTTATAAATGTTACAAACGATGACAAGCCCTTTGTTAATATAATGTTATAAATGTTACAAACGATGACAAGCCCTTTGTTAATATAATGTTATAAATGTTACAAACGATGACAAGCCCTTTGTTAATATAATGTTATAAATGTTACAAACGATGACAAGCCCTTTGTTAATATAATGTTATAAATGTTACAAACGATGACAAGCCCTTTGTTAATATAATGTTATTAATGTTACAAACGATGACAAGCCCTTTGTTAATATAATGTTATAAATGTTACAAACGATGACAAGCCCTTTGTTAATATAATGTTATAAATGTTACAAACGATGACAAGCCCTTTGTTAATATAATGTTATAAATGTTACAAACGATGACAAGCCCTTTGTTAATATAATGTTATAAATGTTACAAACGATGACAAGCCCTTTGTTAATATAATGTTATAAATGTTACAAACGATGACAAGCCCTTTGTTAATATAATGTTATTAATGTTACAAACGATGACAAGCCCTTTGTTAATATAATGTTATAAATGTTACAAACGATGACAAGCCCTTTGTTAATATAATGTTATAAATGTTACAAACGATGACAAGCCCTTTGTTAATATAATGTTATTAATGTTACAAACGATGACAAGCCCTTTGTTAATATAATGTTATAAATGTTACAAACGATGACAAGCCCTTTGTTAATATAATGTTATTAATGTTACAAACGATGACAAGCCCTTTGTTAATATAATGTTATAAATGTTACAAACGATGACAAGCCCTTTGTTAATATAATGGTATAAATGTTACAAACGATGACAAGCCCTTTGTTAATATAATGTTATAAATGTTACAAACGATGACAAGCCCTTTGTTAATAAAATGTTATTAATGTTACAAACGATGACAAGCCCTTTGTTAATATAATGTTATAAATGTTACAAACGATGACAAGCCCTTTGTTAATATAATGTTATTAATGTTACAAACGATGACAAGCCCTTTGTTAATATAATGTTATTAATGTTACAAACGATGACAAGCCCTTTGTTAATATAATGTTATAAATGTTACAAACGATGACAAGCCCTTTGTTTATATAATGCATTTACGCATATAAACATGTAATACACTGTTAAAGTGTACTTCGTCTCTTACACCATAAAGTCCCCGCCTCTACCCCCACTCACCACCCCTCCCAATTCGCACGTTTTGAAATATTGTAGTGAACCCACGTCCAAATCTCACCGCTACTTATATTGCAATCCTGAATCCGCGACTGTATGTAATATTTTGTTTAAAATATCAGGTGTAAATATAAGAGACGAGTGGTTCACGCATGTTGAAGATTTAAAAAATAAATGAGATTGATTCACAATACACAGTTATATATGTTTCTCAATTGCAATATTCTCATATCGGTGCGCCGTTATTTACAACTACAGGTTTCACGGGTGGGGGGGGGGGGGGGGGGGTCATACTATAGCCATCACGGAGGAGCCGCAGATTATGTCTGTTTGACCCCAGACCCACAGTGGGGATACTAAGAAGAGTCTGTCGCTTCCGGCGGCAAAATGTATGGCACAGAGTATGAGCTCGGCGACTTGCACAGTGATGGAGGCTCGCGTTTTTTGGGCAATAACTTGAGGGACGAAGATGCACCCTGTGCCGTTTACAATTCTGTCAGATCAACGATGTTGATGCTACCAGGACGTATGGACTGTTATCCAGGCTGGACGAAAGAAAAAAGTGGCTACCTTATGTCAGGTTATCATTATCATAATTCGGCCACCGAGAATGTCTGTGTAGACAACCGACCGGAAAGCATTATCAGAGGATATACCGACCTGGAAGGTAAATTGTTCTATCTCGTGGAAGGGGTATGCGGATCACTGAAATGTCCACCGTATATAGAAGGCCGCGAGTTGACGTGTGTTGTATGCACAATATAATAAAGATAACATGTATTATGATGTTTATGTTATTATGCAAAAAGTAAAGCATCATTGCTTGTCCATTTACTGCCTAAGCCTGACAGCTGTCAATAGTTTTCAAGAGTATCATCAATTGGTGTTTAAACCAACCAGCGAAAACAGGAAGGCAGACAGCTTGTTTTACTTGCTTCGTCGATATTAAACACTAAAGTCATTTTGTTACCACTAGGTGTCGCTTACCGCACTGACCTGTGTTCCAACGCATGAGCCCTAGGATTTGTTTTTGTTAGAACTATTTTATATTGAATTGTTTTCCATAACAAGTCGGGAGTAGTGCAACAAAGTCCTTTTCCTCCGAAACAGCATTCAAGAATTCAATTTGTTCTTATTCAATAAAGTGGTTTGGTGATCCCATAGACGCTGTCGTCTCCTGTATACAACCTGTAACGGTCACAGGCAGGAGTAACGGACCTTGGATAGTTCCTCAACCCCATCTGACTGTTGTTTTTTTCAATTCTTTTTCAGTCCATCGTATAGAACAAACAAACAAAAAAAGCAAAAAAAAAGTGACAAACATAAAATGAATAAAGGCTGTATACTTCAAGGCACAGCCCACATACCACCAACTGTCTTCAGACACCCGCTGTGCAAAAACTATAACGAATATTGTTATACAGCATACACTACTAAGGAATTTTCAATAGTTCCTTGGTATAACGTAATAAAAAAAGCCTAACCACAGAAAAACTGAGTCAGCCGTTCCTGATAAGACCCTTTCAAATCGCCTATTTGGAGCTAATAAATAAAGTCGTAACTAAAGTGGTACAACTTTTAACGGATTATTACAAGACTAAACCGGCCCAACACAACTGTAAGTTGATATGTTATGTTTCAAGGAAAGTCAACAACAAATGAATCTTGCATGCTTACTTACTAATTTCAATATCATCTAAAACAGCTCATGAGACCAATTTCCTAATCCATAACAAACATGATGAAATTTTCTATTTGAATTCTGTATTATGTATCAAGGGCACTGACTGGTCCTTGCTCGGGAAAGTGTATTTTAGGACCAATCAGCTCACTTCATTTATAATTATGACTTTAAATAGAAAATGGCAGACTTTGTTTAACATCATTGGTGTCATAGACCATATTTTTAGCAAAGCACATTATTCACACAGTCCGAACATATTCCTTACATTTTTTGTGAAATTTGTGATCGAGCTCACTTTTTGGGATGACATAAAATCAAATATTTGAATTTCACAGTTCAGTTTTATCTATTTCAGGATATTTTGTAATATCCTTAAATCATTTTATGATATATTATCACTAATTGTAATTTAAGATATCATTAAATAAAATTTTCTGATGTCAAAAAGTTAATTAAATATATTACAAAATAGAATAATGGATGTCTCTAAATAGCATTATTTCTATATCCTTAATTCGATTTAATGATATCCTAAATTCTTTTGTTGATATCTGAAAATACATATGATATCAATAAATTATTTAAAGATATCTCAAATCTGTGTGATTTTAGGATATCCTAAATTCGGTTTATGGATATCGATAATTCTTACATAATAGTGAAATTGTAGGATTTTTTCTTATTCAATGATCTCTTTAAATCGATGTTAATATTCGAAAAGAGTCTCTATTTAAGATATCCAAATAATTCATTTAATGACATCATGAAACAAATGAGTGATATCACAAAATCGATATTTTTATGATATCCATAATTCTATTTAAGGATATCTTAAATTCAATTTGTGATATAAAAAACAATCATTTATTGATATCATAAAATATAATTTAAGATATCATTAAATTGAATTCAAGATATCACAAACTGAATTAAAGATATCAAAAAATTGAATAATAGATATTTCTAAATCCTTTTGTGATATCTTTAAATGCATTTAATGATATCCAAACTTAATTAATTAATTAATGAATGAATCATAAAAATATTTTGTTATACCCATAAATGAATATAAGGTTATTATACAGTTCATTATACAATATGGATTTATATAATACGAGTTAATGTTATGGTGAAAACCTGTATTGGACTCGGCGCTGACAACATTGACGAGTACAATACAATCCATATTGTACAGTGGCCTGTATAATGGCATATTTATTATTCACCTCGAGTTCTTTACACAATACAACAATATCAAAACAGTCTATTTAAATATATGGTCATCTTTAAATATACCAAATAACTTGAAAACATAGTTGATGTTTATCAATTTTTTGATAAAATTAAAGTTATATATATCATAGATATATCAATATTATTATAATTTCCCTTATCACAGCTATTATCTTTTGGAATAATGTATACTTCTATTTATGTTGCTGGTTGTTGTTTCAAATTCATTAGGAGTGCCTCGGTGATTTTCTCTTATGCTGTACCTTAACTTCCAATACGAAATTCGATTTTCGGGACTGTCCAATACGAAAAATCTATCCGGATTTTCGGTACGTTTCCGGTTTGAAGCATATAATAACGACTTCTTATGTACAATCACGTGGTATAAATGCTCCAAGCTCATTGGAATTTTAAGGTGGATAATAATAAATGATATCGTAAAATGAATTAAAGGATATTTTAAAATGATTCTAAGATATCACAAAGTAGTGAATAAGATATCATTAAATTAAGGATAACAGAATAAATAGTAAAACGGCACTCCATAAGATACATATATTTTATATATTCAGATAAAAAATAAAATGACATGCAGAGTCTCCCCATTGACCCTCTAACCAATGGTAGACTCAGCCCAAATCGTTTGAAAAATATGCATTTGATGCAGACCCCTATTTTGCCACTCACATTCCTTACATGTCCAAAACGCGAGGAATAGGACGAAGAGTGTGATTTTTTTTAAATATATGGCCCAACAAAGCTATATGATATGTGCATATCGGATATCTACGGAATATATCCGAAACTATATTCCATTTTAAAAATATAACAACTACGATATCAGTTATATTTTATATATTGAATTACTAAATACCAATATCGGAAATGTAACTTTCGATACCACACATTCAATGTGAGCAAATCACCATTTTAATTTTCGGTATCAGAAAACATTTCTTATAATCGGAAAATGAATCAACGATATTAGTCTTTTAATTTTGGATATCGGAAATCCATTATGGTTAAGTGTGAAAATTCCTTGTCATGAATATGTATATAAAGTGTTTTTCAAGAAGTTTTTTTATAACTTGAAATACTACATTATTGAAATTGACCGCGAACTGTTCAATGTACATGTCGACGTACTTTCACAAAGTAAAATTATATATGTTTATTAAAGTAACAGCCAACGATTTAAAGCTCCAGAGTGACGACTTTGCAAACTCTATCAAGTATCTGTAATTTCCGTGCTGCAACTGGAGGCTGAAACTCCTTAAAGTTAGTCTATTAACAAATTGTAAACTTTGTAGTTCAACAAGTTATATATGGATCGGCTAACAATATGTTGTTTTAATCATTGATTTGCTGGACCTGATGAATGACCACAAATTTCATTTTGACAATAAAACTGATACCAGTGAGTTTATACAAACGGGTCATATTGGCTCTAATCAATGCAGCCTCTGTACATCTTTATTTTACAAAATGGAATGTTCATATAGTATTATTTCTCAGAAATATTTAATCTTCACCTTATCATGTATTTTAAGATCAAACACGTCTTACAGACCTTCTGAATTGGACAAGATTTTCATTTTTCAAAACCGCTTTAAATGCATCCCTGAAACTTTTATTTGCTAATCCATATATAATCCAGTTTGTCGCCGAATTTATTATTCCTGAGCATATACACCATTGTCTAGCGCACCTGATGACTGGTCTGTCGTCAAAAGTTACGACCAACGAAACAACGAGATACGGAGTCCAACATACAGCAAAAACGCCAAACACTATCATTGTCATCTTGGTACGCCGGAAATGACCTTTCATATTTTGACTGGTTATCGACGTGGATGATGTATACTGAAGTAACTTCTGACCTTTTATGATGGTTCGTATTACTATCACACACAAACTGCAGTTTACAGTAAGAACAGCGAACATACCTCCAAACAGCAGAATGTCGTACTCCTTCGTCCACACAATATCCGTGTCACAGACGACAACGTCATTAGTATAGTTGTTCCAGCCAACAACCGGAAGTAATGCAATTAAAGAATGGTAGCTCCAGCACACTGCAATCACTATGTACGTTATGCGCCTGGAGACCAATGATCGGTGCTTTAATGGGAAACGTATTGCTGTGAACCTTTCTATTGACATTGCCAGCATATTGTACGAAGATGTCCCCAGTGATATAACAAAAACTGAGTTTTGCCCGAGACAGAAATATTTGTTACGGGACAGGTGTTCGTTGAAGTTTCCTGTAACCTGTAAAATAATGGACACACCTATTAACAGATCCGAAACTGCTAAATTACCGATAAGAATATGCATATTTGACCGTAAATGTCGAAATTTTACTATACTTATTATGATTAAAAGGTTACCAAATACAGTGGGGAAGAATATTATTGCAAAGAGCACGTAAGAAAAATAGACGAATGATTCGTCCTCGATACAGTTCACCCATGGATATGTGGTAATGTTTTCACTTGTCATGTCGATGTTTTACCACCTGTATGACAAATAAAAAAAGATAAATATCGGCAATATTTATTTTTTGAATATTTTTCTCTCACTTATATTGAAATACACAGTTAGTTTTCGCTTAATTCTGTATTCATGCAAATCAATTCAATCCGTCCGGTTTCCCAGTATTCAACATAAACCATAGTGCTATAAAGCGTCAGTGTCTTTGACAAAAATTATTCTGTACAGCTCTGTTGGTTTGTTTGCTAAACAATCTCTCCATGCAGGCGGTTTCGAGTAACACAATGTTTGCCTCTGCTGCAACACCGTCACAAGCATGATGAAATATAAAATCAAAGCACTGCAGTACTGATGGGGGCGGAGCATATAAAATGTAAACTGTCGCTATTGTTTTAGACAAACAGGTCAGTTTGCATACGTTGAAGTAGAATAATCCCGATTACCTTTGATTCTTATACAGGGTACACAATCTACATGTTCTATGCTTAACGTTGACCCTTTCGTCGAATAAGTCAGAGAATGTAACTGAATGGTTTGCCTTTGAAAGGGTATTTTCGGCTATAGTAGGAATATCAACTGTTAAATTTGGCAAATGTCCAACTTCAAGATATTAGTTCAACTCAATGATATGAGATTTGTATCTTCAACTCAACTCGTGATATTTTCAGAAATGACAAGCTTTCTATCATATATAAAATATCAAAGTGTTTTGAATCTAGCACGATGAATTCCACTTTGAGTATATTCATTTACTATTTTCTTTATTGATTTCTCTAGCGCAACAGTGAAACAATTCGTTTAAAAGACGAAAAATAGAAATGCGAATGTCGACATTAATAATTGATTCTTACATTTATATTTTCTGGGGCCCTATATCACTGCATAAACGGAAACGCACTAGCCAATATGTTATGGCGCCGATTTTTAGACACATCTGGATGTTTGCGTATTTTTGCCACGGAAACACAAATGCTTTAACTCTTATATGTTTAAATGGAAATTATCTACCGTTCCAATTATTGGAAATATATGAAATATTTACTAAATAACAAAAAAAAACAGCACTGACATTATTCATAACTCGATCAATTTTCGAATTCTTTTTAGGAATACAAGTGTATTTTTAAACATTTGGGATAAATCGCAAGTCACGCGATAGACATTAGCATATCTCTATTTTTAGAAAGAGTATTGATTGTTTACTGGCATAAGCAAGGAACTATAGAAGTATAGTTCCTTGGCATAAGGGACAGATCTAGAAAAGTTTCGTTCCCGTATTCAATGAAATATGGTAAATATATTTACGACTAATAGTTTAAAACGCAGTTGTCTGTCTTGAATTGCTGTCCAAGATGTCGTCCTGAAAAATCTTTTGGTCACGTGACCATAGTTCAGCGCATCTGTATTCATGCACTTTAATTCCTGTGTGCTGATTAATAGCACTGAATTTAAACTTGGAATTAATACGATACACAATTGTTTATAGATATAAATCGTCGCTGTCTGTTACAATATTAATGTTTTCGTTGAAATAGTCGTATCTACTGTTTATAGTGAGTTCGAACGCCTATCAGGGGGTGGAACTATTTGACTGATGGTTGTCAGGTTTGCATTAACACGATACACGGTTGTAGATTTGCGGTATAGGAAAATAATCATGTTAGCTCTGAGAGCGGTTGCTAAAGCACCGCCCCAAAAAAATCGATCCACAGATGAGAAGTGTTTACCGACGTAGTTAATCATAAATGTTTACTTTCACTGGCTCGATGTACGATATCATATGTAGTCCTTTTATGAATGAAACATATTCACTTAATTCTATTGTTGAAAATGAATATACATATATATATATTTACAAGGCGTCTTTATAAAGTATTGTTTCAATGATACGTGTATATTTAATTCAGAATCAATCCTTTATTCACTTTAGATATACGGATACGTTGTACGTATAAAACATTGTTTCGATGTATTCTTTTATTAAACAAAATTTTTTTTTTATAAATACACTGATGCGTATATTATCGTTCCTATGGCACGTATTATTTTATTTCAGGATTAATCCTTTCTATAAATACACTCACACGGTGTCCATATAATAATATATCGTTTTTAATGAAAACAACTACCATATTTCAGAAATGAATCAAGTCTTTTTATAAATACACCAAACACAATGTAAGTACACAAGGTATTGTTTTGATTAAACGTATAATTTTATTTCAGAATTAATCCTGTCTTGTAACACACTGACATGGTGTGAGTATAATAGTATGTTTCGTTTAAACATATTCACGTATTTCCAAAATAATCAATTTTTTTAAACCTGCATTGACATACGTGTGTTTTCTAAATCCTATTTTGATTTCACATATTCCCTGATATCAGAGTTTTACTATTTGATATATAATACACTTTATTTCTCTATAACAGAAACACATGCCACTTATACACGTGCACCACATTTATCGACAAAGTATATTCAGGATGGTTGGATAGGTTTATTTGTCCATTAAGACCAATCGACAACCGGATCAAGGTGCTTTTCACTCCAAGCAATGTTTATATAGAGTAATTCCAGAAATTAGTCAGTTTATTTGAATACAATTCGGTTAATTATGTATTTAAGATGTGCAATTTTCTGCTATGTACAGAGAGAGAAACCCAAACATATTCCAATATAAATATTGTATTTAATGTTTAACATTATTGATAGTATGCTCAATGCTGGTTTGAAGATGCGCCGAAATTGTTATCAATAAATCATAACGGTCCGAGAGTAATTTGTCAGGAGAATACTGATTGTTTATCTGTTTAATAACACCTTTCCACCAATAAACTGCTCCAACTCTTTATTATCACTAGTGGAAGTGACTCATATACATACACATTTCACTTTAAATGTTTAGTACTTTATGGTGCTGCTAAATAGTTTAATGGTAGATGGGATGAGGCAATCAACGTTCGTAAATATAACCCCAGGTCAATATCCAGATTGAGTTGCCGACTATTTAAGGCATATCACCAGCGTGATATATGTATGGTATTTTCATTTTATTTTATTTTTCTTCCCCTTCTTCCCTTTTCTTTTTTTTTCTGTCGCTTCTCCTTTTCTGTTTCCTATTTCTTTACCTTGTCCTCCTAATCATTTTCTTTTTCCTTTTTTTCATTTTCATTCTCCTTCTCTTCTTTTTCTTCTTCTTCCTTTTCACCTTTCTTCTCCTTAGTTTTCTACTCATTTTTCTTCTTCATCTTCTTCTTTATTCTCTACATATTCTTTCTTTTATTCCTATTTTCTTTCTTTTTTCTTCTTTTTTTCTTCTTCTTCTTCACTTCTTCTTCTTCATTTCCTTTATATTTGATTTATCAATTCTTCGCATGCCTTATTCTTCCTTCTTCGGCCATGCGTATCTAACAGTGGTCTACTAAGATAATTTGTAATTATTCATAAGAATAAACAAAAAATGAAAGTTAAAAATAACTTATTACTAGTATATATAGCACAATAAGTAGACCACTAAAACAACATTAGTCAATCAATTAACGGAGTAAGTTAACCAATGGCCGTATCTAATGTTGAGTGAACTTGTGGCCAGACCCTTTTGCCTTAAAGGGATTATATTAGCATGTTACCGTAAATTCCCTGTCCTAAATAAACACGCCCAGCATGAATATACACTTATAACTTAGAGATATACCCGTCTAAAGTGTCTAATTGCATAACCTCTTTATTACAAACATCGGGTTTCTGAAGTCACATTTTTGTCATTGTTTACATTTGCCATTTTCAACGAACCGCTTTCGGGTTTCCGATCAATTATCGGATAACATCGTGAAGACTGGTTCCCGATCTGTTTTCAAGGCTTTGTTCGGGAAGTTTACGGAGTTCAATGTAAACATTGCGCAATACTTTATTAAGTTTTGGCCAATATTCTATTACTGTTAATTTGATAACTGTCAAGTAAATAAAGGTTATACGTCAATATATAAGCATTATTTTGTGCACACTGCATACAGGAAAAGTCTGGATTAACAGCGTGTTTGTGTTACTTGCCAATATAATCTCTTTAAATTTTAATATGTGTTTATATGGACATAAAATAAAACCAATTAACCGACCTTGTTAGTTAAGTGCAAAACATGTTATTAAAATAAAAATGAAATATGACTTTGACTTTTTAACTTTTATATTTTATTCAGAGTGAAATATGTTAAGAAATTGTTTATTTCACGTTCCATGGTCACGTTGAACGAGAGTCTGATAATTGAAAAGAAGCCGGTAGGATACTAAATGGCTGGAAATGTAAAAAGACATACTGGTGCAATTCTGTGAAAAATATCATCTTTTTACATACTTATGCATAGGTCAAAATTTTGAAATACGGCCGGTGTTGTTGATATTGGAGCCACCTTTAGGTGTTTTTGGTACACTTGACATTTAGCTCAGCGGTCAGCGATTGTCCACTATTTTTCAAGGGTCTTTACCAATTCAAAGCATCGATATTATATTGTAATATGCGTTTGTTTGCTAATGACGTCTACATACCGAGGGCTCGGCGCAACACTATTCTAACTTGTTTTTTTTTTTCAGAAAATATTTTTTTTATTTTTTTTGGTTACAATTCTTTAAATACACAATCTGTAAAAATATTATAGTTATATTCAAAATAGTTTTTAAGTTATTAAAATATTTAAAAAAATATTCTATCTTGGAATGATAATTTTCTCAGCGCAAGACTTGCAATCTTTTTTTAAATTTTAGAAGTAATTTTCTCAGTGCAAGACTATTGTTACTTGAGTTAGAATTGTCTTGTAATCTTTTTTTAAACTTTAGAAGTAATTTGTTTCAATGCAAAACTATTCTAACTCAAATAAGAATAATTTTACACATCAATTACATTTGAAAATTCTATATTTGAAGAATAGAACTACTCTAATTTGAATTGATGACATCATAATTTCATTTTGTATGTCATTGTCATTTTTGTTTATATTTGTACATAATTTGTGAGTTGTTAGAGACAGTTTAGATAGTTTAAATATAACTGTCATTGATTATGTGAAGTTTTATAGCTTTTGTTTATATTTTTCAATTGAAACTCATTGTTTCCCAAACTGGAGTCTAACAATTTCATGAAAATGCCTTCTTGCAAAATCATTTATTCAAGTTATAATCATTTAGTGAAATTTGCCTCAATCCCAATTGCACCAAATTAAAGAGATCTATATTGGTTTCACACTGTTTGTCAGAGCAGATATATGGGTTTTAGGGGCTTATAATAGTAAGTTTAAGCCGGATCTTATTTTATAAATATGACTGTTGGTTCATTGACTTGGAAACAAATAACAGTATAATTTTATAAAGGATTTCTCTACAATCTTAAAGGTTATGAATAAATTGATAAGAACCTGGTTAGAATATGAAATAGTGTCTATCAAACTTTGTTTACGCGCTTAAATCAGTTTAAATTCTGGGGAAAAATGATACCAATTTATATACACTCAATTTCCATGTTCCACTTCATTTAATCTCCAGTTAACTAATTTTTTACTATGAAATTGTCATTTGTCTGCATGTCTGCTCACCCATTTGTTAGTGCTTTGACAATACAGTGTCCAGCCTGTATATAACCATCACACATTACCATGCAAACAATTGAGCATTTATTACATACATCTATCATTCAAAGATATGTATTGCATAAATTCCAAATACTTTACTTCAATGTTGAAAAACAAATCACTTAAATGTACTGAAATGGACGAAAGACAATGTTTATAATTTTATGTCTGTCACAACTTTGTTACGACTTTGCATAAATGTTCAAAGCTTCGTTTAGACCCTCTTTCAACAAGGCGTTATGTCTTCATTGATAATCAATTATTTCTCTTATGTTGGCTCAGTCGTTAATGCATTTTACTGTCAATCCAGGGTTGGAAGTTTAGATCCATGTCCAGCCATAATCTCTGCGGTGATTATTCAAGAAATTTGTTTTTTTTGGGACTGTGACACCTTTGAAAATGTTGGGAAGTGATCAGTGACTTGCAGAGATTGAATTTTGTATGTCATATTGCAGCTGTCATTCAGTTGTCTTTTTCATAAATCCTAACACACTTATATTTTTTCACAGGTAGGTTTTTTAATAATTTGTATGTCGATGTATCTGAATGATCAATTCAGAGTAATAGTCAAACATAATATATTACAGACAGGGCTATCCCTTTTTATGACTCTTATAAGGGGCTGATTAATATTAAACATACTGTTACAATTGGTTAAAGAGCTAATCAATTCCAAAAATTTCAATTTTGGTCATGAAGTTTTATATTGGCTCTGAAACTTATTTCAAATTACCACTTGGTCCCTGCTTAAAGAGTTTGACTAGTTCCAAATGGTAAATAATAAAGGTACATTCTGAAAACCGTAAAGAACCTTTTTCTTTAGTTTTAAACAAAAACAAAGAAACAGATTTTCGCAATAAGATGACTATTGTAAATGATACACATAAACTGTTTTAAAGCAATATTCAAACTAAGATTTTGGTCACCTATTTCAGATATATTCAATAATATTATAGGAAGTATATTTGATATTCCATTCCAGTGCATGGATGATGCATTAAATTCCTTGAAAATGATTTGCGCTGTAGCAATTATGAAACTAAATGGTTGTTATCAGGTATTTGACTCTTGGAGATAATGCATTTGAATGTTGTGTTCTGATAACATAGGATTATTGACTAGCACAACAGTGTTTAAAAGCTATGCTTGATAGTGGAACTTTGTGTGGAAGATTCTTTAGAAAAATCAGTGAGTATGATTGGATAAATTGAGCTTTCATAGCATATCACTACACAGAAAGGTTAAATGACACCAAAAAAGAAAATACCAGAGTTGCTCTCCATGTACAAAACAACAAATTAACATACATCAACAAATGTATACAGAATGAATCTAAAACCTTGACACATACAGAACTGCAGAGTTTCAGTAAATTCTAACAAATATTTAATGTATTAATGCTTCTAATGCCATGCATGAACTGTAGTGGTCCTGTTATTGTCATCATTATTGACACCCTGGAATCAAACATGGGTACCACACACATGAACAAAATATGATAAAATGGACATGACACCACTTTGTTATCTGAAAATAGCACAATAAACTCTGGACACCATTGTATCCAATGAGCCTATACTAAGCATGCGATCAAAGACTCAGAATCTAGTGATAATGTACCAATATCTTTGTTTGAAAACTTTATATAAATTATGATATTTCAGAACCTAATGACTCGGTTTCAGATATATATATATATATATATATATATATCAAGAAAACAAAAACAAGTAGACCAAGAAAAAAATGCTGTTAAGACTGAATTTAGGTATGATAGATGGTGGGAAAGACCGGGTAGGCGGTAATAAAATTGTGGGTGAAGATAATACAAGTGGTGGTAATCACATTATAAATGGTGATGGTACTGTAGATGTGGATGGTGGCGGTATGATATGTGGTATTATTCATGACTGTAAAGTTAGTAGGTAGTTTGCAGTTGGTAGTTGGGGATTCGAATAACCAACTACCGACCAGCTGCCAGTTGGGGATTCGGATTCGTTATTATAATTACTATTTAATTTACATATTTTACTTGTGTTAACATGTTTAAAAATATAATCAATATTAAATTTAAATTAATATAAAATCTGAATTCCCAACTGGCAGCTGGTTGGTAGTTGGCGATTCGCGGCGAATCCCCAACTGGATATTTTGAATCGCCGTCTGGTGAGTATACTCATTATATTGAAGAACCAACCAGGCAAAAGTGTGTTATTTATTATTATTAACTGATTTTTAATTGAATTGATTTATTAAAAAAAATAAAACAACGATTTAAAAAAAAATCCGAATTCCCAACTGGGAACTGGTTGGTAGTTGGCGATTCGCGGCGAATCCCCAACTGGAAATTTTGAATCGTCTTCTGGTGAATATACTCATGGTATTGAAGGAACAGCGCGGGAACGGTGTTTATGTATTGTTAATAACTGTTTTTCTATGGAATTGATTTGTTTTCAAAAACAAATATCGATTTGAAAAAAAAAACGAATCCCAAATTTGCCATTTTGAATGACCGTCTTGTGAGTATATTCGTTTTATTGAAGAACCAAACCACCATTGGTGTTATTATTATCTTAAACCTGTTTTCCTTATTAAATTGATATGTTGAAATAATAAAACAGCGATTTAAAAAAAAAATCCGAATCCCCAACTGGCAGCTGGTTGGTAGTTGGCGATTCGCGGCGAATCCCCAACTGGACATTTTGAATCGCCGTCTGGTGAGTATACTCGTTATATTGAAGAACCAACCCGGCAAAAGTGTGTTTTTTATTATTATACTTATTTTTTATTGAATTGATTTGTTAAAAAAATAAAACAGCGATTTAAAAAAAATCCGATTCCCCAACTGGCAGCTGGTTGGTAGTTGGCGATTCGCTGCGAATCCCCAACTGGAAATTTTGAATCGCCTCCTGGTGAATATACTCATGGTATTGAAGGAACAGCACGAGAACGGTGTTTATTTATTGCTATGAACTGTTTTTCTATACAATTGATTTGTTTTCGAAAACAAATATCGATTTGAAAAAAATCCGAATCCCAAATTGGCCATTTTGAATCACCGTCTTGTGAGTATATTCGTTTTATTGAAGAACCCAACCGCCATTGGTGTTATTATTATCCTAAACCTGTTTTCTTTATTGGATTAATATGTTAAAATAATAAAACAGCGATTTTAACAAAAAATCCGAATCCCCAACTGGCAGCTGGTTGGTAGTTGGCGATTCGCGGCGGATCCCCAACTGGACATTTTGAATCGCCGTCTGGTGAGTATACTCGTTATATTAAAGAACCAACCCGGCACAAGTGTGTTTTTTATTATTATTAACTTATTTTTAATTGAATTGATTTATTAAACAAATAAAACAACGATTTGAAAAAAATCCGAATCCCCAACTGGCAACTGGTGGTAGATGACACTGTTGTAAGGTAGAAAGGTAGGTAGATGTGACGGTGTTGTGGGTGGTGATTGTACTGTGTGTATGTAATGGAGGAGGGGTTGGGGTGACAGTAGGGTTGATGATGAAAGTATAGTAACTAGTGACAGTATGGTAGATGGTGGCAGTGTGATAGGTGATGATGGTACAGTCAATGGTAATGGTAGCGTAAGTGGTGGTTGTATAATAGATTTGAATGCTATTGTGAATGATGATGGAACTGTAGATGGTAATGGTAGGGTAGGTGGTGGCAGTTTAATAGGTAGTGACAGTATAATATGTGGTAGAGTAAAAGGTGACAGTATGGTATGTGATGATACCAGTGATAATAGTAGGTTAGGTGGTGACAGTATTGTGGGTGGTGATTGTACATTCGCAGTGATGGCATGGTAGGTGGTGGCAGTGTGATAGGTATTGATGGTACAATCAGTGGTAATGGTAGGGTAGATGGTGGTTGTATCGTATCGTTGGCGATGCCGTTGTGATGAAACTGTAAGTTGGGATGGTAATGTAATGTTGATGATATAGTCATATGATACATGGTCTTGGTAGAGTAGGTGGTGCCAGAGTAGTAAATGCCTGCTCATCTTCAGGGAAATAACAGGTGATTGTCAGTTGAAATTGTTGGTTTTTAAGGTTTAATCAAACTGGGAAATAAATTGCAGCACTGTTAAGATAATGTTCTAACAAATAATTATCAGATGTTACAACAGTATTTCATATCCTGAGAATTTTTTATCCCTTAATGTAAGAAAAATTTCCATCAAATATGTTTTAAATTGGGAAGTAGCTGAATTTTGACCTCCGCTTTATAAGGTAGAACAGTCTTGATCTAAATGCCTGTTTAGAATCAAATATAAATAGTACAATGGATAATCCAGCAGTTTTATTTGCTATTTTATATGCACCCCTTTTAACTCAAAACGCACCACAAGTGTCAATTTGGATAAAAATATGATAATATCTGATGTAGGTAATATTTTTAAATTACAAAAGTAAACAAACAATTATATAAATGTCTTGATATTTATTTTACAAGCATTCTTATTCAAGTTAGAATACTTTTGCATCAAGAAATTATTGGATTAAGCAAAAAATACATTATCGCAAAATTAACTTAAGTTAGAATAGTCTTGCATAACAATTGCTGTAGAATAAGATACTTTTCACTTGCAAAACTTTTCTAACTTGATAAATGTGTTATAAAATCAAAATTAATTACATTTGATGACATACTGATATTGTTGTTTATTTATATGGTGTTTTAAGATGTGTATATGAAAAGACAATATTATAAAGCCAATATTGAAACTAAAAAAAAGTTTTTTCCACCTCCTGTAAAATTTCTGAAGTGTGAGTTAGCATAGTCTTGCGCCGAGCCCTCGATATAGTACTTAACCAAATGCTGATAATAGTGAATAAATATTGATGATACTAAATATAAAAGCCACGTGTTATATAAGTTTTATAACAGATGTCATTTTCATTCGGTTTGTATGCATATATATGCTCATTTGCCGCTTCTTTATCACAGACAGGTTCCGCTTCCTCGTCTGGTTACGGGTCTGACTGTTAATCCAGGGTCATAAGTTCGAACTCTCGGTTCGGTTACAACATTTATCATGACGGACGGGTGGGTGGTCGGACGTTCAGGGAGGTAAATCGATAGCATAGCGAACGAAACCACAATGTTTAGTTTAAACTTATTTATTTTACTTCGATTGTGAAATAAGTTCTTACAACTTAGACAAATCACGCTCGAAGTATTCCTGGGTAGAACCAGTACAAAGCATATGCGGGGAAAATGTCTTGCTCAAGGACACCACACATAGCCGTAGCGGAGGATCGACTCCACGACCATCCGATCATAGGTTCGGTGCTCTACCACTGGACCACGCGCTCCACAAAAAATGTTTAATTTCTCAGGTTTCATTATCATTATGTAACATAGGGATCATTTATGTCAAATATGAATGAATTTGGTTCATCAGTTCTTGAGAAGAAGATTTTTGAAATTTCACATTTTTATCCATTTTTTGGTCCCTGCTGGGCCCTTAAGGATATTAAATTCCCTTTAGAGGACCCAGTTTCAACTGTTACGACTAAACAATGCTTCATACATCAATATTATTGAAATAATACCAAAAATGGATGAGCAAAAAAACATAATTTCCTTATTGGGTCCCAATGGACCCTAGCCGTTTTATTTGAACAAACTTGATCCCTACCCATAGGGAGCATTTATATACGATAACATTTTGTCGGGAAGTGCCTTAATTAATATTGTTAGAACTTGTAGCCCAGTGTTTTTGCTAATTTGTGTGATAAATAAAGCAATAAAATATGTTTCAACTAAGCATTTATATCAAATATAAACAAATTTGGCAGGTCGGTTCTTGAGAAAAATAATTTTAAACGAAATTTCCCCTGTTAAACTGATAAGTCCCCGGGGCAGCGGGCATATTTTAACTATAGGGTAATGGCTTGAATACATCAGAGAATCTGATTAGATGATACTATATGCAAAATATCAAAGCTTTCTGAAACTTTGACGGGAAAAAAACATCTGATAAGACTCTGGGCGGGGTCAAATCCAATATCAGGGTCATGATTTGAACAAACTTGAGAGTACATCATGAAACAATACTTCACACCAAATTTGGTGAAAATCTGTCAAGTGGTTTCAGAGAGGAAACCGTTTGAAGCAATTAACGACGGCCGGACGACGGACTGACGACGAATATTACGCTTATCTGCGAGCCTTCGGCTCAGGTTAGTTAAAACACTGATGATTATGATCGAAAACTCACCATTCATCAATTCAGTTCGTATTCGCATATTTGCAAGCCATGGCCGATGTTATTCCAATAAATATTAACTAGTTCATATGTTTGTGTTGTATCATTATATCAAATATTATTTAAACGTAAATCATGAAATGTGAATAGCCACCACTCTTTACTAACTGTATACTGTTTACCAAATTCTCGGTTTGACATAGTGATCAGTTTATATTCTATACTGAACGGAACAACTAACCCGCCACTTTCGTATTTCCAATATCTTCGTTAAAATATGGAGTAGCGCTATTAAAATGTGTTTATGTCATTAACAGACAATAATGTAGTTTACATAACCTAGATGTTCTTTTGTATTCAAGGTCCCTATTTCAAGGAAACTGCTTTGATACTTGTTAAGAAAATAGAAAATATATAAAATGTCAGGTGGCGGGGTTAGCTGTTTCGTTCAGTATAAATGAAGGTGACATCGCGACACACGGTATGTTTACCTTCTTCATTCTGCCACATGACTTAAATATAAAATAGCAGTGCTTCAGTTGTTTAAACGGCGTTCTCTTCTGCAAGGTAATCGGTTTGAATATAACGTCGTTGCCATGCAGATGACGATTTCCGGTACGTCAGACTGCGCTCGCAACGTTGACCTACCAATATGATCGTTATCAGTGTTTAGTTATAAGTGTAAACGTATTTTATTACTAAAAAAGTACATGCAGTTTGAGGCTTTAAATTGAAATTTTAACGAAGCTCAGAGGGAATACTCGAAAGCGGGCGACTGTGATTTTTTATATTGTTTACTTAATAAACATTAAACAATAACATAACTGTTAATTGAAGCTAAAATATAAATAATAATTATGAATATCCTGATAATTTGCAAAGAATCGTTGTTGAAAGAGATATGAGTTAGCAAAATGTTTAAAAGTACACTAATTTATTCCATTATATTCTTGGTATATTGATATATGCTAAGCTCAATATGTTTTACTTATCAATGTCAGAAATTCCATGTGCTGGGATAAACATTTCGTTAAAACAAAACAGATATCACAGTCAGTGTTACTTTTATTTTGGCGACTATTTGAAAAATCTAACATTGGTCCATAACAAAAAATGTTCAGTAGGTACAACGTACACCGTATATTGCACTAAAGTGATAATATTTTTTTCCTAAAATTCCAAATGATTTTTGTTAACAGGATAAGTTCAAACCCAGTTAACTACTGTCTTTTTATACTGACATAAGCGATTTATGTGATTAATAAATAACTGATAAGTAAATGTGATTGCATTCTCATAACGGTAGAAATGAGCAATTTGAACAAGATTAGAAAATCAGGAGTATGGTGTTTTTTTTCATTTTAATTACTAAAAATGATTCTGAATTTAAAGGGTTGAATTTAACAAGCCACCTGTCGGCCCACTTAAATATTTCAACTAGAACACTATAAAGTGAATTTGAAGCTTGAATAGGGCTATCAGTTGTGATAAAAAGACATATGTCGTCCACAAAAAGATGAATGTTCGAATCAATTTCTTCGACGATATCATTAATATACAAAAGAAAAAGTAATTGTCCCAAAATAGAGCCGTGTGGAACAGCGTCTTTAATAAAAGCGCAGTCTTATTGGACATCGGGTAATACAACATGTTGTTTTTCTATGCAGTTATATAGATAGTGCTTACGACATTTGAAGAGATATCCAGTGATACCGTCAGCATTGAGTTTGATTAAATGTCCTTTGTGCCAAACACGATCAAATTCTTTGCTAATATCACTGAAGATGGCTCGAACTTACCAGATTCAAAGGATTCACAGAAGTGATGATATAGGTATGCAAGCTTGGTAATTAGTGGTATATAATAAATCACGGTTTATACCAGGTAACTCACCCGGTATAAACCGTGACTGTATTTTAGTTAAAGTGTGATTATCATGGAAAAAGTTGTAAACATGTTTGAATACATTTTTTTCTCTCCAAAAAAATTGGACTGGTAAGATGGTGGGAGGATTGGTGGGATAGGTGAATATTATTGTAATCAATAAGCGTCAAAATGTTTGTATCGAAAGAAGTTGTTTAATGATTTTGCTTTTTTCGACTTATTACCTCAGTACAGTTACTTAATATGTCTCTGCTCAGTATCAAGAAAATAAAAACCGAAAGAAGCACTAGTACTAACATTAATGCATATCTTATTATTTACATGTCTCTGATTTATGCTATTTAATAGGTCAATATATATAGATCTACGGTTTATAAAGATGAATTATTATTTTATTTTAAGTTATCTTTTGCTTGACTCGGATCACCGCCTTAAAAAATCGGAACAATAAACCCGAGGACCAGTCTACCGACAACAATGTACCAGACTACATCTTGATCAATGAGACGTGAAAAGATGAAAAGCAAGCGTCGTTAATGATCAAGACTATAATTTTTGCCATTTAAAGGCATTTCGTCGAAAATAAAATCATGATGAGCTCCCAAACTGACGTTTCTGATGTGAGAAAGGCTTTGTTTATAACATCACCAGTCGTCGACATAAATGAGAAAATCGGTAATAGTATTTTCTTAGTATACTTGAATAAAAGAAAGATGGAAGTATATATACAGGCACAATATTGAGTGCAGAGTTTGTGCTGTTTGTTTGCAGAGATAGGCGACTGGAGGCAATTGTCTAAATTTCAGGTGGCACATTTGCGTTTTCTAAATCTTGGAAACTGTTCCTGAACCAAACAACATGTTTTTGTTATTTGAGTATCAAAACAAAGGGCTTGACTGTAAACTTGTGAGGAGAACTTCTCTATTTTAAATAGATCTATTAAGAAATGAAGAATTTTTACGCTTACAGTTATTTTTTCGTGATCATTTTCAGCCCATTTTTAAAGTAATCATTATTAGAAACATTGATTAATATCAATATGAAATTTTTGCCACCAATGGAAACTTACTTCTTCATCTTTCTACATATTTTTTTTTATTTCTATTGCATGTTGTTAAAACCAAAGAATTATATAGAGAAGGAAAAGCAATTGATTTAGATTTTGTGAACGCTCGCATATTCACGCAAAATCTTGCAATATCTTGTTTTCAATGGGTGCAGGACGAAGCGTACCACTGTCTTTCCGTACCACTGCCTTTACGTACCATTTCAGGACGAAGCGTACCACATATATATAATATAGTAGTAAATACCTGGTGGGATGCTCGATAATACGTTGTCAACTAGGTGTGAATAACAAGTATCATTTGCTCAAGTCAGTGGTAAATTAAAGCAATCTGACAAAAAGAAAGTAGTAATGGGTATTATCAGGTTAATTAATCATGATTAATTGTAAAAACAGTACAATATAGTAATTGTATATTTGGTAATATAGAACGAGAAAACATATAGATGTGTGATCCCTGCAGTAAAAATATAAATAAATTATACTAGACCTTTTCAAAATTTAATTTATTATTATTCTCGCTTTATTTTCGCTATATTGCAGTACTTATCGATGCAAATTAGACGAGATGAACATTAGATAAAAAAAAAATAACATAATACACATTTGAACAAACAATACATTAATATTATTAAATTTTCCCTATATAATCTATATGTGGTACGCTTCGTCCTAGAAACTGGTACGCTTCGTCCTGGTACGGTTAGGCAGTGGTACGCTTCGTCCGACATTCTTTTCAATTATCTTAACTGCCATTCATCTCGGGAACGCCGATCAAAATTCTTTCACTGCAGAATGAAATTGTTGTTAAACAATACCATTCCCAGAAATTTGTGTATAAAATTGTTGAGGTACTTTAAATTACAAAATTTGTATACTGCAGCTAAAATTACAAATTACGATAAATTTTCATCCAAATCTTCAAATAGTATTGTTGGACTTATTATAAGATATTAAATGGACAAGGATCTCCTTCTCACATTATATAAAGCACTGGTAAGGCCTTACTTGGACTATGGTAATATAATCTGGTTTTCAAGATACTTTGAATACAAAATTGATGACATTGATTATACTGAGCTATTTATATTTTCTCTTGCTACAACCCAGCATATTGGGGTAATTGTTTAATATAAAGACTTTATTAAACTATATATAGGGATTTAGAATATATATATATTGTAACTAGCCCCTTTGATACCAGGCATCACTTGTGATGAATTTTGACTGCTCAAACTCATGAAACAGCAATTGGACAAATAAAATATCTTCATAGCTCAAATTCACATACATATTCTTGTTGCCTTACATCTGGGGTCCATTTCACTTTAACGTTCATAAATTAACAAACTTCGAGTGAAACATTTGGAATTATGAAATAAAGGTTAGGAAATGCATTTAGTGCGTTGGTTACTTATTTTATAAGCCTTATGAAAAGAATTCTTTTTAAAATTTGCAAAAATACTGTGAAATGTTCCTAGATGTAAAAATTTGTTTGTACAAAATTCTTAAGACTTGCAAAGGTTACTGTTAGTCACTTAGTGACCAGCCCATGGTCTTAACAAAGAGATGGGTCCTCACTTAGTCCCTCCCCACTTAGTCCCTCTGATGGTAAAATCTTGTTGGATCTCTGTTTGATGCAATGGATGATTAAAATCTGCACCAGATGGTTAACTTCCCAGCTAGGGAGCATAACACATTAGACCTTCTAATGAGATCTCTTCTAGAGCCAATACAAAATGTTCTTTCCCTTGACAGACTTAGTGATCATGATGATGTTGTTGCAGCGTCACTCAAAGTTAAGGTTCTCCAAAAAAAGAGTATGCCTAGAAAATGTTATGTATCTCTTTAGTAAAGTTGGATATGATGGAATGCATTTGCATCATTGGTAAATTGCATTTTATTACAAACAATATTTCAGTGGTCAATCAAACTAATGATTGTTGAAGGAAAACCAGTCAATGGACAAAGATTTTTTTTCTGTAATTATGGATAAATATATTCCTTCAAAGGTTAATTGGTTTTCAGGTGCCTTTCCAGGGTAAAAAGAATGATAAGGTGGACGAATAAAATTCACAAAAAGATTAAACAAACAGGCAGTGAAAGGTTACATTCAAAGTGGAAGCTGTTATGGTCCTGTATCACTATCTAGAATGAGTTGAAAGTTGCGCATGATACATACATGAATGGTATAATCAGCGACATATCTATGGTGCTACAAAGTTATTGAAAGGTTTGAATCCATCCAAAGCTTCAGGATCCAGATGAAGTTCATCCTAGGGTACTGAAGGAGTTGGCTAATGAAATAAGCAGTCTTTTTGCTCATATTTTCCAAATGTCACTTGATTTGGGCAAATTTCCCAAAGAATGGTCACTTAACTTGCAATCAGAAGTCATCTTTTAAAGAAAAATGACGGAGCTTTAGCTAGTAACTATAGACCTGTTTCATCCCTTGTAAGCTTTTAGAATGCTCTAAAATAATTGATGTATTAATTTTGGACCTCAAGAAAGCTTTTGATTCTCTGTCTCCCTCTCATGAGTTAATGAAAAGCAAGTTATTTAGTTATTGCAGGAAAGACATTGAAATGGAGCAACTCTTTCCTTTGCTACAGGCAGCAATGTGTAGTGGTAAATGGCACCAAATCAGATTACCGTAAGCAAAGGTACTGGTAGATACAAGTGTACCTTAGTGCCCACTTGGTTCTCCCAGTACATTTATGACATGGTAAAAGCCGTAGATTCGCCAATTCATCTTTTTGCAAATGACTGTGTTTGTTATAGGTCAATAAATAGTGAAGAGGAAAGAAACAGGTTACAAGAAGATATTGATAGTTTAGGTGTGTGAACTCGTAAATGGGGCATCAGGTTTCAGTCAAAGAAGTGTACCGTAATATTATATCTAGAAAGAAGTGTTCTGTTACTTCTTCTTATACACTTGAAGGCACACTGCAGGAAAATGTCAACTACATGTCAAATACTTAGGGATAACCGTTACAAGTGATTAATTTTTAACTTGACTATTCCATGAATAGAAGAGTTTTTGTACTCACCCTGGTGTTTGCACCTGTGTCAGTACCCAATTATTGAGTATCGGAATTGACACCCAGGGGTATCCAACAATGCCTGTTTGCATACAACTAATACTCATATATTTGACTTAATGAACAGACATGAGGTAATGTTTATTACATAGCCTTAGAAATGACGATTACGAAAAATAATAATCTGTCTCAACGTCTTTTTCTTCTTTACTAGTAATATAATCTTTATTTGAGATTAATCATAGCTAATAGAATTTAACATGTCCACTTGATGAAAAGGTGGATATATTATTTATAAAATTGTAATTTCATTTCAGATAATACGGCCAAAACCTTAAACAATCGACTGCAGATTGAACATGAGACAGATGTCACATTAAAAAATGCACAGAGAGGTATAAAATTTAGTATCATTTTAATTTCAGATTTATTAATATGATTGTTTTAAATCTATTTATTTTACATTGGTTTAGAAGGAACAGCACTTAGTGTAAATATAAATCTAGCTCATTGTTTTTCGAGGTAAAACCATTACCAAGCATGTGCAGATAAATTGTCTTGGTCAAGTACAAAACACAACCCTCCAGTCAGATGCTCTACCACTAGACCTCGAGCATTACACAATTAGGATGTAACAGCTGACTACCTAAAACACAAACTGTCCGTGGCAGGAGATCGAACCCATAGCACTCTCAACGGGATCTGATGCTCCTCTGCTAGACCATGTGCTATTTAAATGCTTATTTACAATATTCAATGGTTGAATAACATATTGCAGTTACTTCCCTTTTACCATTTAGTTTTACTTCTTAAAGATTCATTTGAATCAATATTTTAAGATTGCAGGAATAAAAGCTTTTGAAGTGAGCTATTCTGACAACTTCACGTGTCTGTCTTTCTTTTCTGGGCATCTATCTGTTTGGGTGTCAACAACTTCTTAAAGGGACTGGAGTATATCAGGATCTTTCAAAAGTTTTAAGATTAGCTAGGTTAAACTTATTTATTTTAATTCGATTGTGAAACAAGTTCTTACAACTTAGGCAAATCACGCTTGAAGTCTTCCTGGTAAGAACCAGTACTAAGCATTTGCGGAAAAGTGTCTTGCTCAAGGACACCACACATAGCCATGGCGGAGGATTGAACCCACGAAAATCAGCTTAAAACTTTTTTTTCCCCCTAATATATCATGCCTATGTGTACTCATGACCACGTATTGTCATAAGGATATCTTTTAAACATGCCAAAATAATATAATCAGACGCATAGTGTTCTGTTTTTTTATTTGTATTGGTTGTTTTTTTTTTTGCCTTATTCAACATTATTTTAATCATATGACGGCAATCAGCACACCTTATCATCATTCCTGGGATCTGCTAGATGGTTAAACAAATAAGACATACTTTGTCTCTGGAAGTCACTGACTATTTTCTTCTCATTTATTCAGAGGATGGAGACTCATGGATGTAGAACAAAGTTCATGACCAATCCTTAACAGAGATTGGTGGGGATTCAAACTCATTACTTGATATATGAGATGCTGGAGAAAAGTGAAATATTGTCAATGTTTGTAAATTTTGGCAATCAAAGTTTATTTTTGAGAATTGGACTGCATCAGAATAGTGGGCGTAATAGAACCAGAATTTCTAGAACAATGTCTACACAGTAGTTACTGATACAACATTGAACATTGAAACAGATTTTGACCATATTTTATTTCAGTAGTTAGTTTCAATCCTAATAGTAAATATAGTTAATACACTCACTTATATTTTTTCAGATGGCCATGAACAAAGAATGAAAAAGTTTCGTCAGATTGCCAAGCGTCTTCCTGAAGATGATTGGCTATACCAGCCAATAGAGCAGCTGATTGGATTAAAGTGATTTGCTGAACCCACCCCTAGAGCATCTGATTGGTTTAGAATAATTAGCTGAACCAGCCTAGTGATCAGCTGATTACTTTAAAATGTTTGGATAAACCCACAAATAGAGCATCAAGTTTGTTTAAAGTGATTTGCTATACCAGCTCGTAGAACAGCTGATTGGTTCCAAAGTATTAGCTGTTCCAGCTCACAGAGCAGCTGGCTGGTTTTTAATGATTAGCTGTACTAGCTCACAGAGCAGCTGGTTGGTTGTTAGTGATTGGCACAAAGTGAAACTGGCTAGTTGGAAACAAACGAGTATTCCTGTGTGTGGAACAGCTGATTAATTTGTGTTTATAAAAAGGCGTGTTGGCCGAGGCAAACCAGAGTCAGTGTTCTTTCAGTGAACCATAATAGAAATCATGTAGTTCGGATATTGTTACATTTACACATATCTAGATACCATAGCGAATAAAATCGTGAAAAGATATTATTCAATAGTGGACATTGAAGTTATAAGTATCAATTTGAATTTCCAATCAGAGACCTGAGAATGATCAGAAAATATGGAAAATTACTCATTTTTGGTTAAATGAATTAAATTTATCTGTTATTTTTAAAATCAATGTTTTCTTGTCATTTTTGAATAAAATTGCAATTCCTTTATTAAGTTTCAAATGAATACTAATCACCATATATATCTATAACTCTTGTATCAGGTTCATGTATCAAAATTTATGAACTCTGCAGAGATTCATAATTTGTGTGTATTAAACATTTGTTGATTAATTAACACATGTTCAAAGTTTATTATCTATGTTTTTAATCACACCTGAGGAAAACTCAAGGTGAGTTATTCTGGTCACTCTTCATCTGTGACGTCTGTATGTCCATCAACAATTGCTGAAATTGTCCACACTGTGGTAAAATATTTTGTATGGCTTTATGGAATGAAATCATTATGATTTAATTTTTCTTCTCCACAATAAGAATGCCCAGAATTCCGACATTTTGCATAAAACATTGGCCTATGGTGCTGTACTTAAATTACATAAACTATCAGTCTATGGCCCTGGGGTCAGTAATGGTCAGAGTATCAAATAGATTAAATAGAATTTTATAGGGAAAACAAATATGTCCGTCCATCCCAATTTCTTGTCTGATTACATGAATGGAAACATTTTAATATAACTAGGCACAAATGTTCAACACATCATTACGACAATGTGTAGAATACAAAAACAGATCTGTACCTCAAAGGTCGATGTCACACTTGAATTATAAAAACCTAATAATGTGTTCAAAACCCGGGGTCATATTCACCAACCATTCTTGAGAATATTCTTAGACTTGAGCTTGAAAATCCAAATTTCAACCTTAGATATATAGTTTCCCATGACAGATAGAATACTATTGAGGGTTTATTTGACTATATATTAGGTGTCTCAACATGCTTGCAAATTTTGACCTCAAACGATGGTCTCTAAGTGTGATTTTCAAAAATCATTCTTGAGTTCAAGTCTAAGAATATTCTTAAGAATGGTTGGTGAACACCACCCCAGGTCTGTATCTCAAAGGTCAAGGTATACATGAACGTTGAATTTATAACAAATTTCTTTTTTGTATGAAGAACAGATTTTTAGCTCTACTGACCAAAGGCCAGCAGGGCTTATGTCGTGGTAAATTATCCGTCATCAGTCCGTTAACCTTTTTCTTGTAGATGCGATAGCACCTTCATTTTTCATTGAATCTAAACCAAACTTGCACAGCAGTTATATAACCATAAGATCTCGGATGAGTTCTTGAACCAGCATCATTTGACCACAAATGCCACCGCCACAGGGCTTATAAGCACATTTTAAGTGAATTTTTAAAAAACATTTTCTCTAAAAGTTCAAGGCCTAGACCTTAGATATTTTACATGTAGCATTGCATTGGGGTCCCCTAAGAGATTTGTTGAAGTCGGGTCCCTGGGGTCATATTTGGGGCCGCCACAGGGGTCACTGTTTTACATAGATTTATATAGGGAAAATGTTGTAGACGCGATAGTACCTTCATTTTTCATTGAATCTTAACCAAACTTGCACAGCAGTTATATAACCACAAGATTTCGGATGAGTTCTTGAACCAGCATCATTCCATTACAAATGCCCTATTAGCACATTTTAAGCAAAATTTTAAAAAACATTTTCTCTGAAAGTTCAAGCCCTAGAGCTTAGATATTTTACGTGTAGCATTGCATGGAGGTCCTGTACAGCATCTGTTGAAGTAGAGCGTTCAGGTCCTCTTGGGCCTCTGGTTTTTGTATCTTGTCGTGCATGGAATCATTTTAATATATCAAGGTACAAACGTTTATCACATCAAACAAATGTCAGGTCAATCCTGAGCATTGAAAAGTACTTTTTATATAGCACTATGTTTTCATGTCCAGTTCACTCTTGCATGCATGGAAGGATTTAATATAGCTAGATACAAATGTTTTTTATGTAGAACACAATTGTGCAGACTCAGATTTGTATAGAAAGACTATCGTAACTAGTTTCATATGTTCACTACAACAGGACATTGTTCTTAGCACAACAATGCAAGTTCAAGGTCAAAAGTTGGCTTCTTACATTAACTACAGTCACTTAAGCCACAGCGATATGTTTTATTGCTCATCTGAGCAAAAGGCTCACAGGTGTCCATCGTTAACTTTTGCTTGAAACCACCATTTTTGGGTGTGAAGCATTCTTACATGAAGTGCTCTCAAGTTTGTTTAAATCATGATCATGCTGTCAAATTTTGCTTTACCCCAAGCCAATTGCTTATCAATTGTTTTGTTTTTTTTCTTCAAAACTTCAAGCCGGGCCCGATTAGCTTAGCTGGTTATGCGTCTGGCTATCAATCCAGGGGTCTTGAGTTTGAATCCCCGCCCGGCAACAGTGACTGTCCGTGATGAATGATATACGACATTGTGTCTCATTATCATTCGTCTCTCACGGCTGATTTAAGTGGAGACGTTATCAGTTACTTGCATAGATGGGGTGTGCTCGAGTACTGGTTAACCTTTCAGGATCCCAGGAAACTGTGGTTAGGTTAACTGATCGTCTGTTAGCCTTTGATGGCTTAAAAATGACGCTAAATATTCAATCAATCAATCAATCAATCAAAATTTCAAAAATCTTCTTTTCGGGAAGTGCAAGGCCTTTGATATTTTGCCTGTAGTAACAAGTAATGACTTTCAAGTCATGACCCTATGGTCAAAATTGGTCCTGCTCTGAGAACTGATTTGTTTAACTTATGGAAATAGTAATTTCAAATTTTTTCTCGAGAACTGACTGGCCTAATTTGTTGTGAAAGGGTTTTATAGTTTGTTCAAATAAATGCTAGGGTCCATTGGGGCTCAGTAAGGGTTACTTTTATTTTTACATAGGTACTGGTACTCTTCTTTTCTCATTTTTATTTTGGGGGGAGAGGGGGAGTATAATTTTAATGAAGGGGCTATAAAAGGGGTAAAATTGTGTAAATTCCAAAAAATCTTCTTGTCAAGAACTGTTGAGACAAATTTAATCATATTTGTTGTACATAATCCCTAAAAATCAGGGTTTTAAGTTTGTTCAAATGAAGATGCTATGATATAATTGTTGTGAATGAGTCCTTAAATGGGGATTTAATATCTGTAATGGGCCCAAAACGGGATAGAATTGTTAATTTTTAAAAAATTTATTTTTAAGAACCTATCAGTCATATTCATTTATATTTAGTAGGAATGATCTCTATGAGAAGGGGTTTCAAGCTTGGAAATATAAAAGGGATATGGCGCTTTGAATTCTAGGGGAAAACAGTGAATTTTATTTTTATCATCTGTTTTAGAATTTATTTAAATCATCTCGAGATCTGGAGTATTGTTCAGTCATAACAATTGAGACTGTGTCCCATAAATGGAACTTAATATCCAATAGGGGCCCAAAAAGGGATAAAATTATGATTTTTCAAAAATCTTCATAAGAAGCTATGCGCAGAATTTGTTTATATTTGATGTGAATAAGGATTTCAAGTCTGTTGCAGTTCAAATAAAGGGGCTAGGATTCATTAGGGAAAGGGGACTTTGATTTTTACATGGGGAAAAAAAGGGAAGGAAATGTTTCTTTCTCATCTATTTTATGTACTATTTTAACCATCTTGATGTTTGGGACATTGTTTAGTCATAACACTTGAAACTAGATCATTTAACATCCATTTATTACCAATAAGAGGTCAGCTGGGACCCAGAAAAAGATAAAATTGTGAATTCATCAATAATAATTTGGCCAAATTTGTTCATATTTGGTATAAATAATCCCTATGAGTAGGGGTTTCAAGTTAAATAAAGGAGCTATGATCATGTTTACACAGGAATATTATGGTAACACAGATACGTAACATTTTCTCGTTTATAAATTCTTCATGTGCTTATCCATTTTAACTTAAAACAGGTAAAAACATGTGAGCAAATATTTTGGCCTCTTGTTAGATAATGCAATTTTCAAAAAGTCTGGCAAAATTCACTTAAAATATTTATTTGAGTGGAGTGGCTCAACCAAACTGTGAATTAGTAGGTAATTTATTTTTAAATAAGACCAATCAGATATACGGAAACTATTTACGAGGAATGAAATTCTCTAAGCAGTTAAAACATAATTTGAAATACAATAGTGGTGGTACAGTGGTAGAGCACTGAACCCATGGTCAGAGGGTTGTGGGTTCGATCCTCCGTCACGGCTATGTGTGGTGTCCTTGAGCAAGACACTTTTCCGCATATGCTTAGTACTGGTTCTAACAAGGAAGACTTTGAGCGTGATTTGCCTATGTTGTAAGAACTTGTTTCACAATTAAAGTAAAATGAATAAGTTTAATTTATGTTTCAGATTTTTATTTGACAAACTCGAATATAATTTTGTAAACATCAGCAACTAGTAATTTTATGTTAACACAATGTAGTTTTACGTTGTGTTAACATGTTTTATATTGTTATTATTGTGTATGAAATTTGAATTGTGTCAATACTGTTAAAATCATTATTGTACACCCTTTGCGTTTTTAAATTGGTTGGGTGTACATTTATATCACACAGAATAGCGTCTCGAGATACATATTGCCTCATGCAGAACTTGTATGAATGGAAACAAAAAATACACATGGAGAAAATCCATCTTGGACTGTAAATCTGTTAGACATTGCTTGTCGGTAAATAAGATGCCCATATCGTTATTGTTTTATCAATCGGCGAGCAGCACTCATATGTGCAGTAATACTAGAATCCAAAATGTTAAAGGGCAACACGGCAATGTTGAAAGCAATGCTACCTGTGTGTGCATGCATGCATCATACTCAAAAGTATTAACTTCCTTTTGTTTCAAACTACTGGTTTTGGGATGGATTTGAAAATATTAGTGAGAACTCCAGTTGATGTTTTTTTTTATTATGTCAATACATATGTCTGATGAAATTACAAATCTATGTGCAAAATGTGTTGCCTTTTTTAACTACTTATGTCCCTTTTTGTAACGAAATTAAGGGTATTTGCACATGCTGGGATACTTATTTTAAACTCTTATTTTTATCGTGTGGATATATCCCTATATGCTGTTTAGAAACAGTGTTGTATGAAAATTAATCAACTTTCTGCATGTCTATTTAATACTATTATTTTTTCCCCCACCATTGCAGGTATAGCATTATGGTCCGTCCCTATATGCATTAAGTATGTTTAGGCCACCCCAAGGTCAATGTAGCTGCAAATATTTTCATTCCAGTTTGTAAATGCAGCGGATCGTCCATTTAAAAGCAGGTTGGAATGTTCTACAAGAAATGTAGCCAGAGGGCAGGAGCATCTGTGTTCCACGAACACTTTTCTATGTATTTAAGAGTTATATTTGACAAAGCTGTGCTGACATATAGTAATATGTCTTGTAATACCTGAAGTTACATTATAAACATTTTATTGAAATCGATAAAAACACTAAATAATGGAATTTGATAAAGTTTAGCCTAATATAGGCTACAGCAGGGCAAGTGTTGCATTATGTTTGTATCTATTTTTGTGAATTTCCTTGTATCCTTGTCCAAATGTCACACTTCCGCTTTCCGTTTTGATTTCAGGAAAAACTGTCTTCTTTGACGTCATTTTTGTATCCTTTGTCGTCTTTGTTGGTTTTCTTTCAGATTTCCTACGCTCAGTCTGCTTCAAAAGTGCATTTAATTCTTTTTCTGTTTCATCCAGTGATATACCTTGTATTTTTTTGAAAGATGGTTTTGGGGATTTCTTCTTGGCAACCAAATGCTTACTATCAGCTGCAGTTTTATCAACATATGTCGCCTTTTGTATTTTTCTCGTGTCCTTTATATCGTCTGTCTTTACATTTATATTTCGGAATTTCCTCTCAAGAGAATCAACTCTGTAGCTGGCTCCATCCAAATCTCCACGTACTCGCTTATTTTCTTCAACCAACCGATGATTGCTCATCTGCAGATCTGCATATTTGTTCTTTAGTATTTCCCATTGTTTCTTTTCCTGGATTAAAGCCATCTTTTCTTTGTCCATTTCTCGCTGTTTTCTCTTAAATTCTTTCAACTCCTCTCTGTCTGGGTTATTTACATTATTTTCTCTCTTCGTTTGCTTGTTAACTATTGGAACTTTCTTCATTTTTTCTGTCATTCTCAATCGGTTCATTAAACGCCTTATTTCTGAATCCATAGTTGTTATTTTAAATTCATAGTCTTTCAGTCTCTTTACTTCTTCTTTCAAATTAATCGTTTCCTTTCGAAGTTGTTCTCTTTCTTCCTCTCGTGCAGTTTTAGCAGTTTCCATTTCCTGTTTGAGGATATTGAAGTTTCCCCTTTTCTCAGTTTTCAGATCAGCAAGTTCACGCTGTGCTGTATGAAGCTGTATTCTCGCATCTCTCAGTTCTTCACCTGAATCCTTTTCAGTCTTTTGCATAAGTTCAAACTTCACAGTTTTATCTTCTAACATGTTTTGTATTTGCTCTATCTGCGCTTTCATGTTTCTTAGCTCAAGCGCCTGTGCATCAATAACCTTCTGTAGCATTTCGTTTTCATATTGTAACGTTTTGACTTCATGTTCACATTTACTATTTAGTTTTTCCTGTTCTTTAAGTGCTTGTTTAGTTTTCTTGAGGTCGTTGTCAAGTTCCATGATCTTCAGTTTCGACACACGCTTTTCTTGTAGTAACTCATTTTCTAGAACCTGCCTTAATGCGCTAAGATCTTTGAGCTTGTCTTGTAAGGCAATGTAATCGTCATTTAGGCTCTCACCGCCTTTAATTAATACAGACATATCATCAATGTGATTTTTCTTTGCATTTAATTCATCTTGCAATTTCTTGTTTTCGAGCTCAATATTAGCAATTTTACTCTCGTATACGACATTTTCCGATTTTAACTTGTCATTTTCTTTCAGAAGATATATTGCTCTTTGCTTGCTTTGTTCCAGTTCGTTTAACATTTCAGTTTGCTTTGTCACTGCATCCCTTTCTTTAGCTTGTGATTCTGCATCAACAATTACGCTTGATGCTCGGTCTATCATATCGACCTTCTCTCTTTTCAATTTGTTTAGAACTCTTATCTCTTCTTTCAAATTGTGTATCTGAACAGTTGCATCTTTATTGCTGATTTGAAGTGCTACAAGTTGAGCTTGAGTACTGAGGAACTGTTGTTCTTCTTTTGTCTTCTGTTCTACATCGGGTATTTGTTCTTCAAGGTCCATTACCATTTCCTTTAATTTTTCACGATCTGCTTGGAGTACATCACATCGTAGCTGCAGCTCGTGCTTGTCACCTTGAAGGAAATCGTATTTATTTTGTAATTCATTTCTTTCTTTATCCATATCTGCAATTCGATATTCATATTGTTCCCTTTCCTTAATAAACATTTTCAACTTTTCTGTTATTTCATCATGTTCTTTTTCTAAATCGACAATTTTTTCGTCCCTTGCCCTTGTTGCATATTCTGTATCGAGTTGAGCCTTTTGTGTAAGTAATTGGTGTTTAGAATATAACTCATTGTATTCCTTAACTTGGTCCTCCTTGTCGTCTTCTAACTGTTTAATACGGCGTTTGTAAGCTTTGTTGGCCTCTCGTAAATGTTGTCTATCCTTGTACACAGCATTATAAGATTCTGCATTGTCAGCGCCAACACCTTCAGGTGTTTCCAATTTGGAGCGGAGTATCTGGTTTTCATTGTATAATATATCAAAACTTTTAAGCATGTCAGTGGCTTCCTTCTCGAGGTTTTCCAATCTGCGTTTATAACCAATCTCCGCCTCAAGGAGGTCATCTCTCTCTGCCACCACCAACTGGTACTCCACATTAATCACTTTCGGCTTTTCGACGACTGTCATGCCATGTTCGTTTTTTTTGCCCATACTTTCGTTTTAAATCATCTGTCACAACATCCCATACGTTTGCATCAGGACATCAAACTTTAGTTTTGCTTTCTTGCCTGTGGGAAGGAAATATAAAACATATTCGTGATAAAATAAGAATACTGATACAATTTGAATTACTAGACTAGTAAAACACAAACAGGATAAAACATTTCTCAAGATTTACGATATTGTATATATCCCTTATTGATTTATAAAATGTATTGTTTCTTCTCTAGCCGCCACCACACTGTTTACTGAATCTGCGCAGTGTTAAGAATGAATGGATTTTGGGTGATTAAAGGGGCACTCGACAATGCTGAAATCTTTACACCTATATATACACTATATATATATATATATACAGATATTATTTACTATCAGAAGAAAATATGATATATATAGATATTGTTTTAGATATTATTAACTAAAGGTACCGTAGACAACCAAATGGATATATTAATATTCAACTATTTACCAGCTGAAACTGTATATTTTTACAGATAGTTAACCGTTTTCATAAAACTAGTTGTTGCACAGTATGACTACAATAACGTTTAAAAATACAAATTGGTATATCTCTTTTTTTTCAAATTATACATATACAGACTGACAAAAGCACAAACAAACAGAGATGAATACCTCTTGTACGTTTGTTTATACTAAATTCTAAAAGGATAGCAAAGGGAGTAGGGGTAGGGCGACGGGGGACACAGGGGGAAATAGATGTAAGCAAAGCTTGGCCAAAGAGAAATGTATGCTTTACAGATTAGAATACTGGATCCATGCGGTATCAGATTTAAAGTATTTGAAATATTTTAATGATAAACAATAATTGAATTCAAACTTAAAGTTATGTCTCAAAAGTAAGAAAATTCATTACCTTATTTTTAAAAGATTAAATCCCGCATTTTTACGGAGACCTGTTTACGTGAATTGTGTGACCATTGACGTGCTGCGGGCCTACAGTTAGTAACTATACGATCGATTGCCCCTTTTGTTTTCTGTTTAACAATTAGAAATGTTAAGGCATGATTGTCTTCTGTCCTTACTAACTTTTAATCGCGTTTACTAGTGCCATTGTGTGTATTGTTACAGTTAAAACAAAATACAGTGTATAGATCCGCAGATAAAACTAGGCTATGTATAAGGTGTTGCCTGAAACAATAGGACCGTCCCGTGTCGGTTATGTGTATGAAGGGAGGTCACTCTTGATAATGTAAAAATAGAATTGTCTTTCATGTAAGTACGTATTTCGAATTACAAAATCTGCTTCCAGTCCATATATAATAACATGTATTCTTATAACTTTAATGCTTTAGATAGCTCAGTCGGTATCACGCCTTACTGTTAAGTTCCAGGGGTTATGGGTTCGAATCCCTGTCCGTTTCTGTGATTTTTTTCTGCAGTCACGAGTCTCCCATTTCTGAATACTTGGGGAAGTAGTCAGTGACGTTCAGATAAAGGGTGTCTAGTAAGCTCACTGTTAAACTGGATGGCGGGTCTTTGGAACAGTGATGTAGCGTTCTGACCACCATTAAATACATACATACTTTTGGGAAATAATAATCGATCTGGGTGAAGATTATTTGAATAAAATTGCAAAATTTCAATAAAAGTATATTTTTTTGAATACAAATTTTATTTGCTAACATTTGCAATTTAAAACATTACATTTATGTAGCAGATTTGTTTATTGAATACATAATTAAAGAGTTTAATGCAAAGTGTATTAGAAACATTCCATTTTCTTAAGAAATAAATAATAAAATGACCCGCAGAACATTTCATTTCACCTCACACGATTAGTCATTTATCGCGTTCTGCACGCACAAAAAATATAATTACACACGTTTTGCTGTGGCATTGTCGTTATATGACTATAATAATTCGATATAAATGTTTAATGGTTATTATTAACAATGATTAAACATTGAATCATGAATTTATATCGGAAACATATGTCACTATATAGAATACTCCAATATATAGTTTCCAAAATGATTATCCTCACACTTTTCCAGTTTACACAACTAATACATATTCCAACCGACAATTCCTAAAAGTTTTAACTTACACTCCTAGTACAGTTTCATAGTTTCCGGCTTACACTCCTTGTATATCTTCGTAATTTCCGGCTAACACTCCTAGTACAGTTTCGTAGTTTCCGGCTTACACTCCTTGTATATTTTCGTAATTTTCGGCTTACACTCCTAGTACAGTTTCGTAGTTTCCGGTTTACACTCCTTGTATATTTTCGTAATTTCCGGCTTACACTCCTTGTATATTTTCGTAATTTTCGGCTTACACTCCTAGTACAGTTTCGTAGTTTCCGGCTTAACACTCCTTGTATATTTTCGTCATTTCCGGCTTACACTCCTTGTATATCTTCGTAATTTCCGGCTAACTATATTTTCGTCATTTCCGGCTTACACTCCTTGTATATCTTCGTAATTTCCGGCTAACACTCCTAGTACAGTTTCGTAGTTTCCGGCTTACACTCCTTGTATATCTTCGTAGTTTCCGGCTAACACTCCTAGTAAAGTTTCGTAGTTTCCGGCTTACACTCCTTGTATATTTTCGTAATTTTCGGCTTACACTCCTAGTACAGTTTCGTAGTTTCCGGCTTACAGTCCTTGTATATTTTCGTAGTTTCCGGTTTACACTCCTAGTACAGTTTCGTAGTTTCCGGCTTACACTCCTTGTATATTTTCGTAGTTTCCGGCTTACACTCCTGGTACAGTTTCGTAGTTTCCGGCTTCCTTCGTTGTATATTTTCAAACTGATAATCCCCCTTTATTTTTCAACTCATTCTACCTGCACAGTTTCCCACTTGCACTTATAGTTTGTAATTGACGGTTTTGTACAGTTTCAAGCCTAGATTACCGGTAACATTTCTAAATGACACCACCCGCACAGTTTTAGGCTGTTTCAAAATCACAGTCGTTGTACAGTATCCAGCTTACTATACTGGTATAGTTTCAAGCTGACAATTTCCACACCGTTTCCAGCTTACATGTTCCATCCTGTTCCCGGCTTACACACCTAATACAGTTTCAAACTGACACTCAGGTCACACTCTTCGTAAAGATTCCAGCTTACACGCCTGCATGTAGTACAGTTTTCAATTGCCACTCATGTACATTTTTCAATCGACTTTCCCTGCACAGTTACAGCTTGCACTCCAAGTACAGTTTCAAACTGACACTTTCGCACAGTTTCCAGCTTAAGCTCTACGTACAGTTTTCAGCTTACACTCCTGGTACAGTTTCCAAATGACAATCTCCGCACCATTTTCAGCATATACTTCTAGCAAGGTTTCAAACCAATACTTTTAGTACAGTTTCCAGCTTACACTACTGGGGTAGTTTGAAATTGACACGTTTCATATAATTTCCTGTTTACACTCCTAGTACGGTTTCAAATTGGCACTCCCCGTACAGTTTTCAGCTTACAACATCCGTACAGTTTCCAGCTTAATATCCAACTCGCTCTCTCCATACACTTTCCACATTGTAAAGTTTCAAAAATGACACTATTTGTGCAGTTTCAATCCTACACTACTATAGTACAGTTTCCAGCCTTCACTATTATAGTACACTTTCCAGCCTACACTACTAGTACATTTTCCAGCATACACTACTAGTACAGTTTACAGCCTACACTACTAGTACATTTTCCAGCCTACACTACTAGTACAGTTTCCAGCCTTCACTACTAGTACAGTTTCCAGCCTACACTATTATAGTACACTTTCCAGCCTACCCTACTGGTACATTTTCCAGCATACACTACTAGTACAGTTTCCAGCCTACACTACTAGTACATTTTCCAGCATACACTATTATAGTACACTTTCCAGCCTACCCTACTAGTACATTTTCCAGCATACACTACTAGTACAGTTTCCAGCCTACACTACTAGTACATTTTCCAGCATACACTATTATAGTACACTTTCTAGCCTACCATACTAGTACATTTTCCAGCATACACTACTAGTACAGTTTCCAGCCTACACTACGAGTACATATTCCAGCCAACACTACTAGTACATTTTCCAGCATACACTACTAGTAAAGTTTCCAGCCTACACAACTGTGGCTAGTTTGTTGATAACTCTTCGGTATGCCAGAGGTCGCATCCCGGAGGTAATTCCTTTAAAAAACAATACTCATTACTGGTTCTGCCCAGAAAGCACATTAGGGAATTTTTCATATGGGCTTCGAGCTTACTTTGCCATCGAGATACACTAAGTTAAATAAATGAATGATTTAATTAATTTATTAATTAGTTAATAACTAGTGAATGAATGAATAATGAGTGAATGTTCATAGAACGTTGATACATACAGAACTGCCGAATTTTGTGTCGGCTCATTGTGTCGACTCATGTGATATATACGGGCCATCCTTCTCTTGGAATCACTCGTGCAGCGCCCCAGATCTAATCATGGGCTAATATTACAATCTTAATAAAATCAGACCAACTTTAAGCTTCCATACTCTACGCAAAGTATGGAAACTTAAAATTTGATTTGATTTTAATGAGTTTAATGAGATTGTAAGTATTACATCCGTTTGGGGGATTCTATCCTTCTGTAGAGTTTACTTATTACCCGAAAGCCACATGGGGTATTTGCAAAATGAAAATCCCTAAGCAGTCGTTGTAGTCACTAGTATATAAGGGTAGACATTTTGTGTTAAAGTTTGCACCTGGGCGTGTTGGGGTAGTATTGATAGCATACCTCACATAATACATTACTATTACCATAGACCAGCAGATAAAACATTTTTATTATATATCATTATGAATGCTTCAATCTGATTGGTTGAATTACGAACATAACTGGTCAAATAATATACTATCTACATTTTAAGTGGTTAGCGGTTAAAAATATTTCTCCAAGGAAAATGACTATATCATCGAAATATATGCGTGGCAGTTATTTCTCTAAACAATATAATTATCACCCTCAACAGAATGTAATAGTTAACCAACATAATGGAAGCTGAGAAGTCAATGTATGTATATATCATGACTGCCACTATATATAAAGTATATCCATTAACATTCTTCCGACCTTCGACAATCACAAAGTTGATAACTTGTTACCTCTGCGATCTTGCGACAATCACAAGGTCGACATATCACCTCTGCGATCTTGCGACAATCACAAGGTCGTCATATGCGATCTTGCGACAATCACAAGGTCGACATATCACCTCTGCGTTCTTGCGACAATCACAAGGTCGACATGTGACGTCTGCGTTTTGCAACAATCACAAGGTCGACATATCATCTCTGCATTCTTGCCACAATCACAAGACCGACATATGACGTCTGCGTTTTGCGACAATCACAAGGTCGACATATCACCTCTGCGTTTTGCAACAATCACAAGGTCGACATATCACCTCTGCATTCTGGCGACAATCACAAGGCCGACATATGACGTCTGCGTTTTGCGACAATCACAAGGTCGATATATCACCTCTGCGTTCTGGCGACAATCACAAGGCCGACATATGACGTCTGCGTTTTGCGACAATCACAAGGTCGACGTATCACCTCTGCATTCTTGCGACAATCACAAGGTCGACATATGACGTCTGCGTTTTGCGACAATCACAAGGTCGACATATCACCTCTGCGTTCTTGCGACATTCACAAGGTCAACATATCACCTCTGCATTCTTGCAACAATCACAAGACCGACATATGACGTCTGCGTTTTGCGACAATCACAAGGTCGACATAGCACCTCTGCATTCTTGCGACAATCACAAGGTCGACATATCACCTCTGCGTTCTGGCGACAATCACAAGGTCGACATATCACCTCTGCATTCTGGCGACAGTCACAAGGCCGACATATGACGTCTGCGTTTTGCGACAATCACAAGGTCGACATATCACCTCTGCGTTCTTACGACAATCACAAAGTCGACATTTGACGTCTGCGTTTTGCGACAATCACAAGGTCGACATATCACCTCTGCGTTCTTGCGACATTCACAAGGTCAACATATCACCTCTGCGTTCTTGCGACAATCACAAGGTCGACATATCACCTCTGCATTCTTGCGACATTCACAAGGTCGACATATCACCTCTGCAGTCTGGCGACAATCACAAGGTCGACATATCACCTCTGCATTCTTGCGACAATCACAAGGTCGACATATCACCTCTGCATTTTTGCGACATTTACAAGGTCGACATATCACCTCTGCATTATTGCGACAATCACAAGGCCGACATATGACGTCTGCGTTTTGCGACAATCACAAGGTCGACATATCACCTCTGCATTCTTGCGACATTCACAAGATCGACATATCACCTCTGCATTCTTGCGACATTCACAAGGCCGACATATGACGTCTGCGTTTTGCGACAATCACAAGGTCGACATATCGCCTCTGCGTTCTGGCGACAATCACAAGGTCGACATATCACCTCTGCGCTCTTGCGACAATCACAAGATCGACATATCACCTCTGCGTTCTTGCGACATTCACAAGGTTGACATATCACCTAAACGTTCAGGGGCGTAGCTTGGCTGAAAACGATGTGTAAGCACATTTGTAGGGGGTCCGGGGCAAGCTTTCCCTAAAAAAATCAACTTGACTGTCGTAGGTGCGTTGACGTATATTTCTTATGTTTTAGAGGCCTGCATGGATATCCTTAATATTCACTGTTTTAGCACGAAATAAATTGATAATAAATGTAATGTTTTAAGGTTTGTTCACTTTAATAAAGGGAAAATGAAGCAGCCTTCTGCCTTTGGTTTCAAGCGGCTACTATTTTTATACAACAGGTGTTACAAAGTTTATAGTTTATTCCCTGGAAGTCCGATCTTTATTGTATTTTTGGCATTTTTGGCATTTTTATTTTTTCTATTACTCTTATAAAAAAGTGTAGGTAGGCAGCTACGCCACTGACGTTTTACGACATTGACATGTTCGCCATATCGTCCCATTAGAGCAATAAGGTATCAAGTGTATATGAAATAAGAATGTACTTGGTACCTTTTTGCACTAATGGAGCGAATTATGACCTCTGCGTTCTTGCGACAATTACAAGATCGACATATCACCTCTGCGTTCTGGCGACAATCACAAAGTCGACATATTACCTCTGCGTTCTGGCGACAATTACAAGGTCGACATATCACCTCTGCGTTCTGGCGACAATCACAAGGTCGACATATTACCTCTGCGTTCTGGCGACAATTACAAGATCGCCATATCACCTCTGCGCTCTGGCGACAATTACAAGATCGACATATCACCTCTGCGCTCTGGCGACAATTACAAGATCGCCATATCACCTCTGCGTTCTGGCGACAATTACAAGGTCGACATATCACCTCTGCGTCCTGGCGACAATCACAAGGTCGACATATTACCTCTGCGTTCTGGCAACAATTACAAGATCGCCATATCACCTCTGCGTTCTGGCGACAATCACAAGATCCACATATCACCTCTGCGTTCTGGCGACATCACAATATCGACATATCATCTCGGCGTTCTGGCGACAATCACAAGGTCGACATATCACCTCTGCGTTCTGGCGACATTTACAAGATCGACATATCACCTGTGCGTTCTGGCGACAATTACGTTTTTTCAACAGTGATCGTAAATTAGGAAAGTTAACTTTACTAGGTAGTCGACCCCATCCCCTTTTTATTTTGATTTTCTATAGCTGTTATGTGCATCTTGATGGGAGTATAGGTTCATTCAATATTTGGGAGTTTATTTTTACAGGTATCCGAAACTGAGCAGCAACTTACTATATAGTGTATCCCGGAAATCAATAGTGAATCATGAGATGACTGGTTTTAAAAATGCTCCCAATTAAAATCTAAAGAAACGGGTTTGAATAACAAAACATCTCCACCAACGCACGTTTAATGTTTTAATAAATAGATAAGAACACATTTTTCTAGTACCGTTTACTTAGTTTGATATATTAAGTTTTTGCTACTGGCTCCTGTTTCACCAACATATACTTAAATACTTAAAAACTTAAATATAAGAAAAGCAGCCATGTGATCATGATTTTAGACTGGTTCCAGTAAAACTGCATATGGTGTCATTGATATTGATTATATAATAGATAAATAACCAGTCAAAACTTAGTTAAGTTTTTAAGTATTTAAGTTAAATGTTGGTGAAACAGAAGCCTGGTCTATTTCAACAATCTTATAGGTTTTTATTTAATACTTAAAAGTTTAACTCAGTTTTGATTGAGTCATTTATTTGTTATATACTCACTGTCAATTAAACTATGTATGCAAATTACTTGAACCCGTCTAAAATAATTCTCATCTAGCTGTTTTTCTTAGATTTAAGTTTTCATAAATGTATTGGTACAACAAAATCCAAATTAAATGTATATTGTCTTTTGAAGAAGTGAAGATAATGTAAATAATGTTTTACATTCTCTGTGTTTCATCTACGCTTTTCTGGGGGCAAAAATACCAAAATCTATGTGTCTAATGACTCCTTAACAACACAGTAACGTGGTCTAGTGGTAGAGCATCCGGCTCGCATGTGGACGGTCATTGGTTCGATCCCCGGCCGGCTCAGCATTTAGACGAAAGTACTATGTCTGGTCGAGCAGGTGTCTATGACTTGACGGGGTATCGTACCATGTGTCTGCGGCATGATGCTCCAGCGTGGCAGCACTTAGACTACTGCCTCAAGTAGACACCGTTACGATAGAACTGAAACATTGTTGAAAACAATTCACAAATATTCTCTTACAGGAATCGTTTACTATAAGCTCATTTTACGCATATTCAACGCTGACGGATTAAGAGGGGATACATGGAGTTTTATCAGGATTTTTCAAACTTTTAAAATTAGCTAAACACATGTCTTTCCAATATATCATGCTTATATTTTGTCACTGACCCTGCCAAAATGATATATATTTAAACATGACAAACTAATATATTAAAAGGCGTTTCCTAACCAGGTCTACGCGCCTAGGTTAGACAAAAATAGATTCCCCGCTTAAAAGTGCAGCATATTTTGTGACGTATTAAATGAGTTACGTGATTTCATTTTGATTTCAATTTTATCCGTTATGCACAGGGGCGGATCCAGGATTTCTGTTTAGAGGGGCTCAACACAATATCTGAACCGGCATGCACGTTTTTTAGTAGAGATATGGTGAATATTAATAAAATACAGGAGTTTATGGGGGTGGCTACGCCGGGTTTTTAAAGAGTAAATCCGCCATTGATACTGGCTTACACGCAGTGTTTAAGTGCTGTCTATTTTCAGGATTGGGCTCTTTCAAGTTTACCACTCTAAGTTAAATATCGATTTTGTCACATTTTGGTGAATTTGACATACCAAACCAATCGGATTGTATTTATTAATGGTAATGAGATGCTTTTGACCTTATTAACAATTATTTTCTTTAAGACATTTATAGCGTTTCTTTTCTGACATATTCCCTTTAAGACCTTCTCCCCGAGATTGTCTGAATAACAGAAAAACGCATATATTTCAGTGAAAATGATGAAAAAATCTTGGAAATTTAAAAAAGTCCGCACTGGACCCTTAGATTGAAAATACCGTACTCGCTTGTGTATAATGCTCGCTGTGACAAATAGATTGTTTCACGTGCAGCGGATGTATTTTCTCGCAGCAACTTTGAATGTAGTTATGTTTTTGAAACTCTAATTAATATCTTCCAATTTCAACAATTTATTGTCGTCTGTTTCATTCTGCTGTTTCTTGATAGCGTCTTTCTTGGCCCTGCTGTTATCGGTTCTCGATGCCCAATTTTTAGACTTGGCGTCTTTGAACCCGTCTATTATTTTCCCAACTACCTTTTGGTCTTTAAATCGGCTGCCTACAACGTCAGCTTGCTGAACGTGGTCAAGCGCGGCTTGTAGACGATAATTCTCGTCTAGCAAGCGTCTGTTGTCGACAAGAGCGTCTGTAAGCTGCTCGTGTACATCTTTTAATTTGGTGTAAGCATTTTTGGACTCCATGTAGTGTGCTTTGGTGACTCCATTTGTATTTTGGTTATTTACCGTAGGATTACCTGTCTCTTCTCTTAAACGCTGATTTTCGGCTTGCAGACGCTTGTTCTGATTATGCAACTGTGTAGAATGATCTAGCTGGTTCCCAATTTCTTGCACTTGTAATTTTTTCCTCAGTTGAGTGACCTCGGACTTTAATGCATCACATTCGTCTTGCAACTTTTTCTTTTCGTGTATTTGTTCTTTCGTTTCTCTTTCGCTTTTAAGAAGTTTCGCCGCCACATTTGAGATTTCTTCATTTAGTGACGCGGTGACCTTTTCCTCCTTTAAGAGTCTCGATTCTGAAAATACAACAAAAACGTTATAAATTAGTGAGGTACAATCACTCGATGTTCGCTTGTGTTATTACGGTCCTTGAACGTCTAGAGCTGCGTTGAGTTCGAAGCAAAATGATGATGCATGCTGAAGATAGTGATATCGTTAAAGATGATTGGGTGGATATGGTGATGATGATATGGGTGAAAGTGTGATATGACTGAAATTGTGGTTGCCATAGTGATGACTATATGGCTGGTACTGTTGGTGGTTATTGGGTGGGATTGAGATCGTTATGATGATGCGATATACAATGTACATAGACATGGGAATGGACGTAGTAATGATGATGTGAAAATATACATATATGAAAATGTGGATGGAGATTGCCGTGATGGGATGGAGATAGAAATATGGACGGAGTTGTAGTGATTGAGATGGGAATGGGAATGGGGATGGAAATGGCAATGGTAATAATGATGGGGATAGAGAATGTAATGATGATGGGGATAGAGATGGGAATATGGATAGAGATGATAATGATGATGGGGATAGAGATGGGAATATGGATAGAGATAGTAATTATGATGGGGATAGAGATGGGAATATCGATAGAGATGGTAATTGTGATGGGGATAGAGATGGAAATACGGATAGAGATGGTAATTATGATAGGGATAGAGATAGGAATATGGATAGAGATGGTAATGATGATGGGGAATGAGATGAGAATGGGATGGAAATGGTAATGGTAATGATGATGGGGATAAAGAATGTAATAATGATAAGGGATATATATTGAAATATGGATAGAAATGGTAATGGTGATGGGGAATTAGATGGGAATGGAGATGGAAATGGTAATGGTCATATGACGGGGATAGAGAATGTAATGATGATGGGAATAGAGATGAGAATATGGACAGAGATGGTAATGATGATTAGGATTGAGATGGGAATGGAGATGGAAGTTGTAATGGTTATATGACGAGGATAGAGAATGTAATGATGATAAGGATTGAGATGGGAATGGGGATGGAAATGGTAATGGTTATATGACGGGGATAGAGAATGTAATGATGATGGGAATAGAGATGAGAATATGGATAGAGATGGTAATGATGATCGAGAATGAGATGGGAATGGGGATGAAAATGGTAATGGTAATGATGTTGGGGATAGAGAATGTAATGATGATGGGGATAGAGAATGTAATAATGATGGGGATAGAGATGAGAATATGGACAGAGATGGTAATGATGATAAGGATTGAGATGGGAATGGAGGTGGGAGTGATAATGGTTATATGACGAGAATAGAGAATGTAATGATGATTGGGATAGAGATGAGAATATGGACAGAGATGGTAATGATGATACGGATTGAGATGGGAATGGGGATGGAAGTGGTAATGGTTATATGACGGGGATAGAGAATGTAATGATAATTGGGATAGAGATGAGAATATGGATAGAGATGATAATGATAATGGAGAATGAGATGGGGATGGAAATGGCTATGGTGATGGAGATAGAGAATGTAATGATGATGGGGATACATATGTGCTATGGATAGAGATGGTAATGATGATGGGGATTTAGATGGGAATTGGGATGGAAATGGTAATGGTAATAGGGATAGAGAGTGTAATAATGATAGGAATATAGATGGGAATGTGGCTGGTGATGGTAAGAATGAATGAAAAGAGATGATAATGATAATCGGAATGGAGATGGGATGTGTATGGAGAAAGGAATGGTGATGGTGATAGAGATGGGAATGGTGATGGATGGAGATGGTTATGGTGACGGTTATAGAGATAGTAACGTACATGGAGATGATAACGATGATGGAGATAGAAATAAGAATATAGATAACGATTGTTATGTTGATAGTGATAGAGATGAGAATTGTGATGGAGATGGGAAAAGGGGGTTAAGATAAGGCTATAAATATAAATCGTTATGGAAATATGTCTGGTTTTAAAATATATAGTGAAGGGGATGGGGTTACTATGGGTAAGTGGGATGGCGAAGGAGATAGCGACTTACAGGGAGATTGTGTTGGATAGAGGTGCGAGTAGCAATAAATTGAGGGATATATCTTAGGTTGAAGGTGGGGATGTTGATGGGGATAGGAATTGACATTTAAACGAAGAGAAAATTATGTTGATGTTAGAATTGCGGTGCATATTAGAAATGATGAAAATGAGAATGGAGAATCGGGTGGGAATTGAGGTGTTGATTGCGGCGGAGAAGGTGAGATGATATTACAACAGACATGGAGACGAAGATGATGAGAGTGATTATAGGGATGAACATGCGGATGAGATTAGTGATGGGATTGAAGATGGTGATTGGAACGGAGATGGAGACGAGGATAGTTAGAGTGAATATAAGGAGGAACATGCGGATGAGATAAGAGGTGGGATTGAAGATGATGATTGGAATGGAGATGGAGACGAGGATATGAGAGTTAATATAGGGATGAACATGCGGATGAGACAAGAGATGGAATTGAAGATGGTGATTGGATGGAGATGTCGACGAGGATGGTGAGAGTTAATATCGGGATGAACATACGGATGAAAAAACAGATGGGATTGAAGATGATGATTGGAATGGAGATTGAGACGAGGATGATGAGAGTGAATATAGGGATGAACATGCAAATGAGAAAACAGATGGGATTGAAGATGGTGATTAGAATGGAGATTGAAACGAGGATGATGAGAGTGAATATAGGGATGAACATGCAGGTGAGGAAACAGATGGGATTGAAGATGGTGATTGGAATGGAGATTGAGACGAGGATCATGAGAGTGAATATAGGGATGCACATGCGGATGAGAAAACAGATGGGATTGAGGATGGTGATTGGATTGAATTAAAGAAGATGGTTGAATATCAAAACCTGCACAAAGTATTATACAACAGAGGATAATCGTTATTAACATTTACTCTATCTCGTTTAAGTACCATGCTAGTATGTTTTGATTGAGTGAGTAAATTTAAATATCAAGTTGTTCATTAAAGACAAGCAATTTATAAAAAAAAATGTTTTTTACGTATCATATACAATGTGCGAATGCACCTACATACAACACGAACTTACTTCGGAATTTGAGTTAATAACAATGAGTTGTATTTGCATTTACACTTGCAATGCAACATGCACTATTTCATTATTCGAAGTGTAGGCATATTAAACTTGAAACAGTGTCAATTAAAGTTGTTGAACTCTAAATCTAGAAATTAAACACTGCTATAATTGATTTGTTGTCTGACTTACTTCTATGTAACTGTCGGTAAGACATTCCAAATGTGAGATTGCTGTTTTCTGTATTTATTTCTGGGAGTTTAGTTAGTGGTTTGATCTTCATCTTCTTCCCAATGTGATCATCTTCACTTTGATTTGCACTTGTAGTACTTACTACAGTATTTTCCTTCTCTTTATTTGTGTCTCTTGATTTCAGAAGTTTCTCTTTCTTACCGGCTGGTTGTATCTCTTCAGTTTCTGTGTTAGTGTTGACGTAAACCGCTACCGGCTGCTCGGAACGTTTATCCTTATACACATTTGCCGACATTGCTTTAGTGTTCATGAAATTATTTTTCCATCTGGTTCCGCCCATGCTTTCTATAATATTTCGTAGTCTTTGGTTTTCTTCATATAAACGATTAAGATTTACATGAATGTCTTTATATTTTTCAGATGTATTTTCTATAACTCTTAATTTTATGATTATGTCGTCTTTCTTGGCGACTTCAAGATTTACTCTGGCAAGCTCATCTACAACTCGTTTATTTCTTGCTTGTAGATTATTTGCTCTGTCTTTTTGAAGTTCAAGATCACGATTAAGTTCTCTCTCTCTTATCTGCAGAGTGTTTTTCAGAAGTGTGTTTTCTTCAATATATTTGGCTTGCTGTTGCGCAGTCAGCTTTTCTTGATCTTTTATTTTCTGGAATGCTCCTTTGTAGTCATTCGATTTCTCAATGTTATCCCGCAATCGTCTATTTTCGTCGTATAGTCTTTGATTATTGGCAGAGGCGTCCATGTATTTTGCTTTCGTTGTCTCTAGTTCTTTTAATTGTGAAATAATGTTATCTTTTTGGCTCAGTTCCCCTCTTAATCTATTATTTTCAAGAGTAATTTTTTTGTTGTCATTCAATAATTTCTTTGAATGATCTACCTTTGCTTCCACGGTTCTTATTTTTGAATCCTTTTCCTCAATTGTTTTCTTTAGTTTTGCGTTTTCAATTGAAAACATTTGAAACTGTGATTCTACCAACTTTAGTTTTTCTGTTTTTGCCTGTAGTTCTTGCTTAAGTGTATCTGATTTACTTTGTTCGTACAAAGAAAGCATTCGTTTGTTTTCTAATGCTAATCGTTTATTTTGGGCAACGATTTCATTAAACTTGTTTCGTTTCTTTGTCCATTCATCTTGAGCTTCTTCAGCAGAACGCTTATCTTCTAGAAGAGCAACCAACCTTTGATTTTCTTCCTTAAGTTTTCGAATTTCGGTGATAGCGTCTTGTTTTATTTCTAATTCCATTTTGTGTTTCTCTAGTTCATTTTCTTCTCTTTCTGCTGCACGTATTCTATTTGCTAAATTTTCACTTTTCATTTCTGTAACAACCTGGTTTAGACTTGAGAGACGTTGATCTGTCAATGCTTTGTTTCTGTCCTCAGACTCGGAAAGTTTAATTATAAACTCTTTTAAATCCTTTTCCATATTTGCTATACGTTCTTCGAAAACTTTCAACCGTCCAACTTCTGACCTTAAATCATCACTTTGTTCTTTTAAACGCCTGGTCTCAATTTCTCGCTCAGCTTTTAATTTTTCCATTTGTTTTAATAATTTGTTGACCTGGTTTTCCTTTTCATTTTTGACTACTTCCAATTCTTGCTTTGCTTGCACCAGCTCTGTTTCCGTTTTCTTTATATGTTTTGTCATTGTTTCTACTTCTTCTTTCAATGCCTTTGTGGTGGAAGACCCTTCACCCGATATTCTCTCCTTATCTGCCTGAAGGTCAATTATTGTCTTCGCGTGTCTTTCGTTTGCTTTAACAAGTTTGGTGTTATCGGCCTTTACCTCATTCTTTTCCTGTTGAAGCATATCTAGTCTTACTTTGTGTTCTGCTAAAGCAGTATTCATGAATTCTTGGTTTTTCAATAGTTCCTCCAAATCCGTCTCCATTTTAATTCGTTCTCCTTTGAATTTATTATTCATATCTTCAATTTCACTGCGTAAATTTGCACACTCTCTTTGTGATCTTTTCAGATCGTTATATACATCCTTACCGTCTCGCATTATGTCTTTCATTTCTTCAACTTCGTTTTTCTTTTCTTCCAATATTTGTTTTAAAGAGTCTGTTTCTTTCTTTAATTCTTCATGGCTTTTAACAAGGTCGTCATATTTAGGCGTTAGTAATTTCAACTCCACTTGTACCGCATTTGCTTCATCTTGTAGTTCTTGAAGTTTATCTGTGTTTTCGGTATTTGACTGTGCCATATTGTTTTGCAGTGCTTCCTTTTCATTAAGGATCTCCTCGTTTTCTTTTGCCAATTTATCAATTTGATCTTGAAGCTTGTCTTGTAAAGCATTATAGTCAGCTTTAAAATTCAGATTTTCTTCAGTCAGTGATTTTATATCGTCATTTAACGTAATTATTTTTGCATTAAGATCTTTGATTTCACTATCTGCATGATTTGCTTGACCCGATGCTATGGCGTTAGCTGCCTGTTTATTTGCCTTTGCCTCAATTTCTATACGCTTCATTTCATCTTTTAAATCTGTATTTTCAACATCTAAACGTTTGACCTTTTCCTTAAAATTTTCTACATGAGTATTAAGATCTCTTATTTCCCGCTCAGTTTCCATTTTTCTGCGAATAGATGATGCTGTCTCTCGTGGTTGTTTTGCCACCTGCTCAATTCTCAGTTCAAACATTTCCTTTTCCTTATTCAATATTTCGGTTTTGGTTTTTAATTTCGCGTTTTCATTTCGGAGGTCGTCAACAGATTGGGTCAATTCTTCCATTTTCTTATTTTTTAACTCTGATGCAGCTATCTCCTTGCGTTTTGTAGCCGATGGTGTTCTGTTTCGAGCCTCTTTTGCAAGCTCAAATATTTGTCTCTCAAAGTCTATTTTATCATTTTCAAGAATATCATTTCTCGTTTTTACTTCTACATTTACTTTCTCTAAGGTGTGATTTTGCTTCGTTATTTTTTCTATTTGCGATTTGAAATCTTTATGTTCTTCCCTTAATATTCTCTCTTCTTCTTCCTGGCGCCTTGTCTTCAGGCGAGCATCATCAATCCATCTGTTGTCGCCATTCTTTCCAAGGGCCATAAATCCTTTCTTATATCCCTCATTTTCTCTTTCAAGCAATAAATTCCGTTTATTCAATTCGGAAACATCTTCTCGCAGTTTATACATCTTATTTTCTATTTCATGTTTCACTTTTGTTTGTTCTTCACTCTCGTAGCCCATTGTTCGTATTGTTCTCTCGAGGTGTTTCGTTTTCTTTTCTAATTCATTCATTTTCTTCACATCATCAAGTCTGTCTACTGCATTCAATCTGTCCTCTAGCTTTTTACCTTTATCCCGCAATGCTTTGTTTTCTTTATACAAAGATTCGAAGTTTTTCAACATGCCTTGTGCATCATTTTCAAGCTGCAATATTCGTCTTTTGTATGCCGTCTCAGCTTCACGTAGTATTTGCCTGTCGTCATAAACTCTTTGAAACGATTCTATATTATTGTCATCACCTTTGTCTATTTTATCTCTAAGCAAGTTGTTCTCTTTATAGATACCGTCATAATCGAGGAGAATTTGTTGATTCTCTTCCTCTAACTGTTTAATCCTTCGCCTGTATGCTGATTCCGTCTCCATTAAGGCATCTCGCTCGGCTATGAGAGTTTCGTACGGCTTTGTCGTTTTAATGACCAATCCACCAGCATTCGTTGTAACAACTTCTCGCTCGCCTTCGGGCTCAAGATCGGAAAACCTCACCGATTGCTTCGCTTTGTCACCGTTTGATGCTCGTTTATTCCGTTTATTTATGTCGCTTTGATCTTTCTTTTTGAATGTGTTGAATGTCCTTCCTTGGAATATAGTGCCCCCGGGTCGGTCCGGGTCATATGTAGCGGCAGGTCGCGACGTTGTTAAATTGGGATTTTTCTCAATTTTATTCCCATCTTGATTTTTAAAAGCTGGTGCAGTTACGTAAGTAGGTGGTTTTGACGACCTCCAGGTCATCCCTGGTAACGTCGTACCGGCACTGCTCATGTTTCCCTGGAAACCAACAGCTTATGTGTCTAGGACAGCATACACGAAAGCTTATATGAGTCCATGAAGTTCAGTTAGAGTTCCTGTAAACAAGAAATATAATGGTATGGACAAGTCGAATAGTCTTTATATTTAAATATATATATATATAGAGAGAGAGAGAGAGAGAGAGAGAGAGAGAGAGAGAGAGAGAGAGAGAGAGAGAGAGCAGGGCAGAAAGACAGGCAGGCATTCTATTTCATACATGTTTAAATGTTTCATTGTTTTATTGTCTTGTTTTCAGGTTTTCGTGCCAACCGCTGTGCTTATTGTTCCTCTTGTGTTGTTCTTTCAAAATAGAAGATTGCGCATGTTAAAGTAACGTAGCAAGTCTGCATGAATAGAAACATTATTATTTCTTATTGACTATTTTCTGAGGAAATAAGTGATTGTAACGATTGTTTACTTAAATGGACGTGATTTTATATATTATCCATATCCAAAGATCGATTCCTTTTCACATTTAGGGTCCTCCTTGGTCGAGTGGTCTAAGGCGCCGTCTCAAGATCACTTACCTCTCACCGCTTAGGTAGTAGGTTCGAGTCCCGTTCGTTCCAAAAACTGTATGCGAGAAAGTTTCGAGTTACTTGCGGAAAGACGATGGTCTTTCTACTCAGTCTGAATCAGTCTGAGGTCTTCCTCCACCTGTAAAACTAAATAGGCCATATATAACCTGAAATGTGTTGAAAATGGCGTTAAAATTTGGTCACAAAAACTACCTATGTAATTACTTTAGTATGTGAATGTACACGGTAAGTGTGAGTAAAGATACACATTTGAACACCATTTCATTAATTAATAAAAACAGAGGCCACTTAAACATAAACACAGAACATAATGAATGTTCTAGAACATGTTTAATACATGCAGATTCGTACTTGATGGTTCACATGTCTTTATAAATATAATAATAGTTATTGAACAGTTATCGTACAGAAAAATAAAGCGCATTGTCCCAAACTATAAAAATGAATTGTGTGTGCGTCTCAATCATTCATGAATAATTCATCTTAAAATACCACTTATCGGCAGTTGTATTCATCCTTCTGATGGGTCTGGTGACGCGTGGTGTTGTACTTCAACAGCAAACTAATCAAATACTGTTATATACTGCAAGAGATTTCTTTTGAATGAGGTTTAACGACATTTTCAACACATTCAGGTTATATATGACAGATCCATTTTTTTGGTGGAGGTAAACCTCATACAGAACCAGACTGAGTAAAACCAACATCGCAAGTAACTGACAAAAAGTTAAAGTTTTGGAGGGAGCGGTATTCGAACCTATGCCCCTAGCGGTGTGATCTTGAGACGGTGCCTTAGACCACTCGGTCACGGAGGACCTTAAAAGATATGATAAAATGATAATGTCAGATACTCTTAGGTGTTGGGTTTCCGTATGGTGTACGATAAGGGCACGTGAACCAACACGTGTGGATACGTGAATCATAGAAAAAAATAAAGATAAAAATGAAAATATGTCTTGTGTATTCTGACACTCTGGTGGATGGATCACTGGTACTTGTGTATTCTGACACTCTGGTGGATTGTGTATTCTGACACTCTGGTGGATGGATCACTGGTACTTGTGTATTCTGACACTCTGGTGGATGGATAACTGGTACTTGTGTATTTTGACACTCTGATGGATGGATCACTGGTACTTGGATCACTGGTACTTGTGTATTCTGACACTCTGGTGGATGGATCACTGGTACTTGGATCACTGGTACTTGTGTATTCTGACACTCTGGTGGATGGATCACTGGTACTTGTGTATTCTGACACTCTGGTGGATGGATTACTGGTTCTTGTGTATTCTGACACTCTGGTGGATTGATAACTGGTACTTGTGTATTCTGACACTCTGGTGGATGGATTACTGGTACTTGTGTATTCTGACACTCTGGTTGATGGATCACTGGTACTTGTGTATTCTGACACTCTGGTGGATGGATCACTGGTACTTGGATCACTGGTACTTGTGTATTCTGACACTCTGGTGGATGGATCACTGGTACTTGGATCACTGGTACTTGTGTATGCTGACACTCTGGTGGATGGATCACTGGTACTTGTGTATTCTGACACTCTGGTGGATGGATTACTGGTTCTTGTGTATTCTGACACTCTGGTGGATTGATAACTGGTACTTGTGTATTCTGACACTCTGGTGGATGGATTACTGGTACTTGTGTATTCTGACACTCTGGTTGATGGATCACTGGTACTTGTGTATTCTGACACTCTGGTGGATGGATCACTGGTACTTGGATCACTGGTACTTGTGTATTCTGACACTCTGGTGGATGGATCACTGGTACTTGGATCACTGGTACTTGTGTATGCTGACACTCTGGTGGATGGATCACTGGTACATGGATCACTGGTACTTGTGTATTCTGACACTCTGGTGGATGGATCACTGGTACTTGGATCACTGGTACTTGTGTATGCTGACACTCTGGTGGATGGATCACTGGTACTTGGATCACTGGTACTTGTGTATTCTGACACTCTGGTGGATGGATCACTGGTACTTTATAGAATAATTATGTTGTTCTTATGTTTGAAACAGTTATTTAGCGATGTCAACATGCACTCATTCCTATGGCGTCCGGCTCCATTGGGTACCATAATAAAGCATTTATATAAGTTACAAGCTAGTTTGCGACCATTGCCTCTGTTACTCCAACCGTCTTAAGAATGTAATATCTCCGTTAAACAACCGATTTATGTAAAGTTTCATTTGACTTTCCACAGTAAAGTGATGAGTAAAACGAAGATATATTTCAGTTTAGAGTAAAATATGTCTATGAAATGACCCTTTAATTAATTTGATAAATAATAAGTATATATTACACAATAGTATAAAGTTAAATTGCCCAGTATGATTATATTACACAAAGGTATAACGTTAAATTGCCCAGTATGATAATATTACACAAAAGTATAACGTTAAATTGCCCAGTACGATTATATTACACAAAAGTATAACGTTAAATTGCCCAGTACGATTATATAACACAAAAGTATAACGCAAAATTGCCCAGCATGATTACATGTAGTGAGAACATTCATGTAAAACATTCAAAAGTACTAATGGTCACATGCATCAACGTAAGCGTACTACGTGTTTGTTTGTATTTTCAAGTACGTTGTAGCACAGCTATTGTCCGGAAGGTTTTACCTGTCACTCTTTAATCTTCGCCAATTAAACGCTTTTTCCGTGCAGCTACTCATGAGTGTGATATGAAGCCGATTTGATAATGTTTGGCCCCAGTTTCATAAAAATGCTTAAGTCTGTTATTTTACATAAACTCTAACAGTGTGCTCAATATGAGCACGCAATTGAGCACACCATTGAGTTTTTAAAAAAATACGGATATACATGGAATATTCTTGAGTGCCAGGTTAATCCTAATGTACAATAAAATATGCTCCTTTTTTATAAACACAATTATGCTGCAATTTACTGGCATTTAACACTTTAAAACAATTATGAACATACCTTCATTTATAACATTGAAGCGTCCTCACATTCACGTCCTGTATTTATTTTAGGCATTGTGTATACATGCACTCTCCGAAATAACGTTGTTTAATATATATGCATAAGATTCCCCCTGAGGTTGTCAGGCGAAATTAATACACAATTTTCATTGACATATGGCAATACCCATGACTGTTCCAAAACTCTGTGCTTGACTTATTCCCATTGTTTGTTTTATTTTATGATTAACGTTGGGTGCAAAACAATCGAAAGTTGTCACTTTTTTGAAATCTGACTCTCCAAAATAGTACTTTTTATTTTTTGAAAACAAAACAGTGTAAATATATATATAATTTTATTCAATAGATGCATACGCGTGACTCGTGATGGTAAGGATTAATAACGGTCTGCTGTAATTGATCGCTAATTACAAGTTGGCCCTTTATATATATATATATATATATATATATAAGAGAGAGAGAGAGAGAGAGAGAGAGAGAGAGAGAGAGAGAGAGAGAGAGAGACCTTTTTAAACTTTTTAAAAAATCGTAGTTTTATCTGAAACAGACGCTGTCATATTTTACGACATCTGTCTCGCTCTCTCTTGCTTAATGGGATAAGGTGCTGGCTCGATAACGCATTAGTTTGCCAGTTTGTCAGTTTGCCAGTTTGTCATTACTTACAGAAGGACCTTTGTTCTAATTATCACATGTATCGTTTCTGTGTATATATAAAACGTATAGCCACAATACATATGACTGAAGGTAATTATTACAGACATATTTACAGTATTATTTGAAACAAACAAACAATTGAATTAATAAACACAGAAGTAAAGGTAAGTAACTGTCTGAGCAATGTACATGATCAATGAATATGCTTCTTGATTTCCATAAATAATGGGTGTGTAACACAAAATGAATGACAATGCGTATAGTTAGTGTAGGAGTATCTTCTATCTTCTAATAGTTAGATGAGCTGTAACTCTTCTCAACTGCTGACTTCTCTCTGAATTTGCTCGTAGCCTTGGTGATGTGCTGTATTGATGGTCGAGCTGCGGAAGAGAAACATGTGACCCTTGGTGTGATACCTGACTTATCCCAGATCGTATGCTAGGTGGCGGACCGATGCTAGGCTGCCGAGAAGGAGGGGGGTGACCAAAAGGTGGAGCGTTATTCTTGTAATAGTCGGGACTTCTGGTGCGAGGCTTCGGTGGGCGGGAATCTCTGTATTCATGGTAGGAGATAGTTCGCGGTTTATCGTCGTCTCTGTATCTGTTTGCGTTTCTATCATGATATTGTTCTGGCTCTTCACTATCGCGACTACGGTCTCGGCTTCCAAAATGTTCTCTGATGTTAGATCTTTCCTGGGTGCGAATAGCTGGGAATGTCGAATGCTTGTCGTATTTTTTAGAGTATTTAACCAAATCTTCGGATTGTTTTTCAAGGTCTACCACCCTGGCTTCAATTTCGTTATTTTCTCTCTCCAAAAATTTAACTCTCCTGTGTAATGCACTCTTTTCTCTTTCTAATTGTTTAACCGTATCGTTCCCCATCACGACAACATAACCATTTCTATTTTCAATTTCTTCGTTACTTTTGATAGCCATATTTTGGTAATACAAATCGTCAATTGTTTTTTTGAGATCTTTAATTTCGTCCTCATATTCTCGATTTTTTCTTTTTAATGCCATGTCAGACTGCAGTAATTCCGCTCGTTCATTAAGAAGTTCATCATATTTCATCTTCATCGTTTTATTTTCAGCAAATATATTGGTTCCCGATCGGAATAGCTCTTCTTTATCTATTTGAAGTTGGTTCACACGTTTCCTTAAATTTCGTTCTTTTTCCCGCAATGCCTCGCTTTCGGCCCGGGCGGCCTCTACAACAGACACGAGATGCTCATCTTCAGAATCTTCATCTTCTCTAAACGTCGATAAATCTCCTCTACTTCTTCTACCTTTTGCAGATTTGCTCACCATCACAAACTCGGTTCTCTTTTTCTCTTCTTCCCATTCATCACTAAGCTTCTTATACCGCATTTTTTCATCTTGTAGATCCCGCCTTATGCCATTAAGATCGTTTCCTATTTCGTCAATTGCTTTCTTTTTGGATTCATTGGCCCGGAATAAAGCTTCGTTTTCAGATTTTAAGGCTTCACTCTCAAGTTGTAGATTTTCAACTTTACTCTTTTTTTCTGTTAATTCTCTTCGTAAATCTTCTATGTAAGCTCTTGAATGCGTTTCTTGTTTCTTTTTCTCGTCATTCAATGCCCTACTGATTTCTTCCTCTTTCTCAATCTTAAACTGATGAAACTCCTGCTTTGCGTTTGCTATATCATCTTCGAATTCGCGCTTTTCTTGTACTAACACTTCAATTCTCTTCTCCATCTCCTCTTTTTCTTTAACTAACTCTTCTGCTTTATCTTTACTTGTTTCTAAATCCTTACTTAACTTTTCTGTTACTTCATCTTTTTTTATGCTTTGTGATCTATGTGTTTCAATTGCATCATTTAATTCCTTTTTTTTACTTTCCATTTCTCTTATTCTCCCTGTCTTTATTGCGTTTTGTTCTATTAAATCTTGTCTTTCATTGTAGACCCTTTCATATGACTCTTCGGTGTGTATTTTTGCTTTTAGTTCTTTGTTTTCTATTGTCAGTCTATCTACAGACCTTTGTAATTCAGTAGTCTTTTCTTCTATATCAGACATCTTCTGACGACTTTCCTCTTCGCTTTGTCTCAATGTCTCCTTCTCCTGCGTTAACATTTTTATTTCCTCCTTTTGCTTTGCATTTTTACTCGATCTAAAGAAACTCATACTGTAGGTAGCTTGAAACGACGGCTATCACGCGAGAAAGTGCTTGTGGTTTCTGGAACTGTCATGTGGCATCCTGCAAAAAAAACCCAGTAAAATATAACGGTACCACATGCATTGATAACTTAAACCTTAATTCTAATTATGCCTATATATTTCTATCTTGTTTAATGTATAACATATCTTTGTTTTAGCATATGTTTTGGTATAATATGTTGAATAAGAAGTAAGTATATTAAAAGTATTTATTATCGAAAATCAAGTACATGTATTGTAAATATGATACCATTTCTACACAACCTAAATGAAAATTAGCTCTTTGTTTTTTAAAAAAATCCAACATGGATGACTTTATTTGAGTCTAGTCTAAAGCAACTGATACAAAATAGAAGCACAATGTACCCGATCACTGAACATTACTCTTGTGTGACTTTCTGTCTTTTTATATATTCAATTGGGTTTACAACAATTTCCAACACATAACAGGTTATACACGGCATATCTAGTTTTAATGGTAGAGGTAGCTCACAGAATGAATCTGCACGTAACTGGCAAACGTTCCCATATAAAGTTTCTGGACCAAGTTGGGTTCAAATCGACGACCTCAGCGGTGAGAGTTGAATGGTCGTTAATTGCCGTCGACCACTTAGCCATCAACATAACAATCTACACGTATATTAACTCTTGAAAATTAACCAAAACATCCAAATGATATATATAGAAGGGATAAAGAAATGTAAGGTGAATTTCAGAGCCGCATTATTAAACCATTGTAAGCGATATTTACAGTTATAGAATATGTATATATAAAAAATCAATATTGATTTTCAGATTACCTTTATATACATACTCTAAAACTGTAAATATAGAAATACCTTCACATACATACTCTAAAACTGTAAATATCGAAATACCTTCACATACATACCCTAAAACTTTAAATAAAGAAACAACTTCACATACAATACTCTAAAACTGTAAATATAGAAATACCTTCACATACATATTCTAAAACTGTAAATATAGAAAAACCATCACATACATATTCTTAAACCTGTAAATATCGAAATATTATCACATACATAATCTAAAACTGTTAATATTGAAATACTTTCAGATACATACCCTAAAACTGTAAATATCGAAATACCTTTAGATACATACCCTAAGTCTGTAAATATCGAAATATCTTCAGATACATACTCTAAAACTGTAATTATAGAAATACCTTAACATACATAATAATTATTCTAAAACTGTAAATATCGCTTACAACAGTTTGACCATGCGTTTCGGCGTTACTTTATTACTATTTTGTATAAAGATGGATCCTCCGTGGTCGAGAGGTCTAAACATGTGACTGTCTTAACGTAATTTACCTTACATTGCTGTGGTGGTGGGTTTGAGCCCAGCTCGACCTAACATTTCATGTGAGAACATTTACCATTTACTTGAGGAAGGACGGTGGGTCTTCTCAGATGCATTTTCAGGTATTTCCCCATCAATAAAACTAAATGTCAATACTTATAATTATACTGCTATAGCCTGTAATATGTTGGAAATGGCATTGCATCCTATCGAAAATACTTGAGAACTATATCAGATTAAAGCTTTGTCTCATACAATTGTGAAATGCACATTTAAGTTATATTAATGATAACCAAATAACCAATCACCATAGATACCCACGACTTCTATATTGACTGTAAGGCACGTTGCCTACTGAGCTAGCCGGGTCCGTTATTATTGTGTTTAATTGTGATACAACTGTTATTGTTCCACGTGTTGTATGACATACATTTCTAATGTATGAAAATGGATGAATGTGTTACGATAGATGAAGGACGGTTGAGTTCATCCCGTAGTCAGTATAACGTGACGGGGCGGAGTATCATACCAATTGACTGCGGCCTGATACAGAAGCGTATCAACGTGTAAGATGATGTTCAAACCGACACCGTTGCTATATGTTGATAACGACAATACACAACAAACCGTAACACGAAACTGATATTGCAATATGCTACAATACTCCTTGTGACAACATGTGTAGAAATACAGGTTGACGTACTACAATACGCTGTGATAAGCCTTTTACAGATATTTATGGGTGTATCAGTATAACAATACAAACACCATTACTATACAAACACCATTACAATACAAACACAATTACAATACAAAACCATTACAATGTAAACACCAATACAATACAAACATAATTACAATACAAACACCATTACAATGTAAACACCATTACAATATACACGCAATTACAATACAAACACCATTACAATACAAAAAACATTATAATACAAACACAATTACAATACAAACACCATTATAATACAAATACAATTACAATACAAACACCATTATAATACAAATACAATGACAATACAAACACCATTATAATACAAACACCATTATAATGCAAACACCATTATAATGCAAACACCATTACAATACAAATACCATTATAATACAAACAACATTAAAATATAAAACACAATTATAGTTCAAACACCAGTACAATACAATCAACATTACAATATGAACACAATTACAATGCAAACACAATTACAATACAAACACCGTTATAATACAAATACAATTACAATACAAACACCACTATAATACAAACACAATTACAATACAAACACCATTATAATACAAACAACATTGCAACATAAACACAATTATAATACAAACGCCAGTACAATACAAATACCGTTATAATACAAATACAATTACAATACAAACACCATTAAAATATAAACTCCATTTTAATACAAACACCATTACAATACAAACACCATTATAATACAAACACCAGTACAATCAACATTACAATATAAACAACATTACATTCAAACACAATAACAATACAAACACCATTAAAATATAAATACCATTATAATACAAACACCATTACAATACAAACACCATTTTAATACAAACACCAGTACAATCAACATTACAATATTAACACCATTACAATACAAACACAATTACAATATAAACACCATTACAATACAAACACCATTATAATACAAAAACCTGTACAATACAATCAACATTACAATATAAACACCATTATAATACAAACACAATTACAATACAAACACCATTATAATACAAACACCATTACAATACAATCAACATTACAATACAAACACCATTATATTTACAAACACAATAACAATCGAAACACCATTACAATATAAACAATATTACAATACAAACACTATTTCAATATAAACACAATTTCAATACAAACATTATGTGTAGAAACATTATCTAAAACATAGATATTATACTCCAAATGATTAGTTAAGTTCAGGAATAATTATTATTATCGAAACTATCGTGTTGCAATGTGTATTACAATACAGTATTTAGTTTGTGTATTACATTTTTTTATTTATTTTTTTTTATTTTTTTTTTTTTTATGTTATTTATACAAAGATACATCAAACACATTAACATACAATAATAAAGAAGCAATAACATGTATTTTAAATAATATGTTAAGCTAGTTGATTATCTTATATACTATATATCAGATATCACAGATTAATATTATATTATATTATTATACAATACAGTATTTAATTTGTGCTTTTTTAAAATGCAATACGATTTTAGCTGATACTATCACTATAAGCATGCATGTCAATGGTGATTCGATGAGATGTTGAAGAATTGCAGAGTTTGTAGTGATTCATTTTCAGTAATATGTTCAGCTGTATCATTGTGGCAACTATATTCACGGGGATACATGTACATGTGCCACGCCACACTGGCGTATACCACTAGTCATGTCACTGGCGTATACCACTAGTCATATCACTGGCGTATACCACTAGTCATGTCACTGGCGTATACCACTAGTCATGTCACTGGCGTATACCACTAGTCATGTCACTGGCGTATACCACTAGTCATGTCACTGGCGTATACCACTAGTCATGTCACTGGCGTATACCACTAGTCATGTCACTGGCGTATACCACTAGTCATGTCACTGGCGTATACCACTAGTCATGTCACTGGCGTATACCACTAGTCATGTCACTGGCGTATACCACTAGTCATGTCACTGGCGTATACCACTAGTCATGTCACTGGCGTATACCACTAGTCATGTCACTGGCGTATACCACTAGTCATGTCACTGGCGTATACCACTAGTCATGTCATTGGCAGTGGTGTTATACTGCATCCGAATCATATGAACAATTTAAACTTGGACAGCACATCCTGGAATTTGGGAACCTTCAGTGAGATTTACAAATATGCAATTCCTCTGCCCGTCGATCGAAAAACAATTTGGACCCGCCTGTACATAATACACGCATATTTATAACATATAAAAAACGCGTATTACAACGTTCTCTATTGAGTATGTTTAAGCGGGGTGGTAGTATAATGGGTAGTGTTGGTCGCTCACGCCAGAGGTTGCATATTCGATCCCCAGCTTGACCCGATGCCTCTAATAAAACAACACTCAGTACTGGTTCTACCCAGGAAGCGGACTCGAGAGCGGTTCATATAAGCTCTGAGCTTTCATCTTAAAAATCATTGTAAAAATGTTTGTATGTGAATATTTTAACCAGCATAGTTATGTTAAGTCCATTTCCAAAATACAAACACGACGAGAACAATGGAAATAAGAGTTTACTCTTTCTTGTGATATCCTTGGTTATCCTTGGTGTTGGGGTGTTTGCCATGGCTCACTATGCCTCAGTGACGTAATATTTTATTTTAAGTACATGTTTAAGTTACCGAAATAAATCTATCTATCTAACAGCAATTACTGTACTTGATCGTCACGCGTATTACTCTACGTTATGTCACGCCTATACTGTGAGCACCGGTCAAGTAATAATCCCCGAATGAATACCCATCCTCAAGCAAGGAAATTGCTAGTTACAATCATAGAAACAATTTGATTTAGAAATACTATTTATTAAAGAATATAACAAGTAAATGGAACCATAACTGATGTGACCACCTGTGAGGAACTGTTTCTGTATATACATTATAGTGCTCGTTATCTGTAGTGTTTAAAACTGACAAAACAACAGCGGCGACAATAACACCAATACTATTAAAGCTTACCTTTTTTAAAAAATCAAAACATTAAAAGCCTTGATATGAACCACACACGATATGATATACGTCTATCGAAAGTTTAATTTTGACATTTTTGGCTATTGTTGTCTATACATTGCCTCCACGGTGTTTAGCTCAATTGTCGCCTAACCAAGCGCGGTATTCCCTAACTACACTAACAGTTTCTTCTTGTGTATCAAGGCTTTTGTTTCGAAAGTTTAAGTTCAAATAGAGATATATCGTTGAATTAGAAACAAACCCTCACCGAGATATTCTCTCATAAACAAAAGCTTTCTCAATGATTGGTTGATTCAAGGTATGAATGGTATTCGGCAAAGGGAAGACATGTTATAATTAAACTGATAACCAATTATGTATCGCTAAATAAAAACAACGTCGCGCGCTATAAAACAGATGACCATCTGTTTTTTAAAAATATTTTGGATGACTGATGTAAAAGGTAAGCTTGTTTGTGTTATGGTTTTGGTTATGAATCAAATTATTCACAAGTCGGACACTGGGCAGTTGCTTCTTTCAGTCATATTTACCCGGTCGTCGTATTAACACAGGAGATTAACGAGTTCGTGGAAATATATGCAAAGTTATTGTCCTTAAATTTCATTGACTTCAGGATTTCATGAAATTTCAGAGCGACTTAAATGACAAAGAAATCTGAGAATTTCATGAAAAGTTAAATGCTTTTTATATTCAAAGTAAATTACCAAATTCACTTCCATGCAATTAAATTCGAAATTTAGTAATAGTTTAGGAGACATTTAATTGCAAAGTAAATCCCAAATTTCATGCAGTGGTTTATACAGCACAAGTTTCATGGTTATCAGGTCATATATTTAGTTGTTGTAGTTGTTATTTTATGGTGTTTAGTGCCGCTTTAACCAATGTTAGTTGTTCCTTGGTAACTTGCCTTGTGATTTCTTATATTTAACATGTATTACAACCATGAGTGCAACATTTTTCACGTGCAATTCATGATAGGCTGAGAGCGTTGCGTGCGTTCACGGACACACGTTCCAAACTAAATGGTGGCAATAGATACCCAGTTAATAATTCAGCTTAACTATAATTTTTAATGAAACTGGGTATGCAACGTAATATATATTTATGAAACAAAACTGTAAGGTTTCGGTTGGAGTTGAGTGTATGTTAAGTTGTTGGTTTTTTTCAAATGCAGAGTAAGCCGTGAATCCTATTGGCGTCATGTAACGTTCAATGTGCGACGGTAAAACTCCAGTTTATTAATCAACTTCAGTTAGAAAGTACTATAAGAACGGCAATCGGGAGAACATAGTGTTTTCATTATTAAGCGGGTATGGTGAGAATTTCGACTTCATTACCTCTAATGTATAAACTTTTTAACAAACATCGTCACGTATTTCGAGTTATGTTAATTTAATTTGTCAACGTTTCGGTTGTCTCAGGACATTAAACTGATTTCATTTTAGCTTTTTCTTTTCTCGGTGCATTCTGTGCTTCCAAATTGACTCTTTAATCTGTACTGCCAATGTCTGGTAGGCATCGTCCTTTAATCTGTACTGCCAGTGTCTGGTAGGCATCGTTCTTTAATCTGCACTGCCAATGTCTGGTAGGCATCGTCCTTTAATCTGCGCTGCCAGTGTCTGGTAGGCATCGTCCTTTAATCTGCGCTGCCAATGTCTGGTAGGCATCGTCCTTTAATATGCACTGCCAATGTCTGGTAGGCATCGTCCTTTAATCTGCACTGCCAATGTCTGGTAGGCATCGTCCTTTAATCTGTACTGCCAATGTCTGGTAGGCATCGTCCTTTTCATATATATGTATACTGAACGGAACAGCTAACCCGCTACCTGACATTTTGTGTATATGACCTTTTTTGTATTTTCTCAAAAAATATCAAAGTAATTTCGTTTAAATTTGGATTTCATTAAGAAAGCACATTTAGGCTATGGTAATTGTCAGTTAATGTGGCATTACTCAGTTAATGTCGCATTACTCAGTTAATGTCGCATTAATCAGTTAATGTCGCATTAATCAGTTAATGTCGCATTAATCAGTTAATGTCGCATTAATCAGTTAATGTCGCATTAATCAGTTAATGTCGCATTACTCAGTTAATGTGGCATTACTCAGTTAATGTCGCATTACTCAGTTAATGTGGCATTACTCAGTTAATGTGGCATTACTCAGTTAATGTCGCATTAATCATTTAATGTCGCATTAATCAGTTAATGTGGCATTACTCAGTTAATGTGGCATTACTCAGTTAATGTCGCATTACTCAGTTAATGTCGCATTAATCAGTTAATGTCGCATTACTCGTATACACATTTTAATAACGGGACTCCATATTTTGACTGCATAAGTGGCGGGTTAGCGATTCCGTTCGGTATATATTGTATTGGGTTGCAAACGTTGCAATATTCAATATGCTTATATTATATGTGTATTCAATATTCTAACATTTCTTTTGTATATTGTTAATTTTGTCTTTTGTATCAGCTCATTTGTATTTAATATTTTTTTAGTTATATTGTGTATTGTTTTATTTATATTCAATATTTCTCATTTGTATTCAATATTTTTTTTAGTTATATTGTGTATTGTTTAATTCATATTCAATATTTCTCATTTGTATTTAATATTTTTTTAGTTATATTGTGTATTGTTTAATTAATATTCAATATTTCTCATTTGTATTTTATCTATTTTAGTTATATTGTGTATTGATTTATTTATATTCAATATTTCTCATTTGTATTTAATAATTTTTATTGTCCATTGTTTTATTTGCATTCTATATTTCTCATTTATATTTAATAACTGTTGATTTGTATTGTATACTTTTTATTTATATTCTACATTTATATATTTGTACTGTATTTCTTACATTAGTATTGTAAATTCACTTCATTTAGATCGTAAATAAATTGTTTGTATTCGAGTTATAAACATGAAACTTAGTTTGTGACTTTCATTTGCCGGCTGTTCAATTGCTCCTGTCTGATCGCCACTATTACATTGCACAAACATGTTGTTTTTTTCTCTCAGTAATCTGACTTTATTTAATGAGATATCTCATTTGAACACTTTTATATACACGAAGCCCCCAACCTAATAAAATTAGATGTTCACATGATTCATCAATGCAGTATATTTATGAATAGAAAAAAGAGCATTTGTCGCGTATTTTAAAAAATGCATGTTAATTGTTATTACAGGTACCACGCAGCTATGAGTTCAGCTGCTTCCACTATTCCTGGAAGGAGAGCCAGCTATAACTCAGAGAGAGGATACCGACCGGCAAATGTTTTACAAAAAACGAACAAAAGTGGAAGAAAAAGTCCTGTAGTTAAGGAAGAAAGTAATGACGACAATATCCACAAGCAATGGGGGAAAGGCGACGGTTATGCATATTTGTTCACCGGAGCGGACGAGGATAAGAGCAGGATGAAGAAGATAGCTGAGGATGAAGAAGTATCAATCCCAAGTACCACTGAACCAACAGCAAGACGAGGAAATAAGACGGTGAAAACTAGAGATATCATTCATGATATACATAAAGGAGCAAGAAAAAAGCGTGAAAGTTATAACAGGTTTATGAACAATGAGCGTGCACCACCTGATAACATAGTTAAAGAAACAGTTGTGTCTAATGTGAATACAACAGCAAATAAAGGTATACTGATTACTTCAACAAAGAAGTATGATGAGCTAATGCAGGAACGCATTCAATTATATGCGCAACACAATACTTTCAAAAAACAAATAAAGAGGCTTGAAGATGAGAACAAGCAATTGTTAGATAATTTCAATTCTTTATATGAAGAGAATAAAAGACTTCGATCAAAAATGGAGACAGAAGACACGGAACAACCTATCATTGAACCATACAAACGCGTGTTTGATGACAGAAAAATATTAAGACAGGCGGAGGACAATTACAAGCAGAGAATTAAAAGACTAGAACAAGATGTTAAGGATTTGCAAAAGATAAACACTGATGTATTAGCTGAAATGAAAGATGCAAAGGCTAACTCTTTAAAAATGCGTGAGCAACTCACAATTCAAGCGAAAGCGTCAAATTTACAATGGGAGTTAAAGACGGTAAGAAATGAAAACAAACTTTTAAAAAAGAATATAGACATTTTAAATAAAAAGTTCAATGAAATTCCGCCAGATCGTTCACAGTTGAAAACAGTATCGAACAATAATCTGCCGTTAATAAAGGCAGAGCAAAAGTTGAAATCTGGTTATATATCACCCAGCCGTTTAGTAAAATCACAGTCAACTCCCTTGAAAATAGACAAACAAAAACAGGTATACAGACCCAAGACTATTGATTTTAAGCCAGTTAAACGTTTGGACTATATTGAAATGGAATCTGCACTGCCTAAGGAAAGGGAACCGTTTGACTATGAAAAAACATTAGCAGACAGCTATTATGAATAAATGATTGTAGTAGGAGCAAACTATTTCTCTGCATGTTCAACATGTATCAAATTAAAGAGTAATGATACACGATATTGACTGAATATTTAAATCAAAGCGTGGTTTGTTTGTTGCAATTATATCACAAAAAACTTGATTCAGTGTGACAATCTATATATTGATTTGCTATTTTTCATAGAAAACTATGATACCATACATACTAATTGTAGTTAAATATCGGCGTCTTCTGAGGCCGAGTCGCACAAGGCATTATCTAAAGAGCAGTTACTTCTCACTACTAAGGTCGTGGATTTGAATTCAGCTCGATCAATAAACTGTGTGTAAAAACGGTTTACCAGTTACTTGCGGAAGGATACGGTGGTTCCACTCGATTCATTTTGAGCTCTTCCTCCACCACTAAAATTCTAACAACAGATAGATTTAGTACGTTTCATTAGAATGCTTCTTACTGATTAAAATATACAAACACATAAAAGAAAATAAGAATGTGACTCTGTGCTTTTCAGAATCTTGTGTGTCTATGGGTACAGTTTTAATGAACATTAAGGTTTTTGCGATTAGCTCTCTTTCTTAGAAATTGTTTGAAATAAAGTCACTAAATTGATTATTATTCAGCTTACAAAAAGTTGTTGTTTTTTGCGGTATTTTATTTTGAAACTTTCAGAGAACGTTGAATTAGAGGATGACACAATTTTGGATAATTCTAGTTTGTCTGGAGATATAAAAACGTCTTTTCAATATGATTCAGTTTTGAATATATTTGTGGTAGGATTGGAAATGGTCCGTAAGGATGGCAATAAATGGATCGGGATCGGGGTGGAGGAAACTGAAAACATTATAAAAATTTTGCCTGTTGCTAGAAAATTGATCAGTATATATAACTCAAAGAGAAAATTATTGACATATTTCAAAATAATGTGCCTTAAGGGTCTGTCACACACTACCGATGTACCTCGCCGGGACTAAACCGGAGCAAAAACTTAACAACGACGAGAAAATCGGCGGAGCTCCGGTGAGAAAGCCGCCGATCCATTACGGGGCGCTACCGGTGCTCTACCGACATTAACGAAGCCATACCGAAGTACTGCCATTGTACTGCCGTTGTAGTCCCATTGGTCGCTCCGGCATCGCAGACACGGACATTTTTGAGCATGTTCAAAAAGTTCTATCGTCGCCGGTGTAACATTAAATTTTGACCCGGGTCACATTTCAACATTAAATTCTGATCAAAACAGTCGTTGAAAATTGATCAGTGTTAAATTTTGATCACACATGGGATCATTTTTTAACGGTTTGTTAAATACAAGCAAAACATCACATGACTGTTGCAACAATTAAATATAAGCATGGTAACCTTTCAGTCGACATTAAATACACAACATCCATCTATTATCCATTTATAACACACAAAATGCAAGATATTGTTTTTATTTCAATTAATAAAATTTTGTTTTAAAAGGAACGGCTTGCCTTTTTGAGTAACTTAGCGTAATTATACGTATTTTGTAGGTAAACGATAGTTTAACTGATGTAAGAGCACTTCAGTTGTTGCAAAAAGGCAACCTGTGGATAGTGTGTGGAAAGGGTGTCCATCTCCTGCTGGAAGCGGTAATACTACTCTTCTTCCGCTATTAGGATACGGGTAACCGCTCCGAAACTTGAATGTTTGATATCTTAAACACTTAACGGCTATATTATACTAATTTCTTAGAAAAAATGGTTGTTATCTACGCCAATGTTTTTCTTTACTTTTAAGCGTTATTGTTTAAACACGCACGCACGCACGCACGCACGCACGCACGCACGCACGCACGCACGCACGCACGCACGCACGCACGCACACTAAGATATATTTAAAAGCGAATCTCCAACCAGTATCAAACCTAGTACATTGCGAGTCAAGACGTAAAGGATCAAATCATGCATTTTTGTGAGTTTTACGGGGGAGGGGTATGATTAGTATTTACTCCAATAGTTTTTTTTATTTAAAACGCTTTTATTAAGGAACTACACACACAGACACACAAGAAACTTAAGATTAAATTATAAGATGTATTAAAAAATGAATCTTAATCGAGTTTCACTCCCAGTACTACGAGCCAAGACGTTGAGGAGAGTGTCCCCCACCACTCCTGAACATTTGGGTAGGTGGTGTGTATGGCAGTGGCCTAGCTTGGTCAAAGTAAACCTGCAGGTTTAGACATTTTGATGGGGGCTCTGAGGTACTCAGGCATATTTTGTTTAAAATGTAAATGATCAACGGTGCATTATCAGGGACTTCGTGTGTGTTTTTCTATGTAAAAAAATATATCAATTACTTTTATGGGAAAAGTGCAGGTTTGGCAGTGCCTTCGTGTAGCTACGCCGGTGTGTATGTGTGTGTTGAGGGAGGGCATGTACAGTGTGCCATGTAGTGTTTTATGTATATTGCAGCTACAACGTTAAGGATAAGCCCCACGATATTGCAGGAACAAAACAGATTGCAATTAATTAAATGGATCCTAATATTTTCAGTCTTAACTGTGACGAGGAAGACTGGCTATAATCCCATTGTATTAAATTACATCAAACAGTGCAGTTATTGTTTTGTCCTTAAATAACTTACAAGTATATTGCCAGCTATTGTAACTCTTAAAGTATATATACTTAAACAGTATGTATATAAATGTCAAGTTATTTAACAAAAACATGCCTGTAACTGACAATTCCTTATAACCGGATTCTTTATAACTTTATTTTTATATAGAATGGCAAATATCGAGGATTTGACTTTATTGTCTGTTTTCTTTGTTTGTAATCAACAAAAATGAGCCTCTGAAGTAACAGAAAGGTTACTGAATCAACAACTTCTATCATTTTATCAAATCTATGTCTTCCCGCGGCGAATTAGAAAAAGCTACAAATAAGTACATATGAGTTGAACATGACGAGACGAAAATGTGACGTTCGCAAGAATAAGAAAACTACCAATAGGTCGAAGATCAAGGTCACATTTACAAGTTGATTGAGTGTAATGGGTTTAATGCCACTTCAATAGTTTTCAGTTATATAATGGCGGTCAGGTACCCTAACGGTTTTCCAGGAATTCATTACTAATCGATCTTTGCAAGTAACTGACAACTTCCCCACTCGAAACAGAGGCGGATAACTTTTTGTCACAAAGAACGTGCCCGTCGGGAATCGAACCCGGAACATCTGAATTGACAAGCATGTACGCTACCATTGCGTTGCCCAGGCGGGTTCGCAACAATACTATTACTTCAGGTTTTTTTAATGAGAGTCAATCAATGCAATTGCTTTCATGTTGATCTGAATTTTTATTGTTTGCAAATGGTATTGTGGCACAAATAGTAATTAAAGCTGGAAAAAAATATCGAATTACGAGTTTATTGGACAGGTTCATAACTTAATTGATAGCTTTTATTCGAGGACCAGAGAATACTCAAAGAACGCGTGCATGTTTTTACTGTAATATTTTATTCACAATATATCTATAGATAATATCTGTGCATTGTAGGACATGGACAAATTTTACAAATAACAATATATTACCGTCTACACACTGTCATTAAATATTTATTACTTGCCACTATGAAGTTCATATATTGATGAAATAAATATACGCATATCCTTTAATTATCAAATGGCGGTAAAGATCGGGAAGTCCTTAGCTTTCGTCGATATGAGTTGTTTCTCTGTGACGTCAATAATGACGGCATTTCTGCACGAATCGGTCGTCTGGAATTCCGTCTGGATTGTACTGTATACAGTGTCATGTCATCTTCAAATTCTATGCCAGCACCAAGATCTGATTCCCAAATACGTCTTTCCAATCTACCATTTTCGCTTTCCAAATTCTTCAGTTTACCTAGTAATGATTTCTTTTCTTTCTCGATATTCTTAACGTTGTCATTTTCAATTTTAACCACAAGGCCTTTCTTACTTCGTTCAAACACAAACTTGCCAGCTCTATCAAGTTCGATATTTGCATTTTCAAGGACGTCGATGCGTCGTTTAAGTGCCCCTTCTGCATACAGTAAGTCCTGATTTTCCATCGCTATAGCTTCCATTTTCCCCCTGTATTCATTAGCCTCTTTCTCTAACATTGTGTTCTCATTCGACAGTTCTTCTATTTGCATTTCTAGAGTTTCTATACGTTTTAAATGCTTTTCTTCCCTTCGTTTGAGATTTTGGCGTTCCTGAAATACTGCTTCAAATCCAAAATTTCTAGCCTCTTGTAGCATGTTTTCAACTGATTTCAGTTCGTCCTGTATTCTAAACTTTTCAGTAGCCGTGTGTTTAGCCTTTTTTTTCAACTGTGATTCTTGGTGTTTATACACGTCCAACTCCTTTGATAGAAAATCAATTTGTTTTTCGGCTGCCGAGCAATCTAGTTTAGTTGAATTCAATTCCGACTGCGTTTTTGATAGTTTAGTTTTAACTTGAATCAGTTCTTTTGCCATGTCTTTATTCAAAGATTTTGTGTCGGTAACCTCCTCTTCAATTTGATCCTTTTGTTTTTTAAATTTTGATTCCATCTTTAAGTTATCTATTTTAAGTTCTTTGTATCTGCCAATAAGACCTTCAGATTCTTCTTCGAAATTTTTTATTCTATGTTCATACTCAATTTGTTGTTTCTCGAGTTTTTCTACCTTTTCTTCTAATATCTTATTTTCTTTTTCTAGATTAGATGTTTTGTCCAAATGCAGACCTCTTTCCATTTTGAATGCTTCATCGGTTCGTTTTTTGTTCTCACTAATCTGTCCACATTGCTTTTGCAGTGCATTAACTTCATCTCTTAGTAATGAGTTATTGGTATTCAACAATGCCACCTTTTCTTCAAGCCGCTTTATTTCTTCTCTAAACCGACGTATTCTCTGTGAGTCTGGTCCATGTTGAACCTTACTGCGTAAAACTTTATTTTCGGCATAAATATTTTGATAAGATTTTAACAAATCATTTGTCTCTTTTTCTAAATGTTCACATCTCTTTTTGTACACATTTTCTGTCTCTTTGAGCGCATCTCGTTCAGTTTTTACTTTCTCGTATGTTGTATATGCCGCCTTATCAAATGCACTGGCTACAATCGAAGTGACTGGAGGAGGCCTGTTAGTGTATGAGGTCGTCATTTTGATGACGTTCTTCAGCTTAAAACAAAACAACACAATTTATTTTATACTGTTTGATGAATTATAGATATTTCTCAGTGAATTATTTATGGTAATCCACTGTTTCAAACAGTGAAATTATGAGAACATTTTCTTTTGTCTTTGCACATTAATTAAAAAAAATATATTTAAAAAAAGTACTTTAATATTTTTATTAATCCAATACTATCTTATGGCGAATTGAGGTCAAAATATGACTTTTGGTGATCACTTGATGAAACATAATTCGATCTTACACCAAAATAAACAAATATCCTCTATATAAAATTGATTAGGTTATAACTCATACACAAACCCAAAGTCACATTAATTTGCTACCTGTGAACTGGCCTGTTCTGAGTCTAAAATTAAAATTTCAGATTCAAAATGTCATTTTTGTTTGTTTATATATATATGGTTGTACTAAGCACACATACTGTCAATTTAGGCCCTGTTTTTATGTATTGTTTTTTTCTATTTCTGTTGTTATTAATGAATGATCGTGAATGTATATTCTTACTTTAATTGAAAGTTCCCACGTTTAAAAAAAACTATTCGAATAAACAAATATTTGCATTGTCAAATTACAGAATTCATTATGAAAACACTGATATTTTGTGTAAATGCGGTTTTTCTAAAAATGGCTACTAGTAATTGGCAGTAATTTATTTTGCAATTCGTACATTTGCTAATGATCAGAGGCGTTGGCGATAAAAATGATTAAACATCAACCGACAAAAGGCTTGTACAACACCATAGAAGCAAATAAAGAAGCATTTATAGCCGGTACAAATTGGTCATTTGGTTTGACGTATGTACATACCAGCAGTATCATAGTATATATTACAATCATGTGGAGGAAAATGAAGGCAAACTTACCTCAAGTGGCACCTATTGATTCCATTTAAACGTTCAATCACAAACAATACATTTTAATGGGAGAGCATTTAAAATAATCAATATTTCATGTTGAACGCACACTTGACAACTGTCCGATCGCGCCAGTAATTCTTTTGTTCCTTACACACTACCTTTCATTCGTGAAAATAAAAAACAATTCATTTCATTTTCAAATCAATATCCTTTTCAGTGGTTTAATAAATATTAAAAAACACGGCCAACTATGGACGTAGTAATACGGCCTACAATAACGTATTTTGGAGTGTAAGTATATATTGTTTAGCGTCGCTTTTAAACATTGTTCACTGAGTCTACGGCACGTTCCACGTGGGTAAGTTATTCAGCACTGTCCCATCGAAGTTGCATGAAATGAAAATACGACATCTTCTTGAACAGTTCAGTGCATGAAACATACTTGAGCATTGCATAAATTGATAATACAACACCCATTTGGGCAGTTGCATGAAATGCTAATACGACATCTACTCTAGCAGCTGCATGACATGATACTATGACATCAACTTGAGCAGCTGCATGAAATAATAATACGACATAAACACGAGTAATTGCATGGAATGATAATACGACCTCAATTGGAGCAGTTGCATGAGCAGTTGAATAAAATAGTAATATGACATTTACTAGAGCAGTTGCATGAAATTATAATGCGACATCTAATTGAGAACTTGCACGAAATGATAATACAACATCAACTGGAGCAGTTGTATGAAATGATAAAACGACATCTATTTGAGCAGTTACATGAAATGATAAAACGACATCTATTTGAGCAGTTACATGAAATGATAAAACGACATCTATTTGAGCAGTAACATGAAATAATAAAACGACATCGATTTGAGCAGTTACATGAAATGATAATACGACATCTATTTGAGCAGTTACATGAAATAATAAAACGACACCGATTTGAGCAGTTACATGAAATGATAATACGACATCTACTTGAGCAGCTGCATGAAATGATAAAACGACATCTATTTGAGCAGTTACATGAAATGATAAAACGACATCTATTTGAGCAATTACATGAAATGATAATACATTATAAACTTGAGTAGTTACATGAAATGATAATACGACATCCACTTGATTAATTGCATGAAATGATAATACGACATCTACTTGGGCAGTTACATGAAATGATAACACGACATCTACTTGGGCAGTTGCATGAAATGATAATAGAACATCCACTTGATTAGTTGCATGACATGATAATACGACAACTACTTGGGCAGTTGCATGAGATGATAATATTACATCTACTTGAGCAGTTACATGAGATGATAATATGACATCCACTTGGGCAGTTGCATGAGATGATAATATGACATCTACTTAAATAGGTGCATGAGATGATAATACGACATTCACTTGAGCAGTTACATGAGTTGATAATACGACATCCACTTGAGAAGTTACATGAAATGATAATACGACATCTACTTGAGTAGGTGCATGAGATGATAATACAACATCTACTTGGGCAGTTGCATGAAATGATAATGCGACATCTACTTGAGTAGGTGCATGAGTTGATAATACAACATCTACTTGGGCAGTTGCATGAGATGATAATACGACATCTACTTTAGTAGGTGCATGAAATGATAATGCGACATCCACATGAGTAGTTGCATGACATGATAATACGACATCTACTTGAGTAGTTGCAGGAGATGATAATACGACATATACTTGAGTAGGTGAATGAGATGATAATACAACATCCACTTGAGTAGTTGCATAAAATGATAATGCAACATCCACTTGAGTAGTTGCATAAAATGATAATACGACATCCACTTGGGCAGTTGCATAAAATGATAATACGACATCCACTTTAGCAGTTGCATAAAATGATAATGTGACATCCACATGAGCAGTTGCATAAAATGATAATACGACATCCACTTGAGTAGTTGCATGAAATGATAATACAACATCTACTTGGGCAGTTGCACTAAATGATAATACGACATCCACTTGAGCAATTGCATGAGTTGATAATACGACACCTACTTGAGTAGTTTAATGAACTGATAATACGACATTTACTTGAGCAGTTTTATGAAATGATAATGCGTCATCTACTTGAGCGGCTGCGTGAAATGATAATAGGACATCTACTTGAGTAGTTGCATGAAATGATAATACGACATCCACTTGAGCAGTTGCATGAAATGATAATGCGACATCTACTTGAACGATTGCATTAAATGATAATACAACATCTATTTGGACAGTTGCATGAAATGATAATACGACATCTACTTGAGTAGTTGCATGAAATGATAATACGACATCCACTTGAGCAGTTGCATGAAATGATAATGCGACATCTACTTGAACGGTTGCATTAAATGATAATACAACATCTATTTGGGCAGTTGCATGAAATTATAATACGACATCTACTTGAGTAGTTGCATGAGATGATAATACGAAATCCACTTGAGTAGTTGCATGAAATGATAATGCGACATCTACTTGAACGGTTGCATTAAATGATAATACAACATCTATTTGGGCAGTTGCATGAAATTATAATACGACATCTACTTGAGTAGTTGCATGAGATGATAATACGAAATCCACTTGAGTAGTTGCATGAAATGATAATGCAACATCTATTTGGGCAGTTGCATGAAATGATAATTCGACATCTACTTGAGCAGTTGCATGAAATGATAATACGACATCCACTTGAGCAGTTGCATGAAATGATAATGCGACATCTACTTGAATGAATGCATTATATGATAATACAACAGCTATTTGGGCAGTTGCATGAAATGATAATACGACATCTACTTGAGTAGTTGCATGAAATGATAATGCGACATCCACTTCAGTAGTTGCATGAGTTGATAATAAGACACCTACTTGAGTAGTTTAATAAACTGATAATACGACATCTACTTGAGCAGTTTTATGAAATGATAATACGACATCTACTTGAGCAGTTGCATGAAATGATAACACAAATCTTATTCAGCAGTTGCATCACATACTCGTAATTCAATTTTTAAAAGATATTGCTGTTTTAAATGTTCATTTGTTAGACCTTGTTTTAATCATTTCGAGGGTCCTCCGTGGCCGAGTGGTTTAAGATCGCTAAGGTCGTAGGTTCGAGTCCCGGTCGCTCCAAAACTTTATGTGAAAAAGTATCCAGTTACTTGCGGAAGGACAGTGATTCTATCCAGACTGACTCAGTCTGAGGTCTTCCCTCACCAGTAAAACTGGATATGCCATACATAACCTGAAATGTGTTGAAAATGTCGACAAACCAAGCTCAAAAAAAAAAAATTTATTTCGATTCAAATACAATCTAACTATCCGCAATGACCGGACGAATGGTTAAACCCAATTATATTAAATTTGCTCATGTTGTTTTAGATTTATTAAATCTTTTATATGAGCATTTGTAAGTTTTGTGAAGGATGGCCTCGGACCTCCATAGACTTATGATGAGGCGAATGGAAATACTCATTTGTAAGGTTTGTGAAGGATGGCCTCAGACTTCCATAGACTTATGATGAGGCGAATTGAAATACTCATTTGTAAGGTTTGTGAAGGATGGCCTCGGACCTCCATAGACTTATGATGAGGCGAATGGAAATACTCATTTGTAAGGTTTGTGAAAGATGGCCTCGGACCGCCAGAGACTTATGATGAGGCGAATGGAAATACTGATTTATAAGGTTTGTGGCCTCGGACCTTCATAGACTTTTGATCAGGCGAATGGAAATTCTCATTTGTAAGATTTGTGAAGGATGGTTTCGGACCTCCATAGGCTTATGATGAGGCGAATGGGAATTCTCATTTGTAAGGTTTGTGAAGGATGACCTCGGACCTCCACAGAATTATGACGAGACGAACGAAAATTCTCATTTGTAAGGTTTGTGAAGGATGGCCTCGGTCCTCCATAGACTTATGATGAGGCGATTTGAAATTCTCATTTGTAAGGTTTGTGACCTTGGACCTCCATAAATTTTCTGATGAAGCGAATTGAAATTCCCATTTGTAAGGTTTGTGAAGGATTGCATCGGACCTCCATAGACTTATGCTGAGGCGAATTGGATTTTTCATTTGTAAGGTTTGTGACCTCGGACCTCCATTGACTTGTGTTTAGGCGAATGGAAATTCTCTTTTGTAAAGTTTGTGACCTCGGACCTCCATAGACTGATGATGAGGCGAATGGGAATTCTCATTTGTAAGCATTGTTACCTCGGACCTCCATAGACTTATGATGAGGCGAATTGAAATTCTCATTTGTAAGGTTTGTGACCTCGGACCTCCATACACTTATGATGAGGCGAATGGAAATTCTCATTTGTAAGGTTTGTGACCTCGGACCTCCATAGACTTATGATGAGGCGAATGGTAATTCTTATTTGTAAGGTTTGTGAAGGATGACCTCGGACCTCCATAGACTTATGATGAGACGAATTGAAATTCCCATTTGTAAGGTTTGTGAAGGATAGCCTCGGACCTCCATAGACTTATGATCAGGCAAATGGAAATTCTCATTTGTAAGATTTGTGAAGGATGACCTCGGACCTCCATAGACTTATGATCAGGCGAATGGAAATTCTCATTTGTAAGGTTTGTGAAGGATGACCTCGGACCTCAATAGACTTATGATCAGGCGAATGGGACATCTGAATTGTAAGGTTTGTGAAGGATGACCTCGGACCTCCATAGACTTATGATCAGGCGAATGGAAATTCTCATTTGTAAGGTTTGTGTCCTCGAACATCCATAGACTTATGATGAGGCGAATTGGAATTCTCATTTGTAAGGTTTGTGACCTCGGACCTCCATTGACTTGTGTTTAGGCGAATGGAAATTCTCATTTGTAAAGTTTGTGACCTCGGACCTCCATAGACTGATGATGATGCGAATGGGAATTCTCATTTGTAAGGTTTGTGACCTCGGACCTCCATAGACTTATGATAAGGCGAATGGAAATTCTCATTTGTAAGGTTTGTGACCTAGGACCTCCATAGACTTATGATGAGGCGAATTGAAATTCTCATTTGTAAGGTTTGTGACCTCGGACCTCCATAGACTTATGATGAGGCGAATGGAAATTCTCATTTGTAAGGTTTGTGACCTCGGACCTCCATAGACTTATGATGAGGCGAATGGTAATTCTTATTTGTTAGGTTTGTGACCTGGGACCTCCATAGACTTATGATGAGGCGAATTGAAATTCTTTTTGTAAGGTTTGTGACCTCAGACATCCAGAGACTTATGTTGAGTCGAATGAAATTTCCATTTGTAAGGCTTGTGAAGGATGGCCTCGGACCTCCATAGACTTATGATGAGGCGAATTGAAAATCCCATTTGTAAGGTTTGTGAAGGATAGCCTCGGACCTCCATAGACTTATAATGAGTCGAATGGACATTCTCATTTGTAAGGTTTGTGAAGGATGGCCTCGGTTCTCCATAGACTTATGATGAGAATAATGGTGGAAATTCCCATTTGTAAGTTTTGTGACCTCGGACCTCCATAGACTTATGATGAGGCGAATGAAAAATCTCATTTGTAATGTTTTTGAAGGATGTCCTTAGACCTCCATAGACTTATGATGAGTCGAATGGAAATTCTCATTTGTAAGGTTTTTAACTTTGGACCTCCATAGACTGATGATGAGGCGAATTGATATTCCCATTTGTAATGTTTTTAAAGGAAGACCTCGGACCTCCATAGACTTACGATGAAAATAATGGAAATTCTCATTTGTAATGTTTGTGAAGTATGTCCTAGGACCTCCGTAGACTTATGATGAGGCGAATGGAAATTCTCGTTTGTAAGGTTTGTGAAGGATGGCTTCGGACCTTCTTAGACTGATGATGAGTCGAATAGGAATTCTCATTTGTAAGGTTTGTGACCTCGGACCTCCATAGACTTATGATGAGGCGAATGGAAATTATCATTTGTTAGGTTTGTGAAGGATGGCCTCGGACCTTTTTAGACTGATGATGAGGCGAATGGGAATTCTCATTTGTAAGGTTTGTGAAGGATGGCCTCGGACCTTTTTAGACTGATGATGAGTCGAATAGGAATTCTCATTTGTAAGGTTGGTGACCTCGGACCTCCATAAACTTATGATCAGGCGAATGGAAATACTCATTTGTAAGGTTTGTGAAGAATGGCCTCGGACCTCCATAAACTTTTGATGAGGCGAATGGGAAATCTCATTTGTAAGGTTTGCAAAGGATGGCCTCCGACCTCCATAGACTTATGATGAGGCGAATGGGAATTTTCATTTGTAAGGTTTGCAAAGGATGGCCTCCGACCTCCATAGACTTATGATGTGGCGAATGGGAATTCTCATTTGTAAGGTTTGTGACCTCGGACTTCCATAGCCTTATGATCAGGCGAATGGAAAATCTCATTTGTAAGGATTTTGAAGGAAAACCTCGGACCTCCACAACTTATGATGAGGAAATTTTCATTCCCCAGTTTCATTTTTTATATCAGGCAATAGTTTATTTAGATTTTGTATTATCATAAATATATATTTATTGATCTGACATATAAAAATATAATGTTATCTTTACTGAAACTTCCTTAACATCCTATCTAAAACGAATGGGTTCTACACTAAAGTTTTAAAAAGTGCTATAATGGTTATTTCTTATAATAAAAATCATATTCTTATCTAACTTTTATACAAAATACATTTTTATACAATTACATTACACTTCTTGATGTCACAATTTCTTTGGCACCTTATTGATAAATTAAACGGCATAGATTATATTTATATGCTGTACAAAAGTCAATCTTGAAAAAAGGAAGAATACATTAAATATCTAACTTAAAAGTTCAATATATGTATGTATTCAAAAAAAATAGTAAAAACCTAAAGAGATAGGATTTTTTTACATAACTTGTAGTATCATCACAAAATTTTATTTTTAAGGTAGTTAACTTCATTATATAAATTGTACTAGTATTGACATTTCAAAATGTAAATGTGTTGTATATATTTAGTATTGACATGTAAAATGTATATATTGCGTTATGTATTTTAGTGAGGTACAGGTTCGATCCTCCGCCACGGCTATATGTAATGTCATTGATCCACATATGGTTAGTACTGGTTCTACCTAGTAGGACTTCAAACGGGATTTGTCTAAGTAGTAGTCGATGTAAAATAAATAAGTTAAAAAAAAAGATATTACGAATGAAGCAAGTACAGAGATCGTAGTTTTGTAAAACTATACAAGATACTCTTTGCTTTTGTTTCCAACGACAATTATTTGCATAAATGTGATTCTAGGAGGTGATAAGCTTAAACTTGATGGCCAGTGCGGTTCCAAATGATATGTAGCTGGTATCGTTAAAACTGAGCATATTTTTACACAATAAAACTAATACAATTCTATACAACCAGAAATTATAGATAATTCTACATTATGCATTTGACATTGTTTCACTATTTACTTTTCATTTGTGCAAAAAAAAGTTTAACTCTGAAATCAATTGCAACTTTAATGAAGAAGGTAAAGAAACTCGGAGTATATACGCTGTTTGAGTAAAAAAAACACTGTAATAACTATACTTGTAAATATATTATATGCAGGGTACCACGAATTAAAGTAATCCTTTACAATATATATAGAATTCAGGAGATATTATATGCAGGGTACCACGAATTAAAATAATCCTTTACAATGTATAGTATTCGGGAGATACTATATGCAGGGTACCACGAATAAGAGTAATCCTTTACAAAATACAATGTTTGAGAGATACTATATGCAGGGTACCACGAATTAGAGTAATCATTTACAATATACAGTATGCGGGAGATACTATATGCAGGGTACCACGAATTAGAGTAATCCTTTACAATGTATAGAATTCGGGAGATACTATATGCAGGGTACCACGAATTAGAGTTATCCTTTACAAGAACAGTATTCGGGAGATACTATATGCAGGGTACCACAAATTAGAGTAATCCTTTACAATATACAGTGTTCGAGAGATACTATATGCAGGGTACCACGAATTAGAGTAATCCTTTACGATATACATTGTTCGGGAGATACTATATGCAGGGTACCACGAATCAGAGTAATCCTTTACAATATATAGTGTTCGGAAGATACTATATTCAGGGTACCACAAATAAGAGTAATCCTTCACAATATATAGTGTTCGGGAGATAATATATGCAGGGTACCACGAATAAGGGTAATACTTTACAATATATAGTATTCGGGAGATACTACATGCAGGGTACCACGAATTAGAATTATCTTTTACAATATACAGTATCCGGGAGATACTATATGCAGGGCACCACGATTAAGAGTAATCCTTTACAATATAAAGTGTTCGGGAGATACCATATGCAGGGCACCACGAATAAGAATAATCCTTTACACTATTTAGTTATCGGGAGATACTATATGCAGGGTACCACGAATAAGAGTAATCCTTTACAATATATAGTGTTCGAGAGATACCATATGCAGGGTACCACGAATTAGAGTAATCCTTTATACTATATAGTGTTCGAGGGATAATATATGCAGGATACCACGAATAAGAGTAATCCTTTACAATATATAGTGTTCGGGAGGTACTGTATGCAGGGTACCACGAATAAGAATAATCCTTTACAATGCATAGTATTCGGGAGATGTTATATGCATGGTACAACGAATTAGAGTAATCCTTTACAATATATAGTATTCGAGATATGATATATACAGGGTACCACGAATAAGAGCAACCCTTTACAATGTATAGTATTCGGGATATATGTATGCAGGATACCACGAATAAGAGTAATCCTTTACAATGTATAGAATTCGGGAGATATGTATGCGGGGTACCACGAATAAGAGTAATCCTTTACAATGTATAGTACTCGGGAGATACTATATGCAGGGTACCACGAATTAGAGTAATCCTTTACACTGTATAGTGGTCGGGAGATAATATATGCAAGGTACCAAAAATAAGAGTAATCCTTTACAATGTATAGTGTTCGAGAGATAATATATGCAGGGTACCACGAATAAGAGTAATCCTTTACAATGTATAGTCTTCGGGAGGTACTGTATGCAGGGTACCAAGAATAAGAGTAATCCTTTACAATGTATAGTGTTTAGGAGATACCGTATGCAGGGTACCACGAATTAGAGTAATCCATTACAATATGTAGTGTTCGGGAGATACCGTATGCAGGGTACCACGAATTAGAGTAATCCTTTACAATATGTAGTGTTCGGGAGATACCGTATGCAGGGTTCCACGAATTAGAGTAATCCTTTACACTGAATATGTAGTGTTCGTGATATACTGTATGCAGGGTACCACGAATTAGAGTAATCCTTTACAATATGTAGTGTTCGGGAGATACCGTATGCAGGGTACCACGAATTAGAGTAATCCTTTACAATATGTAGTGTTCGGGAGATACCGTATGCAGGGTATCACGAATTAGAGTAATCCTTTACACTGAATATGTAGTGTTCGGGAGATACTTTATTCAGGGTTCCAAGAATTAGAGTAATCCATTACAATATGAAGTGTTCGGGAGATACTGTTTGCAGGGTACCACGAACAAGAGTAACCTTTTACAATATGTAGTGTTCGGGAGATACTGCATGCAGGGTACCACGAATAAGAATTATCCTTTACACTATTTAGTGTTCGGGAGATACTATATGCAGGGTACCACGAATAAGAGTAATCCTTTACAATATATAGTGTTCGAGAGATACCATATGCAGGGTACCACGAATTAGAGTAGTTCTTTAAAATATATTGTGTTCGGGAGATACCATATGCAGGGTACCACGAATCAGAGTAATCCTTTACACTATATAGTGTTCGAGGGATAATATATGCAGGATACCACGAATAAGAGTAATCCTTTACAATATATAGTGTTCGGGAGAAACTGTAGCAGGGTACCACGAATAAGAGTAATCCTTTACAATATATAGTGTTCGGGAGATACTATATGCAGGGTACCACGAATAAGAATAATCCTTTACAATGCATAGTATTCGGGAGATTCTATATGCAGGGTACAACGAATTAGAGTAATCCTTTACAATATATAGTATTCGAGATATAATATATACAGGGTACCACGAATAAGAGCAACCCTTTACAATGTATAGTATTCGGGAGATATGTATGCAGGATACCACGAATAAGAGTAATTCTTTACAATGTATAGTATTTGGGAGATATGTATGCAGGGTACCACGAATAAGAGTAATCCTTTACAATGTATAGTATTCGGGAGATACTATATGCAGGGTACCACGAATTTGAGTAATCCTATACACTGTATAGTGGTCGGGAGATAATATATGCAGGGTACCAAGAATAAGAGTAATCCTTTACAATGTATGTATTCGGGAGATACTATATGCAAGGTACCAAGAATAAGAGTAATCCTTTACAATGTATATTGTTCGGGAGATAATATATGCAGGGTACCACGAATAAGAGTAATCCTTTACAATGTATAGTCTTCGGGAGGTACTGTATGCAGGGTACCACGAATAAGAGTAATCCTTTGCAATGTATAGTGTTCTGGAGATACTGTATGCAGGGTACCACGAATTAGAGTAATCCATTACAATATGTAATGTTCGGGAGATACCGTATGCAGGGTACCACGAATTAGAGTAATCCTTTACAATATGTAGTGTTCGGGAGATACCGTATGCAGGGTTCCACGAATTAGAGTAATCCTTTACACTGAATATGTAGTGTTCGGGAGATACTTTATGCAGGGTTCCAAGAATTAGAGTAATCCTTTACAATATGTAGTGTTCGGGAGATACTGTTTGCAGGGTACCACGAATAAGAGTAACCCTTTACAATATGTAGTGTTCGGGAGATACTGTTTGCAGGGTACCACGAATTAGAGTAATCCTTTACAATATGTAGTGTTCGGGAGATACCGTATGCAGGGTACCACGAATAAGAGTAATCCTTTACAATATGTAGTGTTCGAGAGATACCGTATGCAGGGTTCCACGAATTAGAGTAATCCTTTACACTGAATATGTAGTGTTCGGGAGATACTTTATGCAGGGTTCCAAGAATTAGAGTAATCCTTTACAATATGTAGTGTTCGGGAGATACTGTTTGCAGGGTACCACGAATAAGAGTAACCCTTTACAATATGTAGTGTTCGGGAGATACTGTATGCAGGGTACCACGAATAAGAGTAATCCTTAACACTACATAGTGTTTGGGAGATACTATATGCAGGGTACCACGAATTAGAGTTATCATTTACAGTATATAGTATTCGGGAGATAATATATGAAGAGTACCACGAATCTGAGTAATCCTTTACAGTATATATTATTCGGGAGATAATATATGAAGGGTACCACGAATTTGAGTAATCATTTACAGTATATTTTATTCGGGAGATAATATATGAAGGGTACCACGAATTTGAGTAATCCTTTACAGTATATATTATTCGGGAGATACTTTATGCAGGGTACCACGAATTAGAGTAATCCTTTACAATATATAGTGTTCGGGAGATACCGTATGCAGGGTACCACGAATAAGAGTAATCCTTTACAATATGTAGTGTTCGAGAGATACCGTATGCAGGGTTCCACGAATTAGAGTAATCCTTTACACTGAATATGTAGTGTTCGGGAGATACTTTATGCAGGGTTCCAAGAATTAGAGTAATCCTTTACAATATGTAGTGTTCGGGAGATACTGTTTGCAGGGTACCACGAATAAGAGTAACCCTTTACAATATGTAGTGTTCGGGAGATACTGTATGCAGGGTACCACGAATAAGAGTAATCCTTAACACTACATAGTGTTTGGGAGATACTATATGCAGGGTACCACGAATTAGAGTTATCATTTACAGTATATAGTATTCGGGAGATAATATATGCAGAGTACCACGAATCTGAGTAATCCTTTACAGTATATATTATTCGGGAGATAATATATGAAGGGTACCACGAATTTGAGTAATCATTTACAGTATATATTATTCGGGAGATAATATATGAAGGGTACCACGAATTTGAGTAATCCTTTACAGTATATATTATTCGGGAGATAATATATGAAGGGTACCACGAATTTGAGTAATCCTTTACAGTATATATTATTCGGGAGATACCATATGCAGGGTACCACGAATCTGAGTAATCCTTTACAGTATATATTATTCGGGAGATAATATATGAAGGGTACCACGAATTTGAGTAATCATTTACAGTATATATTATTCGGGAGATAATATATGAAGGGTACCACGAATTTGAGTAATCCTTTACAGTATATATTATTCGGGAGATAATATATGAAGGGTACCACGAATTTGAGTAATCCTTTACAGTATATATTATTCGGGAGATACTTTATGCAGGGTACCACGAATTAGAGTAATCCTTTACAATATATATTATTCGGGAGATAATATATGAAGGGTACCACGAATTTGAGTAATCCTTTACAGTATATATTATTCGGGAGATAATATATGAAGGGTACCACGAATTTGAGTAATCATTTACAGTATATATTATTCGGGAGATAATATATGAAGGGTACCACGAATTTGAGTAATCCTTTACAGTATATATTATTCGGGAGATAATATATGAAGGGTACCACGAATTTGAGTAATCCTTTACAGTATATATTATTCGGGAGATACCATATGCAGGGTACCACGAATCTGAGTAATCCTTTACAGTATATATTATTCGGGAGATAATATATGAAGGGTACCACGAATTTGAGTAATCATTTACAGTATATATTATTCGGGAGATAATATATGAAGGGTACCACGAATTTGAGTAATCCTTTACAGTATATATTATTCGGGAGATAATATATGAAGGGTACCACGAATTTGAGTAATCCTTTACAGTATATATTATTCGGGAGATACTTTATGCAGGGTACCACGAATTAGAGTAATCCTTTACAATATATATTATTCGGGAGATAATATATGAAGGGTACCACGAATTTGAGTAATCCTTTACAGTATATATTATTCGGGAGATAATATATGAAGGGTACCACGAATTTGAGTAATCATTTACAGTATATATTATTCGGGAGATAATATATGAAGGGTACCACGAATTTGAGTAATCCTTTACAGTATATATTATTCGGGAGATAATATATGAAGGGTACCACGAATTTGAGTAATCCTTTACAGTATATATTATTCGGGAGATACCATATGCAGGGTACCACGAATCTGAGTAATCCTTTACAGTATATATTATTCGGGAGATAATATATGAAGGGTACCACGAATTTGAGTAATCATTTACAGTATATATTATTCGGGAGATAATATATGAAGGGTACCACGAATTTGAGTAATCCTTTACAGTATATATTATTCGGGAGATAATATATGAAGGGTACCACGAATTTGAGTAATCCTTTACAGTATATATTATTCGGGAGATACCATATGCAGGGTACCACGAATCTGAGTAATCCTTTACAGTATATATTATTCGGGAGATAATATATGAAGGGTACCACGAATTTGAGTAATCATTTACAGTATATATTATTCGGGAGATAATATATGAAGGGTACCACGAATTTGAGTAATCCTTTACAGTATATATTATTCGGGAGATAATATATGAAGGGTACCACGAATTTGAGTAATCCTTTACAGTATATATTATTCGGGAGATATTTTATGCAGGGTACCACGAATTAGAGTAATCCTTTACAGTATAATTATTCGGGAGATACTTTATGCAGGGTACCACGAATTAGAGTAATCCTTTACAGTATATATTATTCGGGAGATACTTTATGCAGGGTACCACGAATTAGAGTAATCCTTTACAGTATATATTATTCAGAAGTTTCTAGAAACTGCATAATAAAGCACAATTGTAACGTTTTACATTTAATAAATGATAGAATAGAAATCTACACACACATACCTAATGGGATTGAGATAAGAAGGGTTGGGATGGGGTGAGGTGAGTCAGGCGACATTGTACTCCCATCACTGAACAGTGCAGTATGTGTGATATATCTGCAGTATGTGTGATATATCTGCATTTGAATCCCATTGCAGGATATAGTTAAGTTGGTAAATATAGCAAAAAAAAAACATATTTAAGAAACATTTTTTTTAAATATAGGAACAAAGAGTTACAAATACCACTGCACAAAGTAATTAAATCATGTTTATGTTGACAGTGTGTATTTCGCATGTAAGAAATATTTATAGTTTTCCTGACAAATATTCAATAGGAACTGCATAAATCGTCAACTCACACAAACAGAAACATTCACCTGATGATGATGATCGTAAAATCTCGCCTGATGGCACGCCCTGCACACCATATCTGACCAGTCTATTAAGTTTGGAGGTGATACCGTGAAAACTTACAAACGTTAAGGCTAAAACTATACGAATGCTATGACAAAATACGTTCCGTTAATAAAATCGATCATACAATAGAAATCAGTGCTATTGTCATTTATTGTCTAACAGACAAACACTGTTTAAATGACAATATTTCGAAGTGTTCCGTTTACGAATAATGATATTTTTTCGATTGCTTGCTTCACGAAATGAAAATAAAACACGCGACAAAACACAGGCAAAACATCCGATCCGATCAACGTTATGTAAATAGATATATGAACATACCAAATTAAACGTTCAATATAAAAAGTCTTTGTTTTTATGTAAATATACATTATTTCTTCTCTAAATGTAAATATACACTACCGGAACGTCGATGAGTTTGTTCCAGTTCCTGTAGACGTACTCCGTTTACTGAGAGAACGTCCTTTGTTCAAAGTCTTATAGTCAAGTCCATACTTAAGCCCTCTTTCAACTGAACTTGTTATCTTTATAGAAGGTAGACATATTTCGGCCGACACATTATTTCTGTATGTATTTAAAGAACGTTTAAAAATGACTTCAGGAAGTTTCGGGGACGCCATCTCGTCCCGTTTGTGTTTACGTTTTGCTTCTCCGTGAATTTGTTCACAGTTACGCGCGGTCGTCAGAGACACCTTTTCCGTATCTTTCAATTTCTGTTCAAGTTTTTTATTATGTTCTTGAAGAAGAGCACGTTCATTTGCAATGTCACCTATTTCAAATTTTAACTTTTGATTTTCTGTTTCAAGGAACTCCATTCTCTCCGAGCATGTAATCACTATTAAAGCTTTCTTTTTGTTCTTTACTTTGCCTGCAGTGTTTGTAGTAACAGGTTTTTCAATATCAAGTCCTTTGATGTATTTCTGCAGTGTTTGTATTTCTTTCTCCAACGTTTCAATTCTTTTCTTATAACCCTTAACCGTATTCAACAATGTCTGTCTCTCCTCAAAGACGACGGTATACGGTTCCTTATATTCCTCAGTATTTTCAGCTGCTTCATATTTCGATCTAAGGGAAGACACTTCATGTTCAACCTCTTGAAATGATTTTAAAAGAGCGGCTGAACTGCTTTCCAAATCTGCAATGCGCCGTTTGTACGCTTCTTCGACTTCTAGCATAAATATTCGTTCTTTGCATATATCTTCATACCATGCGATAAAGTTGGCCTCTGCCTCCTTGTCCGCCGCCGCATCCATCACAAAACCTTCTAAACATGTCAAAGTTACACCTTACTATCTTCGAAAGTTATTTTATTCCAGCTTGATGGACACTGATGCAAGCCGGTCAAATATTCATGATACAACAATACGGCACATTCTTGTTCAAAAATATTTTTTTTTCTTCTCGAACATATTCATGTTTGTTTCATAAGTATTTGTATAACATGTGTTATAATCAGAAATCGGTCGAATTATCATATTCTTGTATTATTGAGGCTTGGTTGTGTATATGATCTGTCGCATATCATCTGTAATAAATGAAATGGATGATTTTAACGATGGCATTAACAACATCATAAAATAAAATTAAACCATTATATAAGAGTTCAAAATATCAATAAAATACATTCAAATAAGAGACATAGCAATGAAAGTTAAACTCCATCGGGGCACCACAACATAATTAATGATTACACACATATAGAACCACAGGTTACGGTCTTGGAACGGTCAGTGGCAAACAGAACCACGGGTTACGGTCTTGGAATGGTCAATAGCAAACAGAACCACGGGATACGGTCTTGGAACGGTCAGTGGCAAACAGAACTACGGGTTACGGTCTTGGAATGGTCAATAGCAAACAGAACCACGGGTTACGGTCTTGGAACGGTCCATAGTCAACAGAACCACAGGTAATGGTCTTGGAACGGTCCATAGCCAACAGAACCATGGGTTACGGTCTTGGAACGGTCAGTAACCAACACAACCACGGGTTACGGTCTTGGAACGGTCCAGAGCCAACAGAACCACGGGTTGCGGTCTTGGAATGGCCAGTAGCAAACAGAACCACGGGTCTTGGAACGGTCAATAGCAAACAGAACCACATGTTACGGTCTTGGAACGGTCAGTGGCAAACAGAACCACGGGTTACGGTCTTGGAATGGTCAATAGCAAACAGAACCACGGGTTACGGTCTTGGAACGGTCAGTAGCAAACATAACCAAGGGTTACAGACTTAGAACGGTCCATAGCCAACAGAACCAAGGTTTCCGGTCTTGGAACGGTCCATAGCCAACAGAACCACGGGTTATGGTCTTGGAACGGTCATTAGCGAACATAGGGTTACGGTCTTGGATCCGTCCACAGCCAACAGAACCACGGGTTACGGTCTTAGAACGATCAGTAGCAAACAGTACCACGAGTTACGGTCTTGGAACGGTCCATAGTCGAACAGAACCACAGGTAATGGTCTTGGAACGGTCCATAGCCAACAGAACCATGGGATACGATCTTGGAACGGTCAGTAACCAACACAACCACGGGTTACGGTCTTGGAACGGTCCATAGCCAACAAAACCACGGGTTACGGTCTTGGAATGGTCAGTAGCAAACAGAACCACGGGTTACGGTCTTGGACCGGTCAGTAACCAACAGAACCACGGGTTGTGGTCTTGGAATGGTCAATAGCAAACAGAACCACTGGTTGTGGCCTTGGAACGGTCAGTAGCAAACAGAACCACAGGTAACGGTCTAAGAACGGTCAGTAGCCAACAGAACCACGAGTTACGGTATTGGAAAGGTCTATATCCAACAGAATCACGGATTTGGTCTTGGAACGGTCAGTAGCCAACAGAACCACAGGTTACGGTCTTGTAACGGTCCATAGCCAACATACCACGGGTTACGGTCTTGGAATGGTCAGTAGCAAACAGAACCACGGGTTACAGTCTTGGAACAGTCTTTTAACCAACAGAACCACGGGTAACGGTCTTAGAACGGCCAGTAATCAACAGAACAACGGGTTACGGTCTTGCAATGGAATTAACCAACAGAACCAAGGGTTACGGTCTTGCAATGGTCAGTAACAAACAGAACCATGGGCTACGGTTTCGGAATGGTCAATAGCAAACAGAACCGCAGGTAACGGTCTTGCAATGGTCAGTAACAAACAGAACCATGGGCTACGGTTTCGGAATGGTCAGTAGCAAACAGAACCGCAGGTTACGTTTTGCAATGGTCAGTAAGCAGAACCATGGGTTACGGTCTTGGAACGGTAAATAGCAAACAGAACCACATGTTACGGTCTTGGAACGGTCAGTGGCAAACAGAACCACGGGTTACGGTCTTGGAATGGTCAATAGCAAACAGAACCACGGGTTACGGTCTTGGAACGGTCAGTGGCAAACAGAACAACGGGTTATGCTCTTTGAATGGTCAATAACAAACAGAACCACGGTCTACGGTCTTGGAACGGTCAGTAGCAAACATAACCAAGGGTTACAGACTTAGAACGGTCCATAGCCAACAGAACCACGGGTTGTGGTCTTGTAACGGTCCATAACCAACAGAACCACGGGTTACGGTCTTGGAACGGTAATTAGCAAACATAGGGTTACGTTCTTGGATCCGTCCACAGCCAACAGAACCACGGGTCACGGTCTTAGAACGATCAGTAGCAAACAGAACCACGAGTTACGGTCTTGGAAGGGTCCATAGCCAACAGAACCACGGGTTACGGTCTTGGAACGGTCAGTAACCGACACAACCACGGGTTACGGTCTTTGAACGGTCCATAGCCAACACAACCACGGGTTACGGTCTTGAAATGGCCAGTAGCAAACAGAACCACGGGTTACGGTCTTGGAGCTGTCAGTAACCAACAGAACCACGGGTTGTGGTCTTGGAATGGTCAATAACAAACAGAACCACGGTTTACGATCTTGGAACGGTCAGTAACAAACAGAACCACTGGTTGTGGCCTTGGAACGATCAGTAGCAAACAGAACCACAGGTAACGGTCTTAGAACGGTCAGTGGCCAACAGAACCACGAGTTACGGTATAGGAAAGGTCCATATCCAACAGAATCACGGGTTATGGTCTTGGAACGGTCAGTAGCCAACAGAAACACAGGTTACGGTCTTGTAACGGTCCATAGCCAACATACCACGGGTTACGGTCTTGGAATGGTCAGTAGCAAACAGAACCACGGGTAACAGTCTTGGAACAGTCCGTAACCAACAGAACTACGGGTAACGGTCTTAGAACGGCCAGTAGTCAACAGAACCACGGGTTACGGTCTTGCAATGAAAATAACCAACAGAACCACGGGTTACGGTCTTGCAATGGTCAGTTACAAGCAGAACCATAGGCTACAGTTTTGGAATGGTCAGTAGCAAACAGAACCACAGGTTACGGTCTTGCAATGGTCATTAAGCAGAACCATGGGTTACGGTCTTGCAATGGTCATTAGTAAACAGAACCACGCATTACGGTCTTGCAATGGTCAGTAGTAAACAGAACCATTGGTTACGGTCTTGGAACGGTCAGTAGCCAACAGAACCACGGGTTGTGGTCTTGGAGTGGTCAGTGGCAAACAGAACCACGGGTTTCGGTCTTGAAGAAGTCAGTAGCAAAACAGAACCACAGCTTACGGTCTTGGAACATTCAGTAGCCAACAGAACCACGGGTAACGGTCTTGAAGAAGTCAGTAATAAAACAGAACCAACATATCCAACAGAATCACGGGTTATGGTCTTGGAACGGTCAGTAACCAACAGAACCACAGGTTACGGTCTTGTATCGGTCCATAGCCAACATACTACGGGTTACGGTCTTGGAACGATTAGTAGTCAACAGAACCACAGGTTACGTTTTGAGGCGGTCAGTAGCCAACAGCACCACGGGTTACGGTCTTGAAGAAGTCAGTAGCAAATAGAACCACGGGTTGCGGTCTTGCAATGGTCAATACTCAGAACCAAGGGTTACGGTCTTGCAATGGTCAGTAGTAAACAGAACCATGGGTTACGGTCTTGGATTGGTCAGTAGCCAACATAACCATGGGTTACGGTCTTGGAACGGTCAGCAGCCAACAGAACCACGGGTTGTGGTCTTGGAGCGATCAGTGGCAAACAGAACCACAGGTAACGGTCTTGGAACGATCAGTAGCCAACGGAACCACAGGTTACGGTTTTTGAGGCGTTCAGTAGCCAACAGCAACATGGGTTATGGTCTTGAAGAAGTCAGTAGCAAATAGAACCACGGGTTGCGGTCTTGCAATAGTCAGTAGCAAACAGAATCACAGGTTACGGTCTTCAAGAAGCCAGTAGCAAAACAGAACCACGGGTTACGGTCTTGAAGAAGTCAGTAGCAAACAGAACCACGGGTTACGGTCTTGCAATGGAACTAACCAACAGAACCACGGGTTACGGTCTTGCAATGGTCAGTAACAAACAGAACCATAGGCTACGGTTTCGGAATTGTCAGTAGCAAACAGAACCACAAGTTACGGTCTTGCAATGGTCATTAAGCAGAACCATGGGTTACGGTCTTGCAATGGTCAGTAGTAAACAGAAACACGCATTACGGTCTTGCAATGGTCAGTAGTAAACAGAACCATTGGTTACGGTCTTGGAACGGTCAGTAGCCAACAAAACCACGGGTTGTGGTCTTGGAGTGGTCAGTGGCAAACAGAACCACGGGTTACGGTCTTGAAGAAGTCAGTAGCAAAACAGAACCACAGCTTACGGTCTTGGAACATTCAGTAGCCAACAGAACCACAGGTTACGGTCTTGTAACGGTACATAGCCAACATACCACGGGTTACGGTCTTGGAACGATTAGTAGTCAACAGAACCACAGGTTACGTTTTGAGACGGTCAGTAGCCAACAGCACCACGGGTTACGGTCTTGAGGAGTCAGTAGCAAATAGAACCACGGGTTTTGGTCTTGCAATGGTCAGTAAGCAGAACCATGGGTTACGGTCTTGGAACGGTTAGTAGTCAACAGAACCACAGGTTACGTTTTTAAGGCGGTCAGTAGCCAACAGCTCCACGGGTTACGGTCTTGAGGAGTCAGTAGCAAATAGAACCACGGGTTGCGGTCTTGCAATGGTCTGTAGTAAACAGAACCATGGGTTACGGTCTTGGAACGGTCAGCAGCCAACAGAACCACGGGTTGTGGTCTTGGAGCGATCAGTGGCAAACAGAACCACAGGTAACGGTCTTGGAACGGTCAGTAAACAACGGAACCACAGGTTACGGTTTTTGAGGCGTTCAGTCGCCAACAGCAACATGGGTTACGGTCTTGAAGAAGTCAGTAGCAAATAGAACCACGGGTTGCGGTCTTGCAATGGTCAGTAGTAAACAGAACCATGGGTTACGGTCTTGGATTGGTCAGTAACCAACATAACCATGGGTTATGGTCTTGGAACGGTAAGTAGCCAACAGAACCACGGGTTACGGTTTTTGAGGCGTTCAGTCGCCAACAGCAACATGGGTTACGGTCTTGAAGAAGTCAGTAGCAAATAGAACCACGGGTTGCGGTCTTGCAAAAGTCAGTAGCAAACAGAATCACGGGTTACGGTCTTGAAGAAGTCAGTAGCAAAACAGAACCACGGGTTACGGTCTTGAAGAAGTCAGTAGCAAACAGAACCACGGGTTATGGTCTTGAAGAAGTCAGTAGCAAAACAGAACCAAGAGATACGGTCTTGAAGAAGTCAGTAGCAAAACAGAACCACGGGCTACGGTCTTGAAGAAGTCAGTAGCAAAACAGAACCAAGAGATACGGTCTTGAAGAAGTCAGTAGCAAACAGAACCACGGGTTATGGTCTTAAAGAAGTCATAGCAAAACAGAACCAAGAGATACGGTCTTGAAGAAGTCAGTAGCAAAACAGAACCATTGGTTACGGTCTTGAAGAAGTCAGTAGCGAATAGAACCACGGGTTGCGGTCTTGCAATAGTCAGTAGCAAACAGAACCACGGGTTACGGTCTTGAAGAAATCAGTAGCAAAACAGAACCACAGGTTACGGTCTTGAAGAATTCAGTATCAAAACAGAACCACGGGTTTCGGTCTTGACGAAATCAGTAGCAAAACAGAACCACAAGTACGGTCTTGAAGAAGTCAGTATCAAAACAGAACCACGGGTTACTGTCTTGAAGAAGTCAGTAGCAAAATAGAACCACAAGTACGGTCTTGAAGAAGTCAGTAGCAAAACAGAACCACGGGTTACGGTCTTGAAAAACTCAATAACCAACAGAACCACGGGTTACGGTCTTGAAAAGGTCAATAGCCAACAGAACCACGGGTCACGGTCTTGAAGAGGTCAATAACCAACAGAACCACGAGTTACGGTCTTGAAGAAGTCAGTAGCAAAACAGAACCACAGGTTACGGTCTTGAAGAAGTCAGTAGCAAAATAGAACCACAGGTTACGGTCTTGAAGAGGTCAATAGCCAACAGAACCACGGGTTACGGTCTGAAAGAGGTCACTAGCCAACAGAACCACGGGTTACGGTCTTGAAGAAGTCAGTAGCAAAACAGTACCACAGGTTACGGTCTTGAAGAAGTCAGTATCAAAACAAAACCATGGGTTACGGTGTTGAAGAAGTCAGTAGCAAATAGAACCACGTGTTGCAGTCTTGCAATAGTCAGTAGCAAACAGAATCACGGGTTACGGTCTTGAAGAAGTCAGTAGCAAAATAGAACCACGGGTTACGGTCTTGAAAAGGTCAATAGCCAACAGAACTACGGGTTACGGTCTTAAAGAGGTCAATAGCCAACAGAACCACGGGTTACGGTGTTGAAGAAGTCAGTAGCAAAACAAAACCACGGGTTACTGTCTTGAAAATGTCAGTAACAAAATAGAACCACGGATTACGGTCTTGAAGAGGCCAATAGCCAACAGAACCACGGGTTACGGCCTTCAAGAGGTCAATAGCCAACAGAACCACGGGTTACGGTCTTGAAGAAGTCAGTAGCAAAACAAAACCACGGGTTACGGTCTTGAAGAAGTCAGTAGCAAATAGAACCACGGGTTACTGTCTTGGAACGATCAGTAGCCAACATAACTACGGGTTACGGTCTTGAAGAAGTCAGTAGCAAATAGAACCATGAGTTACGGTCTTGGGACGATCAATAGCCAACAGAACTACGGGTTACGGTCTTGAAGAAGTCAGTAGCAAATAGAACCAAGGGTTACGGTCTTGCAACGATCAGTGGCCAACAGAACTACGGGTTACGGTCTTGAAGATGTCAGTAGCAAATAAAGCCACGGGTTACGGTCTTGGAACGATCAGTGGCCAACAGAACTACGGGTTACGGTCTTGAAGAAGTCAGTAGCAAACAGAACCACGGGTTACGGTCTTGGAACGATCAGTAGCCAACAGAACTACGGGTTACGGTCTTGAAGAGGTCAAAAGCCAACAGAACCACGGGTTACGGTCTTGAAGAAGTCAGTAGCAAAACAGAACCACAGGTTACGGCCTTGGAACGGTCAGTAGCCGACAGAACCACAAGCCACGGTATCGAGGCGGTCAGTAGCCAACAGAACCACGAGTTACCGACCACAATATTACAATTTGCCGGATTAGATTTGTTAAAATACGCAATTAATCTTCATCTCTTTTCTAACAAAGCAAAAACGTTGAGAAATGTAATTATCACATGACATAGCCTTTGATACGACCACATTAAATAAGGAAACACAATAATTTCGAAATTAAAGTCACCTCTTTTGTCCACAGTGACTTTTATTTTACTAAGTTATGTTTCAGCTCCGATCCATATTGAATGTAAGTTTGTAGAATTAGGAAGTTTAATTTGGCAAGACAAACGAAGATAGATATAGATTAATAAACAATACTAACCTGGTCTCAGCTGAGAAACGCCCGTAAATCTGTTGCTTTAAGTACAAACTTTTCCGTACAAGCATTTATCAATTTAAACCATTGTTTAATACCTACGTACGATACAATCATTAATAATTTGTTTCACTCGCTTCACAGACTTGGACATTGATTATATCCACTCCATTTTTCAAACAAACAGTATCACAAAGTCAGTATTTACGATCGCCATATTACGTATTGTATCCATCGAAATTTGATTTAAATTATTCAAGTAGCGAGGAAATCAATGCAAATGTGATATTGCTCTCAAGGGGGAATACATCTAAACAAAGCATGTGAAAGGTGATTGATATTGTATGTGTTTATTTGATAGTTAACATTTTAGATATCGTTTCGAAATCAGAATAAATACCGTATGATACTCGTGTCGGTTGGTTAGCTTATATTCTAATTTATTTTAGTTCGATTTTGATGACAGCTCAGAATTAATTTGAACCGCTCTTAGTTCATCTTCCTGGGCAGAACCAGTGCTACTTTTTTTGTTGGGGGATGGGAGTGGCATCTGATCAAGATAGGGATCGAACCAGCAACCTCTGACATGAGCGACCCACACTCTATCCACTACACTACCGCCCCGCTACTCAAACTATGGGAAATCCATACCCCACGCCATCCACGAATGGGCTAAGATAATGATGCAAGAGGTGTATTCAATGATGAATATGTATGGATGCGGTTTGAACTATATGAGTTTTTGGTTAAGATTGGATAGAATGAGTGGTTATAAAATAAGGTTTAAGTATGGACATTTAAAATTAATAAATGTCAGAATAGCTACGACCATCCACCCTCGCCAGTCAGCGGACGATTCCCTCGCTTATTTATATCAGAATGACAGTAATTTATCACTGATGCAAAGGAGATTACAGAGGAGTGAAATTGGCCAATGTAAAACGTACATGATGGGCATATCGAAAAATTAAAATATTGGTTGAATTTTTCTGGTACATGCAAGTAGACAAAAATGCCGATTGCAAGCATCTACAAAACACACTTTACAGGATATTTGCTGTTACATAGGCTAGATGTACTTATAATTCTCTTAACGTGTTGTTTTGTTCGATAATAATAAAACAGATATTGAATATAATTCCAGTGTATGGAAATAGCCAACCTTAGTAGGAAGTCCAGCCTCGGTATTACAGTGATCGAAATATTAATAATAAAAATAAAAATTTAATAATTTTTTTATTATTATTTAAGGGAAAGTTTTAATACTTAAAACAATTAAGACAACACCACTGCGTTCGCTTGTTTTGTTTTGATAGTAATGTATTATAGCAACACTTTATATATATTATTATTAATTATTAAAAATCATTTTACGCGACTATAAGTTGATAGCTAGATTATCATCCAAATTTTTCGTAAAAAACGGGGAGAATTTTATTTTTTATTTTTATTTTTAAATTTTTTGATGTTTTTTATTTTTATTTTTTTATTTTTTTTTATGAAAATAAAAAGGTTCGGGTCGGCATGAAAATTATCGGGCGGGCAGGGATGATAATCTAGCAATTAATTTATTATGGCCTTACTGAAAGATTTTATAGTAGCTGTCTCTTCTTATACCAGTATTTCCCATTATCAATCTCACTTCGTTTTGATCCAGGACCTGTCCATTTGACATGAACCTGATCGGGACAGGTGAAATGGTTTGCCGGCCAGCACGCTCGCCATAGTCTTCCGTAAACCGGACAGGACTATCGTTCTGATTTTGTCTGTTTCGGAGATAGGCCAGCACCGTATCATAAGACGGTTCTTCGATAATATGTTTACTGTCTTTCCGAAGCGGTGAATTCTTTTTTAATGCTTTCCGTAGTTTTGTCGGAGCGGAATTCGGAGCCATTGTTTTGGTGTCACTCTGTTTGTTTGCTCGTTTCCATGGTATAGGCTCCGGTCCGTGGCTGAATCTTCCAACTGTGCCAGAGTTACCGCTGCTAGCTTTACGTCCGTCAAGCGTGTATTCTACCAGAGTCTTTACCTTTGCCTTTGCTTTAGATGCTGTATCTGGGGAATTTGTAGAAATCGCATGTTCATTTGGAGTACTGTTAGTGTTTTTCAAATTGTCAGACTTAGTATTAGTATGATTTGTCTCCTTATGTGGAGACGGCTGCATTGTTTCTTCATTTTGAGATTCAGTAGTTGGCATATTAACAATTTTCCTCTTTTTATAAGATTTTATTATTTTAGGTGAATTATCTACTGGTGAAATGACACTTTGACGAGTTGATTGGTCATCACCCATAAGTATACCTGGACTAGATTTAGAAACGACAGTTTTTGACGCTGCATGTACATCGTGATATGACTTTGCAGCTGAATGTTTGATCTTTAATTTCTCTAACCGTATCGCGAATCTGTTCAAGTCCCGGTTCAGCTTTTCGTTGATAGAATTGGCTATAACGGCATTTCGAGTTACTGCTCCATTTCCCATTTGTATTGCCCAGTCTATATGATGTTTCTCTCGTTTTAACGACTTGATCTTGTTGACAAGTACGTGGGCCTCTTTTTCTAGTGTATCTAAATGTAAATCATACTCATCTTGAAATCCATCTGCTTTGTCGTTAATGGTAACACGCTTTGGTTTGGTGTTTCCTCCAACCGTAAATGGACCTTGGATTGGAAGAGCATCTTCAGCTTCTCTTTTCTTCTTTATCTTTGCCAGCCTTTCGTTCCACTCCTTCTGTAGTTCTTTATCGTTCGGTGGTCCGTATTTCTTTTCCAGTTCACTTAGTTTATCAAGTAATGCTTTATTGTCATCTTGTAGTTGTTCTATAATACCTTTCTGTTCCTTCTTATCTTTATTTAACTTCTTCATTTTCACCGCGTCAGGGCCATATTCTATTATACTTCTTAGTTGTTTGTTTTCCGTGTACGTTGCCTCGTAGGTTTTAACTAAGTTAGCTGTTTCATCTTCCAAGTATTTAATTCGTTTCTTGTACTGTATTTCTGCTTCGAGAAGCGTGTCTCTGTGTTGTTTCAGAGTCGCATACGGTAGCTGTTCATGCCGTTTTCGATCCTTCCATTTGCCCTGATCTGTTTCACGGTGGTCAATAATTGTAGGTTTGGGTACTCGTTTGTCGGACGATGCTGCTGGCTCCGTTATCTGAGGCCGGGGTATGACAGTGTACATTGTAACAGTACATGCACTTCACTCGGTTATGCCGTCTAACGACCTGGAAATAGTAATTAAATAATTACTCGGATCAGTACTAGACGATGAACTTGCAGCTAAATGTATGTTGATATTATTGTATACACTAAGTAAACTTTATAATCGGTCACCTGGGTTTATCAATATTCGTCACCACGGAAATATGAACAATGAATTTGGTCATTAGATGGGAAATTAAAATATGAAATTTATAAAGTCGTGTTGGCGAAATATCAATAAATCCCGGTGGCCGATTAGAACCTTCTCTAAAGGTTTACACTTTATTTAGAACATTTAATGTATTAAATACTATAAGTGTATGATATGGGGAAGCGAACTTTATATTGATAAATATGATTATACTTAGTATTGTAAAAAAATAAAGTTTAAAATAAAATGCATACCTAACATGTTAACGTCCATTTTTGTTTTCACTCCAAATAAATATCAGTCGACCGCCATTTGTCGAATAATTGTCCTGTGTATTAGCCATTTTATACAAACCCAACAACCGAATCTATGTTAACTACGCGAATACATAAACAAAATGAAACAAAATACCATTGCTTTGTTTTAAGGTGTCTGCGTCCGGTAACCACTTTAATTAACTACAATGAATAAGGGGGAGTAACAGTTATTAGAAAGTAGAATTTTACACACAGAAGTTTCGTACCTTGGTGACATCTGAATCGACTGTACCATGGCTTACATACAATACGCCATAGTCGGAGTTATTCCTCCGCCAATAAAACTATACAACGTGTATTGTGTTAAAAATGTTTTTAACCCCATTAAAAATGAAATATAAAACACATAGCACCAGTTTCATATATATAGAATACCAGATTAGTGCCTTTCCTTTCGCAAGTTTATAAGGTGAAATGCAACAAGACGATGCAGTATTTGACATAAAATTATATAAGTGAATACATTTATGTTTAATTTGCAGGTACTGAATTAAACTTTCATTCGGTTAATCTGGATTGTTTTCTTTCAAATTGCTACCCAAAATATTGCGATTGAAACCTACAACAAGTTTAAGTATAATACTAAAGTAATGCATTTCCCTTATTAGTTCACACGGTTCGTCACAAAAACACAATCTTTGTTCAACAGAGCCTCGCCTTGTTGCATTTTTCTTAGCCTCATCTAATAAAATAAAAAAAATCACATTTTCTGCGGTTAGTTGGATAAATCCTAGTGATTCATTTTTATTTTACAGACAATAATGAACTCAGTTTAAAGTATATATACAGGCCAAATACTTTACCGGATCCAGTCAAATCAACGGATTCATTTATATAATAATCCCCTGACAGTGAATACTAGTTATTTAACTGAGAATGATATGGTCCCGAGTAGGAAATATTAACCGAGTTTATGCTTGATAGTGTTACAAGGAATTTAAATGAAATTGCTCCATACACTTAATTTTCTTATTGGTCACCTGAATTTCTTAAAATATCTTTCTTGGAAATGGTAGCAAATATATAAATTTGTTTTGAATACTGCATTTAACGAGGAAGGCATATGAATAATATATTATATTATGAAAACCATACATATAACTATGAAGTTGTATAGACTTTATCGTTTCATCTGTTTCCTAATTGCGTTATAAGAGCACATTGGAACAGCATGCTTTCATATTCATCCTAGTGGCCGAGTGGTCTAAGACGCCGTCTCAAGAGCACTTACCTCTCACCGCTAATGTTCGAGTCCCGCTCGCTCCAAAAACTTTATGTGAGAAACTTTGCCAGTAACTTGCGGAAGGACGGTGGTTCTACTCAGATTCATTCAGTCTGAGGTCTTCCTCCACCAGTAAAACTGAATAGGCCATATACAACCTGAAATGTGTTGAAAATGGCGTTAAACCCCAGTCGATGTTAAAAAGTGTGACTTTTCGAACTGAGGGTGATGCTCCTTACAGTGATGTAACTTTTTTTTATTTATTATGTTATTGTTATGAATTGTTCATATAATATTATCAATGAATATCTATGCACGATCCACTTCTAGTTGTTATGTTTACTATTTCCATTTTTGAAAATATGTTAACAAGATGTGCGTGACTATTTAGAAATTTGGCTCAGTGTATATTGATACCATATAATAATGGGCATACATGCATCTAAATAATAAAGGAAACTAGATGCGAAAATATAAATTACAATTCTTACATATTTGTTTTCCTCTGACAATCCAACTACATTTTAACAGCTCCCAGACAGAATTAGTTACTAGTATTGATACAATATACGAGACTGGTGTTACAATATACGGGACTGGTGTTACAATATAAGTGACTGGTGTTATAGTATGCGGGACTGGTGTTACAATATATGAGAATGGTGTTACAATATACGGGACTGGTGTTACAATATACGAGACTTGTGTTACAATAAACGGGACTGGTGTTACAATATACGGGTCTTGTGTTAAAATATACGGGTCTGGTGTTACAATATACGGGACTGGTGTTACAATATACGGGACCGGTGTTACAATAAACGGGACCGGTGTTACAATATACGGGACTGATGTTACAATATACGGGACTGATGTTACAATATACGAGATTGGTGTTACAATATACGGGACTGGTGTTACAATATACGGGTCTGGTGTTACCTGGTATAGTGTAGGGTTGATAATGCAAATTGTTTAACAACTCTTCTTATAGGGAATGCTCTTTAATGAATATTTTTCTCAACAAGCTGAGAAGCTCTATCCAACAGGCTGTCAAGTTAACACTTAGAGTCTCGAGTTAATGCATTGGTTCTCGAGTTAATACCTTTGTTCTCGGGTTAATACATTGGTTCTCGAGTAAAAACTTTGGTTCTGAAGTAAAAACTTTGGTTCTCGAGTTGATGCATTGGTTCTCGAGTAAATACTTTGGTTCTTGAGTTGATACATTGGTTCTCGAGTAAATACTTTGGTTCTCCAGATAAGACGAACCTCGTATTTTACACAATTATTTCGCGATGTTTTGGTGTGGTTTGTTGCTGGAGTCGTCTGAATAATAACCATTTATATTGGATTTTGTCATCTGATGGGTCTCTTGTTCGCAGCTTTTATCTTCATTTGACACAATAGTACCGAGTCTTGATTTTTATTGATATCCCATAATGGCACTAGTCTGTATGCTTGGTTGATCGGTGTCACATTGACCTTACCTCCTCTCTGGCCAGTTTCAACTAAAACAGTACTTTTAGTCGCTAGACGCATTTTGAGTTCCACACCTAGCACGTCAATATCGCTTGTATCGGGAACAGGACGCCCTTTGACTGGGATTGCATTGATTCTTGCTAAAATATCCTAAAAAAACAATATAGTTAAATATTTTACTTCAAAGAGCAGTGCACGACCAAAATTAACGTGCGGTATGTTCTCATGTTTCTGCCAATTGTTGTGTGAACATTGTAACGTCTTAGTATAACTATTGTTAGTTTAAACTTTTTATTTTTTACTGCGATTGTGAAACAAGTACAGGGTGTCCGAAAAGAAAGGTAACACTTTAAAGTTTGCATAACTTTGCCTAATCTTGGGCTATTTTAATCAAATTTATACCATTTTAAAGGTCTTAAATGTAAGTTTTTATTACTTGCAACAATAACGCGCCAAAATAAATGACGTCTCGACGTCATGACGTCATCAAATATACACGTTAATTTCAAGATGACGAAATTGACGTCGTAACAACGTATTTCTATCGTCAAGCATTATTAAGAAACTAAATGTGTAACAGACGTTCAGCGAAAGTTTAAATATCTTTTTAAGAATACAAATGTAAGCAGGAAACATGTCTACAAGATAGTACATAAATTTGAGCGACGTGGGTCAGTAGCGGATTCTCCAAAAGCAGGTCGGCCGAGGTCAAGTAGGAACGACGAAAACGTGAGTTCGCTTCGGGAAATGCTTTTGAATAGCCCAGAAAAGTCGGTGAGACGTTCTTCCTCAGAGACCGGAATCGCTAAAACGTGTGTTCATGACATAATAAAGAAGGACCTTCAACTTTTTCCTTATAAAATTCAGATTATGCAGAGTTTAAATAGCACAGATCAGGTTCAAAGATTAGATTTTTGTCGCTGGGCAGTTGACGTTGCCGATAATTACGCTGACGCATTTCATGATGTTTGGTTTACAGATGAGTCGCATTTCCTGCTGTCTGGCCATGTATGCAAACACAACATGAGATTCTGGGCAAATGAACAGCCTCACTGTTTTACAGAGAGACCATTACATAGTGAGAAATTAACGGTTTGGTGTGCTATTTCGTCGCACGGAGTGATCGGTCCATATGTGTTTAAGGACACTGTGAATTCACATCGGTATCTGTCGCTTTTGAAAAATAAGTTTGTTCCAGCGCTTCGAAACCAAACGGAAAATATGCAAAATGTCTGGTTCATGGAAGATTGTGCGACGGCACATACATCTAATATTGTATTAGATGATCTTCATGAAACTTTCGGCGATAAGGTGATTTCCCGACAATACCCTGAAGTGAAGAATTGTGGACAATCTTGGCCCGCACACAGTCCTGATCTGAACCCGTGCGATAACTTTCTCTGGGGCTACCTGAAGTCGGCTGTTTACAGACCAAAGCCAGTGGACACGGATATGCTGTTGAAAAACATCAAACGGGAAGTGAAGAAAATCAGTGGAGAAATGTGTGGAAATGTTATAAACAATTTCATAGTGCGAGTACAACAGGGAAAAGTGTTGAAGGGCCATCATCTTGAGAACGTCATTAATTATTGACGTGGCGCTATTTGACACAAAAGGTACTTTGTACTAAAAATATTGTAAAAATGATGTTGTTGGAAATATTTATTTCATTTTTTACAGAAAAAAACTTATATCTTTGCTTTATTTGTGTGCGTATTTTAATGCAAATTCTTTAACATTAAAGCAAAGTTCTGAAAGTGAGAAAGTGTTACCTTTCTTTTCGGACACCCTGTACTTAGAATATAAAATGAGTATTCACGATGCCGTGCGTTGGTTTCCGTAAAAAGACAAGCATGAATTGCCGAGGTGTGTGGTGTAGCATCGGAGGACTCGAATTTTATGGATTCGAACCCCACTGGACCACGTGTTCTATCCCCGAGCACGGTATAACCTCTACAAGGAAGACGTCGAGAATGACTTATATAGGTGTAAGGAAGTTTTAACAATCATAGAAAAATACGCTCCGTCATAAAATTAGGTTTCTTCAAGTTTTGTAAAAAATTTGCTAGTCCAATTGTCACGTGGTACACCAGAATATTGCCGATACAAATGTTTAAAGCTGTAACAGCATGACTTGTTCAGAGAATAATTACAAATGTAAACTATTCGAAAAAAGAGTAAATTTATTTTACTTAACTAACTAGTTGACCATATTTTATGACTAATATCAAGGACTTATATAGAAGGAAAGTAAACTCTATATATAAGTCCTTGTATTGCTAATATGTATAGATACAGTTTACATGTGTGTTCATTTAATGTTGCATCGGATATTATGCAAATATAGACTTTTCATCTGTTAAGTATGATTTGATATGCTCCAGGAGACAAACGGACCAATGAGATTTGATTTATTTTTAGATTATATAATAATAGTTTATATTCTCAAGCTCCTCTGTCGAGCTGTTAAAACTCGTATGTAGTATCCAGTTTATTCTTTATTAAAAAGTTCATTTTAATCCACGTATGCGCGATTTTAAATTACGTCTGAGGATTGGTGGTTCATAGAATATATTTCCGAATATAAATAAAAATGCATTTTTTATATCTTGATATATTATTTATATTTATAAAATATCTTGAAATGCGTTAATGTGGTCGTATCAAAAATCTAAAATATTTGTGTACACCAAGATATATGAAAAGCAAATGATTTGAACACAACCAAAATATAGCGTATAAGTATAAACTACAAACCTCAATTAAAGGTAGTAATTCTTTAGGATGCATGCGTTTATTGGCCGGTGCAGTCTTCTTCCTCCTAGTGTCGTAACTAATTCCTTTACCATCGTTACTATATTGTTTATTTTTACCACTGCGTAAATTATGCCGATGGCGTGCTTCACCATGGTGTTGTATTGTTGCACTACGGTAGTGACGTGAAACACTGCGTTGACGACTTGATCCGCTACTTTGAGAAGTTGATCCGTTGCCTTGAGAGGTTGTTCCGCTACCTTGAGAGTTTTTTTCACTGCCTTGGGATGTTGTTCCGCTGTTTGGACTTGCTTTGCTTCCTTGAGAGGTTGTTCCGATGCCTTGAGAGGTTGTTCCGCTGTTTGGACGAGTTGCTTTGCTTCCTTGAGAGGTTGTTCCGCTACCTTGAGAGGTCGTTCCGCTGCCTTGAGAGGTTGTTCCACTGCCTTGAGAGGTTGTTCCGCTGTTTGGACGAGTTGCTTTGCTTCCTTGAGACGTAGTTTCGCTGTGTTGATACGCTATTCCGCTTTGTTGGCGAACAGTTGTATTGCGTCGGTGTTTTTTTCCACTGAAGGTGCTGGCTTTAGGTGTAATCTAGTAATTAAAATGAGAAGACACAGTGTGCATTACAAGAGAAACATGAAGGCATGGTTGATATTTTTTATTTATCAACGTATGTTATTGAAATTAACATATTCCAATACGTGTTTATCACAACTAATTTCCCATTCCATATATTTTCTATCTTTATTTTTTCGTTATAAACAATTTATGACTGTAAAGTTAGTAGGTAGTTCGCAGTTGGTAGTTGGGGATTCGAATAACCAACTACCGACCAGCTGCCAGTAGGAGATTCGGATTCGTTATTATAATTACTATTTCATTTACATATTTTACTCGTGTTAATATGTTTAAAAATATAATCAATAATAAATGTATGTAAATTAATATAAAATCTGAATCCCCAACTGGCAGCTGGTTGCGGCGACTCACCAACCACCAACCAGCTGCCAGTTGGGGATTCGTATGTTGTTTTCTTTAAATCGATGTTTAATTATTTTAATCTATCAATTCAATAAAAAGCAAGACCATTCACACGTTGTTAGTTCAATACCATGAGTATATTCATCAGGAGGCGATTCAAAATTTCTGCCAACTAGCAACCAGCTGTCAGTTGGGGATTCGGATCATTTTTTTCAAATCGATATTTGTTTTAAAAAAAAAAAATTAATTCTATAGAAAAACAGTTGAAAACAACAAATAAACACCATTCCCGCGCTGTTCCTTCAATACCATGAGTATATTCACCAGGAGGCGATTCAAAATTTCAAGTTGGGGATTCGCCGCGAACCGTCAACTACCAACCAGCAGCCAGTTGAGGATTCGGATTTTTTTTAAATCGCTGTTTTTATTTTTTAACATATCAATTCAATTAAGAAAGCAGGTTTAAGATAATAATAACACCAATGGTGGTTTGGTTCTTCAATAAAACGAATATACTCACAAGACGGTGATTCAAAATGGCCAATTTGGAATTTGGATTTTTTTCAAATCGATAATTGTTTTCGAAAACAAATCAGTTCTATAGAAAAACAGTTCATAACAATAAATAAGCACCGTTCCCGCGCTGTTCCTTTAATACCATGAGTATACCCACCAGGATGTGATTTAAAATTTCCAGTTGGGGATTCGCCGCAAATTGCCAACTACCAACCAGCTGCCAGTTTGGGATTCGGATTATTTCTTTTTCAAATCGATATTTGTTTTAAAAACAAATTAATTCTATAGAAAAACAGTTGAAAACAAAAAATAAACACCATTCCCGCGTTGTTCCTTCAATACCATGAGTATACTCACCAGGAGGCGATTCAAAATGTCCAGATGGGGATTCGCCGCGAATCGCCAACTACAAACCAGCTGCCAGTTGGGTATTCCGATTTTTTTTAAATCGCTGTTTTATTTTTTTAACAAATCAATTCAATAAAAAATAAGTTTATAATAATAAACAACACACTTTTGCTGGGTTTGTTCTTCAATATAACGAGTATACTCACCAGACGGCGATTTAAAATGTCCAGTTGGGGATTCGCCGGGAATCGCCAACTACCAACCAGCTGCCAGTTGGGGATTTAGATTTTATCTTAATTTACATACATTTATTATTGATTATATTTTTAAACATATTAACACGAGTAAAATATGTAAATGAAATAGTATTTATAATAACGAATCCGAATCCCCTACTGGCAGCTGGTCGGTAGTTGGTTATTCGAATCCCCAACTACCAACTGCGAACTACTTACTAACTTTACAGTCATAAACAATTTTACTTCACGTTCAGTCTATATTGGAGTACACAGTGATAAAATAAATCAAACAGAAATATGAAAACATTATAAGCGAAAGAAACTATTCCAGAATTATTTGCTGATGAACTCAAATCCTCACACACATACACACTTAAATCTCGAACATCACCTGTATACATGCTCTGGTATAAATGGAAGTGTGAAATGTGAATTGCTTCTTTCTATTTTAGTGTTCTCGTAGTACTGTTTGGTTTATCTGTATAACTGTATAGTTTCACACATGCGATTCGTAACGGTTGCATAACCGTACTCGTCAACATGCTGTCATTAGTAGATAACGTGTAACGTCAGACTTGTTATTGTTCCTATTCCAGTCAGTAGCCACAATCCGTGTACGAATCTCAGGGAAGCAGTAACCACTCCCAGCGAAGGGCTACACTCAAACAACTACGTGGTTATTGTTTAAGGATTTTTTACTTTCTTATAATGCGCAAACTTGTCTGCGTTGTGTTACTCAATCACAAGTTACCTTGGAAACGGTATTACTACTTGTTGATGCTAACGACCTTCTCTCACATGTGACAGGAGCAGATGATTGAGGGGTAGCTCGGCGTTGGCTGTATCTCAACGAAGATCTTCGCCTCGCTTTAGAAACCATATTCTAAAAAGATAACAATGATATACAGCAAATCATACTCACCGACTCTTGATACAGACTTATGGAAGATCCTCCGTCTCATATCACGTATCACTAACCGGTGCAGTTTTTTTTGGTTCAATAGTTTTATGAGAAATGTTGCCAGTTACAAGTGAAAGGACGGTAGTTCTGCTCAGATTCTATCTGACGTCATCCTCTACCATTAGCAATTGGAAACAATATATACGGTAGATAGGCAAAACGGAGTCTTGTTGCTGGAAACTATATATACTGTAGATAGGCAAAACGGAGTCTTGCTGCTGGAAACTATATATACGGTAGATAAGCAAAACGGAGTCTTGCTGCTGGAAACGTCGTTGTCGCGACGGATCCTAGTTGGAAATATACAGATTAAAAATGACGAAACCGAGAAAAAATAAATATTTAGAGGAGATATCCGACCAGTTTTAAAACAATCGAATATTGCGGGACACTAGAAAATCTCAGCATGGCACATACACACAATATATTGCCAACAGGTTCCGAATCAAGCAATACCGTGAGCAAGAAAGAGACACCTTACGATCTGATAAAAATATATTGTTGGCCGGAAACTCAAGTTCATATTATTAAATGTAGGTATATTTTTAATTAAAAAGCACTCGTAGATTTATAGAGTGAAAAACACTATTTCTTGGATGAAAGAAATGTATTTGCATTAATGTGGATTAAGATTATACGAACATAATAATTATATTAGTAACGGATCTTGAACAGACCATCGAAATGTCTTAATATCATTGTTGATACTATCAACGTGTACTTCTGAATTTATTTCAATGTAAACATCACCAGCTACTGATTCGGACGTCACAGGTATACATCCAAACCGGACTACCAACTGTTTCATAAGCAACCGTTACGTTGGACGTACCAGGTACCGGCAGTGATATAACCACATATGTTACTAAGTCACTGGTAACGGCCGTGACAGATACCGCACCAGCAATTGTTTTATGTGCAGGCGCTACTTTTGACGTGCCAGGTACCGGACTAGCAGCTGTTTTATGCAAAGTCGCTTTTTAACACGCCAGGCAAGGGACTAGCAACTGTAACGTTACCACTACGTTGAACATACCAGGTACCGTACTGGCAACTATTTTATGTGCTGCAGTTACTTTGGATGCGAAAGGCTCCAAACAAGCAACTGTTTTATGTGCAGACACTACTCTGGACGTGGCAAGTTCCGGACTAACAAGTGTTTAATGTGCTGACGCTACTTTGAACGGACAGGTTCCCAACTAGCAAGTGTTTATGTGCAACAGCTCTATTTGATGTGCCAGATACCAGACTGTATGATGCGCAGGCGCTATATTGGACGGCTAGCAACTGTTGTATGTGCAGGCGCTACTTTGAACGTAGCAGGTATCAAACTAGCAACTATATTATGTAGAGTCGCTACTTTGGACCTGTCATGTACCGGATTAGCAACTATTGTATGTGCAGCCGCTACTTTTGACATGCCAGGTACCGGACTAGCAACTATTGTATTTGCAGCTGATACTTTGGACCTGCCTGGTTTCGGACAGCAACTGTTTCATGTGCTGGTGCTACATTAGATGTGCCAGGTACCGGATTAGCAACTATTGTATGAGCAGCCGCTACTTTGGACCTGCCACGTACAGGATAACCAACTGTTTCATGTACAGGCGCTACTTTGGACATGCCAGGTATCGGACTAGCAACTGTTTCATGTGCAGGCGCTACTTTAGACCAGCCAGGTACCGGACTAGCAACTGTTTTATGTGAAAGCGCTGCTTTGGACCTGCCAGGTACCGGACAACCAACTGATTCATGTGCAGACGCTACTTTGGACATGCCAGGTACCGGACAATCAACTGTTTCATGTGCAGGCGCTACTTTGGGCATGCCAGGTACCGGACAATCAACTGTTTCATGTGCAGGCGCTACTTTGGACATGCCATGTATCAGACTAACAACTATTTTATGTGCAGGCGCTACATTGGATCTGCCAGATACCGGACAACCAACTGTCTCATGTGCAGGCGCTACTTTGGACATGCCAGGTACCAGACAACCAACTGATTCATGTACAGGCGCTACTTTGGACATGCCAGGTATCAGACAAACAACTATTGTATGTGCAGGCACTATTTGGACCTGTCAGGTACCAGACAACCAACTTTTCATGTGCAGGCGCTACTTTGGACATGCCAGGTACCGGACAACCAACTATTGTATGAGCAGGGGCTACTTTGGACTTGCCAGGTACCGGACAACAAACTATTGTATGTGCAGGCGCTACTTTGAACCTGCCAGGTACCGAACAACCAACTGATTCATGTGCAGGTGTTACTTTGGACCTGCCAGGTATTGGACAACCAAATATTTTGTGTGCAGAAGCTACTTTGCACCTGCCAGGTACCGGACAACCAACTGTTTCATGTGCAGGCGTTACTTTGGACCCGCCAGGAATCGGACAATCAACTATTGTATGACCAGGCGCTGCTTTGGACCTGCCAGGTACCGGACAACCAACTATTGTATGTGCAGGAGCTACATTTGACATGCCAAGTACCGGACAATCAACTGTTTCATGCGCGGGCGCTACTTTGGACATGCCAGGTACCGGACAATCAACTGTTTCATATGCAAGCACTACTTTGGAATTCCTAGGTACCGGACAACCAACTGTTTCATGTGCAGGCGCTACTTTGGACATGCCAGGTACCGGACAACCAACTGTTTCATTTCCAGGCGCTACTTTTGACCTGCCGGGTATCGGACAAGAAACTATTGTATGTGCAATTGCTCATTTGGAACTACCAGGTACCGGAAAAGCATTTGTTTCATGTGCAGGCGTTACTTTGGACATGCCAGTTACCGGACAACCAACAATTGTATTTACAGGCGCTACTTAGGACATACCAGGTACCGGACAACAAACAATTGTATGTGCATGCGCTACTTTGGACATGCCAGGTACCGGACAATCAACTGTTTCATATGCAAGCACTACTTTGGAATTCCTAGGTACCGGACAACCAACTGTTTCATGTGCAGGCGCTACTTTGGACATGCCAGGTACCGGACAACCAACTGTTTCATTTCCAGGCGCTACTTTTGACCTGCCGGGTATCGGACAAGAAACTATTGTATGTGCAATTGCTCATTTGGAACTACCAGGTACCGGAAAAGCATTTGTTTCATGTGCAGGCGTTACTTTGGACATGCCAGTTACCGGACAACCAACAATTGTATTTACAGGCGCTACTTAGGACATACCAGGTACCGGACAACAAACAATTGTATGTGCATGCGCTACTTTGGACCAACTGTTTCATGTCCAGGTGCTACTTCGGACCAACTGTTTCATGTCCAGGTGCTACTTCGGACAGGCCAGGTTTTGGACAACCAATTATTGCATGAACAGGCGCTACTTTGGACATGCCAGGTATCAGGCAACCAACTGTTTAATGTGCAGGCGCTACTTTAGACATGCCAGGTACGGGACAACCAACTATTGTATGTGCAGGCGTTACTTTGGACTTGCCAGGTACCGGACAACCAACTATTGTATGTGCAAGCGCTAATTTGGACCTTAACGGACAACCAACTATTGTATTTGCAGGCGCTACTTTGGACATGCAATGTACTTGACAACCAACTGTTTCATGTACAAGCGCTTCTTTGGACCTGCCAGGTACCGGACAACCAACTGTTTCATGTGCAGGCACACCTTTGGACATGCCTGATACCGGATAACCAACTTTTGTATATGCAGGCGCTACTTTGGACCAGCCAGGTACCGGACAACCAACTATTGTATGTGCAGGCTCTACTTTGGACATGCTAGGTACCGGACAACCAACTGTTTCATTTGCAGGCGCTACTTTGGACCTGCCTGATATCGAACGATCAACTATTGTATGTGCAGGTGCTACTTTGGACCTGTCAGGTATCGGACAACCAAGTATTTATTGTGCACGCACTTCTTTGGACATACCAGGTACCTGACAACCAACTGTTTCATGTGCAGGCGATACTTTGGACATTCCAGGTACCGAACAACCAACTTTTATATATGCAGGCGCTTCTTTGGACATGCCAGATACCAGACAACCAAATATTGTATATGCAGGCGCTACTTTGGACCTGTCAGGTACCGGAAAATTGACTGTTTAATGTCCAGGCGCTACTTTGGACATGCCAGTTAACAGACAACCAACTACTGTATCTGCAGGCAATACTTTAGACATACCAGTTACCGGACAACCAACTATTGTATGTGCGGGCGCTACTTTGGACATGCCAGGTACCGGACACCCACCTGTTTCATGTGTAGGTGCTTATTTGGACATCCCAGGTACCGGACAACCAACTGTTTCAAGTGCAGGAGCTACTTTGGCCCTGCCAGGTACCGGACAACCAACTATTGTATGTGCAGGCGTTACTTTGGACCTGCAAGGTACAGGACAACAAAAATATTCATGTGCAGGCGTAACTTTGGACCTGCCAGGTACCGGACAACCAACTATTGTATGTGAAGGCGCTACTTTGGGCATGTCAGGTACCGAACAACCAACTAATTCATGGGCAGGTGCTACTTTGGACATGCCAGGTTCCGGACAACGAACTATTGTATGTGCAGGCGCTAGTTTAGACATGCCAGGTACCGAACAACCAACTATTGTATGTGTAGGCGCTACTTTGGACCTGCCAGGTACCGGACAACAAAAATATTCATGTGCAGGCGCTACTTTGGACATGCCAGGTACCGGACAACCGTCTGTTTTATGTGCAGGCGCTACTATCGACCTCCCAGGTACCGGACAACCAACTGTTTTATGTGCAGGCGCTACTTTGGACCTGCCACGTACTGGACAACCAACTACTGTATGTGCAGGCGCTACTTCAGACATGCCAGGTACCGGACACCCAACTGTTTCAAGTGCAGGCGCTACTTTTGACCTGCCAGATACCGGACAACCAACTTATTCATGTGCAGGGGCTACCTTAGACTTGCCTTGTACTGGACAACCAACTATTTTATGTAAAGGCGCTACTTTGGACCTTCCAGGTACTGGACAACCAACTGTTTCATTTGCAGGCGCTACTTTCGACCTGCTTGGTATCGGACAACCAACTATTGTTTGTTCAGGTGCTACTTTGGACCTGCCAGGTACAGGACAATCAACTGTTTCATGTACAGGCGCTAATTTGGACATGCCAGGTATCGGACAACCAACTATTGTATGTGCAGGTGCTACTTTGGACATACCAGGTACCGGACAACAAACTAGTGTATGTGCATGCGCTACTTTGGACCTGTCAGGTAACGGACAACCAACTGTTTTATGTGCAGGCGCTACTTTGGACATGCCAAGTACCGGACAACGAACTGTTTCATGTGTAGGCGTTACTTTTGACCTGCTAGGTTTCGGACAACCAACTATTGTATGTGCAGACGCTACTTTGGACATGCCAGGTATCGGACAACCAACTGTTTCATGTGCAGGCGCTACTTTGGACATGCCAGGTACCGGACAATCAACTATTGTATGTACAGGCGCTACTTTGGACCTGCCAGGTACTGAACAACCAACCATTTCATGTGCATGCGCTACTTTTGACATGCCAGGTACCGGACAATCGAATAGTGTATGTGTAGACGCTTTTTTGGACATGCCAGGTACAGGACAACCAAATTATTCATTTGCAGGTGCTACTTTGGACCTGCAAGGTACCGGACAATCAACTGTTTCATGCGCAGGCGCTACTTTGGACAAGCCAAGTACCGGACAACCAACTATTATATGTGAAGGTGCTACTTTGGACATGTCAGGTACCGGACAACAAACTATTGTATGTGCAGGCGCTATTTTAGACAAGCCAGATACCGCACAACCAACTATTGAATATACAGGCGCTACTTTGGACATGCCAGGTACCGGACAACCAACTATTATATCTGCAGCCGCTACTGTGGACATGTCAGGTACCGGACAACCAACTGTTTCATGTGCAGGCACTACTTTGGACATGTCAGATACCAGACAACCAACAGTTTCATGTGCAGGCGCTACTTTGGACAGGCCAGGTACCGGAACACCAACTGTTGTAGGTGGAGGCCATTTCCTTTTGACCTGCCAGGTACCGAACAATCGACTGCTTCATGTACAGGCGCTCCATTGGACATGCTATGTACCGGACAACCAACTATTGTATGTGCAGGCGCTACTTTGGACAAGCCAGTTACAGGACAACCAACTGTTGTATGTGCAGGAGCTATATTGAACTTGCCAGGTACTGGACAACCAACTATTTTATGTGCATTCGCTACTTTGGACCTGCATGGTATCGGACAACCAACTTTTGTATGAGCAGGCGCTACATTGGACATTCCAGGTATCGGACAATCAACAGTTTCAAATGCAGGCGCTAATTTGAACATGCCCGATACCCTACAACCAGCCCTTGTATGTGCAGGCGCTACTTTGGATCTGCAAGGTACAGGACAACAAACTGTTTCATGTGCAGGCGCTTCTTTGGACAAACCAGGTACCGGACAACTAACTGTTTCATTTGCAAGCGCTACTTTGGACCTGCCAGATATCGGACAACCAAATATTGCATGTGCAGGCGCTACTTTGGACATGACAGGTACCGGAAAACCAACTGATACATGTACAGGCGCTACTTTGGACATGCCTGGTACTTGACAATCAACTCTTGTATGTGCAGGCGCTACTTTGGACCTACCAGGTACCGGACAACCAACTGTTTCATTTGCAGGCGCTACTTTGGACATGCCAGGTACCTGACAACAAACTACTGTATGTGCAGACGCTACTTTGGACATGCCAGCTACCGGACAACCAACTATTATATGTGCAGACGCTACTTTGGACCTGCCAGGTATCGGACAACCGACTATTGTATGTGCAGGCGCTACTATGGACATGCCAGATACCGGACAACCAACTGTTTCATTTGCAGGCGCTACTTTGGACCTGCTTGGTATCGGACAACCAACTATTGTATGTGCAGGTGCTACTTTGGACCTGCCTGGTACTGGACAATCAACTGTTTCATGTTCAGGCGCTACTTTGGACATGCCAGGTACCGGACAACCAACTATTGTATATGCAGGCGCTACATTGGACATACCATGTACCGGACAACAAACTAGTGTATGTGCGGGCGCTACTTTGGACCTGTCAGGTACCGAACAACCAACTGTTTCATGTGCAGGCGCTACTTTGGACATGCCAGGTACCGGACCACCAACTGTTTCATGTGCAGGCGCTACTTTTGACCTGCTTGGATTCGGACAACCAACTATTGTATGTGAAGTCGCTACTTTGGACATGCCAGGTACCGGACAACCAACTACTGTATGTGCACGTGCTATTTCGGACCTGCCAGATACCGGACAACCAACTGTTTCATGTTCAAGTGTTTCTTTGGACATGCCATGTACCGGACAACCAACTGTTTCATGCGCAAGCGCTACTTAGGACATGCCAGGTACCGGACAACCAACTATTGTATATGCAAGCGCTACTTTGGACATGCCAGGTTCTGGACAACCAAATATTGTATGTGCAGGCGCTACTTTGGACATGCCAGATACCGGACAACCAACTGATACATGTGCAGGCGCTACTTTGGACATGCCAGGTACCGGACAACCAACTAATACATGTGCAGGCGCTACTTTGGACATGCCAGGTACTGGACAATCAACTGGTGTACGTGCAGGCGCAACTTTGGACCTGCCAGGTACCGGACAACCAACTGTTTCATTTGCAGGCGCTACTTTGGACATGTCAGGTACCTGACAACCAACTATTTTATGTGCAGACGCTACTTTGGACATGCCAGCTACGGGACAACCAACTTTTGTATGTGCAGACGCTACTTTGGACCTTGCCAGGTATCAGACAACCGACTATTGTATGTACAGGCGATACTATGGACATGCCAGGTACCGGACAACCAACTGTTTCATTTGCAGGCGCTACTTTAGACCTGCTTGGTATCGGACAACCAACTATTGTATGTGCAGGTGCTTCTTTGGACCTGCCAGGTACCGGACAATCAGTGTTTCATGTACAGGCGCTACTTTGGACATGCCAGGTACCGAACAACCAACTATTGTATGTGCAGGCGCTACATTGGACATACCATGTACCGGACAACAAACTAGTGTAAGTGCGGGTGCTACTTTGGACCTGTCAGGTACCGGACAACAAACTGTTTCATGTGCAGGCGCTACTTTGGACATGCCAGGTACCGGACCACCAACTGTTTCATGTGCAGGCGCTACTTTTGACCTGCTAGGATTCGGACAACCAACTATTGTATGTGAAGTCGTTACTTTGGACATGCAAGGTTCGGACAACCAACTATTGTATGTGCACGTGTTATTTCGGACCTGCCAGATACCAGACAACCAACTGTTTCATGTTCAAGTGTTTCTTTGGACATGCCAGGTACCGGACAACCAACTATTGTATGTGCAGGTGCTACTTTGGACCTGCCAGGTACCGGACAATCAACTGTTTCATGCGCAGGCGCTACTTTAGACATGCCAGGTACCGGACAACCAACTATTGTATGTGCAGTCGCTACTTTGGACATGCCAGGTACCGGACAACAAACTATTGTATGTGCAGGCGCTACTTTAGACATACCAGGTACCGCACAAACCTATTGTATATACAATCGCTACTTTGGACATGCCAGGTACCGGACAACCAACTATTGTATCTGCAGCAGCTACTTTGGACATGTCAGGTACCAGACAACCAACTGATTCATGCGCTGACACTACTTTGGACATGCCAGGTATCGGACAACCAACTGTTTCATGTGCAGGCGCTACTTTGGACAGGCCAGGTACCAGACAACCAACTATTGTATCTGCAGGCGCTACTTTGGACAAACCAGTTACCGGACAACCAACTATTGTATGTGCAGGCGCTACTTTGGACATGCCAGGTAAAAGACAACCAACTGTTTCATGTGCAGGCACTACTTTGAACATACCAGGTACCGGACAATCAACTGTTTCATTTGCAGGCGCTATTTTGGACATGCCAGGTACCGGACAACCAACTATTTTATGTGCAGGCGCTACTTTGGACATGCCAGATACCGGACAACCAACTGATACATGTGCAGGCGCTACTTTGGACATGCCAGTTACCGGACAACCAACTATTGTATGTGCAGGCGCTACTTTGGATCTGCCAGGTACCGGACAACCAACTGTTTCATTTGCAGGCGCTACTTTGGACATGCCAGGTCCCTCACAACTAACTATTGTATGTGCAGACGCTACTTTGGACATGCCAGCTACCGGACAACCAACTATTGTATGTGCAGGCGTTACTTTGGACATGCCAGGTACCGGACAACAAACTGTTTCATTTGCAGGCGCTACTTTGGCCATGCCAGGTACCGGACAACCAACTATTGTATGTGCGGGCGCAACTTTGGACATACCATGTACCGGACAACAAACTAGTGTATGTGCGGGCGCTACTTTGGACCTGTCAGGTACCGGACAACCAACTGTTTCATGTACAGGCTATACTTTGGACATGCCAGGTACCGGACAACCGTTTCATGTGCAGGCGCTCCTTTTGTCCTGCTAGGATTCGGACAACCGACTAATATACAGTCGCTACTTTGGACATGCCAGGTACCGGACAACCAACTATTGTATCTGCAGCAGCTACTTTGGACATGTCAGGTACCAGACAACCAACTGATTCATGCGCTGACACTAATTTGGACATGCCAGGTATCGGACAACCAACTGTTTCATGTGCATGTGCTACTTTGGACATGCCAGGTACCGGAAAACCAACTTTTGTATGTATAGGCGCTACTTTGGACCTGCCAGTTACCGGACAGTCGACTTTTGTATGTGCAGGAGCTACATTGGACAGGCCACGTACAAAGTACTTGTTCAACATATTGAAGACATATAGGGGTTTTAAGTGTGATAGTTTTGGCTCCATAAATATATTAAGTATGTTCAGTGTTATACTAATACTAATCTTATCAAGGCTCTATTGTGCCTGTACACCGTGATATAATGTGTTAGAAATGACGTTAAACTGTGTTTTATATGAAACCCCGAGTAATATTATCGAATGTCTAACTTTTTCTTTAATATTAATTGTCTTTTTGTTTTGCCATCGTCATTTACATATTGCCTAATCTACATCTACATCGTACATCGATGCAGTCACACTTGACTATTACGCGACGGGTGGTGCAAGGTAAAAAAATATCGAAAGGATAGACAGTAAGAAGAGATTGTATAGTTAAAAGGTAGAAAGTAGGAATAAAGTGTGACCAACTACGTTTTCACCTCTTCAATCCAGTCATCTCCGGTTACGGTGGCCGCGGCCGGCACAGCAATGGGAATCAGTAGAAACTACTTGTTGCTGGACCCCTACGGACTAGAATAAGAGTGTTGATAGCCCCTGCTTGAAGGATACCAAGTCAGGGGCGTCTGCTACGCCGGCAGGGGTAGGCTGTACAACACTGAAGTTTTTCGTGGAAAGAATGAGTTTATGTAGTATGATTGTATTTATGTTATAATACTATGGTTTTTCAGACTGTATAATTTTAAGTTCTGTCATTTAAACTATATATTTATGCTCTCCTATACCATTGCGGCAAATAAATATCTTATCTCAGCTTAACTAAATTGCATAGATGATCTAAACAAACAGAAGAATTAACATGTAAAGTTCAACACGTCTTTGTTTAGATCTAATATAACTTGATACCATTACTTACCCCTATTTATAGACTGGGTCGCATGTCCCCTCAAGTCACGTGTCTCCGGACTGTGGGAGAGGTCAAGGCGACTGACACCTACTGCACTGCTAAATAACTGATAAGGCTTTCCTTTTTATTTTGGCAAAACGAAAACTTATTCAAATAACGACGTTGATAAGACGACGTTTCTAAGCAACACTACGAAATAATGCGGACGTCATAACGTCAAAACGTCACAATAAACATACGTTGTGTATTAGCTAGTTTTTATTCGGTAATGTTTTTAAAAATAAATATAATTCCAAAACGTAGCGACCGTACATACTTAGTAGGGAGTGAGTGTGGGTTCTATTTTGTTGAAATATCACTTGATAAATATTAACTTATTTATATTCCATCAAATACGCCATAGTGCCTTTTCTTACTAGCGATTCCCCTAAAAAACTTGATAAAACCCGTGTGGTTCCGGATAAGAATAGAATCACTGTCGATCTCTGCAGAGGGACAATAATCCTCCGAATGCGTCTCATGATCGTTTTGTCATGTTCGTTAATGTGGTTAAATTACCAACCCCTGTGCGGTTCCAAGGAGCCACGAATGATGGAACTCTGCATTTCTGCAGGTATCACGGTTCTAGGTTCATTCTGCATATTCATTTGTTGATGTGTGTTTTCAGTCTGTATTTTAATTTGTTATTTTTGTACATGTAGAGCGAACCTGGAACTTACCTTCCAGTTGGCGTCGAGTAACCTTCAATGTACGCCGTAAAACCCCATAAATTCATTAAGAAATTAATTAACTAATTAATTAATTAATTCATTCATTCATTCATTCAAAAAAATGAAATTGTCAAGTAGAGTTAAATTTACTAAATCCCGACCCTACACTTCCTATTGAAAATTTGTCGAAAATCTACTCCCTCCTCCAATCACAATAACCAATCCTTAATCCGCAGCTGTGATCTACAACGTAAATAAGGTGAGGCTTAGAAACACAAATGTCCAAAATGTCACTAAATATATCTCAAGCAGATTGGCTCATATCAGTACATGGTCACATGGTAGAGCATTAGAATAAATATCATAATACGTGTAAAATAATAACATCTCAAACAGATATTGTGTTATGGTGGCTACTTTCTGTCATATCGAGTTATCGTTTTGGTTGGGCGCAAACACGACAACAAGAAAACACCACAGTTGTTATATTGTTGTTTCGGCGACAGAACGAAAGCAACGATAACACTAAGGATTCCACGCGGCATCACGACATGCAGAGGACGCAAACGCAACAAATTCGTGTGTCGTGGTGTTGCTAGGTTGCCCCTTTAAGTGTGGTACTTTGATATTGTCGTATCAGATCCACCACACGACAAACGGCATATCTAAGTCTGTATTTTGCGTTATTTTACAATAACAACCTCGTAAAATCGGTCAATGGTCGATTGCAAAGGGGTGTAATTATTTATACTTCAAAACAAACCGTACTACATAGGCGTATGAGCCGGGGGTGGGGGCAAGGGTGGGGGCAGGGTCCCCCAATATTCAAGTTCAGCATATACTTTGGGGTCTGGAAGTACATCCTCATACACTTTCACCTCAGGTCCCCACCCCCAAAAATTGAAACGCTCATACGCCCATGTACTATTTGAGTAAGAGACGGTATATTATATTTATAGTTAAGGTAATACTTAACTTGAACACAATATCACATTGTAAATACTGCATTACATGAGCATGTACCTTGCACCTATTTTTATTAACCATTATACCAGCTGTACACCCTGGTTGATGAACATCAGTCCTGTATATTTAAAGTTCTCATATTACCACCATTTGAGCAGTCATCCTGGGAACACCCTGGGCACATTCTGCGTGAAACATGACGCGGAGTGCTGCAGCACATGTGTTTCCTTATTTCACAAGTATGTACTTTCTTTGAATTCATCGCCCCATTGGTGCAAAAATGTACTAAGTGCCTTCTTATTTCATATATACTTGGTACCTTATTGCTCTAATGGACGATATTTGGCAAAGCGCTCACGATGAGCTATTGTGATCTACCTTCGCTTGTCGTTTGTCTTCTGTCGTACGTCATTAACCTTTGCTTCAAATGATTTCCTCTTCTGAAACCACTTCACAGAGTTTCATAAAATTTTGTGTGAAGCATTCTTACACAAAGCTCTCTCAAGTTTGTTCAAATGGTGACCCTTGGGTCATATTTGGCCCTGCCCCAGGTGTTTATCAGCATTTATTTTTCAAATTTTAAAAATCTTTTTCTCCTGTATAACGGATAAAATTGAAATCAAATTGAAACCATGACTCATTGAATATGTCATAAACTGTGTTGCACTTTGAAGCAGGAAATCTATTTTAGTCTAACCTAGGCACGGAACCCAAGTTAGGAAATACTTTTCAAAATATATTTTTGGCATGTTTAAATAAATATCCACTTGGCAATGGGTCAGTGAATATATATAGGCATGATATATTGGAATAAAAAATGTTTATAGCCAAATTTAAAATTTTGAAAAAAACTGATTAATTCCCTTTTATGCGACATGCCGGGTCAATACTTTCAAAACGTTTGTATATTTTAAGCTTATTATCAAACTTTATACATTTATTTTGCATGCCGCATCAATAGTTTCCCATTTTTCTTGTTTAATAATAATCTTAAATTCGGACGATAATGGCATTTATCTACAAAATGACAAGTTTTGTAAAAAAAATTATCTGCACCAATATCAAATTCATGTCAACGCTACTAATATGAATAGTCTTCTTGTTTTCTTTCGGCATGCATCGTTAAGGAAAAGTGTCTGCAATATGGATCAAGTTCTTGGGCAGACCGAATCTGACCATTATTGGCCGTTATTTTGTTGGTCAGTACCCCTCTAATTTTCACAATATTCACTATGTAAATAACAAAGCTATGATTTAATGTCAATTATTATTCTATATAAAAACTGTGATTAGCGAAATGACTGAGTAGTAAACAGCAATGTGTTAATAAACTTTGTATATATTACAGATCGTGTGAAAGTATGGGATATTTACCAAGAGCAGCAGTTGGTATTCAGAAAAGTAAAGTGTTCAAAGATGTCAAATCTGATATACAGGATATTGAACTTCAACTAAACAATAAGAAAACAACAAAACAGGACGAACTTCGTCCCTGGAATCAGACAAGACAACAAGCCTGGGTCAGATAAAATATTTCAGGAAGAGGGTGATGAAGCGACTAGATGAACTTGAGAAGATGGCAACGGATGAAATACAGGTTACATATAAAAACTTCCATGAACAGATACCTCCTGATATCAAATGTTTGGAAGAAATGATAATGTCCATGGAGATGATAAGAAAGAAATTGGATACGGTTATTGCTGACAATGCCTCTCAAATTTGTGTCTTTGTCAAATCAGGGAAGAAGACTAAAACTGAGGGAAGAAAACGTCTACATGAAATGAATGCATTGCCCCATAACAGAGCACTAAAGTTTAGAATAAATCAAAATATTGAAGATTTCATGGAGACCCAGAAGTCACTAAGAGAGTTTCGGGTTTATTCTGTTCTCTACATGGAGAGATTGACAAAAAGGTTGGTAATGACAGAAACATATGCGACATAAATGGGTCCTGTGTGTTAGATAATGGAACTGTCCTGGTAGTGGATAATAATAATAAGAGATTGAAGAGACTGAGTGGAGAGATTACTGTGATCTGCCTCGTGGACCATTTGCTGTGTGTGCCACTGGTCCACAGGAAGTTGCTGTCACATTTCGTAATGCTAATAAGGTTCAGTTCGTATCTGCGGGAGATGAGATGACACTGACAAGGTCATTACGTGTACAAGATGACTTTAAGAACTGCAAAGGAGTGGCTTACATCAACAACCAACTGTTTGTATCATGTTACCGCCCTGCCGCCGTCCTGGTGTACAACATGTCAGGTACACGGCGGGGAGGTTATACTGCTGGATCCAACAACAGGTCAGGCTATGTTCTCTAATCCGTGCAATTTAACACTCAGTAGAGACCAGACAAAGTTACATATAATGGATGACAACAATGGACTGATAACGCTGGATATCCATGGTGACAAGCAGTCACAATTCACTGATCCAGACCTGAAGTCATTATATGGAATGTGTGTGGGGAATAATGATGAAATCTTTATCTGTGGATACTACTCCAACAACATCATCAAGATAGCCCGTGATGGATACAAGCTGGGTGTTGTGTTGGGGGAGGCAGATGGAATAATGCATCCTGAATCACTTTGTTGGGACAGAGCACACAATTATTGTTACGTTGTTCAATACCAATCACACTAAAGTGTTTGACATGCACCAGTAAATAGCAGATTAACAATTGCTAAGATACAATGTACTTAAAATAAAATAATTAATTGGCAAATTTAGAGAAAAACAGAAGCAATAACAAATTACATGTGCTGACGTCAAAATATAATAAATATTTTACTGCTGATCTCTATAGTGACATGTGTCATGTTTTTACTCTCAGGTAACTGTGACAGCAGTGTCTGATCTCTATAGTGACATGTGTCATGATTTTACTCTCAGGTCAGTGTGACAACAGTGTCTGATCTCTAAAGCGACATGTGTCATGTTTTTACTCTCAGGTCAGTGTGACAGCAGTGTCTGTTATACAACTATATGGAGATACACGAACTAGTTTCAGTTCAAGCCAACCTGCATTTATCTGTTGGTTTATGGGTAAAACTAAATAGGATAGGGTGGTGAAAAGAAGGACTTTTTGTTAAATAAAAAAGAAAACGATAAATGAAGTTGTGTAATTGTTTAGATATTTTATATGTTTATTTGTAATATATGAATAACAATGATGTTGTGATGTAGTTTTGGTTTCGTTATGGAAACCAGAAATTCACCTACACTGAAGGTCAAACTATTATTTTAAAATAAAAAATCGTATACTAAGAAATGTCCATTAAATCGTTGGTTAACATAATATGTGGGATTACGAAATGAACATTTATAATCTTGTATGACAAAAGTCATTTGTTAGTCTTCAGTGAGAGCAAAACCTTCAAAGTCATTTACTGAGTCGTTGAAGAGAGATAACATTTGATAGTTTTTCGTTATTCTTTTCTGTTTAGTATAATGGTACTTTAACACTCACTTTACTATTCTATTAATCACTTGTTAAACGTAATTCTTCATGATAGTCCTTTAACTGCCTTGCTACATGTAACACAATTCAAGGAATTAAAAATAATTCAAAACATAAATTCCCATCTTTTTTTATTATGTTAATACTATAATATAATGTTCTTGTTTTTCCTGATTTAATATCATCAGAGGAATAAAAGAAGAAAGCAACAAGTGTAAATGTAAAGTAAATCAACAAATTAAAAAAAACTAGTATCAAATTATTTTTGATAGCCAAACAGTTTTGTTTTGTTTGAATATATAGCGTCATTTTACACAATCGAGGGTTAACAGACGATAACTTAACCTAACCAGAAGGTTAACCAGTATTCGAGCACAAACATCTCAACAAGTTACTTTCCCACTTGAATCAGTGGCGAGAGATGAATGACAATATCACACATATTAATTATTATAACAGAAACTATCATATATTTGTACATATTGTTTTCACATGATATTATGTGAACAGAAACTATCATATATTTGTACATATTGTTTTCACATAATATTATGTGAACAGAAACAATCATATATTTGTACATATTGTTTATTACATGATATTATGTGAACAGAAACAATCATATATTTGTACATATTGTTTTCACATGATATTATGTGAACAGAAACTATCATATATTTGTACATATTGTTTTCACATGATATTATGTGAACAGAAACTATCATATATTTGTACATATTGTTTATTGCATGATATTGCGTCATCCAAACCAATTATATGTTTGTACATATTGTTTATTGCATGATATTGCGTCATCCAAACCAATTATATATTTGTACATATTGTTTATAACATGATATTATGTGAACAGAAACAACAATATATTTGTATATATAGTTTATTACATGATATTGTGTCAACAGAAACTATCATATATTTGTACATATTGTTTATTACATGGTATTGCGTCATCCAAAACAATTATATATTTGAACATATTGTGTATTACATGATATTGTGTGAACATAAACATTCATATATTTGTACATATTGTTTATTACATGATATTGTGTCGACAGATTATTCAATAGCTTATTTCGGCATATGAACATACATGTTCGTCTCCTTCACATATGTTTAAGCGGCGGTTACAACAAATGTGAGAAGGGCATGATATAATCAAGTAATGTACAATATAAAACTAACATTATAAATACTTGATTAATCAAAATAAATATATTAATTAGTTCAATCAACTTGTGTGTGTTTGCGTGTGTGCGTGCGTGCGTGCGTGCGTGCGTGTATGTGTTTATACAGCACATGGATGAAGAGGCGTTCTACATTTGTATTCATACAGAAACAATCATATATTTGTACATATTGTCTATAGCATGATATTGTGTGAACAGAAACAACCATATATTTGCACATATTGTTTATTACATGATATTGTGTGAACAGATACAATCATATATTTGTACATATTGTTTATCACATTATATAGTCTGAGAAGAACAAAATCATATATTTATACATATTGTTTATTACGTGATATTGCGTGAACATGAAACAATCATATATTTGTACATCTTGTTTATACATGATATTTTGTGAACAGAAACAATCATATATTTGTAAATATGCTTTATACATAAAATTGTGTGTACAGAAACAATCATTTATTTGTACATTTTGTTTATAACATGGTATTATATGAACAGAAACAATCATATATTTGTATATATTGTTTATACATGATATTGTGTGAACAGAAACAATCATATAGTTGTACATATTGTTTATTATATGATATTGTGTCAACAGAAACAATCATATATATGTACATATTGTTTATACATGATATTGTGTGAACAGAAACAATCATATAGTTGTACATATTGTTTATTATATGATATTGTGTCAACAGAAACAATCATTTATTTGTACATATTGTTTATACATGATATTGTGTGAACAGAAACAATCATTTATTTGTACATATTGTTTATAACATGGTATTATATGAACAGAAACAATCATATATTTGTACATATTGTTTAAACATGATATTTTGTGAACAGAAACAATCATATAGTTGTACATATTGTTTATTATATGATATTGTGTCAACAGAAACAATCATATATTTGTACATCTTGTTTATACATGATATTGTGTCAACAGAAACAATCATATAGTTATACATACTGTTTATTATATGATATTGTGTCAACAGAAACATTCATTTATTTGTACATATTGTTTATACATGATATTGTGTGTACAGAAACAATCATTTATTTGTATATATTGTTTATAACATGGCATTATATGAACAGAAACAATCATACATTGTACATATTGTTTATGCACGATATTTTGTGAACAGAAACAATCATTTAGTTGTACATTTTGTTTATTTTATGATATTGCGTCAACAGAAACAATCATATATTTGTACATATTGTTTATACATGATATTGTGTCAACAGAAACAATAATATATTTGTACATGATGTTTATTACATGTTATTATTTAAACAGATACATTTGTGCTTTTCCTATATACTATTTTTATTCATAACATATATACATCTCTCTGTTTTATTGCTATGTTTTTCAAATTGATACTATGATCAAAAAGGATTTTCGGGATACAAAATATTAAATTATTGCGTACAACAAAAACGTGTTTGTAATTATTTTGTATAATAAAAAATGCTAGGGATTATTTTGTTGTGATGGTGCTACAGATTTTGTTTGCAATACGAACAGTGTTTGCATGAGTACTAATTTGTTAAATACCTTCTTGATAAGAAAGTGATAGATATGAAAAGTGACAGATATATTTGTGCTACAAATAAAATGAGGTATTTGTTTTAAAAATTATCTCATGATATAACCTAGGATTTTCTTAACCCACGCAATGTAATTTTACAGGAATACTAAATTTGGCATCGTTCGTGCGAGTTTCCAGAGCACACCCAAACCGGTCAAGTTAACCTCACAAAACGTTGTTCATATGATTTATTTTACCCTGAAAACAAATGGTCAAACAAACAAAACTCGACGTTTCTGGGGCACAACTCCAAAACCGTTTAAGATAACTTAACGGAAATATGTACACATGTCAACCCAGTGGCCCGGTAGTGCCTTTTGCTAAACAGTGTTTCCATTTTCAATATTAATAATTTACCGTGGACATAAATAGTCAAACTTACAAATTTGACGTCTCCAGAGCACAACTCCAAAATCGTTTTAGATAACTTAAGGAGGAATATACCTTTTAAATTATTTTCGAAATCAGTAGTTTATTTAGTATATATTGAAATTAGAAGTATTTTTCAATGTGAATATGTATTTTTTTCTAAGGTTAATATAACATATACATGTATGTATATGTGACGTCGTAAACATGGCCATGTTCGACCTTTTTGACGTCCCAATTTATAGCAGCAAAATCGCGTATTTTTCGACCTCAATTGAGTTATACCTAATGTACAGAATAGAAACATATATCACCACGTACACATTTGACGGATGTATGGATTTTACAAATGCATAAATTACGACGAACCCACATTCTGAAAATACTAGCGAAAAACAGAAACTATTTTTTTTTTTAATTTTTTCGAAAACAAAGGCTTCAAATAAAATTTACTAAAAAACAAACCGAGCGATTTTTGCATAATTTTTATATGATTTTATACAATATATTGTTCAATTATTGTGAGATTTTTTAGAAAAATTAACAAACTAGATGTTTTTATAATATTCAATTATCTAACCCTACCCTACGTCAAAAACACGCTTTAAAGCACATTTTAAAACGTCAAAGTTGGTATAGCGCATTAAATATTGGGTTTATGATCAAAATAAATAATTTAAAAGGTATATTCCTCCTTAAACGGAAATATATACACATGTCAACCTAGTGCTCTGGTAGTGCCTTCTGCTAAAAAGGCGTTTCAATTTTCGATATATTTACTGTTACCATGTCAGCCAACATTACGAAATTATTGCTTTTTGCTGTGAAGAAGTTTTCAGAAAAGTTTCAGAACATCTTAGTCAAATTCCCAATGTTGGGGGATACTGACGACTACGTTTTCTTGTTATTAAATAAAAGAGACATTTTGGGGGGAAATAACAGAGATATTTGTCATTTTGATATGGATTCTGGTATGTATTCTCCATTTATTATTTTATAAAAATGCAAAGGCGTTTGCGGTGTACATGCCTGTAACATATTACAACAAACTTTATTGTGCCTTATGCTTATAGAAACTTAATAAAAAAATGTTAAAAAAAAGGATAACCAAATTCTTCAGTATTCATCATGTGGTAAGCTCATGAGAACGTAAGATAATTCTAAGCTTAGCGCGTGATAATGTTGTAATAACATGTTGGTTTAATCTGAACACTGTGTTGACGGTAACATGGCTATAAAAATGTGTTGGTTTAATTTGAACACTGTGTTCACTGTTACATAGCGGTAATAATGTGTTGGTTTAATCTGAACACTGAGGTCTCTGTAACATGGCTGTAATAATGTGTTGGTTTTATCTGAACACTGCGTTGACTGTAACATGGCTGTTATCATGCGTTGGTTTAAAATGAACACTGCGTTGACTGTTACATGGATGGAATAATGTGTTGGTTTAATTTGAACACTGTGTTCACTGTAACATAGCTGTTATAATGTGTTGGTTTAATCTGAACACTGAGTTCTCTGTAACATGGCTGTAATAATGTGTTTTTTTTAATCTGAACAATGCGTTCACTGTAAAATGGCTATAATAAAGTGTTGGTTTAATCTGAACACTGCGTTCTCTGTAACATGGCTATAATAATGTGTTGGTTAAATCTGAACACTGTGTTCACTGTTACATTGCTGTACTAACGTGTTGGTTTAATCTGAACACTGCGTTCACTGTAACATGGCTGTAATAATGCGTTGGTATAATCTGAACACTGGGTTCTCTGTAACATGGATGTAATAATGTGTTGGTTTAATCTGAACAGAACACTATGTTTACTGTAACATGGCTGTAATAATGTGTTGGTTTAATCTGAACACTGTGTTCACTGTAACATGGCTATAATAAAGTGTTGGTTTAATATGAACACTGTGTTAACTGTAACATGGCTGTAATAATGCGTTGGTATAATCTGAACACTGGGTTCTCTGTAACATGGATGTAATAATGTGTTGGTTTAATCTGAACAGAACACTGTGTTTACTGTAACATGGCTATAATAATGTGTTGATTTAATCTGAACATTGCGTTCACTGTTTCATGGCTGTAATAACGTGTTGGTTTAATCTGAGCACTGCGTTGACTGTAACATGGCTGTAATAATGTGTTGGTTTAATCTGAACACTGTATTCACTGTAAAATGGCTGTAATAATGTGTTTGTTTACTCTGAACACTGAGTTCACTGTAACATGGCTGTAACATGGATGTAATAATGTGTTGGTTAAATCTGAACACTGTGTTCTCTGAAAAATGGCTGTAATAATGTTTTGGTTTAATCTGAACACTGTGTTCACTGTTACATGACTGAAACAATGTGTTGGTTAAATTGGAACAGAACACTGTGTTCCCTGTAACATGGCTATAATAATGTGTTGGTTTAATCTGAACACTTTGTTCACTGTAAAATGGCTGTAATAATGTGTTGGTTTAATCTGAACACTGAGTTCTCTGTAACATGGCTGTAACACGGATGTAATAATGTGTTGGTTTAATCTGAACACTGTGTTAACTGTAACATGGCTGTAATAATGTGTCCGTTTAATCTGAACACTCAGTTCCCTGTAACATGGCTATAACATGGATGTAATAATGTGTTGGTTTAATCTGAACACTGTGTTCACTGTAAAATGGCTGTAATAATGTTTTGGTTTAATCTGAACATTGTGTTCACTGTTACATGACTGAAACAATGTGTTGGTTAAATTGGAACAGAACACTGTGTTCACTGTAGCATGGCTGTAATAATGTGTTGGTTTAATCTGAACACTGTGTTCACTGTAAAATGGCTGTAATAATGTGTTGGTTTAATCTGAACACTGAGTTATCTGTAACATGGCTGTAACATGGATGTAATAATGTGTTGGTTTAATCTGAACACTGTGTTAACTGTAACATGGCTATAATAACGTGTTGGTTTAATCTGAACACTGCGTTGACTGTAACATGGCTATAATAATGTGTTGGTTTAATCTGAACAATGCGCTCACTGTTTCATGGCTGTAATAACGTGTTGGTTTAGTCTGAACACTGCGTTGACTGTAACATGACTGTAATAATGATTTGGTTTAATCTGAACACTGCGTTCTGAACACTGACTTTTTTGAGTGCGCAGTGGGGTTAAAACAAGGGAAGATAATGTCGCCGGTTTTGTTTTCTCTTTTTTTTGGAAGACTTGGAGCTATTTTTGCAAGGTGATCAACGTTGCGGGCTCACTCTTGATGATATAACTTTTATTTTTATGCTTTTTGCAGACGACATGGTAATTCTGGGTAAGAGTGTGAGTGAATTACAAAACAGAATTGATCTTTTAAAATCTTATTGTGACACGTAGGGTCTAGAAGTCAATACTGAAAATAACAAAAATAATAGTCTTCAGAAAACGTAGCAATATGCGTCCTGATGAAAAGTGGGCAAATGGTAATGTTTCTTTGGAGACGGTTAATGATTTCAATTATCTCGGAATAGTTTTTAACCACACTGGAAATTTCAATCTCAACCATGAAACGCTAGTGGGTAAAGGTCTTAAAGCATTAAATTAGCTGTTATATAATACAAACAGATAAACAATAAAAACAAAAGTTACGTGTCAACTTTTTGATGCTTTTGTAGCCTCAATTCTTAACTACTCAAACGAAATATGGGGTTTCGGTAAATCGAAGGCTATAGAGAGAATTCATCTTAAATTTTGCAAATCGTTATTAAATGTTAAATCTTCTACTTGTAATGGTGGTATTTACGGGGAACTTGGAAGATTAACTTTATTTGTTATACGATATACACGGATCATAAAGTTTTGGAGTAAAATAATTTGTTCTAATAATATATTAATTGTTCACTTATATAACTCCTTGTTAGAGGATTGCAAAACAGGTATTCAAAATTGGGCTCACGGTGTCAAATCACTCTTAGATAACTACGGGTTTTCTTATGTATAGATTAATCAAGCAGCAGTTGAATTAAAACGTTTTCACTTAATGTTTAAGCAAAGAGTTATTGATGTATTCAAGCAAATATGGTGTAATGACATATCTACCAGCGGTAAACTTATTTTATACAAACATTTTAAACAGTCGTTTGAATTCGAAATTTACCTTAACGTATTACCTTCTAAATTTAGAATACCTTTAACGAGGTTAAGATTGTCCTCACATCAGCTGCGCATCGAAACGGGGCGCTACATGCCAAATAGGGTCGACAGAGATATGAGATATTGTACTTTATGTAATTGTTCAGATATTGAGGATGAGTATCATTTTGTACTTGTTTGTCCTGTATAAAGGCAAATTCGTAAAAAATACGTTAGTTCATTTTTCTTTAAGAAACTAACTGTTTTTAAATATATCATATTGATGCAAACAAATAAAGTCAAGGAACTCAGAAACCTAGGTAACTATGTTTACGAATCTTTTGCCCTACGCAACCATTTACTTAATCAACATATAATACAAATATAGACTAGCATAAAAATATTAATCTTTAAATTTAAACTCATTAGAAAGTTTATATTTATAGTTTGAATTGGCTACATTTTTGATAAAATACAATGTAACTCAATGTAAATGCTAAAATAAATTATGATTTGTATGTTAGATCTCGATATGCTAAGAATTGTATGTATATTCCATTCCATGTGTTATATAATGTATCTTTCATGTGACATTTTGAAGGTTAATAACATGTGTTAGACAAAAAACTGTATAGTTTACGTCTCAATAAAATCTGTTATCTGTGATCTGTAATGTGTAATGTGTCGACGTGCCGTAAAACACCATTCATTCATTCATTCATTCATTCATTCATTCATTCTGTAACATGGCTATAATAATGTGTTGGTTTAATATTAACAGAACTTTGTGTTAACTGTAACATGGCTATAATAATGTGTTGGTTTAATCTAAAAACTGCGTTCACTGTTTCATGGCTGTAATAACGTGTTGGTTTAATCTGAACACTGCGTTGACTGTAACATGGCTATAATAATGTGTTGGTTTAATCTGAACACTGCGTTCTCTGTAACATGACTGAAACAATGTTTTGGTTTAATCGGAACAGAACACTGTGTTCACTGTAACATGGCTATAATAATGTGCTGTTTTAATCTGAACACTGCGTTCACTGTTTCATGGCTGTAATAACGTGTTGGTTTAATCTGAACGCTGTGTTCACTGTAACATGGCTATAATAATGTGTTGGTTTAACCTGAACACTGTGTTCACTGCAACTTGACTGAAACAATGTTTTGGTTTAATCGGAACAGAACACTGTGTTCGCTGTAACATGACTGTAATAATGTGTTGGTTTAATCTGAACACAGTGTTGACTGTAACATGGCTGAAACAATGTTTTGGTTTAATCGGAACAGAACACTGTGTTCACTGTAACATGGCTATAATAATGTGTTGGTTTAATCTGAACAGTGTGTTCACTGTAACATGGCTATAATAATGTGTTGGTTTAATTTGAACACTGTGTTCACTGTAACATGACTGAAACAATGTTTTGGTTTAATCGGAACAGAACACTGTGTTCACTGTTACATGACTGAAATAATGTTTTGGTTTAATCGGAACAGAACACTGTGTTCACTGTTACATGGCTATAATAATGTGTTGATTTAATCTGAACACTGTGTTCACTGTTACATGACTGAAACAATGTTTTGGTTTAATCGGAACAGAACACTGTGTTCACTGTAACATGGCTGTAATAATGTGTTGGTTTAATCTGAACACTGTGTTCACTGTAACATGGCTTTAATAATGTTTTGGTTTAATCGGAACAGAACACTGTGTTCACTGTAACATGGCTGTAATAATGTGTTGGTTTAATCTGAACACTGCGATCACTGTAACATGACTATAATAATGTGTTGGTTTAATCTGAACACTGCGTTCACTGTCACATGGGTATAATAATGTGTTGGTTTAATCTGAACACTGCGATCACTGTAACATGACTATAATAATGTGTTGGTATAATCTGAACACTGCGATCAGTGTTACAGGACTATAATAATGTGTTGGTTTAATCTGAACACTGCGATCATTGTAACATGACTATAATAATGTGTTGGTTTAATCTGAACACTGTGTTCACTGTAAAATGGCTGAAACAATGTGTTGGTTTAATCTGAAAAGAACACTGTGTTGACTGTAACATGGCTATAATAATGTGCTTGGTTTAATCTGAACACTGTGGTCACTGTAACATGGCTGTAATAATGTGCTTGGTTTAATCTGACCACTGTGTTCACTGTAACATGGCTGTAATAAGGTGTTGTCAATGTGTGAGCTACAAGGAATTATCCGTGGCTGGGTTACAAGGAGTTGTCTATGGGTGAGTTTCATGGAGTTATCAGTGACTGGATTACAATGAGTGCTCATTGGTGAGTTATAAAGAGTTATCCGTGGCTTGGTTTCAAGATGTTGTACATGGGTGAGTTACAAGGAGCCACCCGTGGCTTGGTTTCTAGGAGTTGTCCATGGGTGAGTTACAAGGAATTATCCGTGGCTGGGTTACAAGGAGTTGTCCATGGGTGAGTAACATGGAGTTATCCGTGACGGGATTGCAATGAGTTGTCCATTGGTGAGTTACAAGGAGTTATCCGTGGCTTGGTTACGAGGAGTTGGCCTTGGGTTAGTAACAAGGAGTTATACGTGGCTGGATTACAAGGAGTTGGCCTTGGGTTAGTTACAAGGAGTTATAGTGGCTGGGTTGCAAGGAGTCGTCCATGGGTGAGTTACATGGAGTTATCCGTGGCTGTGTTACAAAAAGTTGTCCATAGGTGAGTTACATGGAGTTATCCGTGGCTGAGTTAAATGAAATTGTCCGTTACTGGGTTACAAGGAGTTGTCCATGGGTGAGTTTCATGTAGTTATCCGTGACTGTGTTACAAGGAGTTGTCCATGGGTGAGTTACATGGAGATATCCGTGGTTGAGTTACATGAAATTGTTCGTTGCTGGGTTACAAGGAGTTGTCCTTGACTGGGTTACAATAAGTTATCCGTGGGTGAGTCACAAGGAGGTGTCCATGCTGGAATACAATGAGTTGGCTTTTGGCTAATTACACGGAGTTTTCCTTGAGTGTGTTACAAGGAGTTGACCACGGCTGGATTACAAGGAGTTGTAAGGAGTTAACCGCGGCTTGATTACAGGGAGTTGTCTTCGCGTGGGTTACAAGGAGTTGACCACGGCTGGATTACTAGGAGTTGTCCTTGCGTGGGTTACAAGGAGTTGTTCATGGCTTAGTTACAGGAAGTCGCAACTTGGTTACAAAAAGGATATGTAACAAAGAATTGTATATGATTGGGCTACAAGGAATTGTCCTTGATTTAGTTAAAGGAGTCGTGATTGGGTTACACGGCATTGTTCGTGGTTTGGTTACAGGGAGTTGTCCGTGGTTTGGTAACAGGGAGTTGTCCGTGGTTTGGTAACAGGGAGTTATCCGTGGTTTGGTTACACGGAGTTGTTAGTGGTTTGGTTACAGAGAGTTGTCTGTGGTTTGGTTTCATGTAGTTGTCCGTGGTTTAGTTACAGGGAGTTGTTCGTGGTTTGGTTACAGGGAGTTGTCCGTGGTTTGGTTACAGTGAGTTGTTCTTGGTTTGGTTACAAGGAGTTGTCCGTGGTGTGGTAACAAGGAGTTGTCCGTGGTTTGGTTACAGGGAATTGTTCGTGGTTTGGTTACACGGAGTTGCTCGTGGTTTTGTTACAAATAGTTGTCAGTGACTTGTCCCAACCAAACACAACTCATTGTCACTCTTTAACACATTGTGACCACACGGAGTTGTATATGATTTGGCTACAAGGAATTGTCCTTGATTTAGTTAAAGGAGTCGTGATTGGGTTACACGGAATTGTCCGTGGTTTGGTTACAGGTAGTTGTCCGTCGTTTGGTAACAGGGAGTTGTTCGTGGTTTGGTTTCAGGGAGTTGTCCGTGGTTTGGTTACAGAAAGTTATCCGTGGTTTGGTTACAGGGAGTTGTCCGTGGTTTGGTAACAGGGAGTTGTTCGTGGTTTGGTTACACGTAGTTGTCCGTGGTTTGGTTACAGGGAGTTGCCCGTGGTTTGGTTACACGGAGTTGTTAGTGGTTTGGTTACAGGGAGTTGTCTGTGGTTTGGTTTCATGTAGTTGTCCGTGGTTTGGTTACAGGGAGTTGTTCGTGGTTTGGTTACAGGGAGTTGTCCGTGGTTTGGTTACCGGGAGTTGTCCGTGGTTTGGTTACAGGGAACTGTTCGTGGTTTGGCTACACGGAGTTGCTCGTGGTTTGGTTACAAAAAGTTGTCAATGACTTGTCCCAACCAGGCACAACTCATTGTCACTCTTTGACTCATTGTGACCACACAGAGTTGCCCATGACATGGAATCGTAGCTAGGTTACATGGATTTGTTCGTTACTTGGTAACAATGAATTATCCGTGACTCGGTTGTAAGGAGATGTGAGTGGCTAGGAACCAACGATGTGTCCTTGACTTGGTTACAGTGAGTTGTGGCTTGTATACAGTATACAAAGAGTTGTTAGTGGCTGGATAACAACGAGCTCTCCATGGCTGTGGGTTACAATGGATTTTCTTTGCTTTGGTAAATGCAATTCCATTCGTTATTGAATTCGAATCTTACCTCCACAAAACCAAAATTGCCATATATTTATAAACAAAAGCACGTCGGTTTTAGTCGAACTAAGAGCATTTTCCTTTTTTTCTTTGCGAAAACCAAATTTAAATTTAATATGACTTGTTTGTTTGGCGTGATCAAGTCTGTTACAGGACATTGGTATGCTTTATATGAAAAGATAATTTCCTTTTTTTCACAGTATTGCTCCCACTCCAACCGTCTCCAAATTTCATCCTTTGATGATATTATCAATGTAAAAGTTTATTATATTATAATCCAAAATCGTTAAATTTGAACATATCAATTGTACATCAATTGTAAAAAAAAATATTGTGCGACTTACAGTTGTTGTTGTTGTATGGTGTTTAGCGTCGCTTTCAACAATTTTTCAGTCATATCGTGACGGTGTCTACTTGAGACAGTATTCTAAGTGCTGTCACACTGGAGTATCATGCCGCAGACACATGGTATGATACCCCAACCAGTCACATTATACTGACACTGGGCTGACCAGACCTAGAACCCTCCTCTTAATAATGTGCGTCAAGCGAGGAAGGTTCTAGTACAATTTTAAAAGTCTTTGGTATGACCCGGCCGGGGATTGAACCCACGACCTTCCGCATGCGAGGCGGACGCTCTACCACAAGACCACGCCGCGGTTTGCTGCGACTTACAGACAAAGCACGCTAAATGTTAGTAACAATCATAATATATGCGTATTTATAATTTAAGCAAGTGCACGTTGCATGGTCGTGATGGGGATGCGAACACATGATCCTCTGAGCTTAGGTTCGATGTTGGATCACTTGACGAAGCGTTTGATTAAAACCAGGAGCATTGTTAATATACGGATATTTATCGAAACAAACCATGAAAAAAAAGCATAACCTAAAAATCATAAACACATAGAAAATGGGCTATAGCATAAACAAACAGAAAAAATATAAATATACATACGGACATTGACCTAAACAAACAAAGAATACATAGTGATACGAACTTATGACTGTAAAGTTAGTAGGTAGTTCGCAGTTGGTAGTTGGGGATTCGAATAACAAACTACCGACTAGCTGCCAGTTGGGGATTCGGATTCGTTATTATAATTACTATTTCATTTACATATTTTACTCGTGTTAATATGTTCAAAAATATAATCAATTATAATAAATGTATGTAAATTAATATAAAATCTGAATCACCAACTGGCAGCTGGTTGTAGCTGGCGATTCGCGGCGAATCCCATACTGGACATTTTGAATCGCCGTCTGGTGAGTATACTCGTTGTATTGAAGAACAAACCCGGCAAATGTGTGTTATTTATTATTATAAACTTATTTTTTATTGAATTGAATTATAAAAAAATAAAACAGCGATTTAAAAAAAATCCGAATCCCCAACTGGCAACTGGTTGGTAGTTGGCAATTCGCGGCGAATCCCCAACTGGAAATTTTGAATCACCTCCTGGTGAATATACTCATGGTATTGAAGGAACAGCGGGGGAACAGTGATTATTTATTGTTATGAACTGTTTTTCTATAGAATTGATTTGTTTTCGAAAACAAATATCGATTTGAAAAAAATCCGAATCCCAAATTGGCCATTTTGAATCACCGCCTGGTGAGTATATTCGTTTTATTCTTATTTACTTTTAATTATATTTTCAGTTATTTGTTCATGCTTATTTATTTTTAATTATTTATTCAGTTACTTATTACAGTTAGTTTTAATTATGTTTTTTGATTTATTACAGTAGTAGCTGTTATATAAATAGATGTAGTTCATGTTTAATTTTTTAAGAAACGGCTGTCACTAAAACGTCTCATAAACGCAGGGCGTTCATTTGAGTGTTGGCCGTTGGAGAAGAAACATGTAAGTTATTTAAAGAGTCTATATTTACGTTTAAATATTTATTCACTTATTTATTTTTAATTATTTATTCAGTTATTTATTATAGTTAGTTTTAATCATTTGTTATTATATTTTTAGTAGTAGTTGTTATATTAATAGATAAAGTTCATGTTTAGTTTTTTAAGAAACGGTTGTCACTAAAACGTCTCCGTCTATGGATGAAGGCCTGACCCCCCTAATGTCTGCGACCACGCCCTAGATCGAGTATACAAGTCAGCTCTGTATACTTTTGAGAAGTTCTTATCAAACGCATGACTGTCGTTCTTAACATATATATGACGTAAGTCGACTTCTATATTAAAACTATGATCACACATACATCAAAATGGCCGCCGCGCACACATCCAAAATGGCCGTCTATACGCATATAATACAAACAAGATAGCCGCCGCGCATGCGGAGTCAATAGAAACAAGATGACCACAGTCCGTACGTTAAATCGGCCCGTATACTACTTAATTCAACCAGAAAAAAGTAAATACAGCATTAACAATCCAAATCAATAATAATGGAAATGCTGAAATAAGCTAAAACAAACTAAAAACATAGGAATTCGGGCATTAGTCTAAAATAATAATATAATAAACACAGTAACACGTACGGACATCCAAGACTAATAAACCATAAAACATAAACATAAGATTGTGGTCATTTAACTAAACTAAACCAGAGAAAACAACAACATAGGAATGCGAACATTTGCTTTGATCAATAAAAAACATTAACAAATCAGGCGAGCATAACGATCTTGTACCACGATTTCATATACACGTTATTAACTCATCTGACGTTATTGATTCTCTCACCCGGGTTTATCTTTCACTGCCTCCAATAATCGATGATGAACTCGGCATCTGCTCCGAGGTTGCATACATTAAAAATGTGTGCAACTCTGCGTTTCATGCCTAAGACACTCTTTCTTGAATTAACCAATGGAATTGATTTTCAATTTCCAATGTTTCCTCCGAAGAAGATCTATTATGGATGGCACTTCGCCCGTTCTATCGTATGTGATTTAGACTCTCTTCTTAATATGTTTTTCTCTATTTCTGGATACAGGTTAGATATATGGCCGATATTATTCAATCAGAAATATACTTGTTTCTATAAGAGCTTCCGTTAACAGGATTTTATCGACCTTCAGTGGTCTTGTGTACGATAGATTAGCGGTGCTTACCAGTTATAGCCGGGTTCTCCTCGAGCGCGCTTGAAATATACAAGTTACTATAGATTTTCTCTTTACTCAAAATCAACTTCATTTGCAAAGCTAGGATCTGTTGGGAGAAATAATTGAAATGGTACAATGCTATATTTCAGGGATGAGCATTAAGTTTTGCACATAGGATCATGTATTATTCGAGAGATTCGCTGTTTGAAGTGTGTTTTGTCAATTCTCTTTGAAGTCGTATTTTAACAATGTGTGTTCGGCATTGTCAATATATGTACCGGCTCTTATGAACGTGCTTCGGTGTATATTGGAAAAGAAATAGTGATAGATGTCGATAATAGCAGAGTATGAAATATTGTGTATATAGGATGTCGGTGGTAATGGCAGTGCCCATGGCTAATTGCGACGTGTAACCGTTGTTCTGGGATTTGAATATCCAATAATCTGATCATGTCGACAATTCGCAGGGCTTATATGGAAATATCGAATGGTATCCGAGGATTGCGATTACATAGAGAACAGCCCCAACAGCCCCAACAAACGGCATCAGCACAAAAGGAAACGATCAACAAAACGACAAACGGTACCGCCATATCGCCTGCTCAAGGAACCAAAATGGTTCGCTCACCGAAACCTTTGATCGCCCGAAAGATTCGGAGTTTGTTCGGGCGTTCACAGCCGACCACGGTGCGGGATTTATTTCTAGACGAAAGATTTTTATCAAAATTTTTCATGTTTTTCTCTGCAGAGGAGAGGGGTACACTGTCACAGGTATCAAAGACCTGGAAAATGATACTGTATCATCCGAAGTTCTGGATAAATGTAGTCCCAATTATATCATGTAGAGAGTTAAGTAAACATGATGAGACGCGACGTCTGTTTTATGAAAGTTTACAACAACGAAGCTTTGACGCCGTGTGTCTGTTTGGTGCTACGGATGATGATATTTTGGATTTTGTAAATCACTTCTCAAATTATAAAAAACAAATTCGTTCTGTAAGCCTCAGGTGTTCTAATGTTACTGATTCAGGGTTGGATTTACTTTTCAAGAAACTGGCGGGAATTTATCGTTTGGAACTATCTGGTTGTAACGAATTAACAGAAACAGGGTTGTGGTCATGTTTGAATCCCAAAATAGTGTCATTGTGTGTTAGTGATTGCATAAATGTAGCAGACGACACTGTGGGGGCAGTGTCACAACTACTGCCCTCTCTTTACGAGTTCAATCTTCAAGCATACCACGTAACGGATGCAGCGTTGGCATTCTTCAGTGCGAAACAAAGTTACACATTGTGTATACTGAGACTTCAGTCTTGCTGGGAAATAACAAACCATGGAATAGTAAACATTGTACACTCCTTGCCCAATCTTACAATACTCAGTCTATCTGGCTGTAGTAAAATTACAGACGACGGTGTGGAACTGATTGCGGAGAATTTAAGAAAACTTCGCGTCCTTGACCTTTCATGGTGCCCACGTGTGACGGATGCTGCACTGGAATACATAGCTTGTGATCTGAGTCAACTGGAGGAGCTTGTTTTAGACAGGTGCTTGTTTATTTTATTCTTATCAGTAGTTGTCGTCTTGTTATTTCCACTTGGGTATCTGTTAGAAGTACGTGTCTGTTTTATTTATTTATATTGACCTATTATTGAGCGTTCCCCTTAATTGGCAAGTTTATGAACCCTATTTTGATATACAGAAATCTGCGTCCGCGTCCAGCGGCGGATTCAGGACTTGAGCTGAGACGCGTATACATTGTCAAGTTTTTAATATAGTGCGTGCGTGCCTGTGACGGTAGTGGGGGGATGATTAAATCGTGGTTTTAGATGGTGCGTGTACAATTTTAGCGGTTAGAAAGAGAGTTTTCAGTCAATGTGAGATGCACACACCGGAACGCTCTGTATCTTCTAGTTACGTATATATTCTATTCCAAGCAGTATTCAGTGCCGATCATAGTAAGGCTTTCGTATCCTTATATATATATATATCATTGAATATGTGTATAACAAACAAAACGTTTAAGTATTTTAAGTCAAACAAAAGAAAACAATGTTATTGTTTAAGCCATATTTCGTTCTATTAACGCCCGTTCTATGTATTCATTCAGTCATTTCCTGATACCAGTAAGTAAATACATTTTAAAAAATAACTAAACGCACTTGACATCTGTTACTTATCCAGATGTGTGTTTGTAGCCATCGCCAATTACCAGTGTTAATCGTGTTTTTTATAATGCATTGAACACCATCTGGTCCCGTTAAATAGTATATACAAAATACAGTAGTTTTGTTACAGCCCACTTGTATACCTATCTTTAAGTATGACCATTGTATACATACCATTTTGTTTATGCGCACTATTTTGGAATGAGCGCGACTAGTAAGTTAGCTTCATGTTTATTTATACCGTTCTCTTAGATGTGGTTGGAATAAAGCCATAGGCACAAGAGAGAACACAAAGTTTATAACTTCTACATGAAAAGTCGAAATGTGTAACATTTACTACCATTTCTTTTGTATAGTCTAGCTTCACAAGTTTGATGACTAGTAAGTCCTCGCCGGCGAAACAGTAACACCTCTTAAAGTCAATAAAAGGGGGATACTTTGCAAAGTTAATGCACTAAGCAATGTCAGTATAGAGTATACAGTGGATGCTGATTACAGTATAAGGTGTATGCCCTGATTATTTGTGTAACAATTCCTGCCCAGAACGAAATGTATATGCAAACTTTACATGAATTGACATGTGCCAGAACGAAATGCATATATAAACATTACATGGATTGACATGTGCCAGAACGAAATGCATATATAAACATTACATGGATTGACATGTGCCAAAACGAACATTACATGGATTGACATGTGCCAGAACGAAATGCATATATAAACATTACATGGATTGACATGTGCCAGACACTTACTTAATGTATGTACGTTTCGACACTTCCTGGATAGTTAACACAATATAATGCGACTGTATAATATACACACATTTTAGTGACAGAAAAAAACTAGTTCAGGTTGTTTTCATGAGCTCAGTTATTTCATATTATGATGCTAATTTTTAGTGTTAAGTAGTTAAAAAAAACAATAATATATATATACGTATCTATCGACATACTTTGTACATATGCATCATTTAACCCAATCTGTACATATACGTACCCATAGACATTCCTTGTACATATGTACCCATCAACCCAATCTGTATATAAACGTACCCATAGACATTCCCGTACATATGTACCCATCAACCCAATCTGTATATATTCGTACCCAGAGACATTCCCTGTAAATATGTACCTATCAACCCAATCTGTATATATACGTATCCGTAGACATTCCCGTACATATGTACCCATCAACCCAATCTGTATATATACGTACCCATAGACATTCCCTGTACATATGTACCTATCAATCCAATCTGTATATATACGTACCCATAGACATTCCCTGTACATATTTATCCATCAACCCAATCTGTATATATACGTATCCATAGACATTCCCTGTACATATGTACCCATCAACCCAATCTGTATATATACGTATCCATAGACATTCCCTGTACATATGTACCCATCAACCCAATCTGTATGTATACGTATCCATAGACATTCCCGTACATATGTATAAATAAATCCAATCTGCTTAGCCTTACACATTCCCTGTACATATGTAGCCATGAACCCAGTCTGTATAGTATAAACTTTTCCAAAGACATTCACAGTACATATGTAAAAATAAATCCAATCTGTATGTATACGAATCCATAGATATACACTGTACATATTTATCCATGAACCCAATCTCTATATTTATACGTCTCCATAGACATTCCCTGTACATAAGTATATATGAAACAATCTGTTTATATACGTATCAGCGGACATATCCTGTACATATGTATCCATGAATCCAATCTGTATATATAAGTGTCCATAGATATTCGCTGTACATATGTATTCAGAGATACTACCTGTGAACATATATTCATGGACACTCCCTGTAAATACGTATTCAGGGACACTACCTGTAAATACGTATTCATGGACTCTCCCTGTAAATAAGTATTCATGGACACTACCTGTAAATATGTTTTCATGGACACAACCTGTAAATAAGTATTAATGGACACTACCTGTAAATCTGTATTCATGGACACAACTTGTAAATAAGTATTCATGGACACTCACTGTAAATACGTATTCAGGGACACTACCTGTAAATATGAATTCATGGACTCTCCCTGTAAATAAGTATTCATGGACACTCACTGTAAATACGTATTCAGGGACACTACCTGTAAATATGTATTCATGGACTCTCCCTGTAAATAAGTATCCATGGTCACTCCCTGGAAATATGTATTCATGGACACTACCTGTAAAAACGTATTCATGGACACTACCTGTCAATATGTATTCATGGATACTATCTGTAAAAACGTATTCAGGGTCACTACCTGTAAATACGTATACAGGGACATTACCTGTAAACAAATATTCATGGACACAACCTGTAAATAAGTATTCATGGACAATCCCTGTTAATACGTATTCAGAGACACTCCCTGTAAATAAATATTCATGGACACTACCTGTAAATATGTATTCATGAACACAACCTGTAAATAAGTATTCATGGACACTCCCTGTAAATACGTATTCAGGGACACTACCTGTAAATAAATATTCATGGATACTCCCTGTAAATATGTATTCATGGACACAACCTGTAAATAAGTTTTCATGGACACTCCCTGTAAATACGTATTCAGGGACACTTCCTGTAAATATGTATTCATGGACACTATCTGTAAATAAGTATTCATGGACACTCCCTGTAAATATGTATTCATGGACACTAGCTGTAAAAACATATTCAGTGTCACTACCTGTAAATACGTATACAGGGACATTACCTGTAAACATATATTCATGGACACAACCTGTAAATAAGTATTCATGGATACTATCTGTAAAAACGTATTCAGGGTCACTACCTGTAAATACGTATACAGGGACATTACCTGTAAACATATATTCATGGACACAACCTGTAAATAAGTATTCATGGACACTATTTGTAAAAACGTATTCAGGGTCACTACCTGTAAATACGTATACAGGGACATTACCTCTAAACATATATTCATGGACACAACCTGTAAATATGTATTCAAGGACACTTTCTGTAAAAAAGTATTCATGGACACTACCTGTAAATATGTGTTTATGGACACTACCTGTAAATACGTATTCATGGACACTCCCTGTAAATAAGTATTCATGGACACTTCCTGTAAATATGTATTCAAGGACACTACCTGTAAATATGTATTCATGGACACTATCTGTAAATACGTATTCAGGGACACTCCCTTTACATATGTATTCAGGGACACTACCTGTAAATATGTATTCATGGACACTATTTGTTAATACGCATTCAGGGACACTACCTGTAAATATGTATTCATGGACACTACCTGTAAAAACGAATTCATGGACACTACCTGTAAATATGTATTCAAGGACACTACCTGTAAATACGTATTCATGGACACTATCTGTAAATACGTATTCAGGGACACTAGCTGTAAATATGTATTCAGGGACACTGCCTGTAAATATGTGTTCATGGACACTCCTTGTAAATATGTGTTCGTAGACACTCTCTGTTAATATGTATTCATGGACACTCCCTGTAAAAATGTATTCAAGGACACTACATATAAACATGTATTCAGGGACACTACCTGTAAATATGTATTCATGGACACTACCTGTAAATATGTATTCAAGTATACTCCCTGTTAATTAATGCATTTTGGACACTCCCCGTAAATATGTATTCATGGGCAATCCCTATAAACATGTATTAATGGACACTACCTATAAACATGTATTCATGGACACTATCTGTAAATACGTATTCAGGGACACTCTCTGTAAATACTGATTCATTGACACTCCCTGTAAATATGTATTCATGGGCAATCCCTATAAACATGTATTAATGGACACTACCTATAAACATGTATTCATGGATACTACCTATAAACATGTATTCATGGACACTCCCTATAAACATGTATTAATGGACACTACCTATAAACATGTATTCGGACACTACCTATAAACATGTATTCATGGACACTCCCTATAAACATGTATTCATGGACACTACCTATAAACATGTATTCATGGACACTCCCTATAAACTTGTATTCATGGACACTCCCTATAAACATGTATTCATGGACAATCCCTATATACACATGTCAATGGATTTTTCTTTCGCAAACATTGATTGTCTTCTACACGGCATTCGCCAGTAAGCCACGCTCGGCCGTTGTTTATGTCTTATAACAAATCGATGTTCTGCTCGACGCTCATGACAGTGGCAAGTCCATATATATAAAGTTTCTTCGGTGTTTTGTGTGCGTGGGAGGAGGGAGGAATGTTCGGTGTGGTAACTACTGCGTCTCATACAAGGTCATTTTCATATTGCTTTAACGTCTGAATATCATTTTGGAAGTGCAATGTCTCTTTCAGAAATTATATCATGTATCCCTATATCACTAGGGAGTAAGATTATGTTATATATCCTGATATCACTGTGGACCAACACTATGTTATATATCCTGATATCACTGTGGACCAACATTATGTTATGTATCCTGATATCACTGTGGACCATCATTATGTTATATATCCTGATATCACTGTGGACCAACATTATGTTATGTATCCTGATATCACTGTGGACCAACATTATGTTATGTATCCTGATATCACTGTGGACCAACATTATGTTATATATCCTGATATCGCTGTGGACCAACATTATGTTGATATCACTGTGGACCAACATTATGTTATATATCCTGATATCTATGTGGACCAACATTATGTTATGTATCTTGATATTGCTGTGGACCAACATTATGTTATGTATCCTGATATCACTGTAGACCAACATTATGTTATGTATCTTGATATCACTGTAGACCAACATTATGTTATAATCCCTATATCACTGTGGACCAATATCATGTTATATATCCTGATATCACTATTTACCAACATTATGTTATATACCCTGATATCACTATTTAGCAACATTATGTTATATATCCTGATATCACTATTTACCAACATTATGTTATATATTCTGATATCACTGTGGACAAACATTGTGTTATATATCCTGATATCACTGTGGACTCTTGACCATATTCCGACATCATTTAAACCAGAAATAGATTATATTTTCTTATATTAGCATAGATCAAAATAAGTCTATATGTCCCAATATCATTATGGACCAAAAGTATGTTACGTCGCTTTATATCACTTTGGACCTAAGACATGTAAGATATGGTATATATCCGTATATCCCTATATCATTATTGACTATGGACCAAAATTATGTTATATGTCTTTATACACTATGTATCCTGTACATTGACTTAAAGTTTTACAATATTAAAATGACGTAGTAGTGGTGGTGGTGGTAGTATTGGCGGTAGTAATAGTGGTAAAAGTAGTAGTAGCGGTGGTAGTGGTAGTGGTAGTAGTAGTAATAGTAGTTGTAGTAGTAGTAGTAGTAGTAGTTGTTGTTGTAGTAGTAGTAGTAGTAGTAGTAGTAGTAGTAGTAGTAAGTAATGGTGGTGGAAGTAGTGGCGGTAGAAATAGTGGTAAAAGTAGTGATGGTGGTGGTAGTGGTTGTGGTAGTAGTGGCAGTAGTAATAGTGGTAAAAGTAATGGTGATAGTAGTAGCTGTGGTGGTGGTAGTAGTGGTGGTGGTAGTGGTTGTGGTAGTAGTGGCAGTAGTAAAAGTGGTAAAAGTAATGGTGATAGTAGTAGCGGTGGTGGTGGTAGTAGTGGTGGTGGTAGTGGTTGTGGTAGTAGTGGCAGTAGTATTAGTGGTAAAAGTAATGGTGATAGTAGTAGCGGTGGTGGTGGTAGTAGTCGTAGTGGTAGTGGTACTAGTTGCGGTAGTAATAGTGGTAAAAGTAATGGTGATAGTAGTAGCGGTGGTGGTGGTAGTAGTGGTGGTGGTAGTGGTACTAGTGGCGGTAGCAATAGTGGTAAAAGTAATGGTGATAGTAGTAGCGGTGGTGGTGGTAGTAGTGGTGGTGGTAGTGGTAGTAGTGGCGGTAGTAATAGTGGTAAAAGTAATGGTGATAGTAGTAGCGGTGGTGGTGGTAGTAGTGGTGGTGGTAGTGGTAGTAGTGGCGGTAGTAATAGTGGTTAAAGTAATGGTGGTAGTAGTAGCGGTTGTGGTGGTGGTGGTAGTAGTGGTAGTGGTAGTAGTAGTGGTAGTAATGGCGGTAGTAATAGTGGTAAAAGTAGTGGTGGTAATAGTAGCGGTGGTGGTGGTGGTGATGATGGTGGTGCGGTGGTGGTAGTGGTAGTGGTAGTGGTAGTGGTAGTAGTAGTAGTAGTAGAGGATAATAAGTAGTGGTGGTGGTGGTAGTGGTAGTGGTAGCATTAGAAGTAGTAATAGTGGTAGTTCAGTTAAAACCTGTCTCGTAATCAAAATGTGTACTTTTAGTTAGGATGACAAAAACATCTGATACTTCTAACTATAATAATGTACTGTAATAACCACTGTATTGGCGAATAGTTTTGATGGTAACTTGTAAGATGTCGGACTAAATGCTTATATACCTGTAGTTTATATAATTTCTACTTTATTAGCACGGACATTGCCTGATGAACTGCAATATGTCCTTTTCATTGATGCTTGCTATGTGTCACCAGTCCAGATTATGCTGCAATGAGTCATTCCGTAGCTCAGTGTATATGTAGTACACACTGCTGATGGTGCGTTCCAATAACCGATAGCGTAGATGGACTATACATAAACGCTATTTTTAAAACGAGTATCGACCTTCGTGTATTGGAAAGTGTTTCATCCTTTATAATCAATATTTCTGTCAGTAATCATCAAAATTGACTTTGCCCTTTATCACAAATTATTCTTCACTAGCAAATTGACCCTATTTTAACTTTTGATGGCAATTTTTAGTAGAATTGTTTTAGTACCATAACATCATTCCCCAATATGTATAGCATCGTGTGATGATGGATGCCACTCATGAAATTGCGTTTTAAGGTCACAATTGAGGTCAAAGGTCAATCAGGTGCAAAATATTAATAAAACGGTATTATATATAAATAATTGTCACTAATGTTACAATTATGTTGCTTTATATATTTTGTTCTGTAATGACATGTTGTAAATAGTTTAATGAAACAGTGTAAAGGACAATGAAGCATCTTTTTAAAGGATATTGAAGCATGCCTGTCTTTCTGCTTGTTTTTATACGAGCCGAAAGTTCAATTAGTGCATTTAAAATGTAGACAATTTCAGTAGTTGTTGTTTATTGCAAATCTGTAATGTGTTATTAACCTTGAATATTATACACATCTTTGAAGATAAATACTAAAATTAACTCTTAAGGTTATGTGTACGCTTGAACGTCCGTATGTTCTACACAATACGATAATACACAGCGGTGTATATTTTTTATCATGTAATATTTCCAATTGAAATGCGATTCAAGGAGAAATAACAATTACGAATATATATATAAGTAAATGATGTAAAAGAAAGAGAGTTTATATTATGATGTAATCAAATTGCCTTAATTGTATGTAAAACTAGTAAAAGTTGTCACCACATATATAAAGACGTCATACAAAGTATCTGAGATTCGTAGAATATTACTTGTTACCTCCAGTATAGAAGTTCTTGACAGAATTGACAGTTTTGATCATGATACTTGGCGAGACTGAAACATTTAATGGCATAAAATCTGTTATAGTGCATTCAATTCCAAAAACAAAATTAATAAACCCAAAGGAAAAATGGGACCTCCTAGACCTTCTATCAATAGTGTTGAAGAAGTGTTGAAAGATGCTCCTGTCCGTTCAGCAACTTGAGCAAAATATTACCCACTGATTGGAGTTGTTGTATTTTATTTCAGTCGGAAGATGTAAAAAAGTTACACTGTATAAGAGTGATATTTTTTCGAGAATATGTATTACGGCTGTAAATGACCTTATTGCGTCCGAAGTAAGATACATTCTAAAATCTCTGTCAAAGTTTAAACAAATTGTGAAGTATAAGGATACTATCGAAGATGATACACTAATGACAGAATTATGATTTGAACTGGAAAAGGGTTTAGCTCCGGTGATTATTGGTGGCGACTTGATTAGCTATTTAACGAGGAAGCGGGTATTAAATCAGTCTGTTCCAAGCAAAAATGAGGATCGTTCTATGAAGACATCAAGAAAGTTACTGACCCAAAAGCACAGTTAATTAGACCATCTATGCGTCTGATTTTGGGTCATAGGATTTTTTATAGCCAAAAGGAGCAAAATCACTGAAAACTGACCAAGCAACAAGATGGATGAAATTATTTGTAAAATGAACAATAGGAAAATAGGAATCACACAAAATGACCGAGCCAGAGACAAATTCTGTGTCACTTTGACAACTCAGTCGGAGGTGTTAGAGAAGTCACTATAAGGAGAAAATGATGCAGAGGAAGACCATACCTACACCAGATATGATTGTCTGCCTTTAGGAACTGATCTTAATGAGTCTGATGTTCAAGTTTTGATCAAACAAATGGATACTTTTGACATTTTCTGAGTATGATCCTTTGAAGAAAAACTCTCCAAAACATTTGCGTTGATATATGATGTTTCAAACATGCAGAAAGTACAGGTTACTAAAGATGACAATCAACTACTTCAGAGTCTTTTAAACATTTAAACGTTTAAACATATCTTTGTCAGCTGTAAATGCTAGCTGAAATGTAGAAATATGTTGTCCTTGGTACCTCTGCCACTTGCTAGGGTTGTATGATTTAGGAACTCTGCCACAAAGACTGAATTATTGAATGTCGATTTTAACTTGATGACTTTCCCAATTCTTCACTGCAGTGGTACATAATCATTGATAGTCACACTATGATTCAGACTTTTGGAATGCATGCTATCCGAATAGTTACTTTCTGCATTCTAACAAATATCATTTTTATATAACAATGTATTAAGTAGTATTCTAGTGTATATTAAAACGACTATAAATCATTAGCTTTCTCTTATGAGCAATATCAGAGAATATTAAGTATTTCTATACCACAATTAGTTTTGTCCGACCTCTATTGTGACCTCGTGAAGGTTTTTTCTTCTATTTTAATATGCTTAATTCCTCATAAGGTGTGTTTATGTATTCACTTCATTTGATTTAAAATACTTGCCTGTTCTTATTTATTGGAAGCTTGCATTTCACAAGAATTTCAAAATTCATAAATTTTACCCACTTTTTTACCTTTGACTTCAATTTGACAACAAAATTTTTAACATATTTTATTCATTTTCCTAGAAGTTGCTTACAACAGACATATTTCTATAGTTTTTAGTTCAATAAGTAAATAAATATTTTAACAAGACAGTGTTCTTAATTCTATATATCAATTACTGCACCAAGTTGACAGTTGACCTTTGACCTTATTTTGAGATTATGAGGCAATTTCATGATTGGCATCCACCCTCACAGGTTTGTATACATACCAAGGAAGACATTAAGCATGGATGCCAAATTCTACTCAAATTTGCCATCAAAAGTTTTTTTCCTGTGTTTGGATGGCCTACTATTACTGTCGGCAAATAGCTTTACAACTAGTGTTATTTATGTGTATATCCGACACCAAATAAAGTGTCTTGTATCTTCTTGTATCAGGCCAAAAAAAAATCTGTGTTTAGGGCAATGGTCTCAAAAAAGCTAGTTAGGGTAGGCATTTTTTTTTTTTTTTTTTTTTTTTAGCCGAGTCGAAACAGCGAAACATTCATGCTTAAGGCGACATTTCTCTATGTTTAAATATGTACCTAACTACGTAATATGATTTTAATGATAATCAGTATATTTTTAATGCCTGTAACAGCCATCCAGAAAGCACACCAGATCCAGACTTTTTGGCCATGCATACAAATTCTATGTTTAGTTAAGATTGCTCAATAATTTAGGATGCTGGAGTGTTAATGGAGAAAATGCTTTCGAGAACAACTGCCAAGGGACGATCAAAATAGTTCATTTTGAGCATGTTCTGCTCGGGTGTAAAATATAAATATGATTTGTTAATATATTGCTCCCCGTATTTTGCACATAGACTATACATACTTTTAAAATCTGACCTGTCTGGTACTTGACACGGGTTTGTATCCATCTGACAAGGAATTAAATTTACTGTTGTTTTAAATTCAATATAAATTCTGATGCCAAACTATTGCAGTACAAACATATTGTACTTCTGGATGATTTTTACATGTGTCTAAAATGGTTTTGATGACGATATCTGCAATATATTACTATAAAAAGCTTTCAAAACATATTTTTAAAAACAGTTTACCCCACCCACTTAAGACAAATCTTTTTTTGGTGTGGTAGTCCAGCAAAATGTTGTTTTCAAAGTCATATTGCGAGGAATTACTTAGTCGCGACTAAATGGTCTTACTATATAGATGCAATTGCTACTGATAGCTGTATTCAAATTATAAAATCTAGTATTCAACATGTTAACTGTCTTTACTTTAATAAATAAATTCATGATTGGTCAATTCATATCAAACATGATTTAAGCAACATTTGTCAGCACATTGTCAGAAACTTCAGCTATCTGTATCCATCAACATACTACTGTCAGCTATGTATTAAAATTAAAACAGTCTGTTAAACTTGTATCAAACATTTGTTTTACATATTTTGATGGTATTTGAATGCCAACTTTCAACACATGACAGGATATATTTGATTTTGTAGTATTATGTTTGAGTTTTTTTAATAAGAAAAAAAAAGAAAGACTTTTGGGAATCGCGGTATGAATACATTATATTTCTACTTTCATTTTGTCAACAGTGTATACACTGAACAAAATAAAAACTCTCTTGGATTAAACATGACTCCTTATTTTCTAATGATATTTTGGCACTGTATAATTATATCAATAAATAATAAAATTTACATGGTAAGTTTCCCTTCTTTTATTTGGGTCTTTCTGTGAATGGCGAGTGTTTAAAGATGTTTCTTTCACTATAGAAATAAGAAGGAAAAAGAATGGTAGGCTTATAAAAAAATTAAACTTTAACAAGTAATTAACAGACAAGTTGGAAACTATTCAAGAAGGATTGGAGAAACACTTTTCAATTGAAGTTTTAGAAAATCACTGTCTAGAAAACATTCACTTGTTCATTATTATATATCTTTTTTTCATCATTTTTTAAAATTGGTTTTCACTAATCTCTATTTAAGTCCTTGATTAAAAAAGTGTAAAGCCAGTTAGTAGTACTTTGAGAACCTAAAGCATTTTTAAACAATGCATGTGCACAATTTCAATGTATGTACACAAGATATACATTTCAATTCATTAACTTTGAGAAAACTGATTTTAAAAATCGCGAAAACACATGACATTAACACATCGCTGATTTTGATCTGCAAACACATTGTTTTGTCAGTTTAAAATATGAAAGTAAACAGACCTGCGGGATTGTTAAGGGTTCAAACCAATATAACATTTTTTTTTCCAGTTAAAAAGGTTGAAATCTCGTGTAAACTATGAAAGCAAAATGTAAACAAATGCCGAAAATTTGAAATCGCAGCGAATAGTTTTGAAATTTGTGAAATTAATATTGAGATTTGTTTTTGGTTTTGAGAGACAAACTTTGAAGTTTCACTTGCGTCTATATCTGAGAGCAGACCATTGAAGTTAAAATAAGTAAGCAATTTTTTATCACGGGTATTCCTGATACCATCTTAAATCTGATTGACTTTCTGCTGATAAGGGCGGAGTTATCTTTACGATATTACGATTGTGTACCACATAAATTTTACTCCTTCGCCATGGGGTTATCTCACAGCTGGACATGATTGTATATTGGGACAAGTGTCAGTTAAAGGGATTAACGTATACAATATATGCTGACTGTTGGGAAATATGATTTTTTAATGTTTCACTGGGCTCTCAAATAGAATTCTCTGGTAGCGCGGAACAAACATAATTTCTGAAAATCGTAAAAAAAAAGTCTGGGGTCGGGTGATTTTTCCAGGTAGGGTCGGGTTGCACGAAACACAGAACTTTTTTTTTTTTGGCTTCACTAATACCGACTCTAATTTTTCATATTATATTTTTTATCAAAATCAGTAATGTCACATACATAGGTGTGTACTTCAACACTCCTTCCATCATGTATAGGTGTGCACTTCAACACTATCTCCAACATACATAGGTGTGCATTTCAACACTTCTTCCTACATACATAGGTGTGTATTTCAACACTCCTTTCCACACACATAGGTGTGTACTCCAACACTACTTCCAATATACATAGGCGTGTACTGCAACACTCCCTCTGATATACATAGGTGTGTACTCAAGCACTCCTTCCCACATACATAGATGTGTACTTCAATATTCCTAACTTCATACATAGGCGTGTACTGCAACACTCCCTCTGATATACATAGGTGTGTACTCAAGCACTCCTTCCCACATACATAGATGTGTACTTCAATATTCCTAACTTCATACATAGGTGTGTGCTTCAACACTCCTTCCCACATATATATGTTTGTACTTCAACACTCCCTCCTTCATGCATAAACATTTAGTGAAGATAGATTGCGATTGAGTCCATTGTGTACTGTTATTCCCAGCACATTTCGTGTTATATATGGCACAGTCAGTCTTATCGGTAAAGGAAGACCTTAGAATGAAACTTAGTAGCACCTTCCTTAAGTAACTGGCACACTTTCTCATATAAAGGTTTTCACCATGCTGGGCTCAGACTAATGACCTCATCGCTGAGAGGTAAGTGGCCATTAGACACCACCCATAACACCACTCGGCCGCATGGAGGACCCGACTCCTTTTTGTAGTTAACTTTAATATCTGCTATTATTGATACAACTGTAACAAAAACAAGAGAAACAAAATTAAGTTGAATGCGTTTGACAAAATATACCTTACTCGTTTAACGACATGATGTGCAAAGAGATGAGAACAAACTATTAACTTTATTAATTTAGGTAAAACAAAACAAAAAAATCAACAGGTTACCGGAGGAATAAAAGTGATGATTTTTTATTCTAATTACAAGAATTTTAATTTTACATTTGAAGATAATCCTGTACATTCTTAAGATATTGTAAAAACCACTACCTGGTGTTTTAAGCATTATCTAGAAACTGTTTTGTAATGTTTATCTCTACAACAGCGAATACAATCGCGTTTTAAGAGAACTTTAAAACAATCTTTTAATTAAAAATGTGGTTATCCGTACAGTCATTAGGAATGTTTCTATTTTTATCGTGACGTTTTAATTGCCAGTTACAGAGTGCGTGCCAAATAAAATGTGTACACATGTATATACACAGTAAAATGTAACTATTTTATAGAACTTAATGATGTATCTATAAAAATGTTCAAGAAAACAGCCACATGAGATATTATTGACTGGCAGTTAGGCGGCTGTATATTATGGAGAGCCAACGAATGATTCTGAACTAATCATTTAGAATTAAGAAATAGGAATAAAGCATTAAACATTAAGCATATTCAGCTGAACATTTAGAAATTAAAATTAAGCAAGAGGAAATTTGAGCATGTTGCTTGTCCATAGTGTATATTATGATAATTATTAAAGTTTGGCCGCATCGAAAACATATACGTGCATTTTGTTTAAAAGGGAAGGGTGGAATGGTTAATGCACGTGTTTCTGAGAATATTTTGTTTGGATATTTGGGATAAATAAGAGAATGTATGGTTTGTTAACACATGTTTTTTATTTTCCTTGAATACGTCCGAAATAAGAACCATGGGTTACATATCGCTTAAATAAATATTTAATAAATTATTAAATTTGTATGCAAAACTAATGACTTTGATGGCAATAAAGCAGTATCAAAATATTAAAACTTTTCGGCAAATGTCGATGTTTTTAAATCATAATTTCACTCAAGTATTTGTTTATAAGAGATGGTAGTGAACAGTTTAAAATATACGCAGTGGATAGTTTATTCTATGAATATATTTAAACTCCAGCGATAACACCTCATTAGTTATTAAAACGGGAAGCGGTAGTTGGCCGCTCACATTAGAGGTTGCGGGTTCGACCCAATGTGTCTCTAAAACAATACGCAGTACTTGTTCTACCCAGGAAACGGACTCGAGAGCAGATAATATAAGCTCTGAGCTTACATTGTAATCGAGCTAAAATAGATTGGTATAAAAGTTTAATGACACAGGAAGGAAGATTCGAAGCTCACTCTCTAGTAATAAAAACAACAAATACGCTTTTGAACCTGTACATCACGTAACTCAATTTACGTGTATAAATGTTGCAGCAAATAATACGTTTGAATATCTCGAAAACACTATTTAGAATTTGACGTCAGCACATCGTAACTTTAAGCAACTGTTACAATTGTTTGGTATATATCTGCCTAATGATGACACGTTCCCATTCCTACCTTCAAAAAGGAGATGGGCCCCTTGGAAGCCAGCATTGATGACACTGGCCGCATATTTTAAAATGAAATATTATACATAATAATTAGTATGAGGAACATAAAAAATTATTCTTCATAAGTTAGATCGTAAATTTTCGGTAACACTATTTTTACTGTAAAAGGTATTCGAAGCTGAAGATGGCCGTTCATGGGGATGCGTTCATCGGATATGAACAACAATATTCTTTGTGCTAATATGGCCAATGAAGTAGTGGCGTTGCCAATGTAAATATTAGACAACGAATAGATTTGTCACCATTGCTCTCCATTACCAATGTTTAAAAACAACTGGAGTTTATGTATAAAGATCTATAGTTTCATGTATCGATTAACTGACGGGTTCCCAAATTTCCAGACACGTCCGCCAGACTGTGGAACATCTACAGTTGTATCAATAACAGAAATGCTAGCGTTACCTATTACAATAAAATGATTTGTTACCCATTGGGAAAACAAATTTCAGAAGAATAAATGGATTCTGCCTTTCCTAACGCCATTGTGCCAAATTGCACGGATGCAGTTGCAATCAAATCAGACATTGCATATATGTGGTTTTTTAAAACTATGTTTCATTCCATTATTTCATAAGTTTTACGACGCAACAAAACTTTGTCAAACTGTGTGAATTCAGCCGCCATCGGGGAGACTGTGGCTAAGCAAAACAGTTCACGACTTGGCTTCACTCAGTGGGTTTAAAACATTAACACTTTTACAAATTGGTCGTACGAACAAATCTTATTCATGTATAGAACAAATTGACACCAGATGACACCATCACAAGACAGAATATGAACTAGTTGTTTATCTAGCAACCCCGTTACGAATTCCCTCGTTCTTTCGATCCACTGCGCATGTCTTACATTGACTCATACTACTACTACTACTACTGCTGCTGCTTCTGTTGCTACTTCTATTATTTCTTATTACTACTACTACTACTACTACTACTACTACTACTACTACTACTACTTCTACTACTACTACTACTGTTGCTACTTTTATTATTACTTATAACTACTTCTACTACTGCTGCTGTTGCTACTTCTATTATTACTTATAACTACTGCTACTACTACGACTACTGCTACTACTACTACTACTACTACTACGACTACGACTACGACTACGACTACTACTACAACTACTGCTGCTGCTGCTGCTGCTGCTGCTGCTGCTGCTACTACTACTACTACTACTACTACTACTACTACTACTACTACTACTATTACTACAACAACTACTACTACTAATAATAATGTTGTTGTTGTTGCTGCTGCTGCTGCTGTTGATGTTACTGTTGCTGTTGTTGTTGTTGTTGTTGTTGTTGTTGTTGTTGTTGTTGTTGTTGTTGTTGTTGTTGTTGTTGTTGTTGTTGTTGTATGGTGTTACGCGTCGTTTTTAACAATAATTTCAGTCATATCGTGACGTTGTCTACTTAAGACAGTATTTTTAACGCTGACACACAGGAGTATCACGCCGCAGATATATGGTATGGTACCCCACTCAATCACATTATACTGACACTGGGTCGACCAGTCCTATCTATCTTCTAAATGCTGAGCGCTAAGCGAGGAAGCTTCTAATACAATTTTCAAGTATTTGGTATAGTCCGGCCGGAGATAGAACTTACGACTTTCCGCATTCGAGGCGGACGATCCACCACTAGTCCACGCTGCGGTAGACTGTATAGGAATATGTTTTGTGGTTACAGGACGAAAATATGTCAATGCACACGACAACTCATAAATTGTAACTTGTGGAACAAACACAGATTGGATAATAAATCCATGACCAATAATCACAGAGACTGTGACCGATGGGGATTCCAACCTAACCACCCCCGGATTGACAGTCAGACGCAATACCGAGCTAACCGGAACTATGGATTGAAGTTACTTGCGTGCACACAAACATCTTAAATTTGCACAACAAAATAAATGAATTAAAATTGCTTTTATTTAACCTGTATCGATGGTAGTTGCGGTTGTTTGTAATGCATATACTCATTAAGTTGTTTAAACACCACATCGAGGCTATAGATTAAATAAGGGCAAAAACGAGGGGATGGTGGAGGTGAGCGCATTGTCTTCCCTGCATTAAAGTAAACATACATGAATAGTAAACATTCAAACATTTTGTCTTTGGGAGGGGTTCTTTGATTATTTTGGTGTGGTGGTATATTTACGTTTTGTTTTAACTCGTGTAAACTTCATCATCGCGAATATAGCGAAAATAAAACACTGCGAATTTGAGCAGATAAAGATTGACAAGGTCAGAACTTCATGTTTACAAATAAAATATTCACTGCATATGGTTAAACTGAGCGTGAAACATATGTCATATTAATCCAACCTGTCCCACAAGAAGAACATCAACCTTGTTCCTGTGTCATTTGTATATTCTCTCTGAGTATAGATACGAAGCTTAAGGTCGGTAATTTGCACTTATATGTCACATGGGTCACATACACTATATTCGGCTTGAAAAATAAAAATGTTATCTGCCATCAATTATTCATTCCCTGTCGCCCTTATTTAATTACAGCAAATGATGATATCGATTGTGAGAGTCCTGCCGCTGTGAAGTCATTTCCTTGTCTTTATTAAGAACCAGAAGGAATAAACCCAACACTGAATGCAAAAACAAATCATAGTACCACATATCGTGTGTCATCAATACCGAGGTTTATGCCTCGGATAAACGTGTTTTCCCCACAATGTAAAAGTGAATATTATGTACTAGTAAATTGCACATAGACATACCTTAACAGTCAGTAATCTAAGACACAGCTCTATAGCAAGGACTTGTATAGAAGGATAGGAAACTTGCATCTCCTGACTAAATGTTGATGAAACAGCACACGAAGGATTCATGATTTGCAAATTAATCATTCATAATTCATAGGCAACTGATTTCTTGTACATAAACTGTAAGTTGTATGTAATCTTAGATGTTTAAACTTGTTTCGGTCACATAAAATGATCTTGAATTAAAGATATTGAGGTTTGAAGGAAAATTTATCGAAATGTGTCATTATTTTAGCTGCAGTATACAAATTTTGTAATCACAAGTACTTCAACAATTTTAAACACAAATTTCTGGGTATGGTATTGTTTTGATGACAATTTCATTCTGCAGTGTAAGAATATTGATTTGTATTCCTGAGATGAATGGAAGTTAAGATAATTAAAAACGAGATATTGCTAGATTTTGCGTGAATACGCGAGCGTTCACACAATCTCAAACAGTTGCCATTCCGCATTTATATAATCTCTTGTCTATAGTTCGAACTTTCATTTCTGTTTATAAATTGACGATTATGTTGGTCCTGTAAAGAGCAGGCGGTTATCTGTACAATTTTTAAAAAAGCTATTTTCACCAATCGTATGTGGGTATAGTAATTGTTATATTTAATACCCGGGATAATAGAACTATCTATAAATAACATATATACGTTTATAATGCTTTTTGAAAAATTAAATTCGATGTAACATTGCAGTTGTGTGACTTTAATATTCACCAATTGATCTCAGTTAACCTCAGTTCAAAGTGATATGACGTGATTCCTTGAATGTAAGGTCATATGTTTCTGGGGGCGATGGTTGAATGAGCTATACACAAATGTTTTCTTAATCATTTTGTTATAATATGAAAATGATCAATATGTTAAAACCACACAATAATAAATAGAATAAAATCACGAGAGACACACGCAAATACGAACCTATTACTAAATTCTTATCTATTTTAACACGGTGTCAGGAAACGAGCGGTTTGATTAATTTGAAAATCAACTGCCTGGGACGTATCAATTTAACGGAGAGGGAAGAAACGTTAGCAATGGATCAATTTACGTTTAATATCAAATATAGAATTGTGAGGGTTGATCCAAAATTTCGTAAACAGATACGTTTTTAATCTGAACGTCGACGGTAAAAACGCACAACGTGTACCTCTAAATTATATTTTAATAGCATAGTTTCGTTATGATTGAAACATTATTCTTTACTGTTTTTAACCATTTGTAACTCCGGGTGAAGCCGACAATAATATATTGTTTTTAAATTCAATTTAGAAATTTTAAAATACAAAAGTTTGAATGTCGCACTAACTGATTAATTTTGCCAAGGACTTGCGTTATGCTAGGGTTGACGTACAACAAAGGTCAAAGGAGAGTGTGGCAAGCGGTCAGATATTCACGAAAAGTCAACTTTGATACTTTCTTATTCAAATGTATTTCGAATATTGCATGCAACGTGCAAATTTGAAAATATTATTATTTAATCTGTATTATAATAAATCTCTAGAATAAATTGTCCATGTTATACTTGCGAAGCACAAATATAATACCTGGTGACGTGATCCGGATGTAGGCAGACATGTAGCGATTAATACATCGGTATCGGTCCGTGCGTTGTGCCGGAAATCATCGTATTTATAAGGAAAAGTGCCGCGAATCGGGAAACGCGCCGGGAATTTTACCGCGAAACACCAGGAATCGCCCCGAAATTTGAATCCGAGTTTGAGTTAAAAGCCTCGAAGACGTTTCATGAATTTAGGCCCTGAGCCGTCACCAAGCACTGTCATCATAGCGGGGTTCTCCGTGGCCAAACTGTCTCAGGTGCTGTCATCTCTGTACTTGAGGAAGGCCAGTGGTTCATTCTGAGATCTTCTTCCGGCAATAAAACTGGATGCCACGTATAACATAATATAATGCGCTGAAAAGTACGCTGAAAGCATTACGACAAAAACATAGCAGTGCACGCAGACACGAACTAGAACATAATAATATATCGCTATATCAAAGTTCTGAGTTCAAGCCGAAGCTTTCTAACGTCGGTACAGTGTGTTAAATTAAAGCGAACCCCAAAGGCAACATAAAATGTTTATCTATTTGCCAGTTTCGATCTGTGGGAGGAGAACGGTATTAACAGAAATATAGTGTCTCCCATCTTCATCACACTGCCTTTGTGTTGAAGAATTCTGTAACTGACTTCCCCTTGACATGGGGTGAATGTAGCACTTGCGGTTTTAAAGTGGGTACACAGAGATCATCCAACCCACCCTCCTACACTACCATCAGATTTCCTGAATACATGTATTGAAAAAGTATCCATTCCATTAAAAATGATGAAAAACAGAGCCACCCACGCTGATATTTGTGGGATACCTCTGAAATTTACAAAAATCGCAGAATTCCCAGAATGAAACTCATAAATACGCCCCTGGGTAATATTTTTTTTAAATATCATAAAATTACCGGAAATTATTTACTTCACCCAAATATTTGCTGGATATCCAGTAAAACAAGGACGCTGCTACAAAAACATAAGTGTTCATGTGTTTGAACGTGTTATAACACCGTTAATGGTTCTTTATACCCATCGTATTATACTTTAATAATCAACGACAGCGCAGTTGGTCGCTCACAATTGTAAGCGTTATGTTTCGCAGTAAGAAAACAGTTATGGGCTGGGTTTTTTATCTTTTTTATTTTTATTTTTTATTTTTTTTTTTTTTTTGCTTTTTTAAGGGAGTTTAACGCCATTTTCACTGAAACATTATTTCAGGTTATATATGGCATATCCAGTTTAACTGATGGAGGAAGACCTCAGTCTGAATCAGTCTAGAACCACCGTCCTTCCGCAAGTTATTGGAAACATCAAAGAAATGCTAAACTTCTCAAGTGACAGTTTATAGAAATGCTAAACCTCTCAAGTGACAGTTTATAGAAATGCTAAACCTCTCTAGATACTGTTCATAGAAATTCTAAACCTCTCCAGTGACAGTTTATAGAAAGGATAAACGTCTCCAGTGACAGTTCAGAGAAATGCTAAACCTATCCAGTGACAGTTAATGGTAAAGCTAAACCTCCCCAGTGACATTTCATAGAGATGTTAAACCTATCCAGTGACAGTTCATAGAAATGCTAAACCTCTTCAGTGACAGTTCATAGAAATTCTAAATCTCTCCAGTGACAGTTAATAGAAAAAATAAACCTCTCAAGTGGCAGTTTATAGAAATGATAAACCTCTCCAGTGACTGTTTATTAAAATGATAAACCTCTCCAGTGACATTTTACAGAAATACAAACCCTCTCCAGTGACAGTAATAGAAGAGCTAAACCTCTCCAGTGACAGTTCATAGAAATGCTTAACCTCTCCAGTGACAGTTTATAGAAGTTCTAAACCTATCCAGTGACATTTTATAGAAGTTCTAAACCTATCCAGTGACAGTTTATAGAAATTCTAAACCTCTACATTGCCATTTTATAGAAATGCTAAACATCTCCAGTGACAGTTCATAGAAGAGCTAAACCTCTCCAATGACAGTTCATAGAAATGCTAAGCCTCTCCAGTGACAGTTTTTAGAAGAGCTAAACCTCTCCAGTGGCAGTTCATAGAAATGCTAAGCTTCTTCAGTGACAGTTTATAGAAATTCTAAACCTATCCAGTGACAGCTTATAGAAATGCTAAATCTCTCAAATAACATTTTATAGAAATGCTAAACCTCTCGAGTGATAGTTTGTAGAAATTCTAAACCTCTCCAGTGACAGTTTATGGAAATGTTAAACCTCTCCAGTGACTGTTTATAGAAATGCTAAACCTCTCCAGTGACAATTTGTAGAAATACTAAACCTCTCCAGTGACAGTTTGTAGAAATGCTAAACCTCTCCAGTGACAGTTCATAGAAATGCTAAACCTCTCCAGTGACAATTCCGAATTTCCTTTGAATATGTATACGAGTACATACAGAGATAATAAAAGCATTTACTGTATACTTGATTTAAACCGATGATAGAAGCTCAAGGAGCAAATGACCGTCCTCTCCCACATTTCCTCTCTCTCTCTCTGTGAATACTCCCGACTCAAATTAAACTAAAAAACATGGCGAATTATCCATCCATCCATCCATCCATCCATCCATCCATCCATCCATCCATCCATCCATCCATCCATCCATCCATCCATGAATTCATTCATTTATTATTTACAAAATGCTCTAGTTATGCGCATTTAACAATATATATAGTGATGAAACTATAAAATCTATTAAATATATTTTTGTACTACGATTTCAGGACGTTGATACCCGCTTTTTATTTATGTTTTTACATTCAATACATGTACATATTATTACTCGTTTTCTTTACTAATAATAATACTGATAATTTTCATTTGAAAGGAGTTTTACACTTTTTGAATATTAAAAAACTTAATCGTGGGTAAACTATTTGTACTGAATATGTGTTTACCCTAGACTATAAATTCAAGAAGTACATTGTGTATTTGCATTATCTATATTGTTCATTGTATTAATTTATTAAAATTCATATTCGATGTCACAGTGTGTTTACACTTAAGACAAAATATTTGTATATAATAATTTTTACAGCGTAACACAATGGTGTTACAGTGAAATACCTAATCATATACTTGCATGTATGCATTCAGGACCCGCACGGTCATTTAGTACGCAACCCTACTCCTTTAACGACAGCATAGCACGACTATTTAGTACGCAACCCTGCTCTATTAACGACAGCATAGCACGGTCATTTAGTACGCAACCCTTCTCCTTTAACGACAGCATAGCACGGTCAATTAGTACGCAACCCTGCTCCTTTAACGACAGCATAGCACGGTCATTTAGTACGCAATCTTGCTCCTTTAACGACAGCATAGCACGATCATTTAGTACGCAATCTTGCTCCTTTAACGACAGCATAGCACGGTCATTTAGAACGCAACCTAACCCTGCTTCTTTAACGACAGCATAGCACGGTCATTTAGTACGCAAACCTGCTCCTTTAACGACAGCATAGCAACGATGAAAATAGTCCTCTCAGCGTCCCAAGTGACGATAAATATATTTTGGCCGCCATTTTTGAGAGCTCTTTCATCCAGTTGATTTCTGAGTTCATGGAAGCCAGCGTGCTTGTTGTCAAGAATGTTGACGTCCGTCCGTTCACGAATATCTCGTAAGGTTTTTTGTGATGAATCTATAGTCTGAGTGGGAAAACTGAATTAGTAACATCATTTCAATATGCAACAGGTATTCATTTTTTATCCTATAATTAAAATGTGTGAATGACCTTTCAAATAATGAATGAAATCTCATCGTTGGATACGGTGGTGAGGGTGGGGGAAACGGAATAGTATTTTCGCAAGCATCACGAACCGAAGTCTTGACTACGTTATCTGACCTGGTTGAATGACTTACTCCAATTAAGAAATAGTAAGAGTCCATTAAGTAAATTAAGGAATAAATTAACAATTAAGAATCTCAAAAGGGAGCGACTGTGTTAAACGTCATTTGACTGACAGTTTGACGTCATTTGACTGACTCTGATCAGAGCTGCGATGAAATCTGAGGTGATTGACGTTTGAAAGATGATGTTTGCTAAGGCCGTTTCTAAGCATAGCTCGCGCGGCTATAGTAGTTTTGTACATGACTCAATCACAATTGAATCAAGGGCGGACTCTGTGCAATGTCATTCACGCGTGCGCAGTGATGACAAACTTCTTAATAATTAAGAATGAACATAATAATTACAAATAAGAGCGACACAATTTTGAAAATTGAAGCGATTCCATTGGTTGACAAATGAGGTTAAACACTAACATATGTTTGTAAATGATTCTAAGGATTTAAATTAGTCCCGAGGGAAAGGTATTAACATATTTTATTATCTCTACTATAAATATTATGATAAGTTTTTTTCATGAATGTTTATAAAGATGAGCACATTACTAACAAGCATTAGGTCAGATATAGAGATGTGACCGCTGATTGGTTGTAATATGGTTTGACAGTAAGCTAATTCCTGATTGGATAAAAGTGTCAAACTGACAAATGGTCAAAATAGGATATAAATTCATTATGATATCAAAAGTCAATATGCCATTTATTTAATGGGTTTATTCAGTGAACTTCAAGGGGAGTAAAACTGGTGAACAACTAGTATATACACTGAGCTAAATTTTTAATCGGACACTCACATCTTGTTAACATTTCTCAAAAATGGAAATAGCAAGCATAACAGCTAGAAGCAGACCGTGTACAGATATCCATTGCTATTATTACATGAACACATCATAACAATCACATAATAAATGAAAAAGTTACATCACTGTAAAGTCACACTTTTTAATTGACTTAAATAGGATAATAATCATGAAATCAAGCTATTCAAATCTCTTATAACACACTTAGGAAGCACATGAAACAATGCAACGGTTTGTCCCTGCGACTCATTAGATATTTTGTTATCAAATAATTAGATATGTTTCCTCATCAATTTTTTCTAAAATGTATCTTTAAATTGAGTTTCCGTACAAAAATATGTGTTTTCTATATATATATATGAAATAAGAATAGTAATTTCAATTTATTGTGACTTCTGGTTTTGGGATTACAAACTTTAAATCTATACAACTTCCCTGTTAAATGCGGTATTTTCATAACAATAAAATTTATACATTTGTCACACTTCTCAGGAAAGATATTCAAAGAAATTCAGGCGACCAATTAGATGCTACAACTTGGCATCACAAACATAAGGGACCAAAATGGGTTAAACTGACATCATTAGCTTGACGTAAAGCAAAGCTCTATGGAAAACGCATATTAGTGGCGCCTGACCAATGCTATAACCAATAACAGTCATCATGTGATATCAAACATTCAGCCGTAACGTTACATTGTTATCGGCACATGTGTGCGATCACAACGACAATATAGTTAATCGGAACGCTATTTCAGATAAGGTCTGAAAATGAACGCATCCATGTGGAAATGGCGTAGAGATGTGTGAAGTTTTAATGATAAAGGTCCCAGTAAATGTAACGGAGTGGCGTGACTGTTAATGCTACAACTTCTGGCTTCTGTTGTATTGATGTAGCACTGAGCCACGTGCTAGCGAAACTGACATATCTATACGCCCAAAGTGATGTGCTGTTCCAAACTCATTCCTAATTAACAAGTACATTATGTGAAAGATTTTTTCAAAGCTGTGAGTTACAATTTTCCACTTGCATGCTATATTGCTTTAGCATTGTATAACATTAACATAATACTAAGAGGTCTCCGCCCTCTCGGTGAATTTTGCATAAGGGGAGTGCTAACGGAGGGACCAACTCCTGCACCTATCCACTAGGTATTTTTGTTGAGGTGAAAAACCCTGTATCCGAGTGATACTGACAGAGGAGTCAAACCACTGCCTGGATACTTGCGGTAGAATAAAGGTCTGCAAGGCCTCCATCTCAGGAATACTGACGGAAGAAGCAATGTCTGCATCCCATGAATACTCGCAAAAGAAGCAAGGTATGCATCCCAAAATACTGGTGGAAGAAGCAAGGACTGCATCCTAGGAATACTGACGGATGAAGCAAGGCCTGCATCCCACGAATACTGTCGTTAAGAAGCAATGTCTGCATCCCAGGAATACTTGCGGAAGAAGCAAGGTATGCATCCCAGAAATACTGACGGAAGAAGCAAGGCCTACATCCCACGAATACTGACGTTAAGAAGCAATGTCTGCATCCCAGGAATACTCGCGGAAGAAGCAAGGTATGCATCTCAGAAATACTGGCGGAAGAAGCAATGCCTGCATCCTGGGAATACTGACGGAAGAAGCAACGCTTGCATCCCAGAAATACTGACGGAAGAAGCAAGGTATGCATCCCAGAAATACTGGCGGAAGAAGCAAGGCCTGCATCCCAGGAATACTGACGGAAGAAGCAAGGCCTGCATCCCAGGAATACTGACGGAAAAAGCAAGGCCTGCATCCCAAGAATACTGACGGAAGAAGCAAGGCCTGCATCCCAGGAATACTGGCGGAAGAAGCAAGGCCTGCATTCCAGGAATACTGAGGGAATAAGCAATGCCTGCATCACAGGAATACTGACGGAAGAAGCAAGGCCTGCATCCCAGGAATACTCGCGGATGAAGCAAGGTATGCATCCCAGGAATACTGGCGGAAGAAGCAAGGCCTGCATTCCAGGAATACTGACGGAAGAAGCAAGGCATGCATTCCAGGAATACTGGCGGAAGAAGCAATGCCTGCATCCCAGGAATACTGACGGAAGAAGCAATGCCTGCATCCCTGGAAATATCGCGGAAGAATTAAGACCTGCATCCCAGGAATACTGACGGAAGAAGCAATGCCTGCATCCCAGGAAATATCGCCGAAGAATTAAGACCTGCATCCCAGGAATACTGACGGAAGAAGCAAGGCCTGCATCCCAGGAATACTGTCGGATGAAGCAAGGTATGCATCCCAGAAATACTGGCGGAAGAAGTAAGGCCTGCATCCCAGGAATACTGACGGAAGAAGCAATGCCTGCATTCCAGGAATACTGACGGAAGAAGCAATGCCTGCATTCCAGGAATACTGACGGAAGAAGCAATGCCTGCATCCCAGGTATACTGGCGGAAGAAGCAATGTATGCAATCCAGGAATACTGACGGAAGAAGCAAGGCCTGCATTCCAGGAATACTGACGGAAGTAGCAAGGCCTGCATCCTAGGAATACTGTCGGAAGAAGCAATGCCTGCATCCCAGGAATACTAACGGAAGAAGCAATGCCTGCATTCCAGGAATACTGGCGGAAGAAACAATGCCTGCATCCCAGATATACTGGCGGAAGAAGCAATGCCTGCATTCCAGGAATACTGACGGAAGAAGCAATGCCTGCATCCCAGGAATACTGGCGGAAGAAGCAATTCCTGCATCCCAGGAATACTGACGGAAGAAGCAATGCCTGCATCCCAGGAATACTAACGGAAGAAGCAATGCCTGCATCCCAGGAATACTAACGGAAAAAGCAATGCCTGCATCCCGGGAATACTGACGGAAGAAGCAATGCCTGCATCCCAGGAATACTGACGGAAGAAGCAATTCCTGCATCCCAGGAATACTGACGGAAGAAGCAAGGTATGCATCCCAGAAATTCTGGCGGAAGAAGCAAGGCCTGCATCCCAGGAATACTGGCGGAAGAAGCAATACATGCATTCCAGGAATACTGACGGAAGAAGCAATACCTTCATCCCAGGAAATATCACGGAAGAATTAAGATCTGCTTCTCAGGAATACTGACGGAAGAAGTAATGCCTGCATCTCAGAAAATATCGCGGAAGAATTAAGACCTGCATCCTAGGCATACTGACCTGTATGGTTTTTGGAACACCAACAGACTAATTATCTTTCTAGAAAATGTCTCAATACACATTTGTGTCCACCCCCACCCCCTTTTTTAACAAAATCTTAGGATGTCAGTGCCTTCTCTTGAAAAATAACAAGCTGGTCAACTTAACAGTTATTGTACATTTTATGTGGAGATACATTCCTAATATTAAAAAAAAAATATGTGGAATAATGTTTACTGTGGAAATCTTAGACCTTATTTTATGTTGAACAAAGTACAACATTTAACTGTGTAATGAGACCTAAAACGCATGTTACCATGGAGATATAAAGCTAATGAGCAGCATCTGTTGAACGTTTAAAAAAAATACTTTGAAATTGGAGTTTGATATTAAAGTTCCCACTATAGCTGTCTTTGAATGGGTTTTATTATCGAGTTGTTTGCTTTTTTTGCCAGATTTGAATCAATAAACTTATGCGTCATACCGCTTTATTCTTTTATATTTCTAGAATAAACCGGTACACACATCTTCAACATTACTTAAGATTGGTAAATAGTACCAGAAAGCAGATATCATTGGTTCGTACCTCGGTTGACTTACAATGCCGAACTGTTGTGACGTCTTCAAACTAGTGACCCATTTATACATCCGCATTTTGGTAACAAATTCTAAAAATATACTATCGCTTTAGGTTAGATTTACCTTTCTAACTTTCTTAATATTTAACGGAATTCAACAAAACAAAGTGTAACTATCCAGAAAACGAGTGCTTTCGACACCATTGACATCCATATCAAGGATGTAGGAGCGTTTCAATTATTTGGGGGCCAACCTGAGGAGACAGTCTATGAGGGTTTATGAGAAAGTATATAACCCCCTGAATATATATATATTCCGTACATGTCTCAAACATCCAGCATCTGAAATGTTTGTGAACGATATCATGACGTTGAAGCAGTTTGCAATAGCGGATCTTCTCTTTAAACTTAAAAACCGGTGCAAGCCCTTCCCCCTAAACTCCCACCTTCCATTAAAATTCACTGTATTTCTATCGAAAAACATTTGTGCCCGTTTAGGTTGTATATAGTATGCGTCATAGTTATACAAGTTTACACATTTTATTTTCATATTTTCAGAAGGTCTTAGACCCATGAGGACATATTTTACATATACATGATCAGTACATTACAAATAAACGGGTAGCATACATGCAATTTACGATTGTTTCAAATGTAATACATATCACTCATGCATATACATCCATATACGCACATAAATAACAATTGTAATTGGTATATATATATGTATTTATAAATCGTTTAACCTTGCACAAAGGTGTTCAGTTTGAATATTTATTCTTTATTTGCAAAAACAGACAATAGACACACATGTATACAAATAAACACATATTGAAATGTATATATGTATATATATATTACAGATTCGTTTACCCTTGTACGAAAACGAAAACAAGGTTAGTAATGGAGAAAAGAAATATTTTAGTATAATTTATATTATATTTTTAATAAACATATTCGTCCAAAAAGAAGAAGAATGATCTTGACGAAAACGAAATACAAGACCAGTCACTGGACATTATTATTTATTATTATTATTGTTTTGCTATTGTTATTGTTATTGTTATTATTATTATTATTATTATTATTATTATTATATATTATTATTATATATTATTATTATTATTATTATTATTATTATTATTATTATTATTATTATTATTATTATTATTATCATTATTATAAAGCCTTTCGTATCTTACCAAAAAAGCTTTATTTATGAAAATGCTTGACTTATTGATAACACGTTCGTTTTCAGAATTCAATAATTCCACGAATGTGTATCTTGTACATATGCTCAAAATAAAAAGTCTAGGCAGATTAAATACATGGGAATCAAAATTATGGGGATACATTGAAAGCTGGATGTGCGCCGATGTAAAGAGAGGTATTTTTTCTTAACTTTCAAAAGGGAATGCGTATACCGAGGCGACATGTTATGAAGTATTTTAACACTGTTTTGTTCTGTGGTGTAATCCCTCTTTATTCACACACTTTCAGTTGTTTAACTGGACAAAAAGGTACTTTATATAAAGGGGCAATAACCTTCCAGCCGGCCTATAGAAAAGCTACAGACTTCGAAATATGTAATCAGTTTATCCTATAGACGCTGATTCATTTATTATATTTACCTTAGGCATGATTTTGTCTGGATATTGTATGTTTACGTTTATTATAGGTCTAATTTTGTGTGGATTTGGTCTGAAGAACGGGGTGTGCTTGTTTCTTTAGAATGTTCGTTTCAAATATTTTACTTATTGACGGGAAGATAGATATGTATTTGACCTAGTCCGGGCTGCCACTATTTTGTTTTTAGCATGTTTAATGATCCGTTTATTATTACAAACGTACATACATATACTTTTCAAATGTATTCATTCATCCATTAATTCAATTATTCAATAATCAGTCATATCAATCATGTATCGTTCATTAATTCATTTAGTTCACCATGACTTATTCCTGCATTTATTGGTTCCTTTGCCCTTTCGTTTATTCATTCATTCATTCATTCATTCATTCATTCATTCATTCATTCATTCATTCATTCATTCATTCATTCATTCATTCATTCATTCATTCATTCATTCATAAGTTCATTCATTTATTCATAAGTTCATTCATTCATAAAACGTCATTTTGATTGCATTATGATACATGAGTATGTGTATCATCTGCACATCGTGTTATATACAGTAGAAATATATGCATATGATATTAAAACGATGTTTAGAACCGGTTACCTATTCGTCTTCCTTGTCGAAACGACAGGTATATCATAATTGTATGATCATTTATATTCACTAAGTGAATAGGTAACTTCATTGTATAATAGTCAAGTCTTCACACAAAGACTTTCAGACAAAGGAGCTTATGAATACTTTAATACAAGAACAATTACTTATGTGCTAGTGCGTCAAAATAAAACTGGTTTACTCAACTCCATGTTATTTATGCTAAGATGTACTTTTAGTCCCTATCGTTGTGAACAGTTTATTGATTTGTTTTTCTAGAGTGTTTTTTTTTATAAAAAGAAGTTCTTGCGGAAAAGAGGAATTTGAGCGGATCCAAAATGTTTTGTCAGTTATTTGCCACTTCAGGTCGGGTCCAAGGTAGTAATTGTTTTGTTGCTAAAAACGCTGGGTTCGTCAGTGCACTTAGATATTGATTACCTGTGTTAGTTTCTTCATCTCACATTTTGGATTATTTTAAACACTATCAGAGATATATCTGTCGACTGAAGTTTCAACGCATTCAGTCAATTTTGAAGCTGCATGAAATTGTGAATGATTATATTATCACTGCGTTACCATTAGGTGGTGACTGCACACTGACCTGTGTCACAACGCATGAACTCTGGGATATATATTCATCATAACTATATAAAACCCTTTTCATAAAAAGTCGGCTGTATCGATAGGAAATTTTATTTCTCCAAAACAGCGTTAATTTAGCACTGAATTTATTTTGCTTGAAGTGGTTTCGTGAATCCAAGAGATGCTATCATCTTTTGTATAATATCTGACATGGTCAGCTCAAAATGACCTTTTTTATGTTTCGGTGTGCCGTAAAACACCATTCAGCATTCATCCATTCTTTTTCCGGTACGAAAATGATTGAGGACGAAGTTTATGTTTGTTAAAATTGATAAACTATGTTACATTTAGAAACATTGTTATATTGGTTTGTTTAAAATATTTACACGAAGTTTTTTAACATTTAATTTCAATGGAATGTGAAATACAGCGTGTTTCTTTAGAATCAAATAGTTTATCCCTTGTAATCGTCTTCTCTATAATTATAAGCCCAAATCGGCTGGAGTTGTGTCAAAGCACACAGATCAGACGGAGGTAATAATGCTATCTGGGGGAATGCAATGTCATTTTAGACCAGTATTTCGGAAGGGCTTGCTGCATTACGATACGTTTGGTCTTCTGTAATATTGAATAATTGCTTGGTGAATATTCATAAGGAAATAAAGGGCTGCAGCTCAAGTCGATATCAAGTAGTTAAATTTACTTCACACATTTTGTATTAAAGATACATCGCCTATAACTGTCTGTTCAGTAAATGATGGAACATTTATTGAATCGCAAAGAGAGGAGGGTCCCATTCGAAGATTGTGGTTGATTCCATCCTTGTAGTGTATCGCATTTATAAGAAATTCAATAAAACACATGTCGGCATTTTCCGTTTTATTCGTCAATGTTTTAGCATTACCCGATACTGGCTAATGGTAGACTTTAACGCTGGACGCGATTTAGTATTTGGTAAACAAAATTAAAGAACTTTACACAACAGCGACACTATACAATATAAGTTATTGAACAGAATACCTATAATATACAATGTTTGATATAAATTTGCAGTTTTAATACAAATATCGAAAAACTAGGCGATATAGGCGAGGTCTCTTTAAAGTATGCATATCATTTTAAACAACACTTAATTTGATATAAATGTTACAACAACGCACGACAGCAGAGTTAGAAGTGGCAAACACTCAATATCAAATGACATAAAAAGTACAAGCATTTGTCTAAATCACAGTTTATTATTAGAAATGCTGACAAAATGCTGTAAGAAGCCTCAGTTTCATGTTAAAACTACCTCATCACTCTATCTAACCAAATATTATCGGTAACCATTTGAATGAGGCGGTTAATTTTTTGTGGTCTTTGTTTAATCTTTGTTGTTGATGTTGTTTCTGTATATATGACGGTGTCCGTTCTGAGTCATCAGGAAGATTTGCGACAGTTATTAGAGACAGAAAAACAAACAGCTATTCTCCCTGACAACTTAATCAACAATGCTCTGTCCCATAGTACACTGTGTCATCTAATCAATCAAGAGTAGGTGAATTTTGAAAAGAAAAAAGAGTGACTCGTCTATAAGGAATATTGAGGTATTGTGTGACTCGTCTAAATGGAATATTGAGGTATTGTGTGACTCGTCTATTAGGAATAATGAGGTATTGTGTGACTCGTCTATAAGGAAAATTGAGGTATTGTGTGACTCGTCTATTAGGAATATTGAGGTATTGTGTGACTCGTCTATTAGGAATATATGGAGGTATTGTGTGACTCGTCTATAAGGAATATTGAGGTATTGTGTGACTCGTCTATTAGGAATATATGGAGGTATTGTGTGACTCGTCTATTAGGAATATATAGAGGTATTGTGTGACTCGCCTATAAGGAATATGCGGAGGTATTGTGTGACTCGTCTATTAGGAATATTTTGAGGTATTGTGTGACTCGTCTATTAGGAATATTGCAGTTTTGTGCATTGAAGGCAATATATCAAGAGAAATCGCTATACGCCTCAATAAAAATAGTTTTAAAATTGATACGAAGCATCTCAAACAAAACATGACATTAAGGATGTTTTTATCGGAGCAGTGTTATTAAAAGGAATGTCCCAATTCCAAAAATATATAGCAGGCAGATACTGCTTGACAACCTTTACCCTGTCACTCTGACTCTTACTAAAATGAAAGAAATTCTACCATATATAATCGATATGACAGATCAAATTGAATTATAAAAGAAATCATGTGATTCATTTTAAACGCAAAAAAAAAACAACCTCAAATTTAAATTTAAGAAGAAATTCATTTACGTCTAACCTGGTTGCGCCGGCGAAGTTAGGACATTCCTTTTATATATATTATCTATTATCTTTTTGGCTATATGGGATCGGTGAGCATTCATGACATAGGCATAATATATTAGGGTAAATATATTTTATCTTAATTTTTTTTTAAAATCCTGATATTCTTCCTTCAAATGGGTATTGTAGGTGAAGATTTGCCAGCATATAGGTATTAAATCTCAGTGGGTTTTCAGCGCGGCGTCGTTTTAGCTATAGACATTGACACTGATTGAGTTTTCGTTTGCATGTTTTCGTCTTTAACAACATCTATCAAAACTTCTACACCTATTATGATTAAACTTACTTCACGGACGCTCTCAGTACCATTTTGGGGTTAAGAGCTTCTTGCAACAAAAATTGGTATTAGTTGTTAAAGATGCAATAATTCATATTCTAACGTTATTCCTTAGCCACAAAGCTCATTTGGGATATACCTAAATTTGAGAGATTGCCGTTCTTTATGGGAAACATAACAGTCGAGGCACTGAAATTAGACAGTGAAATTATTTATTACGCATGCTTCTGATATACATCCATGATGTGATCCACCTGTTCCTGGGCTAGGAGAGCATCAAGTGTTATGAAAGGCAGATTCACAAAAGCTATTTATTCGCTTTCTTCTCAATCCTTTTCATAATTGTATACGCAATTTGTGAATAAACTATACATTTAAGTATTTTGAAGAATGCAGAATTGGGTATAGGTTTACCAAACGTTGTATTCGTGAAACAACTTCCGGGAGAATCTGAACGCACTTCGTTGTTGCGGGAGATGCGAATATTTGTTATCAATCCGATCAACAATCGGACTTTTCCGCTTACGCCGAAATTTCGGACGTTGGTGGAAATAGGCGGGCGATTATTTCGATTACTGAGTTAAGTCACACTGAGCAATGTTCGGTAATTTCCGCCTATGCTCTAGATTTAGAATTTCGTCGGAATGCCCAAGCGTCGTTCGATTTTTTATGTCCCCTAAAGGCTTCATTTAAGAAGGATTGGATATATGCGTATGCTTCAGTTGTAAACTTTAGAACGGGCTACGATAAAGCAGACGACAACAACACAAACAGAAAAATATGTGTCATAACAAAAACTCCATTCATTATCCAGTAATACTAATAACATTGCATTTATGATTATAATAATCATGAATTAACGTTTTATCCAACACATATTGAATTTACAGGTGATGAGGCCCTCCCAGGGGTCCCTGTTCCCTGGATCTCTGAAAGTAATGGTCATGTTCCCCAGATCTTAAAAAAACCTGGGAGGGCCTCGGTGATGCCTCTTCATTTCATTTATAGTGGAACTACACCCCTGTTTCCGTTATTGTGTGTATATAATTGTTTCACCGATGAGTGAACTGACAGAGAGAAAATCATAGAAATCATTTAACGTTATTTATTAACAAACGGCCAACAATTTGAACTCACTTAAAGTATTTACTGTTTACGGACGTCAGACAATAATATTATTTAGATGTACTTAGTAACCACTAGGTGACTCTTACGCACTCAGTCGCAGCTAGGTGTCGTCATATGTGAACTTCAACTTATTTGAACGTCATCTGTTCTGTAAAGAGCCATTCACGGCAGCTGATATGAACCACTGCCTTCAATAAATAAAACGACTTTCCACAAAATATGTCAACTCAAGATGGTGGTTCGTTTGAAGCATCTAATATGAATGAAAATACGACAGCCCAGTTCTGTGTATAAAGAGACCAATCATCGATTAGATAATTGTTGTTGGGGTGTGATTGTTTATTGGCATGGGATTGGTGTTGAATGGTTCCCTGAATCAATATGTCCCATTCCCTTCAAACAACAGTACTGTATTTAGCTATATAACATCTTGGCATTATTTATGAGAATACTACATTAACTTATTGGAGAAACCTTCTGGGCAAAATATGTGAAGATGCGTTTGCTCAACGACAATTCAGTGTACCACTGTGTCACCACTAAGTGGCTCCACTGTGCCACCACTAGGTGGCGCTTACTCACTGACCTGTGTCCTAACTCATGAACCCTGGGATTTGTTTTCGCAAGAACTATTTTATTACAAAGTCTTTCGTAACAAGTCAAGAGTAATGCAATGAACTTTTTCCCAAAACCCAAACACTTAATTTGTTCTTATTTAAGTGGTTTGGTGAATTCAAGAGAGATAAATACAAAATTCATCGTTTAGTGAGCTATGTCCTATCGAACAGTTTGTAACATCGAGGCCAAAGTATGTAAGTAAATAATAGCATTAACTGGGTTTAGTGCGCCTGTGGCGAATCAATTAAGCGCTAGACTGCTTTCAGGCAAACAACCTTTAGGTTAGATTGTGATTTAAGTCACAGTGTACCAACGTATGTGGTCTTTACTTACCAATGGTCTCCCTTTAGCGACGGCAGCAAGACAAAAATGGTCATATTTCTTTATACATATGAGAACATTGAAACATTTTCATGAGTTTTGCCAAGTTTGGTTGATATTCGGTACAGTTGGATGAAGGTATAACAGTTTAAAGATGCGTAGTGATACACTGCAACACATGTGCCGAATTTTCAAAAATGAAGGGGTGTCATCCAAACCATCGAAATTGTGAGAAAGCAATCATGTCATGCATGGGCTACATTAGTTGTGTTCTTTCCATTACACACGGGGTTGATAATTTAACAACACTATTGAACATAACAAAATGATGAAATGGACATAAACAAATTTGGAGAAAATAATACACCTTCCCTCACAACCCCGACCGCCTGAGGATGTACTTTTAGGCCCCAAAGTATATGCTGAACTTGAATTGTTGTGAAAGGGGGGGGGGGGAGGGGCTTGTTCCCCCCCCCCCCCCCCCCCCCCGGCTCCGGCATAGGACCGCACGAGTTCTTGTTCGCGCCTGATAGTATAATCTAAATAATTAAAATTTATTTATTCATTTAATATTATTTATTCTTTAAGATACAACACTTTAAGTAAAACATATTTTATATAAATAAAACATAATATAGTATTTTATCTAATAAAAGTAAACTAGTAAGTAACAGTGAGAATATTTCAAGATCACATATATATACAATACTTGTTAATTGATATTAAAACAATACTAGGTAATAGAATAATTTGAACTGTACTGAAGGATAGCATATTAAGTATAATTGGCTTATTCCCAGTAGGTGCCCAAGAGAAGTTAAGGAACGATCGGTCGATACACTAAACATGACCATAGTGAAACTATGCTAATTTTTATATTGACTATGCAGTCAACTATATCACAGTAATTCACTTTAAATCACAGCAAATGATCAGCAAATGATCAATTACAAATACCATTTAGTTAGAAACATACATATAATTTTTCGAAAAAATGTATGTGTATTAATACTAACTAAAGGATATGTGTAATGGCTTGCAATACATATAGTTTAACAGCAGCCGTGCACCTGGTGCACCTGTTTGTCTTTTCTACCAACTAGGTAATACAAAATCGTATACTTCAAGCCGTGTATGTATGTTGTAGTTTCATTGTTACATACTACAAGCCGTGTATGTATATTATCGTTTCACTGTTACAAACTACAAGCCGTGTATGTATATTGTCGTTTCACTGTTACATACTTCAAGCCGTGTATGTATGTTGTAGTCTCACTGTTACATACTACACGCCGTGTATGTATGTTGTAGTTTCACTGTTACATACTACAAGCCGTGTATGTATGTTGTAGTCTCACTGTTACATACTACAAGACGTGTATGTATGTTGTAGTATCACTGTTACATACTACAAGCCGTGTATGTATGTTGTAGTTTCACAGTTACATACTACAAGCCGTGTATGTATGTTGTAGTCTCACTGTTAGATACTACAAGCCGTGTATGTATGTTGTCGTTTCACTGTTACATACTACAAGCCGTGTATGTATGTTGTAGTCTCACTGTAACATAGTACAAGCCGTGTATGTATGTTGTAGTTTCACTGTTACACACTATAAGCCGTGTTTGTATGTTGTAGTTTCACTGTTACATACTACAAACCGTGTATGTATGTTGTAGTCTCACTGTTACATACTACAAGCCGTGTATGTATGTTGTAGTCTCACTCTTACATACTACAAGCCGTGTATGTATGTTGTAGTTTCACTGTTACATACTACAAGCCGTGTCTGTTTGTTGTAGTCTCACTGTTACATACTACAAGCTGTGTATGTATCTTGTAGTTTCACTGTTACATACTACAAGCCGTGTATGTATATTGTAGTCTCAATCTTGTAGTTTCACTGTTACATACTACAAGTCGTGTATGTATGTTGTAGTCTCACTGTTACATACTACAAGCCGTGTATGTATGTTGTAGTCTCACTGTTACATACTACAAGCCGTGTATGTATGTTGTACTCTCACTGTTACATACTACAAGTCGTGTATGTATGTTGTAGTCTCACTGTTACATACTACAAGCCGTGTATGTATGTTGTAGTCTCACTGTTACATACTACAAGCCGTGTATGTATGTTGTACTCTCACTGTTACATACTACAAGTCGTGTATGTATGTTGTAGTCTCACTGTTACATACCACAAGCCTTGTATGCATGTTGTAGTCTCACCGTTACATACTACAAGCCGTGTATGTATGTTGTAGTCTCACTGTTACATACTACAAGCCGTGTATGTATGTTGTAGTCTCACTGTTACATACTACAAGACGTGTATGTATGTAGTACTCTAACTGTTACATACTACAGGCCGTGTATGTATGTTGTAGTCTCACTGTTACATACTACAAGCCGTGTATGTATGTTGTAGTCTCACTGTTACATACTACAAGCCGTGTATGCATGTTGTAGTATCACTGTTACATACTACAAGCCGTGTATGTATGTTGTAGCCTCACTGTTACATACTACAAGCCGTGTATGTATGTTGTAGTCTCACTGTTACATACTACAAGACGTGTATGTATGTTGTAGTCTCACTGTTACATACTACAAGCTGTGTATGTATGTTGTAGTCTCACTATTACATAATACAAGCCTTGTATGTATGGTGTAGTCTCACTGTTACATACTACAAGCCGTGTATGTATGTTGTAGTTTCACTGTTACATACTACAAGCCGTGTATGTATGTTGTAGCCTCACTGTTATATACTACAAGCCGTGTATGTATGTTGTAGTTTCACTGTTACATACTACAAGCCGTGTATGTATGTTGTAGCCTCACTGTTACATATTACAAGTCGTGTATGTATGTTGTAGTCTCACTGTTACATACTACAAGCCGTGTATGTATGTTGTAGTCTCACTGTTACATAATACAAGCCTTGTATGTATGTTGTCGTTTCACTGTTACATACTACTAGCCGTGTATGTATGTTGTGGTCTCACTGTTACATACTACAAGCCGTGTATGTATGTTGTAGTCTCACTGTTACATACTACAAGCCGTGTATGTATGTTGTAGTCTCACTGATACTTACTGTTACATACTACAAGCCGTGTATGTATGTTGTAGTCTCACTGTTACTTACTGTTACATACTACAAGCCGTGTATGTATGTTATAGTTTCACTGTTACATTTAAGGGTTTCAATGTAAAAACTCAGCTTATACACAGAACTATATTCAGTCTAGTGATTGAACATACACGACACAAATGATGAACGAAATGTGAGAATGAGACGTACAACAGTGCTAACAGCCTCATTGACCATGTTCATTTAGAAATCCCTTTGGTAACAAACTGCGATAATCTCCATGTTATTTATCGGGAATAGTAAAATGTATTGATTTATATAAAGAGAGCAAAGTCGTGTTTCAGAAGAAGCAGCACGTGGATTGCTCCTCAGGGTGATCTTTGTATAGCACGATGTCATGGCAGCTGTTTCTTATGTGTCTGCTATTGTACTGCGTCATGGCTAAAAAGTGGAACATGTTTGCAGCCTTCTAACAATGGTGTCTTTTTTTCACTCATTTTGACAGAACAATATCTAAAGTTATACATGTACACGTATCCATATAATGAGATGTCAAACAGAGTTGTGTGAACTTAATTAATTATTAGGTTGTTGTATTGACTTTTGGTGCATGAGGTACCCCTTTTGAATATCTGTGAAGCTTGCTTTTTAAGGGTTTTTTATGTTTTCTTTAATACAAAGTTTAAAGATCACAAACAAACTATTGGATTAAATAGCAATATTGTTTTTAGTCTAAAAATACACATGTAAGACAGGAAGACGAAGCTGCGACAGCGATTAAACGATGGTGATGGAGCGATGACACTATGGGGATGGAACAAAGGAACGACAACATGACAGTTGAATTATGATTGTACGATAGCACGATGATTATAGAGAGATTGCAAATGACGAAGACGAGATAATAATATTGTGTCTTAGTCATCGTTCTGTCGTAGCGTCTCTCAATCACCATCGTGTCATCGCTCCAACACCATCGTGCTATCGTACTGTCGTGTCAGCACCATCGTACGATCGTGTTGTCGTGGCACTGCGTGTACCTGGTGAAAAAACCGGTAGCAAGGTGGCCATAATGGAACACCTTAGTCGAGTTCACCGGAACAACGCTCGTTCATTTCCGCCTACGATCGAACGCTGTTCCGATCTTCTATTGTTAATTGAGATGAATATACCTTACGAAAACTCCAGCCGTACATGAAAAAGTGGCCATCTCTATGACAACGTGCATGATGTTTATATTTAGAATTTATTTCTTCATTTTCGTCTTTTAATATTAGAACGTCATGGTTGACCTCCGGATATATATACATCATTATTATATAGCTTGGGCGTGCGTCATCCATCAGGTCGTAGCAATGCAGTATTGTCATAACTTGGGCATAAATAACATTTGTGTGTTAGGAATATCTGTCTCAAATGCCGTTAGCAACAGTACACCCACTCTAAACTTCACCAACCATTCGTTTAAGGTAATATAATTCCAGTAATAATGTCTAACGTTCGAATATTATATTTTTAAGAGCAAAAATAAAAATAAACAGTTTGTTCCATTATTATTTATCCGTTTCATCGCCTTTAAATCATTATGTAGGTTTTTTAATCTCCCACATGTTTTGTAAAATGCATTCATGCATGACGTTTGTACACTTAACATGCATGCATTCCATACATGTAGACTGTACATTACTTTTAAAAGAATATCTGAAAATCACATTTTTATTTTTTAAGAAATTACTATTGCAAGTTGTTCAAAAACGTCGGTTTGGATTCAAGTTTGATATTTTAGGTCCATTTAACGGTATTTGTTTGTCCACTTATGTTTCTTCTTTCTGGAGTTATAGGTGTTTATAAAGTTTTCGGTTGCAGTCAAAAATAAGGGTTTATGGGTTTGTGAAACATGATGGAAGGAGCTTCCCCTATATTAACACCTCAGCCTTGTCACATGGTCACCAGTGATTTATGTGTCACTGATGGCCAAAATGTATTAATTTCATTGATGGTGTTTTTGGTTTGATACATTATGGTTGTATACATTTTAAACATCTAATACAATATAAATTGCATCCTTCTCAATTGAACGGTTAGGTACACACGACCCGAATGTTACAGAAATGACAGAAGCTACTTATTTCATCACTCTATGTGTAGTGTAGTGTGCATACTACCCGAATGTAACAGAAATGACAGGTGCTACTTATATCATCACAGTATGTGTATTTTAGTGTACATACTACCCGAATGTTACATAAATGACAGGTACTACTCATGTCATCACCCTATGTATAGTGTACATACTACCCGAATGTCACAGAGATGACATGTGCTACTTAATTCATCATCCTATGTGTAGTGTAGCGTACATACTACGCGAATGTCTCAAAAAAATGACGGGTGCTACTTATGTCATCACCCTATGTATAGTCTAGTGTACATACTACCCGAATGTAACAGAAATGATAGTCTAGTGTTCATACTACCCGAATATTACAGAGATGACAGGTGCTACTTATTTCATCACCCAATGTGTAGTCTAGTGTACATACTACCCGAATGTAACAGAGATGACATGTGCTACTTAATTCATCACCCTATGTGTAGTGTAGCGTACATACTACGCGAATGTCTCAAAAAAATGACGGGTGCTACTTATGTCATCACCCTATGTATAGTCTAGTGTACATACTACCCGAATGTAACAGAAATGATAGTCTAATGTTCATACTACCCGAATGTAACAGATGACATGTGCTACTTAATTCATCACCCTATGTGTAGTCTAGTGTACATACTACCCGAATGTCACAGAAAAGACAGGTGCTACTTATTTCATCACAGTATGTGTATTTTAGTGTACATACTACCCGAATGTTACAGAAATGACAGGTACTACTCATGTCATCACCATATGTATAGTCTAGTGTACATACTACCCGAATAGAACCGAAATGACAGGTGCTACCTATTTCATCATCCTATGTGTAGTCTAGTGTACAAACTACCCGAATGTAACAAAAATGGTAGGTGCTACCTATTTCATCATCCTATGTGTAGTGAAGTGTACATACTACCCGAATGTAACAAACATGATAGGTGCTACTTATCTCATCACCCTATGTGGAGTGTAGTGTACATACTACCCGAATGTAACAAAAATGACAGGTGCTACTTATTTCATCACCCTATGTGTAGTGTACACACTACCCGAATGTAACAGAGATGACATGTGCTTCTTATCTCATCACCCTATGTGTAGTGTAGACAGTATCCAAGTGTAACAGAAATAATAGGTGCTACTTATCTCATCACCCTATGTGGAGTGTAGTGTACATACTACCCGAAAGTTACAGAAATGACAGGTGCTACTTATATCATCACCATATGTGTTGTCTAGTGTACATACTGCCCGAATGTTACAGAAATGACAGGTGCTACCTATTTCATCATCCAATGTGTAGTCTAGTGTACATACTACCCGAATGTAACAAAAATGATAGGTGCTACTTATCTCATCACCTTATGTGGAGTGTAGTGTACATACTACCCGAATGTAACAAAAATGACAGGTGCTACTTATTTCATCACCCTATGTGTAGTGTACACAGTACCCGAATGTAACAGAGATGGCATGTGCTTCTTATCTCATCACCCTATGTGTAGTGTACACAGTACCCGAGTGTAACAGAAATAATAGGTGCTACTTATCTCATCACCCTATGTGGAGTGTAGTGTACATACTACCCGAATGTTACAGAAATGACAAGTGCTACTTATATCATCACCATATGTGTTGTCTAGTGTACATACTGCCCGAATGTTACAGAAATGACAGGTGCTACCTATTTCATCATCCAATGTGTAGTCTAGTGTACATACTACCCGAATGTATCAGAGATGACATTTGCTTCTTATTTTATCACCCTATGTGGAGTGTAGTATATATACTACCCGAATGTAACAGAAATGACATGTGCTACTTATTTCATCACCTTACGTGTAGTGTACATACTACTTGAATGCCACAGAAATTACAGGTGCTACTTATATCATCACCCTATGTGTAGGCTAGTGTACATACTACCCGAATGTTACAGAAATGACAGGTGCTACCTATTTCATCATCCTATGTGTAGTCTAGTGTACATACTACCCGAAGGTAACAGAGATGACATGTGCTACTTATTTCATCACCCTATGTGTAGTGTAGTGTAGTGTATATGCTACGCAAAAGTAACAGAAATTACAGATGCTACTTATTTCATCACCCTATGTATAGCGTACATAGTACCCGAATGTCACAGAAAAGACAGGTGCTACTTATTTCATCACCCTATGTGTAGTGTAGTGTACATTCTACCCGAATGTTACAGAAATGACAGGTGCTACTTATTTCATCACCCTAGTTGTACTGTAGTATACACACTTCCCGAATGTAACAGAAATGACAGGTGCTACTTAATTCATCACCCTAGTTATAGTGTAGTGTACACACTACCCGAATGTAACAGAAATGACAGATTCTACTAATTTCATCATCCAAGTTGTAATGTAGTGTACACACTACACGAATATAACAGAAATGACAGATGCTACTTATTTCATCACCCTAGTTGTGGTGTAGTATACACACTACCCAAATGCTACATAAACGACAGATGCTACTTATTTCATCACCCTAGTTGCAGTGTAATGTAAACACTACCCGAGTGTTACACAAATGACAGGTGCTACCTATTTCATCACCCTATGTGAAGTTTAGTGTACATACTACCCGAATGTTACAGAAATGACAGGTGCTACTTGTTGCATCACCCTTTGTGTAGTCTAGTGTACTCACTATCTGAATGTTACAGAAATGACAGGTTCTGCTTATCTTATTACCTTATGTGTAAAGTAATGTACACACTACCCGAATGTTACAGAAATTACAGATGCTACCTATTTCATCACCCTAGTTGCACTGTAGTATACACACTACCCCAAAGGGTGATGCAACAAGTAGCACCTGTCATTTCTGTAACATTCGGGTAGTATGTACACTAAACTTCACATAGGGTGATGAAATAGGTAGCACCTGTCATTTGTGTAACACTCGGGTAGTGTTTACATGTTACATACATGGCAGTTGCAATTTATTTGGTCACCCTATGTGTAGTGTACACACTACCCGAATGATACAGAAATGACAGGTGCTACCTATTTCATCACCCTAGTTGCACTGTAGTATACACCCAAATGTTACATAAATGACAGGTGCTACTTATTTCATCACCCTATGTGTAGTGTACACACTACCCGAGTGTTACAGAAATAACAGGTGCTACCTATTTCATCATCCTATGTGTAGTCTAGTGTACATACTATCCGAATGTTACAAAAAATGACAGGTGCTACTTATGTCATCACCCTATGTATAGTCTAGTGTACATACTACCCGAATGTTACAGAAATGACACGTGCTACTTATTTCATTACCCTATGTGTAGTGTAGTGTACATACGACCCGAATGTTGCAGAAACGACAGGTGCTACTTATTTCATCACCCTATGTGTAGTGTAGTGTAGTGTACATACTATCCAAATGTTACAGAAATGACAGGTGCTACCTATTTCATCATTCTATATGTAGTCTAGTGCACATACTATCCGAATGCTACAGAAATGACAGGTGCTACTGATGTCATCACCATATGTATAGTCTAGTGTACATACTACCTTAATGTTACAGAAATGACAGGTGCTACTTATTTCATCACCCTATGTGTAGTGTAGTGTACATACGATCCGAATGTTGCAGAAATGACAGGTGCTACTTATTTCATCACCCTATGTGAAGTCTAGTGTACATACTACCCGAATGTTACAGAAATGACAGGTGCCACTAATTTCATCACCCTATGTGTAGTGTACACACTATCTGAGTGTTACAGAAATGACAGGTGCTACTTATCTCATTACATTATGTGTAGTGTTGTGTACACACTATCCGAATGTTACAGAAATGACAAGTGCTACCTATTTCATCACCCTATGTGTAGTGTTCACACTACCCGAGTGTTACAGAAATGACAGGTGCTACCTATTTCATCATTCTATGTGTAGTGTAGTGTACATACTATCCGAATGTTACAGAAATGACAGGTACTACTCATGTCATCACACTATGTATAGTCTTGTGTACATACTACCCGAATGTTACAGAAATGACGGTGCTACCTATTTCATCACCCTATGTGTAGTGTAGTGTACATACGACCCGAATGTTCATCACCCTTTGTGTAGTGTAGTGTAGTGTAGTGTAGTGTAGTGTAGTGTAGTGTAGTGTAGTGTAGTGTAGTGTAGTGTAGTGTAGTGTAGTGTAGTGTAGTGTAGTGTAGTGTAGTGTAGTGTAGTGTAGTGTAGTGTAGTGTAGTGTAGTGTAGTGTAGTGTAGTGTAGTGTAGTGTAGTGTAGTGTACATTCTACCCGAATGTTACAGGAATGACAGGTGCTACCTATTTCATCTCCCTAGTTGCACTGTAGTATACACACTTCCTGAATGTTACAGAAATGACAGGTGCTACTTATTTCATCACCTTATGTGAAGTCTAGTGTACATACTACCCGAATGTTACAGAAATGACAGGTGCGACTAATTTCATCACCCTATGTGTAGTCTAGTGTACATACTACCCGAATGTAACAAAAATGACAGGTGCTACTTATTGCATCACCCTATGTATAGTCTAGTGTACATACTACCCGAATGTTACAGAAATGACAGGTGCTACCTATTTCATCACCCTAGTTGCACTGTCGTATACACACTACCCGAATGTTACAGAAATGACAGGTGCTACTTATTTCATCACTCTACGTGTAGTCTAGTGTACATACTTCCCGAATGTTACAGAAATGACAGGTGCTACTTATTTCATCACCCTATGTGTAGTGTAGTGTACATACTACCCGAATGTTACAGAAATGACAGGTGCTACTTATTTCATCACCTTTTGTGTAGTGTAGTGTACATACTACCCGAATGTTACAGAAATGACAGGTGCTACTTATTTCATCACCCTATGTGTAGTGTAGTGTACATACTACCCGAATGTTACAGAAATGACAGGTGCTACCTATTTCATCACCTTATGTGTAGTGTAGTGTACATACTACCCGAATGTTACAGAAATGACAGGTGCTACCTATTTCATCTCCTTATGTGTAGTGTAGTGTACATACTACCCGAATGTTACAGAAATGACAGGTGCTACTTATTTCATCACCCTATGTGTAGTGTAGTGTACATACTACCCGAATGTTACAGAAATGACAGGTGCTACTTATTTCATCACCTTTTGTGTAGTGTAGTGTACATACTACCCGAATGTTACAGAAATGACAGGTACTACTTATTTCATCACCCTATGTGTAGTCTAGTGTACATACTACCCGAATGTTACAGAGATGACAGGTGCTACTTATTTCATCACCTTATGTGTAGTGTAGTGTACATACTACCCGAATGTTACAGAAATGACAGGTGCTACTTATTTCATCACCTTATGTGTAGTGTAGTGTACATACTACCCGAATGTTACAGAAATGACAGGTGCTACTTATTTCATCACCCTATGTGTAGTGTACACACTACCCGAATGTTACAGAAATGACAGGTGCTACTTATTTCATCACCCTATGTGTAGTGTACATACTACCTGAATGTTACAGAAATGACAGGTGCTACTTATTTCATCACCCTATTGGTAGTGTACACACTACCCGAATGTTACAGAAATGACAGGTGCTAGTTATTTCATCACCTTATTTGTAGTGTAGTGTACATACTACCCGACTGTTACAGAAATGACATGTTCTAGTTATTTCATCACCCTAGTTGTAGTGTAATGTACACACCCGAATGTACCCGAAACGAGTAAATAGTACAAAGTGTGTTGTTTATTCACAGTGAGCGACTGTTCCATCACTTTAACTATATTACAAAACATGTACGTGTATTAAATGAAATTTGTAAACGCAACTGATTTTTTTTAATTTGATAGACAAATAAACAAGTCAAATAATACATCAAGTTAGTTCCCAAATCCGAACATGCATTTGTAATTTATATAATATGTTTTTTTTTAGATATTATGTGTTAACACATGTCTTCTGTTAAACATATCTCGAGAGAAAATATTTGTGCATTTTATATAATTTACATAATTTCATGCTTTGAATGACACATGCTTTATATGCGAATAATATTATAAAAGATTAGATGTTTTTAGCGTCTAGCTTAAATTGGATATCGCCCTCGAAAGATATTGCAATTTGGCACAAGCAACCCGAAGGGTTGTTTCAAACTTGTTCAAATAAATTACTTTCGTCACGTATATTAGCTAATATTTTAAATGCCGTCTTGCCAGTCTCCTTGACAACGCTTCCTTGGGCACAATGTTAAATGTCACATGTGAATAGATTTTCAAATATATGTAACAGATAGTCTGGTCTCGGAGAAAAGCTTGTTTTTAATTAATCAACGAGATTGCAGCAGACGGTATGTACCGTAGTACACTATTGGCTGCAATTGTTGAACTTGAAATTGATTAAATCGTTAACGTAATATAGATGTAGTGTATACAATAATATTCATGTATAAATATATATATATATATATATATATATATATATATATACGATGATGGAGATAATTATTTGTGAATAACCAGACATTAAATGTACAGACCAGATTACGGCGGGCGCACCAAGCTACAATGCAAACCATATATATAATATCAAGTCATCTGCAAAACCAAAATATTTTGGTGTTAACCATGATTTATATACTAAGGTTTTACTGTGACATGCAACACTTCTGGACTAGACGGACAATTTACATACATTCACTGATAGCTTAATATGAGTAGGATACAGTTAAGGATTCATGACTATTCACATATGTCCTTTATATAACATAATAGTAAAATACTGTGATCTGTGTAACCTTCGACTGTAACATTATTACATTCATTTGTAGTATAGTATAGCGGGCACAGCTAAAATTTATGTGAATATAATAGTAAAACGCTGATCCGTGTAAACTTCTACTGTAACAATCTTACATTCATTTGTAGTATAGTATAGCGGGCATAGCTCTAATTTATGTAATATAATAATAAAACGCTGTGATCCGTGTAAACTTCTACTGTAACAATCTTACATTCATTTGTAGTATAGTATTGCGGGCACAGCTGAAATTTATTTAATATAAAAGTAAAACGCTGTGATCCGTGTTAACTACTACTGTGACAATCTTACATTCATTTGTAGTATAGTATTGCGGGCACAGCTGAAATTTATGTAATATAATAGTAAAACGCTGTGATCCGTGTTAACTTATACTGTAACAATCTTATATTCATTTGTAGTATAGTATTACGGGCACAGCTAAAATTTATGTAATATAATAGTAAAACGCTGTGATCCGTGTAAACTTCTACTGTAACAATCTTATATTCATTTGTAGTATAGTATTGCGGGCACAGCTAAAATTTATGTAATATAATAGTAAAACGCTGTGATCCGTGTTAACTTCTACTGTAACAATCTTATATTCATTTGTAGTATAGTATTGCGGGCACAGCTAAAATTTATGTAATATAATAGTAAAACGCTGTGATCCGTGTAATCTTCAACTGTAATATTCTAGAATTCATTTGTAGTATAGTATTGCGGGCACAGCTAAAATTTATGTAATATAATAGTAAAACGCTGTGATCCGTGTAATCTTCAACTGTAATATTCTAGCATTCATTTGTAGTATAGTATTGCGGGCACAGCTAAAATTTATGTAATATAATAGTAAAACGCTGTGATCCGTGTAATCTTCAACTGTAATATTCTAGAATTCATTTGTAGTATAGTATAGCGGGCACAGCTAAAATTTATGTAATATAATAGTAAAACGCTGTGATCCGTGTAATCTTCAACTGTAATATTCTAGAATTCATTTGTAGTATAGTATTGCGGGCACAGCTAAAAATTATGTAATATAATAGTAAAACGCTGATCCGTGTAAACTTCTACTGTAACAATCTTACATTCATTTGTAGTATAGTATTGCGGGCACAGCTGAAATTTATGTAATATAATAGTAAAACGCTGTGATCCGTGTAAACTTCTACTGTAACAATCTTACATTCATTTGTAGTATAGTATTGCGGGCACAGCTAAAATTTATGTAATATAATAGTAAAACGCTGTGATCCGTGTTAACTTCTACTGTAACAATCTTATATTCATTTGTAGTATAGTATTGCGGGCACAGCTAAAATTTATGTAATATAATAGTAAAACGCTGTGATCCGTGTAATCTTCAACTGTAATATTCTAGAATTCATTTGTAGTATAGTATAGCGGGCACAGCTAAAATTTATGTAATATAATAGTAAAACGCTGTGATCCGTGTAATCTTCAACTGTAATATTCTAGCATTCATTTGTAGTATATTATAGCGGGAACAGCTATAATTTATGTAATATAATAGCAAAACGCTGTGATCTGTGTAACCTTCAACTGTAACATTCTTACAATCATTTGTAGTATAGTATAGCAGGCACAGCTAAAATTTATGTAATATAATAGCAAAACGCTGTGATCCGTGTAACCTTCAACTGTAACATTCTTACATTCATTTGTAGTATAGTATTGCAGGCACAGCTATAATTTATGTAATATAATAGCAAAACACTGTGATCCGTGTAACCTTCAACTGTAACATTCTTACATTCATTTGTAGTATAGTATAGCGGGCACAGCTATAATTTATGTTATATAATAACAAAACACTGTGATCCGTGTAACCTTTCATTGTAACATTCTTACATTCATTTGTAATATAGTATAACGGGCACAGCCATAATTTATGTAATATAATAGCAAAACGCTGTGATCCGTGTAACCTTCAACTGTAACATTCTTACATTCATTTGTAGTATAGTATAGCGGGCACAGCTATAATTTATGTTTTATAATAGCAAAACACTGTGATCCGTGTAACCTTCAACTGTAACATTCTTACATCCATTCGCAGTGTAGTATAGCGGACACAGCTATAATTTATGTAATATAATAGCAAAACGCTGTGATCCGTGTTACCTTCAACTTTAACATTCTTACCTTCATTTGTAATATAGTATAACGGGCACAGCTATAATTTATGGAATATAATACCGAAACGCTGTGATCCGTGTAACCTTCAACTGTAACATTCTTACATTCATTTTTAGTAAAGTATAGCGGACACAGCTATAATTTATGTAATATAATAGCAAAACACTGTGATCTGTGTAAACCTCAACTGTAACATTCTTACATATATTTGACGTATAGTATAACGGGCACAGCTATAATTTATGGAATATAATACCGAAACGCTGTGATCCGTGTAACCTTCAACTGTAACATTCTTACATTCATTTGTAGTATAGTATAGCGGACACAGCTATAATTAATGTAATATAATAGCAAAACACTGTGATCCGTGTAACCTTCAACTGTAACATTCTTACATTCATTTGTAGTATAGTATAGCGGGCACAGCTATAATTTATGTTATATAGTAACAAAACACTGTTATCCGTGTAACCTTCAATTGTAACTTTCTTACATTCATTTGTAATATAGTATAACGGGCACAGCCATAATTTATGATATATAATAGCAAAACGCTGTGATCCGTGTAACCTTCAACTGTAACATTCTTACATTCATTTGTAGTATAGTATAGCGGGCACAGCTATAATTTATGTAATATAATAGCAAAACGCTGTGATCCGTGTAACCTTCAACTGTAACATTCTTACATTCATTTGTAGTATAGTATAGCGGGCACAGCTATATTTTATGTAATACAATAGCAAAACGCTGTGATCCGTGTAACCTTCAACTGTAACATTCTTACATTCATTTGTAATATAGTATAACGGGCACAGCCATAACTTATGTAATATAATAGCAAAACGCTGTGATCCGTGTAACCTTCAACTGTAGCATTCTTACATTCATTTGTAATACAGTATTTCGGGCACCGCTATAATTTATGTTATATAATAGCAAAACACTGTGATCCTTGTAACCTTCAACTGTAGCATTCTTACATTCATTTGTAAAACAGTATTTCGGGCACCGCTATAATTTATGTTATATAATAGCAAAACGCTGTGATCCGTGTAACCTTCAACTTTAACATTCTTGTATTCATTTGTAATATAGTATAACGGGCACAGCTATAACTTATGTAATATAATAGCAAAACGCTGTGATCCGTGTAACCTTCAACTTTAACATTCTTACATTCATTTGTAATATAGTATAACGGGCACAGCCATAATTTATGTAATATAATAGCAAAACGCTGTGATCCGTGTAACCTTCAACTGTAACATTCTTACATTCATTTCTAATACAGTATTTCGGGCACCGCTATAATTTATGTTATATAATAGCAAAACACTGTGATCCGTGTAACCTTCAACTGTAACATTCTTACATTCATTTGTAGTACAGTTTTGCGGGCCCAGCTATAATTTATGTTATATAATAGCAAAACACTGTGATCCGTGTAACCTTCAACTGTAACATTCTTACATTCATTTGTAGAATGAAAACGAATCAAAATGTACCGCTGATTGCCGTTCTGTTGATCAGTGAGTCCGTTTAATATTGCTCAGCACAGCGGTAGCGCAGTGGATAGAGTATGCTTGACTCGATGACTCTCAAAAACAACATTCAGTACTGGTTCTATCCAGAACATTAATAAAAGTTCTAAGATTACTTAGTAATTGAGCTAAAACAAATATATGTACACTAAAAAATCGAAGTGTTTATAGGAAATATTTAGAATTGAACATGTATTCGTAATTGTATACTATAACAATAACAATACATCGTGCCTGCCAACAAAATAGCAGGGAAATCACGGCTGGTTGACGATTTTTAACATGGTGTTTTATTATTTATGCCTCGAAGACTCGTACAGTCTGGGGGTATACGCACACTATCAACTATTTATATCACGTGTTATGCTGAGTCAACCGAATAATGCATTTTAGCTGATGATAAATAATTAATAAGCATTGATTATCTGGATCTAGCAGTGAAACCTGAATTCTCATCTTGGAAAATCCCACACGAAATCTCACGTTAAGTTCAATTATCGAACGCCATTAAATCCATGGAGGTTGATCACCATATGTTACATTGTAGTAGGTTGAACGCTAAACAGAAAATATAATATTGTTTAGTTGATTAAAAGTCGCAGTCGCTCCAATCATGGGCACATTCCTGTTGTTTTATAATGACACTTAAATAATTAATTAGTTGTATATAATAATTAAATACTCGCTAGCAAAAGAATGTGTGTTATTTCAAATTTCAAATATTTTATTTTTATTTACAGTTCATTGAAATGTTCAAGTCACCAAAAGGAAAGTTCACTCATTTTTGGTTAATCGAAGTTGAAGCAAAGAATGGTGGGGCGTTGAATGCTGGCACGTTCACACACACACACACACACACACACACACACACACACACACACACACACACACACACACACACACACATGTTTGTATACCTATCTTACCGAGATTTTCCTGTATAAACTGTACCTCACTTTGTATGCAGTAACACCTACAAAATTACCGAGGTATACTTCGGTAAGACGATGAAGCCCTCTTAAACCCCTCTGACAACCATAACCATAATCCAAAACGGAATGAATCCTAACCCTAAATAATCCTAATTTGGACCCTAAACCTAAACCTAACCCTTAAAATTGTCACCCAGATTCATTCTGCTGGGTTTTTTTAATTTTACCATTCTCTTATTCGAATATGTCGAAAGGTGAACTGCGTCCATCATTCTTAGTTTCGACTTAGATGAGAAATATACATTTCATTCTGCTATCGTGCTAACATGAACTAGTCTAATGTACGTCTATGGAAAACGCAATGTAGCAAAAACCAGATGCATGCCGTAGCTTCTAGTAGCAAAATTTGGTCCAAAATGGGTATAATGTCAGAACCATTTCACGCACCGACTTGGCAGAAACAGCGATCGTAGAACCGACTGAAAGATTGCTGCACAAATTACCTTCACATAATTTTCATATACAACGAATATGTTTTTTAATAACCAGTGTGCAGCTGAGGGCGTCGAATGTGTCTTGTTGCAAACATAGACGTATTGATCTGTTTTGAATTGCATCAAACATCCGATGAAAACTGATTTGCAGCATGTGTATGTAATATAAATGAATGACAAAATAACATATATATGTGTATCATATATCACAGAAACGCTGTCTGTATAAACACGGCAAAATACAGACGTATTTTATTACCTTATTGTATAGTTTCTAACGTTATACCTTTAGCCACTGGAGTACTTTTGCAACGGTATTGTTGATTCTCCTCTATATATATATATGTTGCGAAACAACAACGTCGTATCATTTCTTCTTCAAGTGTACTCCATCTTGAGAAGTACAATAACAAATGAACTTCGTAATATAACTTCAATGTCTCTCGGCACTTTACTTTTTGACAATAGTAATCTATCAGTGCGATCTTAACTCCATGATTCAGATTTTCATTGTTAAGAGTAATCGATTCTCTTAAAGTGATCTATTTTAGTCTTGTTATACATCGAAAGCTCTGGTTATACTCTCTCTTTCTCTTTCTCTCTCTCTCTCTCTCTCTCTCTCTCTCTCTCTCTTTCTCTTTCTCTCTCTCTCTCTCTCTCTCTCTCTCTCTCTCTCTCTCTCTCTCTCTCTCTCTCTCTCTCTCTCTCTCCCTCTGTCTCTCTCTCTCTCTCTGTCTCTGTCTCTCTCTCTCTCTCTCTCTCTCTCTCTCTCTCTCAATCTCTTCGATCGAACGAGACGTTTCGGTTATTTTATAACTACAGCTAAGTGTTTCTATAAGTAATCTGCTCATTCAATCCCCGGGCTCCTGGCTGGTTATGCAAATTAAGATTGTCATTTCTTAAAACGGAATTTGAGACGGTAAAAAAAATTTAAGATGAATTGAATTCTGATTTCTATGCGACTACAAAATATATTCTAATCTTAATACAAATGGAGGTAATTTACAAACATTTCCATTATTTTCGGCCTTTTTATTCCTTTTAAAGTCTCCGCAGTCATTTAATACGAAAATAATATTTTAACAATAAACAATTTTATCTTACAAAACATTGTTGCACATGAAGGGCAATGACTGTTTAGAGCGAGAATTAAAAAAAAATGAAACAAAAATTGAAATGCTTCCTTAGGTATTGTCAACTGTCAAAATACATGAGATGAATGTTGTAATGTATATAGATTGTAAACATGGTCATACGGCAATACTTGCTTAGCATAGTTTACACTCGCATATAGTTCTTATTGAGAAATGTGTTTGAGGGTCTCGGTGACGATTGACGTTCTCTTGTTAAGACGTTACTATTATTATTACTATTATTGTATTATTATTATTATTATTATTATTATTATTATTATTATTGTTATTTTTATTATTATTATTATTATTATTATTATTATTAACATTATTATTATTTTTATTTGTATTATTACAGATGCTCCCATGTGACGGATATAGGGGTAGGATACCTGTCAACAATGACGTCATTATTAAGGTTGTTTCTGCGGTGGTGCACTCAAATTAGGGATTTCGGACTTCAACACATGTATTCCATGAGGAACCTTCGGATTTTATCTCTCGCAGGTATGATTCTCAATTTTGGCTCAGTTGAATTTGGTACAGGATGGTTGTTCATCGTCCATCGTCGTCTTTTTCGTCATAGAGGCCCTCCCAGGTTTTTTTTAGAGATCTGGAGAACACGACCATTTATTTTCAGATATCTGGGGAACATTGGACATTACATTCAGAGATCCAGGGATCAAAGCCTAATTTTAGAGATCTATAGATATTGTCCTTAAAGAAAAAAAAGAAAAAAAATACCTAATTTTACCAAATTTATCAGAGACATATAAACAGAGATAGGCAACTGGAGGCACTTGTCTAAATTTCAGGTGGCAAATTTGACGTTTTCTAGTTAAGTTAAAACTTATTTATTTTGCTTCGATTGTGAAACTAGTTCTTACAACTTAGACAAATCACGCTCGCAGTCTATATATAACCAGTACTAAGCATATGTGGAAAAAATCTTTTAGTCAAGGCCACCACACATAGTTGTGGCGGAGGATCGAACCCATGACACTCCGAGCATGGGTTTGGTGTTCTACCACTAGACCACGTGGCGTTTTCTTAATCATGGAAACAAAACTCCTCCAGAATTTTTGTGATTGTTGTATCAAAGGAAATGGATTGATTGTAAATTTGGGAGATTATTTTTTCTTTTTTAAATTTAAAGAAATGAAGATTTTTTACACTTTATGTTATTTTTTGTGATCATTTTCTCTTTTTAGCCCATTTTTGTAATAAGAAATAAGAAAAACAAATTCAAATATCGATATAAAACTTTCGCCACCGATGGAAAACTTACTTCTTCATCTTTCTACATAATATTTCTTAAAAAACATTTGTGAAAATTTCAACATATTTCGTTTTCAATCCGTAATAATTTAAATTTAGAAGAAAAATATTAAATAATTGATAATTGGAATTAGTCATAATTTTTAGCAGTTTTACTTTGGTAACAAAATTATTTAATTCAGACAAGATTCAAAGAGTTATTAAAGAAATACTAAAAGTGCCGTGTAAATTATATTGCTATAAGCCTGCCAGTCTCTGTAAATAAGTCGTTGATTTTTTGCATTATTTCTATACTTGATCATAATTTACTTTTAAAATGGGATGTTGACTGTTTGAATCAGCTTTTGACAGCTTTGGGGGTTTCTGGCAACGTGTAAGTCTGGGACCCTGTCCAACTTCATTCCATAATCGTATGTACCCGAAATAAATTTTGGATGGTAATTCAAAACAAAGATATATTTACAGTTTTGATGTTTACAGGCAGATTAGTGCAGTGGTTATCATTGTCGATTTCGGATCGTAAGGACTTGTGTGCAATCCCACTAGGCATCTAACTTTTTTTATTTATTAGATCTTGTTTACATAATAGTCAATTATTTATGTTTATGTATTGCCTTTTGCAAATTAACCGTTCAGCTGTTCAAACAAAGAATTTTGTCTTTTCTGTCCTTTCATCGATCTCTTCTTTGGCTCTACTTGCCAAAGGCCAGCAAGGCTCATGTCGTGGTAAGTTGCCCGTCGTCCGTCCGTTAGCCATTTTCTTGTAGACGCGATAGCACTCTCTCATATTTCAATAAATCTTAACCAAACTTGCACAGCATTTATATAACAACAAAATCTCGGACAAGTTCTTGAACCAGCCTGATTGAACCACAAATATCCGATGTCACAGGGCTTACAAGCACATGTTTAAGGAAACTTAAAAAACACATTTTCTCTGAAAATTCAAACCATAGACCTTAGATATTTGACATGAAACATTGATACTATGGGGGTCATCTGAAAAGGTTGTAGAAGTCGGGTTCCCGGAGTCAAATTTGGGCATTTCACCTGAAGATATCCTATATGTCCTCTCTAATGAAGTCAAACATGACTTCATTGAACTTGATGACGAGGATTACATACATATACAAACAGCCCTTGTCAAGACGTTTGACATACAGAGACAAGAGATGTAGAGGTGAGCCTGATCTGCCTGCAGAAAGGACAAGGGAAAGAAGCAGTGCAAGGATTTTGCTTATTATGATGATGTGTAAATAATAATAGAGAAGACTATAGTAGATGTTTTACTTAAGGGAACACTAAATGGTACTTTTAGGGAACTATGTTTAAATCTTTTGGAGATCTAGGGAATAGTGGAAATACTTTTAGAGATCTGGAAAACATGGACAAAATACTTTTGGGGAACTTTGGCAAATACCTTTGGAGATCTGGGGAACAATAGGCATTACTTTAAGAGATCCGGGGAACATGGACCCCCCTTCCCCCTCCCCCTCCTACCGGGAGGGCCTCGTCACACAACGCCCATCATTTTTTGATAATCACTCAACCGATTTCCATAAAACTTTGTCACAATGTTTGGTTATGCGCTTTAAGGGCTACGTTCATTTCGGTTAAACATTTGTTAACGTTAGTTAACATATTTTCTGGACACTGACTCAACCTCAAATTAGCACGCAGTCCACAATAAAAGGGAACCAGGTATGTAGGGTATTATCTGCCATAATTCAGATTGCTTTATTGTATTTTTTAACTTGGTTATTACAAATTACATTCATTTGAATGACCATTTTTAACTCCCATGTGTGTAAATTGTATGTTGGAACTGGATAATTAAAAGTTACATTTACTCAAATGCCAATTTCTTACTTCCATGTGTGTAATTTTTATATTGCAACTTCTAATTTACAAATAGCATTCATTTAAATGTCACCTTTGTTCATAAGTGTGTATAAAATGTGCAAGTTACTCGTTTCATCATCTTAATTTCATGAAATAATGTAAAACTTAGAAAAAGTCATAATTTGAAACTTAGAATTTGAAACTTGGATTACTTTGGGAGGCGAATAGGTTAAAGCAGTTGGGTTTTAAGTAGGAAAGTTATACTAAGAAGGAGAATGGTTTGGAACTATATTCTAGACACGTGCATATGTGTTAATACAATTTATTAAAGTTTAAAGTGACAATTGTAACAATGTAAGAAATAAATATATATAGAAAGTTTTGCTTTCTGTGTTAGTTATGTGTGATGTTGAAATATTATATATTACACAGTTAAGTTAATATTTCTGAGATCCTTGTTTAGCTCTACTGGCCAAAGGCCAGAAGTGTTAATGCGATGGCGCGTTGTCTGTCGTCCGCCGTCTGCCATCTGTCGTCTGTTAGCAGCACTTTCTCTGAAACCACTAGGCCAATTAAACTGAAACTTCACATGGGTGTTTCTATTGCATAGAAGACTATATACAGAAGATTTTTTTTTCGATCTGAAATTCAAGATGGCCGCTGTTACTAAAAATAGTCCAAAACTTAAAAAAATCTTCTTTTCATTAACGGCCCAACAGATTTTCAAAATGTTTATGTAGTAATGATGACAACCTATAGTTCTGTAAGATTTGTTCAAATATTGTCCCTAGGGTTAAAAATGACCCTGCCCCGAGAGTTCAATTAGGGGACACATGTCAATATAATATTTTTTTTTTTTTTTAAATGGAAATAATTTTGCCTATATCTTCACTAAAGTATTGTTAGGTAAAGGAGATTAAGATTTGTAAAAATGACTGGGTTCCTATGTCTTAAGGGGTCAGGAGAGGCCCCAAAAGGGTACAAATTGTGAATTAGTAAAATTGTTTTCTTAAGAACCGGTATGTCACATTTGTACATATTTAATATAAATTATCCTTAAGTGTAGGGGTTTGATTGCAGATAAGAATTTAGGGGCTAAAATTTATAGGGGCCCTGTAAGGGGACTTACAATTTTACATAGGGATACTTTGGGAAAACAGAAAATTCTCTCTTTTTTTCATTTATTCTGAAACCACTAGGCCAATTAAACTGAAACTTCACATGGATGTTTCTATTGCATAGGAGACTATACAAAAGATTTATTTTTTCTATCTAAAATTCAAGATGGCAACCGTTACTAAAAATAGTCCAAAACTTGAAAAATCTTCTTCTCATGAACGGCCCAACAAATTTTCAAAATGTTTATGTAGTAATGATGACCAACTATAGTTTTGTTTGATTTGTTCAAATGGTGTCCCTAGAGTTAAAAATGACCCCGCCCCGATGTTGCTATTGCATAGTAGAATTTCAAAAAGTGCTATGGCCACTATTGGTCAGTAGAGCGTCCTCAGGCCCTCTTGGGCCTCTTGTTAATTCTTACCTCGGTTTATGTATTAACATTTTAGAAGAAATCCGAAAAAGTACTGGGTATATTTGGTGTTCAATAAAATACAACAGCAATCATTCAGGACAATATATTATATATGGTTGGCCCATTGGGGATTCACACAACAACAAACAAGTGGTATATTATGTGTTCTGTTTATTTAATATTTTGTAAATATATTAGGCCAAATCAAGGATTCTCGAATTTAGCCCTTTGTTTTGTCAAAGAATGAAATTTTAAAATATAAAGTTGACAAATAGACAAATATACTGCAGACTTGTGGCTTTTGCACGGTAACTGCTGCATACGCTAGTGCTGTTTTGAAATCTGAATAATGTGTTTTATGTCATTTCAGACAAGAATAAAAATCAGATTTGAACGGAAGTGTGTCTGGTCACGTGTTCAATAATGTCGATGTCATTTCAGGTTGTTCTTTGATATCGGGTCAGGGACTGTGCGGGTTGACGCAACTGCGGAACTTAGAGGAATTAGAACTTACAAATTGTCCCAGTGCAACAAAAGAAGTGTGTCTATACTTGAAAGAAAACATGCAACGGTGTCTTATACTGGATTGAATGAATTGCACGGATGTAGCCGGCGTCATAGAACCTGTCTGTATCAACATTAGTTAACGCTGCGGAATGTCTGTCTGCTAGTCTTGGTCTTCTACGACGCTTAAAAAGCAAACGTCGAAGATGATTACGACTATCTACCATGAGGTAGCGTGTAGTCTCGCGAGATGCAATACTTTGGAAGACATAAAACAATTACAAGCAGCTTGTATTGTAATGATCTGAATGTACAATATTTTGGAGTATTAATAATGTAGCCAGTTTTGTTGAAACACAGAAGGCGATAAAAGGCCGCTTTAACAGTATCGTACTGACTGAGGGAACAAAGATAGACATTTGTATATACTTATGCCGAAACGGGTGACGAGATGAGTACATAATACAATAATTCAGTTATTTGCTCACATAATTCAGTTAGAACCAAATTGGATACATTTATGGAATGTGGGACCAGTTTGACTAATTGAATGGAGTTTAACGCCATTTTCAATTAAAATAGGTTACATGTCGCAAACAATTTATTGGTAGAGGAAGACTTCAGGCTCAAGAAACATAAATTCGAATAGAACCACCGTACTTCCACAAGCAACTGACACACTTTCTCACATTAAGATTTCTGAAAGAGTTGGACTCAAACCCACGACCTCAATTGTGATAGGTAAATGATCTAGAGACAGCGCCTTGGATCACGACCTTAATTGTGATAGGTTAATGATCTAGAGACAGCGCCTTGGATCACGACCTTAATTGTGATAGGTTAATGATCTAGAGACAGCGCCTTGGATCACGACCTTAATTGTGATAGGTTAATGATCTAGAGACAGCGCCTTGCGTCACGACCTTAATTGTGATAGGTTAATGATCTAGAGACAGCGCCTTGGATCACGACCTTAATTGTGATAGGTTAATGATCTAGAGACAGCGCCTTGCGTCACGACCTTAATTGTGATAGGTTAATGATCTAGAGACAGCGCCTTGCGTCACGCGGCCACGGATGGCCCAACCAACAAGTCGACTCCATTCGGCTGATTTAGATATTTTAGTAGGTACCAGCTGAAAGACGATTTCATGTTTTCAGTACAAGAAACCGAATTGTTCAAACCAAAACAAATAATGCACAATTCCAAATTAACTTCAAACTATGTGTAACGCCTTTCATTTCTCAGAAATTAATGATTGCTAAAATGATTGCAGCAGAAAACATATTACATGTACGTTGCTTTCGTATTACTACATATTTATTTATTCACGATAACTGTAATTCAAGTCTACGTTTCCATGCTAAATTAGTCAGAATACACTGATCAATCAATTTACCATAATACACAGTCTATGTTTTTTAGCAAATATAATTATATAAATCTGTCCTTTATATAGCATGTGAGTAGTCATGAATCCTTAACTGGATCCTACTTCATATAAAGCTGTCAGTTCATGTATGTATATTTGTCCACACTATCCAGATGTGTTGCATGTAATTCCATAGTATATAAGTCATGGTCGACACCAAATGTATTGGTTTGGCAGAGGCCTTGATATTGTATCTATGGTTTGCATTGTAGCTAGGCGTACTCGCCGTAGTCTGGTCTGTACATGTATGTCTTGGTTATTCAGAAATAATTTTCTCCATACATATATATATATAAATGCATTTTTAAGGATGAAAATTACCATTTACGTGGTTACAAAAGCCAGTTGTAATATATATATTATATTTTATGGATAAGTGGGACATGCACTTGTAAACGTTACGTGTAATGTATACATTGCTAAATAAAAACATTTAAAACGGTGTTAAGCTATTATAAAAACGGAACGTGTTGTATTATCTTAGCAAACTTTACTTTAAATTGTACTCATGACTTCAGAAATAAAATGTACTTGTTGAAATGTACACGAAATGTGAACTTACATGTAACACGTGCAAAGTTAGTGAATCCCGTAAGTTCATTTTTTATTTTTTTATATTTTAATGAACTCGACCAACACTAACATGTCGTGTTTCGCATGTTTGCAACACCGATACACATGTAATACACATGTAAAGTACGTGCCGCATGCATAAGCTAAAAGTGACGAACCGTGAACGACTTTATGATGTCATCAGTTAATTATCACGACGGGTGTCAAATGAATCAACCGCAAATCTCGATATTTATCCAGAATTATGCCTGAAGCTAAAACTGACCGTTCATGGGCATGCGTTCATTTAAGTGATGAACTTTATTCGCTGAAAGTTGGGGAAGACATGGACTTGCATGTAACACGTGCATAATAAGTCAGTCCCGAAGGGGTCCGTGTAAGTTTTGCTCGTTACATGTTAATAATATAAATGTTTACAGTCATGACCGTCATTGAACCTATATAAAATGCTACCGTTCATTTTCCCATATCCATTAACGGTCATCTTTCGATGTGTGCATAACTTCGAAGAAAATCAGCATTGTTCGAGATCAGAGATTAATCATAGCGAGCAAATTTTTGTATGAAAGTAGCTTGCATTTGTTAGTAAATGCCAACACTAATTTAACCTTTTCCGGTTATTTAAAAATATGTTACCATGGTGAAATGTTTGGATACTAATTGATATGAGTTAACGATTTTAGAGGGGAGGATACATCTAACTGTACACGTCTGTCAGAAATAACATAATCAAACAATAAAGTTGAATAATATCGTCTTCTTCACTTGAATCTTTATAAAGATATCTTTTCAACTAAGAAGCAAGACAATCTAGATTGCTGGGAAACTGTACCCGCAGAGTTTGTGAATTACGAGGTACTCCGCGTTCCCACAGGAGAACGAGGGTTATTGGTTAAGCCTGTTCTATAAGAAGCCGTTTCAGTCGTCTTTCTATTGATGTTACATTATCATTGACGTCATCAATTGTCTATTTATGCCATTAACTGCATGCGAATCTCAAGCACAAAAATAACTCGAGTATTAAATCGAATGTGCTCTGTTACAATGAGACGAATCAGTTATATCGCGGCAGACGACACTCGCAGAAATCACGGAAGCCAAGTGGCAAATCCTCACGATACCTAGAAAATTGAACACAAAACCATTTCAATGTGATCAAATAAAATAGCATACGCTAGTTGTGTAATGCGATAAATACCCTGCTTACACACAAATAACAAAGGTTTGATAAAGCATTGTTTAAAATTAATATAAATGGACCTTCATATATGTAGATCTATTCATAATAACTATTAACTATACCCAAACCAACAATATCGATTGACGTGTTCGCTAATATTTGGCTTTCATCCATAAACGTTTTTAAAAGTAATTTGATTAAAACACATATATTTAGGTATTGCATTGGTCAGTGAGCATTAGTTTACAATCACTTCCCATACAGAATTTAATAGTTTCACTATATGACATTTAGCAATGTCCTACCCTACCGAGTTTAATGCTTAAATGCGATTGTTGTAGTCTGGTACTCTATTTAATATAATCTCTAAATGCAATGTTGTAGTCTTGTGCCCTACCGAGTTTGATATCTAAACGAGATTGTTTTAGTCTGGTATTCTACCGAATTTCATTTTTAAATGGGATTGTTGTAGTCTGGTACCCTACTTAGTTTAATCTCTTAATGGGATTGTTGTAACCTGGTACCTTACCGAGTTTAAATTAAACGGGACTGTTGTAGTCGGGTACCTTGCTGAAATTAATCTCTAAATGGGATTGTTGAAGTCTGATACCTTACCTAGTTTAAATTAAACAGGACTGTTGTAGTCGGGTACCTCGCCGAAATTAATCTCTAAATGGGATTGTTGTAGTCTGATACCTTACCAAGTTTAAATTAAATGGGACTGTTGTAGGCAGGTACCTTACCGAAATTATTCTCTAAATGGGATAGTTATAGTATGATACCCTACCAGGTTTAATCTTTGAATGGGATTGCTGTAGTCTGGTACCCTACCAAGTTTAATCTCTTAATAGGATTGTTGTAATCTGGTGCCCTGTCAAGTTTAATCTCTAAATGGGAATGTTGTAGTCTGTAAATGGGATTGCTGTAGTCTGTAAATGGGATTGTTGTAGTCTGGTACCCTTCCAAGTTTCATCTCTAAATGGGATTGCTATAGTAAGGTACCCTGTCAAGTGTAATCTCTAAATGGGATTGTTGTAGTCTGGTACCCTGCCAAGTTTAATCTCTAAATGGGATTGCTGTAATCTGGTGCCCTGCCAAGCTTAATCTCTACAAATGAGATTGCTGTAGAATGGTACTCTAACAAGTTTAATCCCTAAATGGGATTGTTGTAGTCTGGTACTCTACCGAATTTCATCTCTTAATGGGATTGTTGTAGTCTGGTACCCTACCGAGTGTAATCTCTAAATGGGACTGTTGTAGTCTGGTACCCTACCGAGTTTAATCTCGAAATGTGACTGTGTTAGTCTGGTACCCTACCGAGTTTAATCGCAAATGGGAGTTGTACTCTGGTACACTACCAAGTTTATTCTCTTTTTCCTTTCAGTGTATATATATATGAATGTATGTTACAACTTGACTGCTATGTACGGTTTGTTGCGGGATGGCCCACCCCGACCCTCACAGACCTATTACGGGGTGATTAAATGGATCACTTTTCAGTGATTGAAATTTAAAAAAAAAGTTTATTCTCTTTATGGGATTGCTGAAGTCTGGTGCCCTGCCATGTTTAATCTCTAAAGGGGATTGTAATGGTCTGTTACACTACCAAATGGGATTGCTGTAGTCTAGTGCCCTGCCAAGTTTTGTCTCTAAATGGGAATGTTATAGTCAGGTACCCTACCAAATTTAAGCTCTAATCGGGATTTTTGTATTTAAGTGCCCTGCCAAGTTTAATTTCTAAATGGGATTGTTGTAGTCTGGTGCCCTGCCGAGTTTAATCTCTAAATGGGATTGTTGTAGTCTGGTGCCCTGCCAAGATTAATTTCTAAATGGGATTGCTGTAGTCTGGTGCCCTGCCATGTTTAATCTCTAAATGGGATTGTTATGGTCTGGTACCCTATCAAATGGGATTGTTGTAGTCTGGTGCCCTGCTAAGTTTAGTCTCTAAATGGGTATGTTATAGTCTGGTGCCCTGCCAAGTTTAATCTCTAAATGGGATTGTAGTATTCTGGTGCCCTGCCAAGTTTAATTTCTAAATGAGATTGTTGTTGTCTGGTGCCCTGCCAAGTTTAATCTCTAAATGGGATTACTGTGGTCTGGTGCCCTGTCAAGTTTAATCTCTAAATGGGATTATTGTAGTCTGGTACCCTACCAAGTTTAATCTCTAAATGGAATTGCTGTAGTCTGGTGCCCTGCCAAGTTTAATTTGTAAATGGGATTGCTGTAGTCTGTTGCCCTACCAAGTTTAATTTCTAAATGGGAACGTTGTAGTCTGGTACCCTGCCAAGTTTAATTTCTAAATGGGAATATTGTAGTCTGGTACCTACCCTTATGACAAAACCAAATGAATTTGGAAACGATGTCTGGCTAGGTCTGTTGTCATAAATGTAAAGTCGACAATGTTGTGTTTTATTTATTCAAATGAAAAAAAAAAATATATATATATTTTTTAAAATACAGATATCTGGGCTAGTATTTTATTCTAGGATATATAATTCTGGCAAACCATTTATATTTAACCCGGTACATATGAAATACTGTGACATTAACAACGCCTCTACAAAACTGTAAATTTAGTAAATATATATTATAAGAAAACAGCACAGTTATAATTGGTCTGATAATACATGGATTTAATACTGTATTGTGAATTGAAGTCTTTACTCTCAAATTATCTTGATAAAGGCAATTATTTTAAAGGCTCACCTCGACTTTTTTTTTAATTCAATCAATTATGAAAATTTAAATCTACATTCATAACAGTAGTTAGAAGTTAGTTTGGGGTCGTTTCTTTATCTCGAGAGATTTAAACGCGTAACTTTTCAATATTGGAGAAGTTAAAGTTAGTTTCATGTTGCATATCAAATCAAGAATATCAAACCAACTTTGAGCAGTCTGCCATATATAATGATAGTATTTAATTTCCTGATATAACAATGCCAAGTTTTGTAGATATTGACCAATTCCTGAATGTACAATATGACCAATACATTCCTGTTTTGTGCATGTCAAACACATTGACTGATTAGTACAGATCAATTCATGTATTTCACATACCAGCACATGTTAGTTTTGTATATACCAGTGCATGTCTGTTGTGTACAAACCACTACCTGCTTTCTTTGTACACACCAGTACATACCTCTTTTGTACATAACACTACATGCCTGTTTTGTACATACAAGTACATGCCTGTTGTGTACATACCAGTACATGTTTTCTTTGTACACACCAGTGAATGCCTGTTTTGTACATACCAGTACATGCCTGCTTGTACATACCAGTACATGTTTTTGTACATACAAGTACATGCCTACTTGTACATTTCAGTACATGCTTTCTTTGTACACATCAGTGCACGTCTGTTTTGTACATACCTGTACATGCCTGCGTGTACATACCAGTACATGCTTTCTTTGTACACACCAGGACATGTCTGTTTTGTATATACCAGAACATGCCTGTTTTGTACAAACCAGTACATGTTTTTATTGTATACACCAATACAGTCCTGTTTTGTATATACCAGTACATGCCTGTTTGGTACATACCAGTACATGCCTACTTTGTACATACCAGTACATGTCTGTTTGTACATACTAGTACATGCTTTCATTTTACATACCAGTACATGCCTGTTTTGCACATACCAGTGCATTCTTGTTTTGTACATACCAGTGCATGCATGTTTTGTACATACCAATACAGTCCTGTTTTGTACATGCCAGTACATGCCTGTTTTGTACATACTAGTACATGCTTTCTTTGTACATACCAATTCATGCCTACTTTGTACATACCAATAAATGCCTGTGTTTTACATACCAGTACGTGCTTGTTTTGTACACACCAGTTCATGCCTGTTTTGAACATACCAGTACATGCCGGCTTGTACATACCAGTACATGCTTTCTTTGTACAAACCAGGACATGTCTGTTTTGTATATACCAGTACATGCCTGTTTTGTACAAACCAGTACATGCCTGTTTTGTACAAACCAGTACATGCTTTTATTGTATACACCAGTACAGTCCTGTTTTGTACATACCAGTACATGCCTGTTTTGTACATATCAGTACATGCTTTCTATGTACACACCAGGAAATGTCTGTTTTGTACATACTAGTACATGCTTTCTTTGTACACAACAGTACAGTCCTGTTCTGTACATACCAGTACATGCCTGTATTGTACATACCAGCACATGCCTGTTTTGTACATACCAGGACATGCCTGTTTTGTACATATCGGTACATGCCTGTTTTGTACATACCAGTACATGCCTTTAAGTACATACCAGTACATGTCTTCTTTGTACATACTAGTACATGCCTGTTTTGTACATACCAGTACATTCCTACTTCGTACATGACAGTACATGCCTGTTTTGTACATACCAGTACATGCCTGTTTTGTATATACTGGTACATGCCTATTTGTGAATACTAGTAAATGCTTTCTTGTTACCACCAGGACATGTCTGTTTTGTACATACCAGTACATGCTTTCTTCGTACACAACCGACAGTCCTTTTCTGTACATACCAGTACATGCCTGTTTTGTACATACCAGTACATGCCTGTTTTGTACATATCGGTACATACCTATTTTGTACATACCAGTACATGCCTTTTAGTGCATACTAGTACATGTCTACTTTGTACATACTAGTTCATGCCTGTTTTGTACATAACAGTACATTCCTACTTCATACATACCAGTACATGTCTGTTTTGTACATACAAGTACATGCCTGTTTTGTATATACTGGTACATGCCTATTTGTACATACCAGTACATGCCTACTTTGTACATACCAATCAATGCTTGTTTTTCACATACCAGTACATGCCTACTTTGAATATAGCAGTACATGCCTGTTTTGTACATACCAACACATGCCTGTTTTGTACATACAAGGACATACATGTATTGTACATATCAGTGCACATACCGGTATGTAACCATTTGTGCATGTTGTTTCATATCGGTTTCTTACATATTATAATTATGTCAGTGTTGAACATTAAAGAACATGTCAGTGTTGTACTATAAATTATTTATACACATAACAATACAATATGGATTTTTATTGCACGAGCCTATGTTGTGAAAATATATATCGGCTAAGATGCCGAGTGCAATACATGGTTTCTCCACAACATGAACATATACAATCAAAAATTCATGTTGTACAGTTACAATGTAACTGTGTAATTACCTCCTATCTTGTACTTTTGTTCTTATATAAACAATACAACATAAAACTAACAGTAGCAACATGCTAGGTTTGAAATGTTTCATTTTAATGAACAGGTTATACAATAAGATAATTCTTTCTGGCAAGGTGTTTTAGAAGAATAGGTTTCTTCTGACTATATGTTCTTGATAAAAACTACTAACCATGTACCTTAGTGAGTTATTTTGTTTTTTTCCTCAACGGATGGCAGCAGAATAGTCTTAGCATATGTTATGCTTGCAATACATACCCAAGTCAGTGCGAGTTGTCATGGCTTAATGTCCAATATGAAAAAGTATTGATTTTCGAAACGTGATGTTGTAACGTCTAATACGAAAAAATATTTATTTTTGGGTGCCTACACGGCATACTTGGAAAAGCCTGTTTTTAAACTTTTGGTATATGCTTGTTTTGTACATTAATGTGTTAATTCCAACAAATACAAATCCTGTATAATACTGATATGTGTTAATCTTGTTCAATACTGATACATGTATGTACTAGATTTGTACAATTCTGTTATGTACTAGATTTGTACAATACTGTTATGAGCTACAATACTGTTATGTATTAGATTTGTGCAATACTGTTATGTACTAGATTTGTACAATACTGATATGTACTAGTTCTGTACAATACTGTTATATACTAGTTCTTTAAAATACTGTCATTTACTAGATTTGTACAATACTGATATGTACTAGTTCTGTACAATCCTGTTATGTCTTAGATTTGTACAACACTGCTATGTACTAAATGTGTACAATACTAATATGTACTAATTCTGTACAATACTGTTATGTACTAGATGTGTACAAAACTGTTATGTACTAGATTTGTACTAATTGTGTTATGAGCTACAATACTGTTATGTATTAGATTTGTGCAATACTGTTATGTACTAGATTTGTACAATACTGATATGTACTAGTTCTGTACAATACTGTTATATACTAGTTCTTTACAATACTGTCATTTACTAGATTTGTACAATACTGATATGTACTAGTTCTGTACAATACTGTTATGTCTTAGATTTGTACAACACTGCTATGTACTAGATTTGTACAATACTAATATGTACTAATTCTGTACAATACTGTTATGTACTAGATTTGTACAATACTGTTATATACTAGATTTGTACAATACTGATATGTAGTAATTCTGTACAATACTGTTATGTTTAATTCTGTACAATACCGATAAGTACTAGATGTGTACAATACTGATATTTACTAGTTCTGTACAATACTGTTATATACTAGATTTGTACAATACTGATATGTAGTTATTCTGTACAATACTGATATGTAGACATTTTGTACAATACTGTTTATGTACCAATTCTGTACAATACTGTTATGTACTAGATTTGTACAATACTGATATGTACTAATTCTGTACAATACTGTTATATACTAAATTTGTACAATACCGATATGTACCAATTCTGTACAATAATGATATGTACTAATTCTATACAATACTGATATGTATCAATTCTGTACAATACTGACATGTACTACATTTGTACAATACTGATATGTACTAATTCTGTACAATATTGTTATGTCCTAGATTTGTACAATACTGATATGCACTAGTTCTGTACAATACTGATATGTACTAGTTCTGTACAATACTGTTATGTATTAGATTTGTACAATACTGTTATGTACTAGGATTTGTACAATACTGTAATGTACTAGATTTGTACAATACTGATATGTTCCACTTCTGTACAGTACTGTTATGTAATAGATTTGTACAATACAGTCATGTACTAGTTCTGTACAATACTGTACTGTACTAGATTTGTACAATACTGGTATGTACTAGTTCTGTACAATACTGTTATGTACTAGATTTGTACAATACTGTTATGTTCTAGATTTGTACAATACTGTTATGTACTAGATTTGTACAATACTGATATGTAGTGATTCTGTACAATACTGTTATGTGCTAGTTTTGTACAATATTGATATGTACTAATTCTGTACAATACTAATATGTACTAGTTTTTTATAATACAGATCTGTACTAGTTTTGTATAATACAGATATGTACTAGTTTTGTATAATACAGATATGTAGTATTTCTGTACACTACTGATTTGTTCTAGTTTTGTACAATACTGATATGTACTAGTTTTGTTTAATACAGATATGTAATAGATTTGTACAATACTGATATGTATTAGATTTGTACATTACTGATTTGTACTAGTTCTTTACAATAGTGTTATGTACTACATTTGTACAATACTGTTATGTACAAGTACAATACTGATATGTACTTAATCTGTACAATACTGATATGTACTAGTTTTGTATAATACCGATATGTATTCATTCTGTACAATACTGATATGTACTAAATTTGTACAATACTGATATGTACAAGTTTTGTATAATACTAATATGTACTAATTCTGTACAATACAGATATGTACTAGTTGTGAACAATACCGATATGTACAAGTTTTGTATAATACTGATATGTACTAATTCTGTACAATACTGATATGTACTAGTTTTGTATAATACTGATATGTACTAATTCTGATCAATACTGATATGTACTTAATGTGTACAATACTGATATGTTCTAGTTTTGTATAATACAGATATGTACTAATTTTGTAAATTACTGATATATGTTAGTTTTGTACAATACTGAGATAAACTGGTTTTGTATAATACAGATATGTACTAGTTTTGTACAATACTGATATGCACTTGTTTTGTGCAATACTGATATGTACTAGTTCTGTGCAATACTGATATGTACTTGTTTTGTACAATACTGATATGTACTTGTTTTGTGCAATACTGATATGTACTAGTTCTGTGCAATACTGTTATGTGCTAGTTTTGTACAATATTGATATGTACTAATTCTGTACAATACTAATATGTACTAGTTTTTTATAATACAGATCTGTACTAGTTTTGTATAATACAGATATGTACTAGTTTTGTATAATACAGATATGTAGTATTTCTGTACACTACTGATTTGTTCTAGTTTTGTACAATACTGATATGTACTAGTTTTGTTTAATACAGATATGTAATAGATTTGTACAATACTGATATGTATTAGATTTGTACATTACTGATTTGTACTAGTTCTTTACAATAGTGTTATGTACTACATTTGTACAATACTGTTATGTACAAGTACAATACTGATATGTACTAAATCTGTACAATACTGATATGTACTAGTTTTGTATAATACCGATATGTATTCATTCTGTACAATACTGATATGTACTAAATTTGTACAATACTGATATGTACAAGTTTTGTATAATACTAATATGTACTAATTCTGTACAATACAGATATGTACTAGTTGTGAACAATACCGATATGTACAAGTTTTGTATAATACTGATATGTACTAATTCTGTACAATACTGATATGTACTAGTTTTGTATAATACTGATATGTACTAATTCTGATCAATACTGATATGTACTTAATGTGTACAATACTGATATGTTCTAGTTTTGTATAATACAGATATGTACTAATTTTGTAAATTACTGATATATGTTAGTTTTGTACAATACTGAGATAAACTGGTTTTGTATAATACAGATATGTACTAGTTTTGTACAATACTGATATGCACTTGTTTTGTGCAATACTGATATGTACTAGTTCTGTGCAATACTGATATGTACTTGTTTTGTACAATACTGATATGTACTTGTTTTGTGCAATACTGATATGTACTAGTTCTGTGCAATACTGATATGTACTAGTTTTGTACAATACAGATATGTACTAGTTTTGTATAATACAGATATGTACTAGTTTTGTATAATACTGATATGAACTAGTTTTGTACAATACTTATATGTACTAGTTTTGTATAATACTGATATGTACTAGTTTTTTATAATACTGATTTGTACTTGTTTTGTACAATACTGATATATACTAGTTTTGTATAATACAGATATGTACTACTTTTGTACAATACTGTTATGTACTAGTTTTGTACAATACTAATATGTACAAGTTTTGTATAATACTGATATTGATATATTTATTTCGTATCATTAACTTGTATATGTTTAATAGTTTTTATAATGTTGGTATTTGCAGGATTTGTATATATGTTGCCAAGTGAATGACGTTTTTTACATAATAACATGAATTTTGATAGCATTCCATACAAAAACACAGTTGCCTGTTCCACATGTCATTAAAATGCCTCTTTACGTTGTAATTGTACTTTATTTTAAAAATAATCTTTAATGCAGATCTAATTGGTTTATGAATTACTGATTTAAGTTTTTTGTTGTTGTTTTTTTTTTTGCATTCATACATGTTTGAACAACAATTTATGTGTTTGTACACAATTTTATCATAGGTGAACAGTTTGGTAACATAGATTAAGTATTATTTTACGGAAAAAAAAAATGAATTAAAAATTATTATGAATAGTATACACGTTTTGTGCAAGAACCAAATCACTGTTTAATAATTATATTTCATACGAGTCCCATATGAAGAATTTTATTTATATGAGTTTATAATTCATACAAGACTAAATTCATATCAAAAAGATATGATAAAAATAGTCCAGTAACACCGATTTGATGCTTATTTTATGGTTTCCAGTACAAAAATCATAATGCATATAGGACACAAATTGGAAAACTGTGCATAAAATATGTTAGGAAAAAAATTTCAATGACCGCTTCTGTTTATGAATATGATGTTTTATTTGTCATCACCGATTGGATTATCCTTTACATACAAGTATGTTAATATTCGATATTGTTTTATTTGTAAGCTATTGTTGTAATGTAACAGTTTTGTTGCCAAATCATTATAAGTTAATTTTAATAAATCAATTGTGTATTTATTTAACAAATGTGCACGACATGGTTTAAACTGACATTCTATGTATATGCATGTATAGTTATGTCTGTTTCAAAAGGTCCAACTGAGTTTATAATGTTTAGTAGTATTCCAATTTTAACAAAGAATTAAACATTTCTTTGCACTATTTGGTCCATTTTCTTTTTTACACACCAGAATTAGTGCCACATGAAAGGTGATTTCAGTTACAGATTCCCTGTGTGACAATCCACTTTATAAACTTGGTTATATTCAGATTGTATATTGAGTCAAGGTTTGTTCATTGAAAGGCCAAAATTTTTCTGCCAGGGCAGAGAATTATGTAGGGAGTGGCTGATGTACAACAGCTGTTTTATTTACCTGTCAGTAACTGTTATGGTACAGTGTTCAAAAAAACATCATTACTTGGCTGCTGAAATAAGTATGTATAAACAGGAATGAATGAATGAATGAGGTTTTACGGTGTACAGACACATGATAGGTTATTCGACGCCAACAGGAAGGAAGATTCCAGGTTCACTCTTCATGTACAAAAACAATAAATTAACATACAGATTAAAAAGAAGCATCAACAAATGAATATGCAGAGTGAACCTAGACCTTGATACCTACAGAACTACAGAGTTTCAGCAAATTCTATCGTATTACACAAATTGTCACTTGCTACAACATGCATGAGCCACAGTGATCCTATTCTTGCCATCACTCATATGGCTTGCTGGAACCACACAGTGGTTGGTAATGAAATTATCCTTATGAACATGACAAAAAATGATAAAATGAACACGACACCCATTTGGAGCATTCCTACCCCTCTGCAGAGATTGACAGTGATTCTATTCTTAGCTGGAACCACACAGGCTATGTATAAACACAGAGTTCTCTAATTTGAATCATATATAGAATTATATAAAACATGCCTCAGTGCCATTTTACGGCTTATATATCATAGTTGGGGCTTTAAGTATGGATTGGTGTTAACAATATTACAAATAATAGCCAGAGTTTAAGTTATAGACTTATAATACCCTTTATAAATAACTTATATAATAAACAGTTTTGTAGCATTGCAATCATGTAATATTTTATTAATTAAAATACAAATTATATTAATTATAAGTTATTAAATGTAACATGCACATTTTATTAATACAATCAAACCTGTCTTAAGTAGTCATTGAAGGTAATGAGCAAAATTACCCCTAAAGGCAGGTGGCTGCCTAATACAGGGTGATTTAAAACTAAAATGATAAAAATGGTAAATGATAAGAAAACGTGTCTGTTTAAGATAAGTGGTTGCTAATAGAAGTGGCCACTAACATGGCTGTATATTTCCATTGATTTAAGTAATACATTTTAATTGATTTAAGTACTTGTATAATATTTTAAAATAATTGTTCAGAATTTACTGAATCAGTATTTAATAAATTCCAAAATATTTCTCTCAAAAAAAAATTAATATGCAATATAAACCTAGAACCTTGATACCTGCACAGAGTTTCTGCAAATTCTACCCAATACCCACACAGGGATTGTAATGTAACCACAATAATGGACATGATAAACAAAAATACAGTCTTGTCTGATGAATTGCTGTTACTAATCAGAGTTTTAAAAGCTGGATAAAAAGGACAGTGTGATAAAGGTCAAACATCAAATTTTTTGTATTTCTTTCTAATTCATAACAGCATATGTAAAGTTGTTTTTAAATTTTGAACAAAACAACACCCACATGGTAGACGAGAGTTTATCTAATTTTGAAATCATTATAAGAATCTCAACAAAGCTATAAAGTGTCAGAATGATTCCCTCAGGAGTTGGATCTAATTTATATATTCAGCTGAAGTTTCTCACGATATTGGGTTTATAATGAGAAGTGAATATAGGATGCATGTGTGGGTGTGCTTATTATCCTTCAGTAGGTTCCATTTATACCACACAAGAATATCATATCTATTGATTTCCTCCGAGTGATAAAAATACATACTCCGGATAACCACAATATTCATGTGTGCTTTGTTGTCAATTCTGATATCATAATTAACACAACATATGAGGGCTGTTCGATATGTAATGTGTATTTCTGTTATCTTACAAAGAACCAAATGAAATTATTAAATAAACTTTACATCCCTTCAAAGTATTCCCCTAGGTTGGGAATACATAACTTAAACATGCAAATCAACTTTTGAAATGCATCACTATAAGCGGATTTGGGTATACCCTTGATGAAATGGCTTACAGCAGAGCCAAGAGCTTGTGCTATCGATGCCCTGACAACTAGGTTCTCAACTTTTGGAAAAAGGAAGAAATTGCAGAGAGCTAGATAGGAAGTAGGGGGTTATCACCACCAATGTTTATGCTGGGACAATTTCACCACCAATGTTTATACTTGGACAATTTCACAACCAATGTTTATGCTGGAACAATTTCAATTCAACTAATATTTGTGTACACATTTTGATTTTTTTTTTATCTTTGAAAGTTACATCAAATTTTAATATTACTCATGAGATATGAAAATGCAATACAGGAAAACAAAGATATGATATGAAAACGCAACACAAGAAGAGATATAAAAACGCAACACAGGAAGAGATATGAGAACGCAACACAGCAAGAGATATGAAAATGCAACACAGGAAGAGATATGAAAATGCAACACAGGAAGAGATATGAAAATGCAACACATGAAGAGATATGAAAATGCATCACAGGAAGAGATATGAGAACGCAACACAGGAAGAGATATGAAAATGCAACACAGGAAGAGATATGAAAATGCAACACAGGAAGAGATATGAAAATGCAACACAGGAAGAGATATGAAAACAGGCAACATTATAATTGTGTCTAGTTTCTGCATATAATATTTTAACTGAGCATTTTAAAATTGCAAATGTAGAGGTATAGATATGGTTAGATAATGTTCAACATTTAAGAGATTTAAAGTTTTCGTCATGGGTAAAATAAAATCACAAGACCCATTCAAAACATAACAACATACGTCTAATCTATTTTAGTGTAACCAAAGTGTGTAGGTCTAGTTAGGAAATCTCTTATCCATATTATAATAGATATATCAGAATACAGAGTTCATGCCAATGTTAAATATTGACAAACCTCACATACTGCTTTAAAAACTAAATCATGCGCATTGTGATGTTTAAAAGGAACTTATTCAGACAGAATAAATTATCTAATAAGTCTAGTTCCAGAATTTATTCCAGATTTATATGTATCTATTGTGAAAATTTATTTATAAATGAGAAACTAGAGGTGCTTTTAGGCATGTAGTGGTTATAATGTAAAACAAGGTGGTTACAACAGAAGACAGACAAAGATCAACAGAAAGTGATAAAAAAATTCTCATTAGTTTTCAGGTGAATTTATAATTCAGATATATATCTAAAAATAAGGTCAAACTGGTGCCAATACAGTGGTCATAAAAAACTATTTTGCCACTATGGTGAAACTGCTAATGGCGTAAGCCCAGCATTGATTTTTGTTCTTCATTCTATAGTAAATAAAGTCGTTCATAGAGAGACCCAAATGAAAGAAGTGAAACTTACATTTTATTGTTTGTCAATCTCTGCATTTTATTGTTTGTCAATCTCTGCATTACCAAAATATGATGAGAAAAGTAGGGGCCATGAATCATCCAAGATATTTGTTTTCTGTTCAGCGTGTAAACTATTGACAACGTGAAAGTAGACTTCCGAAATTGTGCATTCATACCCCAAATTCCAAGCATGAATTTTTTTTCTAAATTCACAATTCAAACATGAAAATGCTTTCAAAAAGATCAACACCAATAATGCCATACAAATAAAAAAGAGCAATACAATAAGGAAAATGCATTTTTAAAGAAGAAGAAACAAGGATTATTTATAACCACCATTATGTGATTACCCCACAGATGTACTTCCTGTTTCTAATGGTGGTACTATATCTTAGGAAGAAATAATAATAATAGAAAGTTTATTAACAAGAATATTTAATATCACTTAAATCTTACATTACCACATGTTGTATGAGATAATAAATGTATAGGCCTGTATTTACACAAAATTGATTGGTATCTTACTGGCAGTCAGACAAACAATGAGAGCTGCACTTAAAATGTATAATCAGTCATGGGCACATTTACATATATAGTCATTTTGCTGATCAGGACATCAGTGGTACAGAATTATGTCAATTCAAAGTTTATCTGCCATGTTAATACAAGGGAGTTAATTCATTATAGAAGACCAGACTAAATGGGTACCCATAATCACCACCAGATCCTATAAGAAACTCTAAACTTATTCTAATGTTCCCATCCTAATTAGTTGAATCATAATGGTGAATGCACTTATTGCTGATTTTAATCCATAGCTATAACATCTGTTTAAGATATGACAGTCCATAACTATAACAGCTGTTTCTGTTGTGTCACAGCTGTTTCTGTTGTGTCAGTCCATAACTATAACAGCTGTTTCTGATGTGTCAGTCCATAAATATAACAGATGTTTCTGATGTGTCAGTCCATAACTATAACAGCTGTTTCTGATGTGTCAATCCATAACTATGACAGCTGTTTCTGATGTTTCAGTCCATAACTATAACAGATGTTTCTGATGTGTCAGTCCATAAATATAACAGATGTTTCTGATGTGTCAGTCCATAACTATAACAGCTGTTTCTGATGTGTCAGTCCATAACTATGACAGCTGTTTCTGATGTGTCAGACCATAACTATAAAAGCTGTTTCTGATGTTTCAGTCCATAACTATGACAACTGTTTCTGATGTGTCAGTCCATAACTATGACAGCTGTTTCTGATGTCAGTCCATAACTATAACAGCTGTTTATATGTCAGTCCATAACTATAACAGCTGTTTATATGTCAGTCCATAACTATGACAGCTGTTTATATGTCTGTCCATAACTATAACAACTGTTTCTGTGTCAGTCCATAACTATAACAGCTGTTTCTGATGTGTCAATCTATAACATCTATTTATATCTCAGTCCATAACTATAACAGCTGTTTACTATGTCAGTCCATAACTATGACAGCTGTTTATATGTCAGTCCATAACTATAACAGCTGTTTCTGATATGTCAGTCCATAACTATGACAGCTGTTTATATGTCAGTCCATAATTATAACAGCTGTTTCTGTGTCAGTCCATAACTACAGACCGTAATCCGTTCAAGTACACCAAAAATGCATTTCAATTGCGTTCGTTTTGCATGTCAAACGCGTTTGTTTTGCGTTTGAAATGCATTTTAGTTTTGTTAATGGTTTGCATTTTTTTATGATAAACGTTAGAGAAAATACGAAAATGCAGTTCAAAACGATAGTGAACGCATTTTAACCTGCGTTTGCGTTCGAATCGTTTAGCATGTATCGTTTACCGTGTATCTTTTACCATTTAACATTTACATGACATGTTCACCAATCGCATCATCTCTAGTTGTCCAATTGAAACACCGCAGTAGAATAAATAATAAGAACTAGATATTTAAAGAAATCGCCGGGTTTTATATGATAATATATTAAAATAATATTGATTAAAATCTTTCTGAAATATTGATTAAAATCATTCTGAAATATTTCTAACTAAGCCATTCTATGTTAGATAATGGTCTACCATATAGTTGATGATTTGTAGCGTGACAGCAGATTAATGTTACATAAAACTCAATCATTGAAATTTAATACACATGGTACGGGGCATGTCAATTTCATCAGATAAACACGTTACGGTCACGTAATCATTAGATTGGCCAAACATTGCCAGACTGGTTTACACTAACGTTAATATTACGGTATCGAAAAAGTATATAGTAAATAAATGTGAACCAGTCCGTGTTTTTTTATATCTGCAGTGGTGTATAATCTGCTATTATGCAAGAAACAGAGTATAGACGCCTCAGCAAGTATTTATTTCATTTACAGGAATAATGCATTATTTATAGGTATTTTTTCCAATTTTAATTCCAGTTATGAATTTCAATAGATTGTCATGTTAAACAAATATAACAATTCATTAAACAAAATAATTTATATAATCCGCAAAGATAAATATATTTACAAATACAAATGCCTTAATTTATGTAGCGAGCGCACACACTTTATGTCTATTACTCCGACACAATTTATTTTTGACCTCGTGGCAACGTGCAATGTCGTCACTCTGATAGTTTCTTGCGTCATTTAATGTCGCGTTTTATTTCACGTTTCCATAAAAAAAGATGCCTTTAAGGGTAAAAGTTTTATGTCTTGTGGCATGGCTTCTAAAATCGCTGGTACATGTACTACCAGTCTGACGCTTTCAAGGACTTTTATGTACATTACACCGATAGAATTCCTCTGATATCCTTCCATCAAAAATTTCCAAGATACCCACTTTAGTGAATAAAATGTTTGTTTCTCTGGTGACATCATCGGACATTGGCACAAGGTGATGGTGAAAGGGACAGCGTGTTCATTCTGTACACAAATTTAGGTATGTGTAGTTATTTATAACTCTATCAGCTTAATAGTAATCTTTTTTTAACAAATGCCTATATTGAAAACAAATATTTTGGAAGACACCCAGTAACAAACGTGTGTTTGTTATATATATATGAACTATTTTTATATACAATTTTGGAAAAGCCCTAAGGGTTTTTGGTGTAACAAACAGATTTTCTAAAATTGCGTGAAAAATGTTCCTGATTGGCAATCATATAACAGAACAGCAACATAAATCGGTGTTCAGATAATTAAATCAGTTAATTGGGGTAGTTGTGTAAACAGGTCATGCGTCATCTGATTGTTTTATCATACTTTTACAAGTAAAGAAACGATGCCCGAGGCAATGTTTTTCACGGGTAATTCGGGATTAAAACTTATAACAAAGAAATTAAATTAAAGTTACAGGTATAGCAATTTAAAGATTTTAAATGACAAAGAGAGCAATCATTTCGTTTAACTTATTTATTTCATTGTCAATATAACTACGACAATATTAGAGGATATCCGAATCTTTATTATTTGATGCGTTTAAGTTTGCATTATCGTTTTGTATCGTTGGTGGATCGTTCGCCCTGTTGCGTCCGTGTACCGTTTCGTTTATCGTTTCGTGTATCGTTTCGTTTATCGTTTCGTTTATAGTTTCGTTTGCATTTTTAGTCTGTTTCTATATCGTTTAAAACGTGTTTGATATTCGTTTCGTTTGCGTCTGTTTGGTGTACTTGAACGGATTACGGTCTGTACAACAGCTGTTTCTGATGTGTCAATCTATAACAGTTATTTATATGTCAGTCCATAACTATAACAGCTGTTTATATGTCATACCATAACTATAACAGCTGTTTCTGATGTGTCAGTTCATAACCAAGACAGTTGTTTATATGTCAGTCCATAACTATAACAGCTGTTTCTGATGTGTCAGTTCATAACCAAGACAGTTGTTTATATGTCAGTCCATAACTATAACAACTGTTTCTGATGTGTCAGTTCATAACCAAGACAGTTGTTTATATGTCAGTCCATAGCTATAACAGCTGTTTCTGATGTATCAGTCCATAACTATGACAGCTGTTTCTGATGTGTCAGTCCATAACTATAAAAGCTGTTTCTGATCTTTGTTCCTCTTCCTGTTCAATTTATTGGAATGATGGTTTACTGGTTGTGTATACACTGCAGTTTCTGATGAGTCAATTGACGATATTATGACAGCTATTCAAGACATAAGCTTGACAGTTGTTTTTTTCTAATACACCAGTCCAAAACTGACAGCTGTATCTGATGTGCCAGTCTATAACACTGACAGCTGTATCTGATGTGCCAGTCTATAACACTGACAGCTGTATCTGATGTGCCAGTCTATAACACTGACAGCTGTATCTGATGTGCTAGTCTATAACACTGACAGCTGTATCTGATGTGCCAGTCTATAACACTGACAGCTGTATCTGATGTGCCAGTTTATAACACTGACAGCTGTATCAGAAGCTTTATCAACCACTTCAGAAGCTGTTTCTCACGTTCCAAACCAGAGCAATGAAATAATGGTTAAAATATTCACTGTCCAGATTCAGTCTTTACCACTGACAGCTGCTTGTAATGATTAAAAGTTGTCAAAATTATTCACAGTTAGTTCCAGTCACAAATCCCAAGCTCCTCAAGCTTTATGTATGTAGATACTGCAGTAAGAAGAAGTCAAATAACTCAGTGTTGGTTTCCATAAACAATTCTTGAAACTGCATATAACAACTGTGTTGAATATCTCCAAACTGCACATTTCTACACAAATTACATTTAAGACCTAATATGCAAGTAATCCGACCAGGTGTTACCAGCACTGTACATGATCACCAAGGTTTTGCACCATAAATAAAACTGTAGAAGACTGTGGCTCGTATCAGGTCAGGAATTCCACCAAGACAGTAGACCAAGTCCGGGTTCGCTGATGGACCCCTGAAATGCAAGTTGATATGTGTTAAATACACACCAATCACTCCTTAAATCTGTCAGACACACATGGTAATAAAATTGCTAGTTTTTCTTTTAACAATTGTCACTGTCATTTTAAAGATATTAGTCAAATTAAGATTAAATTCAAGCAAGAAAATTTATAGTATATTTTGTAGTGCTACATTATGGGAGTGCTAACATGTTACAGTATCCTACATTTACTAATGGTAGACTAATCCATATGGGCAAATTACATGGTATGCTATTTTAACTAACTGTAGACCAGTCCATACGGCCACCTGACATTGTATACTTCCATTGCTAACATTAGACCAGTCCATACAGCCACCTGACATTGTATAATTCCATTGCTAACATTAGACCAGTCCATACGGCCACCTGACATGATATATATGCTACATTTACTATTATATTGGCAGACCAGTCTGAACAACCAGATGTCAAGATATGGTACATTTATTAACTGTAGAACAGTTCATATGGCTACATGACATTGCATACTTCCATTACTAACTGTCCGTCCAGTCCATATGGTCACATGACATGATGCGCTATATTTACTATTGGTAGACCTATCCAAACGACTACATGACAAGATATGCTAACTGTAGACCAGTCCATACAGCCACATGACATTGTGTACTTTCATTACTTATGTCGAACCATTCATATGGCCAAATGACAAGGTATGCTATATTAATAACTGTAGACCAGTCCATATGACATTGTATACTTCCATTACTAACATTAGATCAGTCCCTATGGCCACATGACATGATGTTTAGTCTGTAGTACAGACCCAGCTCTCCCGACTGGGTCCATTAAATAGCAATGTTGGGAAAGCCATTTTTGTTATCGTTTTTTGTTTTGTTTTTTTGTGAGTTTTTTTTTTGAAAGAATGTAATATTATTATCATTAAATAAAAGATTTTTTTAAAAGGACTACATGCTTATGACCCTTTTGCATGGTTACCTAAAGGTAGAATACAGTTAAGTGTAATTTTCTAATATTGACCTGACAACGGTCCTTTATGATACAACATTAATACTGAAGTTTGCTTTTAATAAGTCTCATGGTATCAGTGACAGTGTCATGAACAGATGACAACTGACAATATTTACATTCGTGATGTAACTTCCTTATTGACCTATATAGAATTTCCCCATGAACGGTCTCTTTTAGCTTAGGGCATAACTCTGTCAAGGGAAGTTTACGGCGTTACTATGTAATATCAAGTTATAATTACTGTGACAGTCCACGGAGATTTTTTCGCGTCAGGCTCACTGATTTCTGCGTCTTTGTTAGAGCTGTCAGGTCCTACAGGAGTGGTGTCCACATACACTTCATCAACGACACGGAATCTGTAATACAACAATTATATTGGCTTGCAACATGTCAACAGCACAGCAAATATACATACAATCCAACCATGCTATTGGAATGTAAATGATATACCAATTACAATTAAAACTCCAATACAATATATTAACCATAAGAGAGTTTCACTAATAAAAGAAATATACAATTATAGTTTCTTGTAATCTATTAAATCCAGGGCTTGAACTACAATACAAATATTTACTTAACCAATGTAGAATGTTACCTGATTTCCTTGCCAAAGTCCATAAAGAGATTCTGTTTACCTGATTTCCTCTCCAGTGTTCACAAAGAGATTGTGTTTACCTGATGATTTCCTCTCCAAAGTCTATAAAGAGATTCTGTTTACCTGATTTCCTCTCCAGTGTCCACAAAGAGATTGTGTTTACCTGATGATTTCCTCTCCAAAGTCTATAAAGAGATTCTGTTTACCTGATTTCCTCTCCAGTGTCCATAAAGAGATTGTGTTTACCTGATGATTTCCTCGCCAAAGTCCATAAAGAGATTCTGTTTACCTGATTTCCTCTCCAGTGTCCACAAAGAGATTGTGTTTACCTGATGATTTCCTCGCCAAAGTCCATAAAGAGATTGTGTTTACCTGATGATTTCCTCGCCAATGTCCATAAAGAGATTCTGTTTACCTGATGATTTCCTTTACAATGTCAATAAATAGATCGTGTTTACCTGATTTCCTCTCAAATGTCTACGAATAGATTGTGTTTACATGATTTCCTCTCCAATGTCCATAAATAGATTGTGTTTACATGATTTCCCTCCAATGTCCACAAACAGATTGTGTTTACATGATTTCCTCTCCAATGTCAACAAATAGATCCTGTTTACCTGATAGCCTCTCCAATGTTCATTAAGAGATCTCATGTGTACCTGATTTCATCTCCAATGTCCATAAATAGATTGTGTTTACATGATTTCCTCTCCAATGTCCACAAATAGATCATGTTTACCTGATTTCCTCTCTGATATCCATAAAGAGATCGTGTTTACCTGATTTCCTCTCCAATATCCATAAAATGATCGTGTTTACCTGATTCCCACTCTAATATTCATTAAAAGATCTTGTGTATACCTGATTTCCTCTCCAAAGTCCATTAAGATATCCTGTTTACTCGATTTCCTCTCCGATGTCCATAAGGAGATCGTGTTTACCCAATTTCCTCTCCGATGTCCATAAAGAGAGCGTGTTTACCTGATTTCCTCTCCGATGTTTATTAAGAGATCTCATGTTTACCTGATTTCCTCTCCAATGTCCATATATAGATTGTGTTTACATGATTTCCTCTCCGATGTCCACAAATAGATCATGTTTACCTGATTTCCTCTCCGATGTCCATAAAGAGATCGTATTTATCTGATTTCCTCTCCGATGTCCATAAAAAGATCGTGTATACCCGATTTCCTCTCCGATGTCCATAAAGAGAGCGTGTTTACCTGATTTCCACTCGATGTCCATAAAGAGAGCGTGTTTACCTGATTTCCTCTCCAATGTCCATAAAGAAATCATGTTTACCTGATTCCCACTCCAATATTCATTAAAAAATCTCATGTGTACCAGATTTCCTCTCCAATGTCCACAAATAGATTGTGTTTACCTGATTTCCTCTACAATGTCCATAAATAGATCGTGTTTACATGATTCCCACTCCAATATTCATTAAAAAATCTCATGTGTACCAGATTTCCTCTCCAATGTCCACAAATAGATTGTGTTTACCTGATTTCCTCTACAATGTCCACAAATAGATCGTGTTTACCTGATTTCCTCTCCAATGTCCACAAATAGATCGTGTTTACATGATTTCCTCTCCAATGTCCATAAATAGATTGTGTTTACATGATTTCCCCTACAATGTCCACAAACAGATTTTGTTTACATGATTTCCTCTCCAATGTCCACAAATAAATCCTGTCTACCTGATTTCCTCTCCAATGTTCATTAAGAGATCTCATTTTTACCTGATTTCCTCTCCAATGTCCATAAATAGATTGTGTTTACATGATTTCCTCTCCAATGTCCACAAATAGATCATGTTTACCTGATTTCCTCTCCAATGTCCATAAAGAGAGTGCGTTTACCCGATTTCCTCTCTGATGTCCATAAAGAGATTGTGTTTACCTGATTTCCTCTCCAATGTCCATTAAGAGATCGTGTTTACCTGATTTCCTCTCCAATGTCCATAAAGAGAGTGTGTTTACCTGATTTCCTCTCCGATGTCCTTAAAGAGAGAGTGTTTACCTGATTTCCTCTCCGATGTCCATAAAGAGAGTGTGTTTACCTGATTTCCTCTCCAATGTCCATAAAGAGAGTGTGTTTACCTGATTTCCTCTCCGATGTCCTTGTGTTTACCTGATTTCCTCTCCAATGTCCATAAAGAGAGAGTGTTTACCTGATTTTCCTCTCTGATGTCCATAAAGTGATCGTGTTTACCCGATTTCCTCTCCGATGTCCATTAAGAGATCGTGTTTACCCGATTTCCTCTCCAATGTCCATAAAGAGAGTGCATTTAACTGATTTCCTCTCTAATGTCCATAAAGAGATCGTGTTTACCCGATTTCCTCTCCAATGTCCATAAAGAGAGAGTGTTTACCCGATTTCCTCTCCAATGTCCATAAAGAGAGTGTGTTTACCCGATTTCCTCTCCGATGTCCATAAAGAGATCGTGTATACCTGATTTCCTCTCCAATGTCCATAAAGAGAGAGTGTTTACACGATTTCCTCTCCAATGTCCATAAAGAGAGTGCGTTTAACTGATTTCCTCTCTGATGTCCATAAAGAGATCGTGTTTACCTGATTTCATCTCCAATGTCCATTAAGAGATCGTGTTTACCTGATTTCCTCTCCAATGTCCATAAAGAGAGTGTGTTTACCTGATTTCCTCTCCGATGTCCTTAAAGAGAGAGTGTTTACCTGATTTTCCTCTCTGATGTCCATAAAGTGATCATGTTTACCCGATTTCCTCTCCGATGTCCATAAAGAGATCGTGTTTACCCGATTTCCTCTCCAATGTTCATAAAGAGAGTGCGTTTAACTGATTTCCTCTCTGATGTCCATAAAGAGATCGTGTTTACACGATTTCCTCTCCAATGTCCATTAAGAGATCGTGTTTACCTGATTTCCTCTCCAATGTCCATAAAAAGAGTGTGTTTACCTGATTTCCTCTCCAATGTCCTAAAAGAGAGCGTGTTTACCTGATTTCCTCTCCGATGTCCATAAAGAGATCGTGTTTACCCGATTTCCTCTCCAATGTCCATAAAGAGAGTGCGTTAAACTGATTTCCTCTCTGATGTCCATAAAGAGATCGTGTTTACCTGATTTCCTCTCCAATGTCCATAAAGAGAGTGCGTTTAACTGATTTCCTCTCTGATGTCCATAAAGAGATCGTGTTTACCCGATTTCCTCTCCAATGTCCATAAAGAGAGAGTGTTTACCTGATTTCCTCTCCAATGTCCATAAAGAGAGTGTGTTTACCTGATTTCCTCTCCGATGTCCATAAAGAGATCGTGTATACCTGATTTCCTCTCCAATGTCCATAAAGAGAGAGTGTTTACACGATTTCCTCTCCAATGTCCATAAAGAGAGTGCGTTTAACTGATTTCCTCTCTGATGTCCATAAAGAGATCGTGTTTACCTGATTTCATCTCCAATGTCCATTAAGAGATCGTGTTTACCTGATTTCCTCTCCAATGTCCATAAAGAGAGTGTGTTTACCTGATTTCCTCTCCGATGTCCTTAAAGAGAGAGTGTTTACCTGATTTTCCTCTCTGATGTCCATAAAGTGATCATGTTTACCCGATTTCCTCTCCGATGTCCATAAAGAGATCGTGTTTACCCGATTTCCTCTCCAATGTTCATAAAGAGAGTGCGTTTAACTGATTTCCTCTCTGATGTCCATAAAGAGATCGTGTTTACCCGATTTCCTCTCCAATGTCCATTAAGAGATCGTGTTTACCTGATTTCCTCTCCAATGTCCATAAAAAGAGTGTGTTTACCTGATTTCCTCTCCAATGTCCTAAAAGAGAGCGTGTTTACCTGATTTCCTCTCCGATGTCCATAAAGAGATCGTGTTTACCTCATTTCCTCTCCAATGTCCATAAAGAGAGAGTGTTTACCCGATTTCCTCTCCAATGTCCATAAAAAAAGCATGTTTACCTGATTTCCTCTCCAATGTCCATAAAAGAGATCGTGTTTACCCGATTTCCTCTCAGATGTCCATAAAGAGAGTGTTTACCCGATTTCCTCTCAGATGTCCATAAAAAGAGTGCGTTTACCCGATTTCCTCTCTGATGTCCATAAAGAGAGTGTGTTTACCCGATTTCCTCCCCGATGTCTATAAAAAGAGCATGTTTACCTGATTTCCTCTCCAATGTCCATAAAGAGATCGTGTTTACCTGATTTCCTCTCCAATGTCCATAAAAAGATCGTGTTTACCGTCATCCACCTCGTACTCCCAGGCCCACAGTTGCTCCTTCTCATCACTGTCACACCCAAGTTAAGGATCTCAACGTTATAATACTGTCCATAACATAGCTCACACAAACATTGTAGAGAGGTTGTTTTACATCTTTATTTATATAATATAATAAACATACTCATCAATAGATATAAATTATGTACATGTGTTTATGAAAAATATCTTTTTAAAATCTGTGTACACAAACATGGACTTATGCAATTTTAGTCATTTTAGTTTTACTACATGGGTCAAACATTTATATTGACAATAATAAAGGCTGAATGCAAAGCATACACTACAGATTGCATATCATGTTTGACTTTTGAAAATTCACAGAGATCCTTAAAAAGGTGGCATCAGAGAAAAGAAGTGGTTGCTTTGTACCATTTGACCCTTTTGTTTTGATATTTCACATGTCTTAAAACAGCAAAAGGCAGCTCCACCATATAACAAGTACAGTCAAACCTGTGTAAGCGGTCACCTCTATTAAGAGGTGCTTAAGACAGGTTTTACTGTACCTGTCTCGCAGAATGACTAGTCAATAAAAACTGGGTATCAAACTGTATAAGCAACTAGTTCCAAAAGTTCTACCTGTCAAGTAGTTGTTTGGACCAGTCTCACTGACAGTGACACGTATTACATGTACAAGGGCTGTCCGGAAAGTTTTGAGACTGTCTTTATATGTCTTTAACATAACGGTGTTTGCATGAAACTAGCATTGTGATTGGATAACATTCCCTTCATGAAATCAAGAATGAACCTATCATATGGTTGCAATTGGCTTGGTGGAAACAACGCAAAGCAATTGTAATATCCCACAGGTGATAAATGGAGAGTATTGGAATGGATTACGCATGGGTATCAGACGATGGACAGGAACTTTCATTATAGAGTATTTTGGCAAATTTAAAATGGCTGCTACAAATTAAACACATACAGCTTATATTTAAAAAACGTCCATATAACAACTCATGGAGCACTTTTGAAGGACGTCACATTGTGCACAATTTTTCAAAATACAGTAAAACCTGTCTTAAGACGCCAGTCAAGGAACGGAGCAAAAGTGGTCTTTTAAGACAGGTTTTTGCTTTATAAAGGTTTATTGACTATGAAAACATAAGAATGGGAAATAGAAAATATGGTTGCTTAAGATAGGTGGTGGCTTAATAGAGGTGACCGCTTACACAGGTTTGATTGTAATCTCCATTTGCCCATATGTATTTATGATGGCATTCTACCTACTGTCTATAAATCTGTTAGTACCATTCCTTCTCATACACTGATACTGGTGACCTTACTGCCAAGGGGAGGTTTTGTAAATCTTTATAACAATTTCCCCGTAGATCACCATTGAGCCATGAGTATTCTGTATTGCCATGATGTCCTTACATTTGCCAGTTTGCTCTTTGTCAAATGTATTATTTTACCACTGTACAAAATATATTGTCTCCTTTTTTATTACTGGTAATATGGGTTACAGCAGCTTTGTACACTTCCCTGGGTTATGTACTCTAAATTTGTGAAAGGGAACTCAGTGCAAAGTAAAGTTTTCCATAGATCAAATGAGTCTTTCTAACACAAACTTTATATATGATTTTCTTTTATATAATATACGAACTATAGATAAAAAGCATGTACATTTCGAATGGTTGTATGATGAAGTTATGATTTATGATTAGAATTGTCCAGAAATTCACATTTTGAATCGGTTTTGATAAAAAGAATTAAATTAGTTCAAAGTTATTTACTTTACTTCAAAACAAGTTATTACATATTATACAAATCACGCTCGAAGTCTTCTCAGGTAGAGTCAGTACTTAAGCAAATGCACAAAAAGTGTATTGCTCAAGGACACCACACATATCCTTGGGAGAGGATCGAACCCACAACCCTCCAATCCTGGGTTCCATGCTCTACCATTGGACCACGCACTTCGCATATATGAGTTAAATTAGTTTTTTATCAAAGACTGCACTGATGTTGGTCCGTGTTGTGATTCAGTACCAAACCCGAGTCAATGGCCAATTCATATTTACACTGATTGTGAAACAATTATTTTCAACTAATACAATTCTTCCTTGATGTCTTACCGGGTAAAACCAGTACAAGGTCTAAACATAACTTATGCAGATAAAGTGCTTTGCTCATAGATATAACACATAGCCATTGCAGGGGATCATGTCCAAGACCTGCCAACTTGGGATCTGATGCTCAAACTCTTACTTTGCTTGTCAAGGGAGTTGTAGGAGCATCATATTGCAAAGCAACACTTAATGAAGCCACTTACTACAGCATTGTTTTTACAATCAAAGTATATAATGACAACATTAAAGTAATTACTTTGAAGAGATTAGTCTGTAGATTTTATAAGACATTAATATTCATTCACGACATCAGCAACAATGTGCGATATGGTGGCCGTCACACTGAGCATTGACTTGGTGTCTTTGTCTTGCCCTTTGGGATAACTCATTTAGTGATACCTGAAAATAGAATATTTGAAGCCAGTGCTAGGGAGTGTGAGGGGTTTTGCTCATTTCATTACCCCCAATTATGCAATAAACGGATTCAATAAGACCAAGATTGCTAATTTCTTTTCTTGGCTGTGATCTGAGATGGCAAGACCCTTGCCTCAGATATTAATTAGATCCACAAATGTTTTAATTAACATATGTATTATGAAATAAATAATTAATTTCAATATTATATGAAACCTAATTTATATGAAATTTTTTATTTGATTTGGGGTTTTACGCCTTATTTCAACAGCATTTCAGTTATGTATCAACAGACAGTACAAGTCACGGACCGCTTTCCAACATATTGAGATGGTGGGAGACTTGTAGATGTAGAACAAAGTTCATGACCAATCATGACCCCTGCATTGACAGCCAGAGATGTTACTGACTGAGCTATCAATGCTTCGACATGTATTCAAAGCTTTTAAAATGATAGTTGAATATGAGAATATGCCAAGATAAGGATACAATCTGGTTGGAAATTGTAAAGCATCTGCTGGAATCATGATGTCATCAAAAAATCCAAGTGAAACTGAAAGAGACAAATTACAATTACCTCCCTTTAAAGGGAATATATGAGGACTTTTCAAAATTTGGAAATTGACTAAACATTTTTTTACTGACCCCGTATTACCAAAAGGATATCTATCTATACATGCCAAAATAATATACTGAAAAGGAATTTCCTTACTTGTGCTACGCCCCTAGGTTAGACTAAAATAGATTTCCGGCTTAAAATGGCAACATATTTTGTGACAAATTAAGTGAGTCACATGATTTCATTTTGATTTCTGTATGATCCATTATACAGGTTTACAGGTAGTAAAAATTGTTTCATCTTGGAAAGAGTCTGACTGACAATGTGAAGGTCATTAAGCAGTATTTGAGTGCTGTTTATTTTTAGAATGGGGATTTCATTTAAAGTTTACCATTTTGTCACATTTTGGAAGGTTGGACATACTAAACCATTCAGATTATATTAATTAATGATAATGAGATTTTATTTTATCCATTTTAATAATATTTTAAAAGACATTTCTAGCATTTTCTCCCCTGATATACTTCCTTCATAGTATAAAACAATAACAGATGATATCTGCAAGATGTACATGTATCTATGTATTTCTAGACAATATATTTTAAACAATATACCAGTATATATATGTGACAATGTCAGCATAGTGCTTTATAATTTGAAATATTTATTAAATACAAAATAAATAAAAAAGTAAATAATTTATGTCAAATAATAATGTTCCATCTGCATGTTTTGGATTGCAACTTTGCATGTCATTTCGTTTTTGCAAGGGGCTTAATGCCATTTTCAACACATTGTAGGTTATAAACAGCATCCAGTTTTATTGGAGGAGGAACACCTCGGAATAAATCCGAGTAGAACCATCATCATTCTGCACCAAACTAGCAGACTCTCTCACAACAAGTGTTTGAAACTATGATGCAGTGATGGGATAAGTATGATCACTTGGCCACAGAGGACCCTCCGTATTTTAAATATTTTAATTAGCTCTATTAAACATTTGTTTCTATGTGTAAAGGTCTTATAAAGCTTCCTTAGAAGGAGGGCAAGAGAACAGGAATGTGAACATGTTGAAATCATACTTTACTCATATCACAGATTATATTCGTTATTTCTCCAACACACTTGGGAGATAAAAAATGATATACTGAACATTAAAATTCACTTCCCCATAGGTTGTTTGAGACCATCAAAGATCTAACAGTATCCATTACATCAGGAAGATACCTTGCCCACTCTTAATGCCAGTCTTGATGAATATATACATAAACATACCGTGAACGCCTTCTTTACTGCAAGATTTAATTTTTCCCAATAAGATTTCATCTGTAAATGGTCTGAACACTACATATCGAAAATGCACTGAAAATAGGCAAGAAAAGAACATTCTAACTGGGAAATTGGGTTTAGCTAAATGTTTAACACAGCACAGGTTATACAACAGGCCTCTAATATAGCTAAGACATGCTTAAAAATGCTAAAAATTGTATATGTTAGATATTTTTGTGTTGTTAGCATTTTTAAAGCTTGTTTTGACTGTTCATGGATACAAGATCAGAGGCCTGTAGCTAAACATATATAAAGCAACTGATTCTATTGATGGTGGAAGACCTAAAAATAAATGTGAGTTGAACTAGTCAAAGGTAAGTATCTTAAACTATATGGGCATGTTGGACCACATCCTTAAAACAGGAACTATGAACTTAAGAGAGTCCTCCGTGGCCAAGTGGTCTTTGGTGCTGTCTCAAGGTCACTTACCTCTCACTGCTAAGGTTGTAAGTTCGAGTACCGCTCGTTCCAAAATCTTTATGTGAGAATGTTTGCCATTTACTTGCAGAAGGATGGTAGTTCTACTCAGTCTGAGGTCTTCCTCCACCAGTAAAACTGGATATGCCATATATAAATAAGTATGCACTAAGCTTTTATAATTATGTGACATCAAAGTCAGGTTCAATACATTCTCCATGATGCAAACATTAATTTCAGCTCAGAACGGTTATTCTTTCCAGGCCAACTATTAGTCTATGGTACACACCTAATATACTATATAATGTCCGATTCAAGCAATGTATGTATAATCTTAATAACTGTGTTAGTTTATTTTTAAACAAATGTATCCACAAATGTTTCGGACACACCTCATACATTAATAAACATCAACACATTTGATAAGCCTAAAGTGTTAGTGTCATTTGATTGACTGATTGAATTTTTAGCGTTTATGCCATCGAGGGCTTACAGACGATCAGTTAACCTAACCACTGTTTCCAGAGATATTGGAAGGTTAACCAGTACTCGAGCACACCCCATCTCAGCAAGTAACTGATAACTTTCCAATTTGAATCAGCGGTGAGAGATGAATGATAATAAGATGCAATATCATATATCAACCATTACGGAGATTGTGGCCGGGCGGGGATTCAAACTCACAACCCCTAGATTGATAGTCAGACACACTAACGACTGAACTAATTGGGCCTGGCGGTTAGTGTTAAAAGTAAATGGATAATTTCCAAAGTAATTAAGGTGATCTATTAATCGAAATGTGCAGCTTTTAATCATTTGATCTGAGAAGCACAAAAGGTGGTATAAATATATATATATGGTCAACCATATTTTAAAATCTTCAGTGATCATCAGTCTGTAAAAATTGAATGAGAATGTTCCCAGATGAACACCAAATGTAAAGATCTTGAGTACAAACATCATGATGTTCACAATAGGTGTATCTTAGGTCATACTTAAAAAATTGTGTTTGCGATGCTCTTACCTACTCACCCCAATTGTGTTTGCGATGCTCTTACCTACTCACACCAATTGTGTTTGCGATGCTCTTACCTACTCACCCCAATTGTGTTTGCGATGCTCTTACCTATTCACCATAATTGCAGATACTCTTACTTCTTTTATTGAATTTGAAGCCATTTTTCTTTTTCTCCCAGTGAATTATTGTTCAAAATAACAATGTCATGGTGTATCTAAGATCATTCTTAAAAAATGTTTGTTTATGATGCTCTTACCTACCCACTCAAACTGCAGCGACTCTAACTTTTTTTATTGAATTTGAAATCATTGTTCTCTCCATCACCCATCCCCATCAGTTATGACCATTTTTGTTCAAAGCAACAGTAATAAAAGTAAAAATCTAGTCAAAATAAAAGTAGCAACCTTACTATGAATGAATAAAAGGCCTGTGTCTTGAAATTAATATTAGTATATTCTGTCTTCACTAGAAATGTTTGAATGTTGCCTGGCCTAAAATCTGTGATTAGAGCAGCGTAAATGAACAATAGTACATTTATACATAAAAGATATTTCAGTAGTCAAATATGGTTCTGTACTTTTTAAAACTCTTGTTATAGTTACATTGGTTCATTTATTAATATTTTCTAACCAGTTTTAGAATATATCAATCTTTGTTTATAGAGATAGAAGCTTCATGTATCTATATATACATCATCATGTCATTCCAAACAGACTCGTGAACAGTTGGCAAATCTTACCAATAGTATGATAGGAGCCGTCACCAGGGAATATGTAGCTGTCTTCCAACTTTTGTATATCCCACAATGCAATACACAATCCAACATTGTGAACAACCTAAAATGATAGAAAGTCATATAGGACTTGAAAGTTAGTTTCCATGTACGCTGTACTTGTTTGTTCAAGTAGGAGTCAAGAATGCACCAGACTTCAATCCAGGGGCCATGAGTCCGAATCCCTATATTCATTACAGTGCAACTTTGGACTGGGTCTTGTGAAAATGCAAAATTTTGCTATTGTGTTCACAACAAATTAATTTATTAAACTAATTTATGACCTTTTGACATTTCACTTTTAGGAATTAACTGATCTGTTCAGTGAATGTTCACGATATAATGAGCAGCCCCCTTTGAGGTTCATGTAATCGTGCACATTAACTTAGCTAATGGCATGTCAGCTGATATCTCATGAACATTAACTTAGCTAATGGTATGTCAGCGGACATCTCGTGAACATTAACTTAGCTAATGGCATGTCAGCTGATATCTCGTGAACATTAACTTAGCTAATGGCAGGTCAGCTGACATCTCGTGAACATTAACTTAGCTAATGGCATGTCAACTGACATCTCGTGAACATTAACTTAGCTAATGGCATGTCAACTGACATCTCGTGAACAATAACTTAGCTAATGGCATGTCAGCTGATATCTCGTGAACATTAACTTAGCTAATGGCATGTCAGCTGATATCTCATGAACATTAACTCAGCTAATGGCATGTCAACTGACATCTCATTAACATTAACTTCGCTAATGGCATGTCAGCTGATATCTCGTGAACATTAACTAAGCTAATGGCATGTCAGCTGACATCTCGTGAACATTAACTTAGCTAATGGCAGGTCAGCTGACATCTCGTGAACATTAACTTAGCTAATGGCAGGTCAGATGACATCTCGTGAACATTAACTTAGCTAATGGCATGTCAGCTGACATCTCGTGAACATTAACTTAGCTAATGGCATGTCAGCTGACATCTCGTGAACATTAACTTAGCTAATGGAATGTCAGCGGACATCTCGTGAACATTAACTTAGCTAATGGCATGTCAGCTGACATCTCGTGAACATTAACTTAGCTAATGGCATGTCAGCTGACATCTCGTGAACATTAACTAAGCTAATGGCATGTCAGCTGACATCTCGTGAACATTAACTTAGCTAATGGCATGTCAGCTGACATCTCGTGAACATTAACTTAGCTAATGGCATGTCAGCTGACATCTCGTGAACATTAACTTAGCTAATGGCATGTCAGCTGACATCTCGTGAACATTAACTTAGCTAATGGCATGTCAGCGGACATCTCGTGAACATTAACATAACTAATGGCACGTCAGCTGATAACAGTAATGTTGACTGGGGTCCGAGATTATAAACTTTGTTCCATGCTCAACTCAAGATTTCATGCTCAAATAAAAAAATGATTGGACTCAGTAAATAACAAAATGAATAAAAATACCTGTAACTTTCTACCTCAAATCTGCATTAACCATTTCAAATTTGATGCCGAGTTAAGTGTTTGTGCTTCAATTTGTGTTTATACACGAATCCTGGAAATAAGTTTCTAGAACAAATTTTGAGTCGAGCACAAAAACGCTTTATAACCATGAAGCCATGACCATATTTTCTCAAATGCAATCAATATCTTCCTTTTCTGATGAAGGGATCTACCAGTATAACTTATTGCAGCTATGTAGACGGCTGCAAGTTAATATGTTGCAATAACTTATAGTCCAGGCCATTTGCAACTTGTAGTCTCAATTGTATATACATTCATGTGAACACGGTATCTACACTAACTACATGAATTTTAATGAAAAAAAATCTAAAAAGCACCAATGCAGTTTTTTTCTGTTGTTTTTTTTGTTGATCAATGTCACAGTATTAACTTTTTTATACTCAGTACTGGTTGAGTGGTCTAAGGCACAGTCACAAGATCACTAGGTCGTAGGTTTGTGTGCCGCTCGTTTCAAAATCTTTAAATGAGAAAGTTTTCCAGTTACTTGTGGAAGGACGATGGTTCTACTCAGTTTGTTTAGAGGTCTTTCTTCACCAAAAAGCTGGATATACCATTATTATATAACCTGAAATGTGTTGAAAATGGCGCTAAACCCCATTCAAAAAATAAATATATAAACTCAGTACTGATGCCATCCTGGAGTATTATCTATAATTATAGCTGAAACATTGAATTACTTTATTTGCTAGTTTTTTATTGAGAGCATTAACAATGGCCTCATTGGCATCCAGATGGAACAACCACGGCTGGATACGGACTGTGTCCTTCATCTCCGCAACAACAAACATCCTAAATCATGAGTGGAGACCAGTCTGAAATGGAAACAAACATGCAAATGGTGAAACTTCTACTCATACTTGTATATTGTTCTAATAATCACCTTGTGTGAGGCAACAGACCTGTAAATGTTGACATTCTGTAGAATCTACACTAAATGATATTCCTTTTATATTTAATCAATATATCAAAGCTTGAAATTACTTATAAAAGCTATTTGTCCTCCCATTCAAACATTTTCTATTGAATGCTTACAATCAAAGAAATATTACTTAAGGTCAGTTTCTTAAATATTACTCATCCAGACCAAATGTTGTAGGTAAGGTGTAAATGGGTTTATCTGGTAGCGATCTATTGTGCCATCTCTGGAGATGCAATATCAACAAAGAATTTAACTGTGGCCGGACCAGCCATAAACTGATTGAGGCTGGCACCCGCTTTAACACAGCTTGGTAGGCTATTCCAATTTCTGATTGTTCTAAGGAAAAATGAGTTTTGATGACATAGCGTTCGGAAAAAGGTGGGTTTAACTGGTAGCTGTCCATTTTGCCATTACAGGAGATGCAATATCAACAAACACTCCTAAGACATATGCATTATATGTCTGACAACTTCTTTGTATAATATGTCAGCTAACTGCAACATACTGCAGGTGTCTAAGTAGCCATTTGATGATTTCTTATTTTTATCTTATTTGCATTTCCTGAGACAGCACATCAGATAAAAAAATAATATAAAAAACATTAGTGAATCAGCCTAATCCCTGTCAGAGTTAGTTACTGTTCAGGGCTGCATACAGTTTGCTTAAACGTTTAATTTGTTTACAAATGATAGATAATAGAAGAGCAAACAGTTTATAGTTTAAACTTATCAATTTTACTTTGATTGTCAAACAAGTTCTTACAATTTAACCCTTTACTTCATATAGACACCTTTGGACACCTCTAATATAGACACCTTTGGACACGTAATATAGAAAGCTTTTCAATTATTTGGTGAATTATGTTTATATTAACTGACAGAGTGGTAAACAGTGCAGGAAGTGTTAAGATTGCTCATTACGAGCAATCTGAACTCTTCCTGCACTGTTTTCAAAGGCCTTCTGTGATTGGTGCGGGAAAACGCGCATCTATGGAGTAAAAGGTTAAACAAATCGTGCTCAAAGTCTTCCTGGGAAGAACCAATACTGAGCATATGGGGAAAAAGTGTCTTGCTCAAGGACAACACACATAGCCATGGTGGAGGATCGAACCCACGACCCTCTGATCATGGATTCAGTGCTCATAAGTAGTTTAATCAAGTGATTTAAAGAGAAATGAGGGACAGCACAGATGAAGTCTGATAACTGTTTACTTTTAATTTGTTTTGTCACCATTGGCATTTATAAACAGAACGCAGCCAAGCTGTTCTTGTCCAGCCCCTTGGGCACAGAGTGGCATCACATTGGTACAGTGTCCAAGTGATGTACCATACGTTATTGATTTTGTTATTACTTTTATTGTTATGGATTTAGCATATCATAAACTTTGTAAGAATTTATTAAAACCATGGTTATTTACAAAGAATATACTTTAAATCACTATTCAAACTCAGCCGAAATTTGTCAAAAACGGCAAAAAAATCGTCATAAAAAGGTAAACTTCAAGACCTAATTTACTGCATTATTTTATTTTGTTGATATATTTCCTTAATATATATATACATATATATGACAAGGGCAATACATAGTTATTGGGATTAGGGCATTTTAACATCATAAACACTAGTATACACGCCACATTTGCCTTTTCCCTACAGCCGGAAAAGTGACCGGATCAGCCGGAATCTGGCCATGTTTTAGTTACGGTTACACTTAATAGCGAAAAGGACTTTTTTTAAGAAAAGGACAGAAAAGGAGATTTCTTTAAGAAAAGGAGCGATTAAATCAACATTTCTTTATTAAAGTGCATAGATTTGTTATTTTATTGAAAAGAATATTAAATAAATAGCACATGCATATTTTTAGAAAATTTCATTGACAAATTAATGTTTTATTACCAAAATGAAATCGTCCATGTATTGAAATGGGGAATTGGTTTTAAGAAAAGGACATTTTTTTAAGAAAAGGAGCGATTAAATCAACATTTCTTTATTATTTTGCATAAATTTGTTTTTTTATTGAAAAGAACATTAAATAAATCGTACATGCGTATTTTTAGAAAATTTCATTGACAAATAAATGTTTTATTACCAAAATGAAACCGTCCATGTATAGAAATGGGCAAATGGTTTTAAGAAAAGGACTTTTTTAAAGAAAAGGAGCGATTAAATCAGCATTTCTTTATTATATTGCATAGATTTGTTATTTTATTGAAAAGAACATTAAATATATAGCACATGGGCATTTTTAGAAAATTTCATTGACAAATTAATGTTTTATTACCAAAATGAAATCATCCATGTATAGAAATGGGGAATTGGTTTTAAGAAAAGGACTTTTTTTAAGAAAAGGAGTGATTAAATCAACATTTCTTTATTTTATTGTTTTTCTAGTATGATTTTATTGAAGAGAGTTCATTAAATAAAACTTACAAGCGTATTTATAGAAAATTAATATTTTATTACCAAAATGAAATTATATATGTAATGAAAATGGGAATTGGTTTTAAATAAAACTTACAAGCGTATTTATAGAAAATCATATTGTCAAATTAATATTTTATTACCAAAGGAGCGATTAAATCAATATTTCTTTATTTTGATGTTTTCTGCCTATCACCTTCAACAGTAGCACTTGTACCCGACACAGGTCGCAATTTGCAATAAACAACCATAAACCCAATTCAACTGGCACGTGCTAACTGACGCGTAGCAGGATACTAGTATCTTGTAAAACACATTACAATGACCGCGTGTCTTAATTAAAGGGACACGCCACGTTAACTTTATATTTACAACTATGGGTTTTTATTTTTGTTTTGATATTTCCATAACGGTACCACCAGTTATATAGTGGAGTTCTTTTATGCATTTTTTATGCATTTTTTTAATGCATTTTTTATACGTTTGTCCACACCAGCTCAACAATAAAGAAGTTAAGTGTATTCATGCATGACATAGCTGACACCTTGCTTAGTTAGTGCCGAGTATTGATATGAATGGACATGTAATGTTGTAATAATTCATAATGGAGCAAGTTACCTGAAGTGACTAGTGACTCGGTATGGGTCAGTCACCTGAAGTGACTGGCACCTTGCTTAGTTAGCGCCGAGTATTGATATGAATGGACATGTAATGTTGTAGTAATTCATAATTGAACAAGTTACCTGAAGTGACAGGTGACTCGGTATGGGTCAGTCACCTGAAGTGACTGGCACCTTGCTTAGTTAGCGCCGAGTATTGATATGCATGGACATGTGTAATAATAATAATAATAATGATAATAATAATAATAAAAAGGCTGGTTTAAAGTCAGTCTGTCAGACCTCCACGTTGGTACCATCTGGAAACAACAGTTACTTGTGTAACGTTGGCTAACATGACAGAACGCATACACTTTTCTTAAAATCGCTTCTTTTCTTAAAATCAGCCCTTTTCTTAAAACCAATTCCCAATTTCTATACATGGACGATTTTATTTTGGTAATAAAACATTCATTTGTCAGTGAAATTTTCTAAAAATACGCATGTAACTATTTATTTTATGTTCTTTTCAATAAAATAACAAATCTATGAAATATAATAAAGAAATGTTGATTTAATCGCTCCTTTTCTTTAAAAAAAGTCCTTTTCTTAAAACCAATTCCCAATTTCTATACATGGATGATTTCATTTTGGTAATAAAACATTAATTTGTCAATGAAATTTTCTTAAAATGCGCATGTGCTATCTATTTAATGTTCTTTTCAATAAGATAACAAATTTATGCAAAATAATAAAGAAATGTTGATTTAATCGCTCCTTTTCTTAAAAAAAAGTCCTTTTCTTAAAACTAATTTCCCATTTCTATACATGGATGATTTCATTTTGGTAATAAAACATTAATTTGTCAATGAAATTTTCTAAAAATGCGCATGTGCTATTTATTTAATGTTCTTTTCAATAAGATAACAAATCTATGCAAAATAATAAAGAAATGTTGATTTAATCGCTCCTTTTCTTAAAAAAATGTCCTTTTCTTAAAACCAATTCCCCATTTCTATACATGGACGATTTCATTTTGGTAATAAAACATTAATTTGTCAACGAAATCTTCTAAAAATACGCATGTACGATTTATTTAATGTTCTTTTCAATAAAATAACAAATTTATGCAAAATAATAAAGAAATGTTGATATTATCGCTCCTTTTCTTAAAGAAATCTCCTTTTCTGTCCTTTTCTTAAAAAAAGTCCTTTTCGCTATTTAGTGTAACCCATGTTTTAGTAGTACCCACCACAGAGGCCACAGAGGAAAGTGTCATGTTTTCAAAAGAAAATATAAATGGAAATAAATCACAATTGTCACCTTAATAATACGAGGAAGCACTTATTTTAGAATCTGCATGACATCTCAACTTGCACAACAGTTACACACGTGTATATTTTGTATCGGTAAAAATGAGCACGGACACCGTTTGAGCCGTTTGAGCTCCAATGTACGCGTCAATGTTAAAAAAGGAATCATTAAAATGTAATAGAAGAAATTAATCATATTAGTGATTTCATAATAGAGGTTAATCAAATGTAGCACATATATAGTAAAAGTTAAATAAATACGTCTATTTTTTTTTAATATACTGCTGAAATATATTTTCCCATAAACTCGTATATACCAGTATTGGGATCTTCTGCGTATTATACAGATACAGATACAGATACTCGCACATTCTGTAAAAATTCAGCAGCATAACAAAATGTCGGCGCCCATGGTGAATGTGTATTTATTACTTTTTTCTTTAACTTTTGTTTGTTTAATCCCGTTTTCTATCCAATTTAGGAAAGACATTTTTTCAACTAAGACAGCTTATAGATGGATACAGGATTTTGACAAACCTGTCCCAGAAAATGACTTTATGACGACAAAATTTCAAAATAAGCACTGTGTGGCTGTAAATTCACAGATTTTCCTACGACATGGAGCCAGATATCCGGGATACAAAGACATCAGAAAGATGACAGAGTTGCATCGGAAATTAAAGTTGGTTGTGAAAAGTGCCAAATATCCATTCTTAAAAAAATGGAAGAATAAATTCCCTGAGTCAGAAGAAAAAACTCTGGTTGATGAAGGCGAGGAGGAGCAGTTTGCTCTAGGTAGTCGGTTTGGACGACGGTTACTGAGGCTGTTTGGCGGAAATGTTGAAAAGGTTAAATTCATTTCATCAAGTAAAGAAAGATGCATAGACAGTGCTTTGGCTTTTTATGAAGGTTTAACTGAAATCATTTTTGATGAAGCAAAAGATGACATGGAGCCAGAAATTAATGATAGTATATTACGCTTTCATACACTTTGTGGTAAATTCATTGATGCAGTTGAAAATAACAAAACACATCTAAAAAATTTCAAAAAATTCAAAACAAGTCAAGAAATGTTGAATGTTGCAGAAAGTGTTCAGCGAAGACTCGGCCTGGAACATGCTACATTAGATGCAGGTATAGTTAATGAAGAATGAAGTTTTGTGTTTAGTTCAAACTTCTGATAATTAAAGTGACAGCAGTCACTCATCTACTAACTTGTACTTGGTTGTTTAACTTCCAATACAGTCAGTGCATTTCAACCATGTCACTATGAAAGTTAGCTTAACAACAAGGCTGTTGTAAGTTACCTATGTACATTCACTACACTCATCCTCTCTTAAACCTTTTAGGGCTTTGCCCAACTGCACAGCCTGTAGCTTCCTGCAGTTCCTGGCCATATCCCGTCCCATCCCATAAATAGAGAGATTCGTGCTGACACAGGTTCGAAAGTTTATCTTCGTAGCCATTAAAGTGACAGCGGTCAACCATCCAAGTACTAGCCCATACTTTGTTGCTTAACTTCCAATACAGTCAGTGCACTTCAACCATGTCACTAAAACTGCGAGGCTGTTGTGACCTATGTACATTCACTACATACTATTATATATACTGTACTTATAGAGCATTATTTTATAAAAATTTATTCACTCAACAATTTCTAACCTTAGTTTAAGCTTGAAAAAATTACATACATACACAGAGTTTAGTTACCGGTATTAAGCTGTCTCAAGACCATAAATCTAACTTTAAAATTTATGTTTGTCAGTTAGGGCAGTGGTTCTAGTCAGATTTATGTATGTGGTATGTGGAGTGCAAGGTCTGACCCAGGGTCAGGGATTGGGAATTGTGGGTTTGATCCTCTGCCATTGCTATGTGAAGTGTCCTTGAGCCAGACACCTTATCTACTTATGCTTAGTACTGGTTCTACCCACAAAGACTTTGAGAGTGATTTGATTAAGTTGGAAGAACTTGTTTGACTATCAATGTAAAATCAATTAAGTTTAAAACCATGTTCATGCATTTGGTGTCTTCCTCCATCTGGTCACTTATATTAAAATAAATTTCATTTTACAGGAGAACTGAAACTTTTGTATTTCCTCTGCACATTTGAACTGGTGCTGTTTGATAGGGACGATTGGTGTAAACTGCTGACAGATGAGGAGAGAGAGGTGATTGAATATCACAATGACATGAAGGTCAGTCAAATTGTAGACTTTTGTTAAACTTCAACATGTATTTATATAATGTTTAAGAAAGATATTACAACAGAATGTTTAAAAAAGAAAATTATGATACAGATTTATAGTTCCCATTAATTTTACAAAGTAAATATATATAATTTATATAAATATACAAAGATCATGTGCTGTTATATTGTCTGACATCGACTAGTATTGAAATACAATGACCATCATCAATTGTATGATTGGATATATAGATAGTATCCAAGTAGTGTATGCATATTTGCATTTGTTTTGTTACAAAATAGATCAGAATTAATATTTCAGATGAGAGTTAAATGCCATCAAAGTCATTGATAAGTATAATTGTACTGTCTCTTTTTCAAAAACTTCAGCAATACTGGAAAAAGACATATGGCCATCCTGTTATAGGTGAAATGGCCTGCCCTCTAGTGAAAAGTGTGTTTAAAGCCCTGGATAAAGCTGTAAACAGTCAATTGAACAATATGAATAGAAGGTACATGTATAAACTTTCTTTTAGTTTATTTCAGTTTGTCTATTCTACAAAGACATGTAGCTGAGATTATTATTAATTCATTATTTGTACTGTAAATGAATCAAAGAAAAAAGTATCACTGGAAAATTCCGCTTGTCCGCTCGCCATGATGAGTTAACATTTGGTCAGGACAAGTAAGATTTAAGAAACTAACCTTAATGTTTCTTTGATTTTAAGCATTCAATTAAAAATGTTGGAAATGGAGGACGAAAAGCTTTTATCAGAAATTTCAAGCCCTGAAAAGTATACAATGTTTTACTCTCTTTTTTATGTCGATCATTAAAACCATTCTTCCAATAATATTGACCAAAGTCTAAGTAATTTTTTTCTCAGCAAGATTTTCAGAAATTTCACTGGTAAAATTAATTTTGTATTGTGTATTTCCATTAACCTATTATGAAGGGTCTCTGAAATAATATGAATGAATGTAGTACAACCACTGGCATAATTAGTATAATTTTTAACCCAAATTTACTCTTTTTTTTTTTACTGCACTATGCACATGATAATGGTTAACCAGCTCTGACCACAGCATATGCTGCATTAAATAAATTACTTTAGTTTTCTTTTTGGTCAATGGTTTCATCGTTGGAGATGCAGAAGTAAGTCTACTGCTTGTGCTAGTAGGAGGGCAGCTGATTAATTATGTAAAAACAAATTTGAAAAGTCCACCAGACCGAGCTCAAGTAAAATAACCAGTACTGGTAGTTGTGCAGGTGTCAGTATAATGTGACTGTTCTAGGGATAGTTGTGCAGGTGTCAGTATAATGTGACTGTTTTAGGGCTAGTTCTGCAGGTGTCTGAATAATGTGACTGTTCTAGAGCTAGTTGTGCAGGTGTATGTAAAATGTGACTGTCCTAGGGCTAGTTGTGCAGGTGTCAGTATAATGTGACTGTTCTAGTGGCTATTTGTGCAGATGTCAGTATCATGTGACTGTTCTAGGGCTAGTTCTGCAGGTGTCAGTATAATGTGACTGTTCTAGGGCTAGTTGTGTAGGTGTCAGTATAATGTGACTGTTCTAGGGCTAGTTGTGCAGGTGTCTGTATAATGTCACCATTTTAGGGCTAGTTCTGCAGATGTCAGTATAATGTGACTGTTCTAGGGCTAGATCTGCAGGTGTCAGTATAACGTGACTGTTCTAGGGTTAGTTATGCAGTTTTCATTATAATGTGACAATCTAAGGCTAGTTGTGCAGGTGTCTGTATTATGTGAGTGTTCCAGGGCTATTTGTATATGTGTCAGTATAATGTGACAGTTCTAGAGCTAGTTGTGCAGGTGTCTGTATTATTTGACTGTTCCAGGGCTAGTTGTACAGGTGTCAGTATAATGTTACTGTTCAAGGGATAGTTGTGCAGGTGTCTGTATAATGTGACTGTTTTAGGGCTAGTTGTGCAGGTGTCAGTATAATGTGACTGTTCCAGGACTAGTTGTGAAGGTGTCAGTATAATGTGACTGTTCTAGGGCTAATTGTGCAGGGGTCAGTATAATGTGACTGTTCTAGGGCTAGTTGTGCAGGGGTCAGTATAATGTGACTGTTCTAGGGCTAGTTCTGCAGGTGTCAGTATAATGTGACTGTTCTTGGGCTAGTTCTGCAGGTGTCAGTATAATGTGACTGTTCTAGGGCTAGTTCTGCAGGTGTCAGTATAATGTGACTGTGTTAGGGTTAGTTATGCAGGTGTCAGTATAATGTGACTGTTCTAGGGATAGTTGTGCAGGTGTCAGTGTAATGTGACTGTTTTAGGGTTAGTTGTGCAGGTGTCAGTATAATGTGACTGTTCTTGGGCTAGTTATGCAGGTTTCAGTATAATGGGACTGTTGCAGGGTTAGCAGTGTAGCGGTCAGTATAATGTGACTGTTCTAGGGCTAGTTCTGCAGGTGTCTGAATAATGTGACTGTTCTAGGGCTAGTTGTGCAGGTGTATGTATAATGTGACTGTCCTAGGGCTAGTTGTGCAGGTGTCAGTATAATGTGACTGTTCTAGTGGCTATTTGTGCAGATGTCAGTATCATGTGACTGTTCTAGGGCTAGTTCTGCAGGTGTCAGTATAATGTGACTGTTCTAGTGCTAGTTGTGTAGGTGTCAGTATAATGTGACTGTTCTAGGGCTAGTTGTGCAGGTGTCTGTATAATGTCACCGTTTTAGGGGTAGTTCTGCAGATGTCAGTATAATGTGACTGTTTTAGGGCTAGATCTGCAGGTGTCAGTATAATGTGTCTGTTCTAGGGTTAGTTATGCAGTTGTCATTATAATGTGACAATCTAAGGCTAGTTGTGCAGGTGTCTGTATTATGTGAGTGTTCCAGGGCTATTTGTATATGTGTCAGTATAATGTGACAGTTCTAGGGCTAGTTTTGCAGGTGTCTGTATTATGTGACTGTTCCAGGGCTAGTTGTACAGGTGTCAGTATAATGTTACTGTTCTAGGGATAGTTGTGCAGGTGTCTGTATAATGTGACTGTTTTAGGGCTAGTTGTGCAGGTGTCAGTATAATGTGACTGTTTTAGGGCTAGTTGTGAAGGTGTCAGTATAATGTGACTGTTCTAGGGCTAATTGTGCAGGGGTCAGTATAATGTGACTGTTCTAGGGCTAGTTGTGCAAAATGTTATTTTTTCCTTTAATGTTACGTAACATTCTAACTGATTTGATTTTATTACTGTAAATGTTATGTTACGTTCTAGCTGATGTGATTTTATTACTGTAAATGTTACCTAATATACTTACTGATGTGATTTTATTACTGTAAATGTTACCTTACATTCTAACTGATTTGATTTTATTACTGTAAATGTTACGTTACATTCTAACTGATGTGATTTTATTACTGTCAATATTACCTAATAAACTTACTGATGTGATTTTATTACTGTAAATGTTACCTTACATTCTTACTGATGTGATTTTATTACTGTAAATGTTACCTAACATTCTAACTGATGTGATTTTATAACTAAATGTTATCTAACATTCTGACTGATGTGATTCTATTACTGTAAATGTTACCTAACTTTCTAACTGATGTGATTTTATTGATAGAGGAGATGTTGCCGCCTTCTATTTCGGCCATACAGAGAGCCTCGCACCATTCTATGCAGCTCTGGGACTTTACAATGAATCTTCACCCCTGCTGGATACAAACTTCAAGGAGATGAAATCCAGAAGGTTCAAATCCAGTTACATCCTTCCATTTTCTGCAAATATCGCAATTATTCTTTACAAATGTGACTATGTGACACAGTCAGAGCCCAGTGTAAATGACTATGTGTTACGCTATTATGTTAATGAGCGACCGGAAAAGATCCCAGTCTGTAATGACTACACCTGCAATTACAAGGACGTCAGGGTGGCATACTCTCATCATGTTGACAAATGTGATTTTGAAAAAATATGCAGAATTTCAACACATGATGAACTTTGACAATGATCTGAAAAAAATAGATAAATCATTGAACTCAGGTTGTACAAAATTGTCACTTGATTAATGGGATCACTGTTGCTCTTTTATGTCATGAGAGATGTAATACTGAGTATTGGCTAGAATATGCAGAAACTTGGCTAGAGTTAGCTAGAATTTGCTGAAACACAGCTATTAAAATGTTACGTTTATTCACACAGAGTATTCATTTCTTGGTTCATTGTCAATATTTTAAGGAATTCTGTATGTAAACAGTTTATTGAATTATTTAATCAGCTTGAGTATTGTTTATAGTAAAAACAGTTGAGACTAGGTCATTAAAGGTTCCATAATGTCCATAACAGGCCAGCAGGGGCCCAAAAAGTAATAAAATTGTGAAATATCATAAATCTTCTCAAGGACTGACCAGCCAAATTTGTTCATATTTAGTTTAAAGGATCCCTTTGAGTAGGGGCTTCAAGTTTGTTCAAATAAAGGAGCTAGAGTTCACAGAAGCACAGCAAGGGGACTTTGATTTCTGCATAGGAACACAATGGAAAAAAGGAAACTAATGTTTTTCTCATCCATTTTTTGCATAATTCCAGTCATTTTATGTCTTAAAAGGATTATATCAGGAAAAATGCTATAAATGTCTTAAAAAATAAAATAATTATTAAAATGGATTAAATGCATTTCATTATCATTAATTAATTAAAATCCGAATGGTTTGGTATGTCAAATCCACCAAAACGTGACAAAATCAATATTTATATTTGAGTGGTAAACCTGAATTGAAATTCCCATTCAATAAATAGACAGCACTTAAACCATTCAGATTCTTTCTAAGATGAAACAATTTTAACTATGTGTAAACTGTATAATGGATCAAATTGAAATCAAAAGGAAATTATGAGACTCATTCAATACGTCACAAAATATGCCGCAAATTTAAGCAGGAAATCTATTTTAGTCTAACCTAGGGGCATAGCCCAAGTTAGAAAATCCCTTTTCAATGCATTATTTTGACATATTTGAATCTATCCGTCTGGCAATACGGGATCAATGAGGATATATAGACATAATATATGAGGAAAAAATGTATTTAGCCAATTCTAAAATTCTGAAAAATGCTAATAAATTCCCTTTAACTTTTAAGCATTGTTTAGTCATAACAGTTGAGAATGGGTCCTTTAAAAGGAATTTATTATTCGTTAGGGGTCAGCAGGAGCCTAAAAAGAGATAAAATTGTGAAATTTCAAAAATCCTCGTCTCAAGAACTGATGTGCTACTTGCATTTATATTTGGTATTAATGATCCGTTTAAGAAGAAGTTTCAACCTTGTACAAATGACGGGGGTTAGGATCCTCAAGGGCTCAGTCAGGGGACTTTGATTTAAATATAGAAATACTAGTACTATGGCAAATCAGTAACTACTCTTTTTATTATTTATTATAGGAATTATTTTACTCATTTTGAGGTCTGGAGTATTGTTTAGTCAAAACAATTGATGGCCCTTAAATGGGATTTAAAGGGGGATTTAATTTCCTTATAGGGTCTAAAATTGTGAATTTTTAAAAGTTTATTCTCAGGAACCGACAAACCAAATTTGTTTATATTAGGTTTAAATGATCACCATGAATAGGTGTTTCAAGTTTGTTTAAGTAAACGGTCAAGGGTTCATTGAGATCCAGTAAGGGGAATTTTACTTTTACATTGGAATACTATAAAATATCATCTGTATTTGGTACAATTCCAACAACGTAATGTCAGGGTGCATTGTTTAGTCATTACAGTGGAGACTGGGTTTAATACATATAAATGTCAGGAGTATTGCATAGGAATATTATAGGAACAAGGAAAGTTCTCCTTTTTTCATGTGTTTGAGCAAAATTACTATTTACAGTTTGAGAAATATCGATGAGTTCAAAATCCCAGGCCAGATAAGCTCAGTCATTAGCGGCTTAGTGCATCAGACTATCAATTCAGGGATCGTGAGTTGAAATCCCCACCCTGCCACAATCTCCGTGATGGTTGATATACAGCATTGCATCTCATTATCATTGTATCTCACCACTGATTCAGGTGGGAAAGTTATCAGTTACTTGCGGAGATGGGATGTGCTGGAGTACTGGTTAACCTTCCGGGATCCCAGGAAACAGTGGTTCAGTTAACTGTTAGCCCTCTATGGCATAAAATGATGCTAAATATTAAATCAATCAATCAACCATGAATTCAATACTTTGTTTGAAAATTTCCAAAAGTGTCCAAAAGGGTGGAAATTGTGATCATTTCTAAAGTCTTCCTCTCAATGTCTTTTCTCTCAAAACTCGTTTATATACATGTATGATATAAATTATCCTTACATCATGAAGGGATTCTGCATATCAAGGGAAGTGTTGTCTGCACATAGCAACTACCTATGAATAGGCGATTGAACTTTGGTCAAATCAAGGGGTTGAGACATAAAGGGATTGTGTATGGGGACTATATTTGTTTTACACAGAAAGTGAATGATGAATGTAAGTTGATGCATTTCCTTTTCATAGTAAGTAACTTTTTGTAGAGTAATTTATCCATGAAACGACCTCTCACAAATGGTTAATGTGAAATTTTAAAAAGTACTATGACTACTATAAGCAAGTAGAGTGTCATCAGGTCCTCTTGATTGTCTTGTATTGACACAGTATCCATTGTTTATTTTGATTCTTACTGACTTTGCTATTTCTGACAAGAAACGTACTGATATATATTTGTGACAGTAATGGGCTTACTATTTCTGATAAGAAAAAACTTGTGCTTGTGACAATAATACATATGCTATTTCTGACAAGACACATACAATTATGTTTTTGACTGTAATAGACATGCTATTTCTGACAAAACACATACACTTATGTTTGTGACAGTTACATGTATGGACATGCTATTTCTGACAAGACACACAAGTATGCTTGTGACAGTAATGGACATGCTATTTCTGACAAAATGCATACACTTATGTTTGTGACAGTAATGGACATGCTACTTCTGACAAACACACACATATGCTTGTGACAGTAATCCACATGCTTTATCTTACAATATACATGACATTTTGCTTATGACAGTAATGGACATGCTATTTCTGACAAGACACATACACTTATGTTTGTGACAGTAATTGGCGTTCTGTTTCTGACAGAACACACAAGTACATGTATGCTTAAGACAGTAATTTACATGCTATATCTTACAAGACACATAGAGGTTTGCTGATGACAGTAATCCACATGCTATTTCTGACAAGACACTTACAATTTTACTTGTGACAGTAATGGACATGCTATTTCTGATAAGACACATACAGTTTTACTTGTGACAGTAATTGGCATGCTATATCTTACAGGACACGTAAAATTTAGCTTATGACAGTAATGAACATGATATTTTTGACAAGACACATACAATTATGTTTGTGACAGTAATGGACATGTTTTTCTGACAAAACACACAAGTATGCTTTTGACAGTAATCCACATGTTATATCTTACAAGACAGATAAAATTTTGCTTATTACAGTAATGGACATGCTATTTCTGAAGAGTCACAAACACTTATGTTTGTGACAGTAATGGACATGCTATTTCTGACAGATACACAAGTATGCTTGTGATAGTAATGGACATGCTATTTCTGACGAGATACATAATAATGCTTGTGATAGTAATGGACATGCTTTTTCTGACAAGATACACAAGTGTGCTTGTGAAAGTAATGGACATGCTATTTCTGACAAGACACACAAGTATGCTTGTGATGGTAATGGACATGCTATTGCTTACAAGACACACAAGTATGCTTGTGAAAGTAATGGACATGCTATTTCTGACAAGACACACAAGTATGCCTGTGATAGAAATAGACATGCTATTTCTGACAAAACACACAAGTATGCTTGTAAAAGTTATGGACATGCTATTTCTGACAAGACACATACACTTATGTTTGTGACAGTAATGGACATGCTATTTCTGACAAGACACAAGTATGCTTGTGAAAGTTATGGACATGCTATTTCTGACAAGTCACATACACTTATGTTTGTGACAGTAATGGACATGGTATTTCTGACAAGACACAAGTATGCTTGTGATAGTAATGGACATGCTATTTCTGACAAGTCACATACACTTATGTTTGTGACAGTAATGGACATGGTATTTCTGACAAGACACAAGTATGCTTGTGATAGTAATGAACATGCTATTTCTGACAACATGCACAAGTATGCTTGTGACAGTTATGGACATGCTATTTCTTACAAGATACACAAGTATGCTTGTGATAGTAATGGACATGCTATTTCTTACAAGATACAAGTATGCTTGTGACAGTTATGGACATGCTATTTCTTACAAGATACACAAGTATGCTTGTGATAGTAATGGACATGCTATTTTTGACAACATGCACAAGTATGCTTGTGACAGTAATGGATATGCTATTTCTGAAAAGACACATACAGTTATGCTTGTGGCAGTAATTGGCATGCTATTTCTGACTAGACACATAAAATTTTGCATATGACAGTAATGGACATGCTATATTTGACAAGACATATACACATATGTTTGTGACAGGAATGGACATGCTATTTCTGACAAGCCACAGGATTGCTTGTGACATTAATGGACATGCTATTTCTGACAAGACACATACACTTATGTTTGTGACAGTAATGGACATACTATTTCTGACAAGACACATAAATATGCTTGTGACAGTAATGGACATGCTATTTCTAACAAGACATATACACTTATGTTTGTGACAGTAATGGACATTCTATTTCTGACAAAACACATACACTTATGTTTTTGACAGTAATGTAAATGATCTTTCTGACAAGACACATACACTTATGTTTTTGACTGTAATAGACATGCTATTTCTGACAAAACACATACACTTATGTTTGTGACAGTTACATGTATGGACATGGTATTTCTGACAAGACACACAAGTATGTTTGTGACAGTAATGGACATGCTATTTCTGACAAAACGCATACACTTATGTTTGTGACAGTAATGGAGATGTTTTTTCTGACAAACACAAACGTATACTTGTGACAGTAATCGACATGCTATATCTTACAATATACATGACATTTTGCTTATGACAGTAATGGACATGCTATTTCTGACAAGACACATACACTTATGTTTGTGACGGTAATTGCCATTCTATTTCTGACAGAACACACAAGTATGCTTAAGACAGTAATTTACATACTATATCTTACAAGACACATAGAGATTTGCTGATGACAGTAATCCACATGCTATTTCTGACAAGACACTTACAATTTTACTTGTGACAGTAATGGACATGCTATTTCTGATAAGACACATACAGTTTTACTTGTGACAGTAATTGGCATGCTATATCTTACAAAACACATAAAAATTGGCTTATGACAGTAATGAACATGATATTTTTGACAAGACACATACACTTATGTTTGTAACAGTAATGGACATGTTTTTCTGACAAAACACAAAAGTATGCTTTTGACAGTAATCCACATGTTATATCTTACAAGACACATAAAACTTTGCTTATTACAGTAATAGACATGCTATTTCTGACAAGTCACATACACTTATGTTTGTGACAGTAATGGACATGCTATTTTTGACAGATACACAAGTATGCTTGTGCTAGTAATGGACATGCTTTTTCTGACGAGATACATAATTATGCTTGTGACAGTAATCAACATGCTATTTCTGACAAGACACACAAGTATGCTTCTGACAGTAATGGACATGCTATTTCTGACAAGACACACAAGTATGCTTGTGAAAGTAAAGGACATGCTATTTCTGACAAGACACACAAGTATGCTTGTGATGGTAATCGACATGCTATTTCTGACAAGACACACAAGTATGCTTGTGATGGTATCTGACAAGATACACAAGTATGCTTGTGATGGTTATGGACATGCTACTTCTGACAAGATGCACAAGTATGCTTGTGATAGTAATGGGCATGCCATTCTGACAAGATACACAAGTATGCTTGTGACAGTAATGGACATGCTTTTTCTGACAAGACACACAAGTATGCTTGTGAAAGTAATGGACATGCTATTTCTGACAAGACACACGAGTATGCTTGTGATGGTAATGGACATGCTATTTCTGACAAGACACACAAGTATGCTTGTGAAAGTTATGGATATGCTATTTCTGACAAGACACATACACTTATGTTTGTGACAGTAATGGACATGCTATTTCTGACAAGACACAAGTATGCTTGTGACAGTAATGGACATGCTATTTCTGACAAGACACAAGTATGCTTGTGATAGTAATGGACATGCCATTTCTGGCAACATACACAAGTATGCTTGTGACAGTAATGGATATGCTATTTCTGAAAAGACACATACATATGCTTATGACAGTAATGGGCATGCTTTTTCTGACTAGACACGTAAAATTTTGCATATGACATTAATAGACATGCTATTTCTAACAAGACACATACACATATGTTTGTGACAGGAATGGGCATGCTATTTCTAACAAGACACATACACATATGTTTGTGACAGGAATGGACATGCTATTTCTGACAAGACACATACACTTATGTGTGTGACAGTAATGGACATGCTTTTTCTAACAAGACACACAAGAATGTTTGTGACAGTAATGGACATGCTATTTCTGACAAGACACACAAGTATGCTTGTGACAGTAATGGACATGCTATTTCTGACAAGACACACAAGTATGCTTGTGACAGTAATGGACATGCATTTCCTGACAAGACACATACACTTATGTTTGAGACAGTAATATATATGTGTGTCAGTGTAGTTTGACATTCTCACTCATTACTAAGGAAATAAAAACACTTTCAATCATATATTTATTTTATTATGCATTATGACATTATATACAAATTGCACTTGTTGTTAGTTACATGTATAGATAATAATATACTTCATAAAATATAAGTGTATCAGCATAAAATATTGTAAAAATAATGCTGAAAATAGTTATAATACACGCAATGTAAACTAATAGATAAGATTCCAAGTACAAGTCCTTGATATACTTGACACTTTGTCCTGTACTTTTTTAAGTAATATCCTTTGTTTACTTTGTTATTATATTATTATTTTCACAATGAAGCTGTCCAGATAACTCCTCCCACAGTCATGTGTATTACTAGACTGATTGATATTAAACTTAGTACACTGAACGGAACAGCAAACCCGTTACATGACATTTTATGCACCTGACCCTTTATGTATTTTCTAAAAAAATATTAAATCAGTTTCCTTGAAATTTTAACTCGAATAAGATAGAATAGTTAGGCTATATAAAATCAATAATACTTGTCTGTTTATGCCGTATACCAATCTTATAACGCTCCTCAATATCTTAATGAAAATATTTGATATGCAAAAGTGGCAGGTTAGCTGTTCTGTTCAGTATAAATGTAATCAGCAATACTAAGCAATTGCATGAAATGACGTTGCATTCTCTGAATTACTTTGCTTATCATGCATTTTACCTTGTAAGAAAAGTTCAAATTTGAGAAAGTTACACAGTAATAAACTTCCCGTATAAAGTTAAATTTGTAGTTTTTGTATTTTGGCATTTAATTTGCCACTCCCACGGAACTTACAGTTCTGTAATTTGATAGGGTAATCAAACATTGTGTATTAAATATATACAGGTAAATATAACATAACATTTTCAAGGAACTAAGACAGACACCAGGCACATTAAAAATATAAGAGTTAATTGCATAGTAACTGATATAAAAGATTCACTTTAATCGTGTTTTAACGCCATTTTCATCACATTTCAGATTATCTCTGGTATATCCAGATTTACACCTAAAAATGAATCTGAGTAGAGCCAAAGTCATTCCGCAAGTAACCTGCAGACTTTCTCAAAGTTTTTTTGAACAAGCGGGAATCAAACTTATGCTCTCATCTCAGTGTAAGGGATATGATCTTTGACCACTCAGCCACGGCGTTGCCTAAACTTGTCTTAATTTTGTCTTTGCTTATGCAATAATAATATATGTCACTCAATGTATAGGTGCCTACATCTTAAGTTAAACTCCCTAAGGTTAGCACAATATATACGGTACAAACAGAATGTGGCTATCCATAATCTCATCCAAATTTAAGCATATCTTCTGCTGCATTTTGTTTACTCACAAATGTTAATCAATTGTACTGTCGAGTTTTTTCATCTGATCTGTGACCTCTTCAGCCTCCTCTTTTGGCGGGTTATTTCTCATGTGGTGCTCCAGGTATGATGCAATTTCCTCATGAAGAAATCGTTTTGCATCATCTAGGGCCGTGAATCCCCATCTAAAAATAAACGAAAATGGAGATGTAACGTGACTCAGCATTATACTCGCACCGTGTGGTTCCGAGGTGCTACACTTGTGATAGCAAGAACATAAAAGGACCACTTTTGCATTTTGTAAGAAATGAAATGTGAAGTTGTTAGGAATTGGCAATTATACAGATACATGTATTAAAAGTTATTGTTGATTCTAGGTAATTTTATGGTGATTGTCATTTCATTCATTCTGTATGTTAAGTGTATTTCACTGAGTCTTTCTCCTTCCAGCTGACACAATGGCAGCCAATGAGGGATGAGTTTAAGTTGGTTCAGATAGTTAGGAGCGTATTTCTTTAAAATAATGAGACAACGGTGAGAAACTATCCGTACAAAAAGGAATAGCTGTCAAAGGAGTAACACTTTTGAGTAGTCGCAAACAAAGAATGAAAATGGTTAATGTTTAAAAAGCAGGTGCATACTGTGGCATATTCAGATACTCTGCTGAGTAATATTGAAAACCAAAGCTTAAATATTGAAAAGACTAAAGAGTCGAGAGAAGCAATAGAAATGTAACAGGAGGGGGTTACAAATAGGTACATAAAATTGTCGGCATGAACTGGTCCATGCATAAAGCAACAGTACTCACTGTGTCCTTTATGTAAAACATCGAACTAAGTTAAAAGTGTGCAGTCCAGGCCAACATTTCCCGATGTAGGTTAATATTTAAGTAATGTGTTCTAGCCAAATGACGCATAAAATTTGAACAGAAGAAGTCAACATTTCTACTTCTATTTCTAAAAATTCCCGAGGGGGAAGTTCCCATAGACTACCACCAGCGGAAGTGGAACCAACTTTGCACTCCCTGCCCTGAGTAACTTACAAAGTTGTCACGCTATGCTCCTGAAAACAATTGAACATTTAATTTAGTTGTTTAAAGCGAACGCCAAGTGGAAATATTATTTTATTTTAAAAGGATGCTTAACTGATGTGAAATAATAACCATGTAGCTAAAAGCAATTTACCTCATTGTCTAATGATAAACAACCTTGTGTACATAATTGAAATAAGTCAAATAATATTTCTCATTCAGAATTAGCGGAATTTGATGAAAATGTAATTTTATCTACAGAACAATGGACATAAACTATGTAAACTTCGGTATGATGTTAAATACACTACCATATAAGGTATTGTGATAAGCAATCTTGTACACACACTTAAAGATAAACTGGACAATATTTGTTAAGCTTTTGAGTAAAAAAAAAAATAAAAAATTAATCAAACAAAGTGTATTATTATTACTGTGAAGACAGGTTAAAAACAATTTTGAGTTGAAAAATCGGCATCAGTTGTGTAAAATTTGACAAAATGCAATCTCATACAATGTGCTGTGTTCAGCAGCAATGTGTATAAGTTTGGAATAAATTAGACACTGTTTGTATGAATTAGTAACCATACGTAAACACGGACGCTGATGGTGTTGAACAATATGTTAACAAGTGGAACAGTTACAAATGGGTCTTGAATGGGTGACTTTAAAAGATGCTCCTATCCACTGAAAATTTTAGATTAAAAGTAACTGTTCATACTTTGTTACTTTTATACAAACTTGCCAGAACAGTGTTCAATCAATTCCCCAAATTCATCAGATGAAATCAGTAACACACTCATTTGAAAACAGCTGTCTGTAGCACAGTAAGTATTACATCTAATAACATTACCTGTCCTTCAGGTGGAAGCAGACAGAACACTTTGTCCAGCAGAAAACAGCTGTCTGCAGCACAGTAAGTATTACATCTAATAACATTACCTGTCCTTCAGGTGGAAGCAGACAGAACACTTGTCCAGCAGAAAACAGCCATCTGCAGCACGGTAAGTATTACATCTAATAACATTACCTGTCCTTCAGGTGGACTGATTCAAGTGGGAAAGTTATCAGTTAATTGCGGAGACGGGGTGTGCTCGAGTACTGATTAATCCAAGGAAACAGTGGTTAGGTTAACTGATCATCTGTTAGCCCTCGATGGCATAAAAATGACGCTAAATATTCAATCAATCAATCAATCAAACCTTCAGGTGGAAGCAGACAGAACACTTGTCGAGCAGAAAACAGCTGTCTGCAGCACGGTAAGTATTACATCTAATAACATTACCTGTCCTTCAGGTGGAAGCAGACAGAACACTTGTCCAGCAGAAAACAGCCGTCTGCAGCTTGGTAAGTATTACATCTAATAACATTACCTGTCCTTCAGGTGGAAGCAGACAGAACACTTGTCCAGCAATAAACAGCCGTCTGCAGCATGGTAAGTATTACATCTAATAACATTACCTGTCCTTCAGGTGGAAGCAGACAGAACACTTGTCCAGCAGAAAACAACCGTCTGCAGCACGGTAAGTATGACATCTAATTACATTACCTGTCCTTCAGGTGGAAGCAGACAGAACATTTGTCCAGCAGAAAACAGCTGTTTGCATCACAGTAAGTATGACATCTAATAACTTTACCTGTCCTTCAGGTAGAAGCAGACAGAACATTTGTCCAGCAGAAAACAGCCATCTGCAGCACAGTAAGTATTACATCTAATAACATTACCCGAACTTCATGGTGGAAGCAGACAGAACACTTGTCCAGCAGAAAACAGCTGTCTGCAGCATGGTAAGTATTACATCTTATAACATTACCTGTCCTTTTGGTGGGAGCAGACAGAACACTTGTCCAGCAGAAAACAGCTGTCTGCAGCACGGTAAGTATTACATCTAATAACATTACCTGTCCTTTAGGCGGGAGCAGACAGAACACTTGTCCAGCAGAAAACAGCTGTCTGCAGCACAGTTAGTATTACATCTAATAACATTACCTGTCCTTCAGACGGGAGCAGACAGAACACTTGTCCAGCAGAAAACAGCTGTATGCAGCACAGTTAGTATTACATCTAATAACATTACCTGTCCTTTTGTGGGAGCAGACAGAACACTTGTCCAGCAGAAAACAGCCTATCTGTAGCACAGTAAGTATAACATCTAATAACATTTACTGTCCTTCAGTTGGGAGCAGACAGAACACTTGTCCAGCAGAAAACAGCTGTCTGCAGCACAGTAAGTATTACATCTAATAACATTACCTGTCCTTCAGGCGGGAGCAGACAGAACACTTGTCCAGCAAGAAAACAGCTGTATGCAGCACAGTAAGTATTACATCTAATAACATTACCTGTCCTTCAGGTGGAAGCAAACAGAACACTTGTCCAGCAGAAAACAGCTGTCTGCAGCACGGTAAGTATTACATTTAATAACATTACCTGTCCTTCAGGTGGAAGCAGACAGAACACTTGTCCAGCAGAAAACAGCTGTCTGCAGCACAGTAAGTATTACATCTAATAACATTACCTGTCCTTCAGTTGGGAGCAGACAGAACTCTTGTCCAGCAGAAAACAGCCGTCTGTAGCACAGTAAGTATTACATCTAATAACATTATCTGTCCTTCAGGCGGAAGCAGACAGAACACTTGTCCAGCAGAAAACAGCTGTCTGCAGCACGGTAAGTATTACATCTAATAACATTACCTGTCCTTCAGAAGGGAGCAGACAGAATACTTGTCAAGCAGAAAACAGCTGTCTGCAGCACAGTTAGTATTACATCTAAGCATTACCTGTCCTTCAGGCGGGAGCAGACAGAATACTTGTCAAACAGAAAACAGCTGTCTGCAGCACAGTAAGTATTACATCTAATAACATTACCTGTCCTTCAGGTGGGAACAGACAGAACACTTGTCCAGCAGAAAACAGCTGTCTGCAGTACAGTAAGTATTACATCTAATAACATTACCTGTCCTTCAAGCGGGAGCAGACAGAACACTTGTCCAGCAGAAAACAGCTGTCTGATGCACATTAAGTATTACATCTAATAACATTACCTGACCTTCAGGTGGAAGCAGACAGAACACTGGTCCAGCAGAAAACAGCTGTTTGCAGCACAGTAAGTATTACATCTAATTACATTACCCGTCCTTCAGGTGGAAGCAGACAGAACACTTGTCCAGCAATAAACAGCCATCTGCAGCTTGGTAAGTATTACATCTAATTACATTACCTGTTCTTCAGGTTGAAGGAGACAGAACACTTGTCCAGCAAGAAACAGCTGTATGCAGCACAGTAAGTATTACATCTAATAACATTACCTGTCCTTCAGGTGGAAGCAAACAGAACACTTGTCCAGCAGAAAACAGCTGTCTGCAGCACGGTAAGTATTACATTTAATAACATTACCTGTCCTTCAGGTGGAAGCAGACAGAACACTTGTCCAGCAGAAAACAGCTGTCTGCAGCACAGTAAGTATTACATCTAATAACATTACCTGTCCTTCAGTTGGGAGCAGACAGAACTCTTGTCCAGCAGAAAACAGCCGTCTGTAGCACAGTAAGTATTACATCTAATAACATTATCTGTCCTTCAGGCGGAAGCAGACAGAACACTTGTCCAGCAGAAAACAGCTGTCTGCAGCACGGTAAGTATTACATCTAATAACATTACCTGTCCTTCAGAAGGGAGCAGACAGAATACTTGTCAAGCAGAAAACAGCTGTCTGCAGCACAGTTAGTATTACATCTAAGCATTACCTGTCCTTCAGGCGGGAGCAGACAGAATACTTGTCAAACAGAAAACAGCTGTCTGCAGCACAGTAAGTATTACATCTAATAACATTACCTGTCCTTCAGGTGGGAACAGACAGAACACTTGTCCAGCAGAAAACAGCTGTCTGCAGTACAGTAAGTATTACATCTAATAACATTACCTGTCCTTCAAGCGGGAGCAGACAGAACACTTGTCCAGCAGAAAACAGCTGTCTGATGCACATTAAGTATTACATCTAATAACATTACCTGTCCTTCAGGTGGAAGCAGACAGAACACTGGTCCAGCAGAAAACAGCTGTTTGCAGCACAGTAAGTATTACATCTAATTACATTACCCGTCCTTCAGGTGGAAGCAGACAGAACACTTGTCCAGCAATAAACAGCCATCTGCAGCTTGGTAAGTATTACATCTAATTACATTACCTGTTCTTCAGGTTGAAGGAGACAGAACACTTGTCCAGCAAAAAACAGCTGTTTGCAGGACGGTAAGTATTACATCTAATTACATTACCTGTCCTTCAGGTGGAAGCAGACAGAACACTTGTCCAGCAGAAAACAGCTGTCTGCAGGACGGTAAGTATTACATCTAATTACATTACCTGTCCTTCAGGTGGAAGCAGACAGAACACTTGTCCAGCAGAAAACAGTTGTCTGCAGCACAGTAAGTATTACATCTAATAACATTACCTGTCCTTCAGTTGGGAGCAGACAGAACACTTCTCCAGGCAGAAAACAGCTGTCTGTAGCACAGTGAGTATTACATCTAATAACATTACCTGTCCTTCAGACGAGAGCAGACAGAACACTTGTCCAGCAGAAAACAGCTGTCTGCAGCACAGTAAGTATTACATCTAATAACATTACCTGTCCTTCAGGTGGGAGCAGACAGAACACTTGTCCAGCAGAAAACAGCTGTATGCAGCACAGTAAGTATTACATCTAATAACATTACCTGTCCTTTTGGTGGGAGCAGACAGAACACTTGTCCAGCAGAAAACAGCCATCTGTAGCACAGTAAGTATTACATCTAATAACATTAACTGTCCTTCAGTTGGGAGCAGACAGAACACTTGTCCAGCAGAAAACAGCTGTCTGCAGCACAGTTAGTATTACATCTAATAACATTACCTGTCCTTCAGGCGGGAGCAGACAGAACACTTGTCCAGCAGAAAACAGCTGTATGCAGCACAGTAAGTATTACATCTAATAACATTACCTGTCCTTCAGGTGGAAGCAAACAGAAGACTTGTCCAGCAGAAAACAGCTGTCTGCAGCACGGTAAGTATTACATTTAATAACATTACCTGTCCTTCAGGTGGAAGCAGACAGAACACCTCTCCAGCAGAAAACAGCTGTCTGCAGCATGGTCAGTATTACATCTAATAACATTAACTGTCCTTCAGGTGGAAGCAGACAGAACACTTGTCCAGCAGAAAACAGCTGTCTGCAGCACAGTAAGTATTACATCTAATAACATTACCTGTCCTTCAGTTGGGAGCAGACAGAACTCTTGTCCAGCAGAAAACAGCCGTCTGTAGCACAGTAAGTATTACATCTAATAACATTATCTGTCCCTTCAGGCGGGAGCAGACAGAACACTTGTCTTGCAGAAAACAGCTCCCTGCAGCACGGTAAGTATTACATCTAATAACATTACCTGTCCTTCAGGCTGGAGCAGACAGAATACTTGTCAAGCAGCAAAACAGCATGTCTGCAGCACAGTTAGTATTACATCTAAGCATTACCTGTCCTTCAGGCGGGAGCAGACAGAAGACTTGTCAAACAGAAAACAGCTGTCTGCAGCACAGTAAGTATTACATCTAATAACATTACCTGTCCTTCAGGTGGGAACAGACAGAACACTTGTCCAGCAGAAAACAGCTGTATGCAGTACAGTAAGTATTACATCTAATTACATTACCTGTCCTTCAAGCGGGAGCAGACAGAACACTTGTCAAGCAGAAAACAGCTGTCTGCAGCATAGTAAGTATTACATCTAATAAAATTACCTGTCCTTCAGGTGGGAGCAGACAGAACACTTGTCCAGCAGAAAACAGCTGTCTGATGCACATTAAGTATTACATATAATAACATTACCTGTCCTTCAGGTGGAAGCAGACAGAACACTTGTCCAGCAGATAACAGCTGTTTGCAGCACAGTAAGTATTACATCTAATTACATTACCCGTCCTTCAGGTGGAAGCAGACAGAACACTTGTCCAGCAATGAACAGCCATCTGCAGCACGGTAAGTATAACATCTAATTACATTACCTGTTCTTCAGGTTGAAGGGGACAGAACACTTGTCCAGCAAAAAACAGCTGTTTGCAGGACGGTAAGTATTACATCTAATTACATTACCTGTCCTTCAGGTGGAAGCAGACAGAACATTTGTCAAGCAGAAAGCAGCTGTCTGCAGGACGGTAAGTATTACATCTAATTACATTACCTGTCCTTCAGATGGAAGCAGACAGAACACTTGTCCAGCAGAAAACAGTTGTCTGCAGCACAGTAAGTATTACATCTAATAACATTACCTGTCCTTCAGTTGGGAGCAGACAGAACACTTCTCCGGCAGAAAACAGCTGTCTGTAGCACAGTAAGTATTACATCTAATAACATTACCTATCCTTCAGACGAGAGGAGACAGAACACTTGTCCAGCAGAAAACAGCTGTCTGCAGCACAGTAAGTATTACATCTAATAACATTACCTGTCCTTCAGGCGGGAGCAGACAGAACACTTGTCCAGCAGAAAACAGCTGTATGCAGCACAGTAAGTATTACATCTAATAACATTACCTGTCCTTCAGGTGGAAGCAAACAGAACACTTGTCCAGCAGAAAACAGCTGTCTGCAGCACGGTAAGTATTACATCTAATAACATTACCTGTCTTTCAGGTGGAAGCAGACAGAACACTTCTCTAGCAGAAAACAGCTGTCTGCAGCACGGTAAGTATTACATCTAATAACATTACCTGTCATTCAGGTGGAAGCAGACAGAACACTTGTCCAGCAGAAAACAGCTGTCTGCAGCACAGTAAGTATTACATCTAATAACATTACCTGTCCTTCAGTTGGGAGCAGACAGAACTCTTGTCCAGCAGAAAACAGCCGTCTGTAGCACAGTAAGTTTTACATCTAATAACATTATCTGTCCTTCAGGCGAGAGCAGACAGAACACTTGTCTTGCAGAAAACAGCTGTCTGCAGCACAGTAAGTATTACATTTAATAGCATTACCTGTCCTTCAGGCGGGAGCAGACAGAATACTTGTCAAGCAGAAAACAGCTGTCTGCAGCACAGTTAGTATTACATCTAATAACATTACCTGTCCTTCAGGCGGGAGCAGACAGAACTCTTGTCCAGCAGAAAACAGCCGTCTGTAGCACAGTAAGTATTACATCTTATAACATTATCTGTCCTTCAGGCGGGAGCAGACAGAACACTTGTCTTGCAGAAAACAGCTGTCTGCAGCACAGTAAGTATTACATCTAATAACATTACCTGTCCTTCAGGCAGAAGCAGACAGAATACTTGTCTAGCAGAAAACAGCTGTCTGCAGCACAGTTAGTATTACATCTAATAACATTACCTGTCCTTCAGGCGGGAGCAGACAGAATACTTGTCAAACAGAAAACAGCTGTCTGCAGCACAGTAAGTATTACATCTAATAACATTACCCGTCCTTCAGGTGGGGACAGACAGAACACTTGTCCAGCAGAAAACAGCTGTCTGCAGTACAGTAAGTATTACATCTAATTACATTACCTGTCCTTCAAGCGGGAGCAGACAGAACACTTGTCCAGCAGAAAACAGCTGTCTGCAGCACGGTAAGTATTACATCTAATAAAATTACCTGTCCTTCAGGCGGGAGCAGACAGAACACTTGTCCTGCAGAAAACAGCTGTCTGCGGCACAGTAAGTATTACATCTAATAACATTACCTGTCCTTCAGACGAGAGCAGACAGAACACTTGTCCAGCAGAAAACAGCTGTCTGCAGCACAGTAAGTATTACATCTAATAACATTACCTGTCCTTCAGGCGGGAGCAGACAGAACACTTGTCCAGCAGAAAACAGCTGTATGCAGCACAGTAAGTATTACATCTAATAATATTACCTGTCCTTCAGGAAGAAGCAAACAGAACACTTGTCCAGCAGAAAACAGCTGTCTGTAGCACTATAAGTAAGTGTAAGATCTAATAACGTTACCTGTCCTTCAGACGAGAGCAGACAGAACACTTGTCCAGCAGAAAATAGCTGTCTGCAGCACAGTAAGTATTACATCTAATTGCATTACTCGTCCTTCAGGCGGGAGCAGACAGAACACATGTCAAGCAGAAAACAGCTGTCTGCAGCACAGTAAGTATTACATCTTATAAAATTACCTGTCCTTCAGGCGGGAGCAGACATGAACATTTGTCCAGCAGGAAACAGCTGTCTGCAGCACGGTAAGTATTACATCTAATAACATTACCTGTCTTTCAGGTGTGAGCAGACAGAACACTTGTCAATCAGAAAACTGCTGTCTGCAGAACAGTAAGTATTACATCTAATAAAATTTCCCGTCCTTCAGGCGGGAGCAGACAGAACACTTGTCCAGCAGAAAAACAGCTGTTTGTTGCACAGTAAGTATTACATCTAATAACATTACCTGTCCTTCAGGTGGAAGCAGACAGAACACTTGTCCAACAGAAAACAGCTGTCTGCAGCACAGTAAGTATTACATCTAATTACATTACCCGTCCTTCAGGTGGAAGCAGACAGAACACTTGTCCTAGCAGAAAACAGCCGTCTTCAGCATGGTAAGTATTACATCTAATTACATTACCTGTTCTTCAGGTGGAAGGACACAAAACACTTGTCCAGCAGAAAACAGCTGTCTGCAGGACGGGAAATATTATATATAATTACATTACCTGTCCTTCATGTGGAAGCAGACAGAACAATTGTCCAGCAGAAAACAGCTGTCTGCACCATGGTAAGTCTTACATCTAATAACATTACCTGTCCTTCAGGTGGAAGCAGACAGAACACTTCTCCAGCAGAAAACAGCTGTCTGCGGCACAGTAAGTATTACATTTAATAACATTACCTGTCCTTCAGGTGGGAGCAGACAGAACACTTGTCCAACAGAAAACAGCTGTCTGTAGCACAGTAAGTATTTCATCTAATAACATTACCTGTCCTTCAGGCGGGAGCAGACAGGAACACATGTCCAGCAGAAAGCAGGTGTCTGCAGCACAGTAAGTATTACATCTAATAACATTACCTGTCCTTCAGGGCGAGAGCAGACAGAACACTTGGTTAGCAGAAAACAGCTGTCTGCAGCACGGTAAGTATTACATCTAATAACATTACCTGTCCTTCCGTTGGAAGCAGACAGAACACTTGTCCAGCAGAAAACAGCTGTCTGTAGCACAGTAAGTATTACATCTAATAACATTACCTGTCCTTCAGGTGGGAGCAGACAGAACACTTGTCAAGCAGAAAACAGCTGTCTGCGGCACAGTAAGTATTACATCTAATAACATTACCTGTCCTTCAGTTGGAAGCAGACAGAACACTTGTCCAGCAGAAAACAGCTGTCTGTAGCACAGTAAGTATTACATCTAATAACATTACCTGTCCTTCAGGTGGGAGCAGACAGAACACTTGTCCAGCAGGAAACAGCTGTCTGCAGCACAGTAAGTATTACATCTAATAACATTACCTGTCCTTCAGGCGGGAGCAGATAGAATACTTGTCGAGCAGAAAACTGTTGTCTGCAGCACAGTAAGTATTACATCTAATAACATTACCTGTCCTTCAGATGGAAGCAGACAGAACACTTGTCTAGCAGAAAAAGCCGTCTGCAGCACGGTAAGTATTACATCTAATTACATTACTTGTCCTTCAGGTGTGAGCAGAGAGAATACTTGTCCTACAGAAAACAGCTGTCTGCATCACATTAAGTATTACATCTAATAACATTACCTGTCCTTCAGGTGAGAGCAGACAGAACACTTGTCCAGCATAAAACAGCTGTCTGACGCACAGTAAGTATTTTACTAATAACATTACTTGTCCTTCAGGCGGGAGCAGACAGAACACTTGTCCAGCAGGAAACAGCTGTCTGCAGCATGGTAAGTATTACATCTAATAACATTACCTGTCCTTCAGTTGGAAGCAGACAGAACACTTGTCCAGCAGAAAACAGCTGTCTGCAGCACAGTTAGTATTACATCTAATAACATTACCTGTCCTTCAGGTGGGAGCAGACAGAACACTTGTCCAGCAGAAAACGTACAATGGTCATATGACCCTCAGCAGCGGCAAGATGTAAGGCTGTTCTACCGTCATAATCGGCAAGAGACATATCCATGCCAAGAAGAGCGAACCTGAAGATTATTTTTGAAGTAATATGTACTCACGTGCTAATACTAAATCCATAGTTGTCATACTCGTATTAGAAGACAATTTAATTCCATATTTTCGCATTCTTATATTTTCAGATAATCATTTCATACAATATTTTTGTAGGAAGAATCATGCATTTGCACATGTAAAAAGTATTGTACATTCTTGCATGTAACATACATGTTGTGTTCTAACATGAAAAAAAAAAAGCAAATGGCATGCCTTTTACATGTAAAGATCATGCAAAGAACAGTATTTATTCCAGCATATAATATTTGTCACAATTCTTAAATATTTGGTATATTTTGCATTCTCACATACACAGTGGTCGATCTATTTTTAATTCTCACATACACGTACATGTAAGGTATGCAAATAATTTCCTTGTAAGGAGTCTCGTGTATTTTCATTTATACGGTGTTATGTGCATCTATATACATTTTCACATATAAGGAGATGAATACACAATCTCATACAATAAAACAAAAGCATCATGCATTCCCAAATTCTCAAAGTTTAAGACTATATAACATTTTACATTTTAGAAAAAAAATATAATTTTCGCATTTTAATTTAGCACCCAGTAATGTACACAGTGGTGTATTTTAAAGCATTCTGTAATGTCAAATTTAATGAATTGGGGGTTGTCACATTTAAAAGGTCTCTTAATTAAAGACACTATTCTCTATTTGGAGCAGCCTATATTGACCATTTCCATATATATATATACACACACCTTCTCATTGCTGTCACATCACCATTGAAAGCACTGAATAGTAGATTGACCACATCTTGGGCCTTAGATTCAGTTTCCCGACCCCTGGGGTCATATTTCTTGCTTGTGTGCTTCAGATTGTCATAATTGTGGAAGTTGAAGTTTGATACAAGTTCCTGGAATGTTTAAACAATTTTCATATTTATCTCTTGTCTGGATCAAGTAAACATATTGTCATTTTGTTTATACTGGTTTAGTTTATACTGGTTTGGTTTATACTGGTTTAGTTTATACTGGTTCAATATATACTGGTTTGGTTTATACTGATTTGGTTTATACGGGTTTAGTTTATACGGGTTTAGTTTATACTGGTTTAGTTTATACAGGTTTGGTTTATACTGGTTTAATTTATACTGGTTTGCTTTATACTGGTTTAGTTTATACTGGTTTGCTTTATACTGGTTTAGTTTATACTGGTTTGATTTATACTGGCTTGGTTTATACTGGTTTAGTTTATACTGGTGGTTAGGTTTATACTGGTTTAATTTATACTGGTTTAATTTTAATTTATACTGGTTTAGTTTATACTTATTTAGTTTATACCGGTTTAATTTAACTCAGATGTGAAGAAATCTCAGAATTTGTAATGAATCTCTCTCTAGTCTGTTTCCTGGGTAGAACCAGGACTGAGTTTTGTTTCTAGAATATTTGGTCCGAACCAGTGGTCTCAGGCCCAAACATTCTATCCATTGCACTACTGGCTTACTTAATTATTGCTGTTTTACAAAACACCTTTGGTTTAGTATCATAAGGCCTGGCATAGGATTGTATTTCAGATTCTCACATGTAATGTTACCTGAGTTATGTTCCCGTGCGTATCGTTATGTAAAATAACATTTCTTTTAATATTGCTCAATAACTTATACAAAAGTATGTGCCTTTTTTAAAATGGTAAAACAATAATTAAAATTATTAAACCTAGCATTGGATCGAATTTTATTATCAATATATAATATTAATTTGCATGAACTTTATGTATAGATATCTAAAACGAAAAAGGAGCTGTGGATTGGGTTTGCGGTGAGATGGGTCAAGTCACTGTTACCACAGTTATAATATAATATAATATAATATAATATAATATAATATAATATAATATAATGTAATGTAATGTAATGTAATGTAATGTAATGTAATGTAATGTAATGTAATGTAATATAATGTAATGTAATGTAATGTAATATAATATAATATAATATAATATAAGATAATCTGAGGAAATGTTATGTAAGATCTATCTTTCCCTAACACGATAACATGAAAAGGAACACCAAGATTGTCATTTAGTTTAAACTTATTTATTTTACCGCAAGTTATTACAACTAATACAAATCACGCTCATAGAATAACTGGACAGAACCTGTACTAGCATATGCGGGAAAAGTGTCATGCTCACGGACACCACACATAGCCGTGACAGAGGATTGAACCTCGATCCTCCGATTACGAAACCAGTGGAGCACCATGCACTCCACATTACATGTATAGGGAAGCTTTCATGTCTAGTATTGATGCATGTGCATGTTTCATACTTTTTAACGGGCCTATATTGACTGCTTTGTACTTTGTTGAAACTTTATATAATTGTAATCAATCATTTCTAAAATTGAAAAAAGTTGTGACATACCTCACAAAACTGCACACCTTTGCTACTGTTTCCCCAAGTATCCAGTGATGGAGACCATGTGAATATTCCGAGCAGATTGGGTATCACCAGCATGACACCCCCAGCAACACCCGACTTAGCTGGCAGACCAACCTGTAAACATGAATATACCGAGCAGATTGGGTATCACCAGCATAACACCCTCAGCGACACCCGACTTGGCTGGCAGACCAACCAGTAAACATGAATATACCGAGCAGATTGGGTATCACCAGCATTACACCCTCAGCGACACCCGACTTAGCTGGCAGACCAACCTGTAAACATGAATATACCAAGCAGATTGGGTATCACCAGCATTACACCCTCAGCGACACCCGACTTGGCTGGCAGACCAACCTGTAAACATGAATACTTTTACTTTGTCTCAAAAATATCTTACACAGGGAAGTATAATTAAAGAATGACAACTCTGTTTTCAGAATGTTTAGGCTTTTACTCTTTATAAGTTATTACTGTGATATGTACATAATAGTTATTAACAATTACATGACTTGCTATGGCCTGCCATCAGCATCTCACTTGCAATTACCTCCCCTTAGTGACAGTAGCAAAATTGTTGCGTCCAAGAAATTAGAGCTGTGTAAATCGGTTGGGCATTATTTTTGTTGAAAATGCTTTAAATGATCAATTCTTTGTAAATATGAGAACATTGGAACATTTTCATGAGTTATGCCTAGTTTGGATGACATTGGGCACTGCAGGATGAAGCTATAAAGATGCGTCGTGACACACTGCCACAAAGGGCAGATTTGTCAATATGAAAGGGTGTCATTAAAACATTAAAATTGTGAAAAAGCGGTCTGTTCAACCCAATGTTTTTCCCTGCATATTTGGACTAACAAAGGACAATCTATAGAAACAAGACACTTTTAGAACCATTGACAATGTGTTCAGTGTTCCAGAAGTGTATGTCTCTATATGCAGAACAGTACAAAAAACGTCAATATTCAAGAACCACAAAGGAAATAAGAAAAAAAGCCCTTTTCTCTTTTTTGTGATATCCTTGGCATTCGTGTGCATTCATGGCCCATATGAATGTATCGTTATGATAATTTCTATACCATTGTTGTTATAGTCGTTCATGCATCATGTTGTTGCCATGCTTTGTGTGTACATTTAATACCAATTATATATAAATCTACCTTGAATGCAAACTGCCCCGAATAATCATACATTCCACAAGAGTGCATGAGCGATAGTGTGTTCCGTACGGCTTCAGAACTCAGGACCTTTTCTCCAGTTGTCGGGCAGATTCCACCGTTGGCAAGGGTAGCAGCTATCACAGCACCGGACTCAGCAGTTACTTCTATTGAACACAGCTGTAATGAACACATGGTATATAACTTGACAGTTATTCAACAAAACAAGAAATGTCACTGGTAAATGTCACATGCCCCCCAAATGGTCTGTGGAAATAACGATATATTTTATAATAGGTAGGGATTTAAACTGACGGTTCTGACTAAACACGCAATTTCATGATTTTTTCATCAAAGTGTGACCTTGACTTTTGTGTTACCTTGACCTTAACATCTGATGTAAAGGTCAAAGAATTTCTACAGGTACATGCAGGTGACACATCATCATGACATGTTGATCATTTATGTCAATATATTTTAAAATCCTTTCATGTAAGACAAAGTTACAGACCAGACATGAACTATCAAACAAACTGAAAATGTGACCTTGACCTTGGAGGTAAGGTTTTTGGTCTTCCACGCGACACGTCGTCCATGTCATGTTGATCAACTGAGCCACGTGTTTTTTTCAAATCCATCCATGTAGGACAAAGTTACAGACTGGACACGAAATCTCACACAGACTCAAGTGTTGTCAAACAAACTGAAAATGTGACCTTGAACTTTGGGGTACGGCTGTAGGTCTATCGCGCGACACGTCGTCATGCCATGCTAATGAATTAAGTCGAATGTTCTGAAATGTATCCACAGGTGATACAGTTACAGACCAGACCCAGAATCTCAAACAGACTGAAAGTGTTGTCAAACAAAGGTAAAGTGTGACCTTGACCTTTGAAGTTGGAGTCTGGGTGTTATGCGTCGACATGTTATGTTGATCATTTGTAGCTAGTGCTTATAAAATCCATCTATTCATTACAAAGTTACAGACCGGAAACGAAATATCGGACGGAAGGACGGAAGTTCCTACGAATGGGTATTTAAGTGGCTTCTTTGCGTCAAGCTTATTACTTGTGTGGCTAAATGTGGCTAAATTTTAGGCACATAAAAGAAAAAAAGCCACATAAAAGCTGTTTTTAATGTGTCTAGAAACAGTCACGTAATTATTTTTCGACTGCTTTTCAACTGTCCATAAAAATCACTAACCCTAAACCCTAGACACTTAACTACCCATTCGTGTGCCCGGACGAACAGACGGACGGACGGACGGACGGCACTGCAATAACTATATGCCACCCAAAAAATTTTGTGGGGTCATTAAAAGCTTGACATTTGATTATCTTCATATCTTTTTAAAACAAAGCCAAGTATGTTCAACATTTAATTATATTCTCCAACCAACACCTAGTGCATCATGTACAGTAATTATATTCTCCAACCAACACCTAGTGCATCATGTACAGTAATTATATTCTCCAACCAACACCTAGTGCATCATGTACAGTAATTATATTCTCCAACCAACACCTAGTGCATCATGTACAGTAATTATATTCTCCAACCAACACCTAGTGCATCATGTACAGTAATTATATTCTCCAACCAACACCTAGTGCATCATTTACAGTAATTATATTCTCCAACCAACACCTAGTGCACCATTTACAGTATCAACTACACAAAAATGCATTTACATGTATAATGAGCGGATTATAAATTGAATATAGTTTACAAATACTAAAATGTGCATTTACAAGGAGATTCGGTTTTCAATCCGTTCTTTTTTAATTCACATTCTTGCCACGGTGGATTTTTCTTCTTCTTTTTTTTATGAAATTAATCCATCGGGCAACTCTTTATGATTCTATAAAAGATATAATATTTTTCCCTTTATTTTCTTTATTATTTCCTTTATATGATAAAAAAAGAAATATGTATACCTTAATTGTGTGTCCAAATGATACAGTTTCTATTTTAGAAAGCCGGACCAGTTTGCTATCTGACTATCAATCCAGGGGTTGTGAGTGCTCGTCCGGATACAATCTCCGTGATGATTGATATACAACATTGCCTTGCATTGTCATTCGTATCTCACCGCAGAGAGTGGTAAAGTTATTAGTTACTTGCGGAGATTGGGTGTGCTCCTGTACTGGTTAACCTGATATAATCATATGAAAGAGCGGATAGGTTAACTGATTGTCTGTTAATCATAGATGGCATAAAATGATGCTTAATATTCAAACACAACTAGCTTGGAACAGTGTTTTAAAGACAATTTAAAACGGATCTTACTTGAAAATAGAACTCCAGTGTCTCCACAAGATCAGCCTCTGGTGGGAAACACTGAAAGATAAATAATTGTGAGCATTAATTTGTAATTTGAATAATTATTACCTGTCACATGATACTTGAAATAGTTTAAGACATTATTTGAATCGTGGTAAACAGCATTTACATAACAGAAATATCCAATTTCATTGGTGAAGAAAGACTTCAAAATAATTCTTAAAGGAACCATCTTTTTTTCACAATTAACTGACAAACTTTCACTTGTTATGTCTTCATATCGAGGTTGGTTTGAGCCCGTTAAGTCGGCAGCGAGAGTTGAGTGAGCATGTATAAGACTTTGCCTAAGACCACTAGGCTACGGTATACACTTTGTTTTAGTCAAATTAAACATATCTAAGAAATGACATTACTATAATGTGGTGAGTATATTTATGTATATAAACAATTGTAAACGTTTAAAAAGGTCAGCCATAATGATGTGTGCACATCATAGCATCATGCATTGTCATTTTATCGTTTTTATCAAAGTTTAAATAGATCTAGCTCTATACTAAGTACATCTTGTCAGTGCGAAGGTGTAAGCATGAGAAGATATGCAATCAAATGCCCAAAAATGTTAAACTGACCAAGGTCTATATGTTGTATAGGGAGTGCAAACTAAAGTGATGATAGAAACAAACATGTTTCCACATCTTACCCACCTTATTCTCTCGCATGTAATACCCGAGTGCAAAGTTTCTAGTCCGCAGTGGCACGCTCCGACAAATATCTAAAAGCAAACATAATAAAATTAATCGTCTCGATTCTGATTTGCCAACCTCAAAATTAAGCAAAGGCGTTTACGTTTCTTGTAGATTAAAGGTGTTCGCATGTTTCCGACCAGTGAATGCTATCACAGAGATTTAAATATCTAGATGAAATAAAAGAACCAGTGTGCATGTGCAACAACATTTTTGTATTTAAAAAGATTCGTGAAATTCCCTCCAGTAGAAATACAGGTAAGGCAATGTTAAAACCAATTTTACCTTTAACATTTACATGTGATAATGACCTTGTGTTAGGGACTTGTGACCCGTTTTACTAACGTTTGATTACCGAATTCATAGTGCAAAGAATAAAATTATGAAACCAAAGTCACGAACTTAATTTAGCATCACAAGAACTTTCGAAATTCTTGTAAACATATTACTTTTTTAGATTCTAATAGAGACAATAACGGCATATTCAGTAAAGACAAGTTGAGGTTTGATTTACTAGCATTAAAAATAAGATTTGATGTATCAAAAAGTATGCATGTATAATAGTTACAGTCATAGTGACACTATCGCATTAAAATGGAAAAATATGAAACATATTTATGTGTTCTAACAGGTATCGGTATAAAGGAATCGTTGGCGAAAGAGTATCAGAAAACCTGGATTAAGACGTCAACGAACGAAGCTTGTCAAACCATTTCGACGATGGCCAAGTACTTATTGTGTTCTAGAGCAGACAATACAAATAAGAAATATTATCAAAGTTACGGTAAGTTCGAATAATTTTGCAAGGAAAATAGTTCAAGCATCGCCAATACACGTGTCGATGTATTTTACTCATCTTTTAGACAGTGATGTGTCGTACAGTGTAATAAGTGCAGCATTTTACGGCATCAAGTTGGCACATGATATGAACAATACTTCAAATAGTTTCGTCAAGAGGCTTTTGTCGGCAGCAGGTTAAGAGGTTAAGATCCCAACCTACTGTTAAAAAAGACACTGTAAATTATTGAAGCAATTGTGTGAAGTGTTAAATACAGACGATTGTATTGTATATAAGATATTTATCAATGATTATGTTGGGTTACATGTATGCTGAATTCATGAGATATAACGAAATAAGTAAATTGAAATGTAATGATATAAAGTACAATGGTGGCCATGTTATAGTTGAATTGAGAAAAAGTAAAACAGATATGAATAGGTGTGGAAAAGAGGTTCTTATCGAAAACGCATTTATATAACCGTATGCAATATTGGCCAAATATATGTCAGTTACAGGTCAAAACACCTTATTAGGTCAAAAGGTCAGTGTTAGTTAATAACTAAAAATAAGAAGTTGAGTTACATTATAGAGCTAAGGTATGTATCGTTAGCAAGTTGAAGATGGTTGCACCGCATTTAAATTTAGGAACTCATTCCGTAAGAGCTAGTGGCGTAACCATGGCAGCAAACGCTGAAGGCGTTACTGTTAGGTGTCTGAAGAGACACGGTAGGTGGAAAACCGATCAAGTCAAGGATGGTTACGTAGTAGATTCAGTTGAGAAGAGATTATTTATTACAAAGAAACTAAACTTATAAAATAACTATGAAAACATGTACTTATCTTAGCGGTGACATACGTAAATGTAGATTCGTTAAGACCTACGTATTCATTTAATGAATTTAATTTGAAAACTTTTCTAAATTTTGTAAACCTATAATGTAGTTGTTATTTCTTCTGAGAGTTTAAGTAAGACGTGCCATTCATAAGAACTACGTGACCACTGGCACAGATTGTGTTTCCAATTGACACCAACGCTAGTAATCTCATCATGAAATCAGATCGGTTTATGTTCCATATCTCGGTTACACTTAGATTTAGTAGGTGAAGCTATATCCATATCACGGTTACACTGAGATTTAGTAAGTGAAGCTATATCCATATCTCGGTTACACTGAGATTTAGTAGGTGAAGCTATATCCATATCTCGGTTACACTGAGATTTAGTAGGTGAAGCTATATCCATATCTCGGTTACACTGAGATTTAGTAGGTGAAGCTATATCCATATCGCCGTTACACTGAGATTTAGTAGGTGAAGCTATATCTATATCTCGGTTACACTGAGATTTAGTAGGTGAAGCTATATCCATATCTCGGTCACACTGAGATTTAGTAGGTGAAGCTATATCCATATCTCGGTTACACGAACTTTTTAAACTTAACAAGGTTGGATTCTCTGGATTTAAATTGGCGCCAATAGTACTTTATTTTTTTAAGTACGCATATATTTCTCCACCTCAAAGGAGGAAAGATTTATGCGATCAAATGTGCACTAATAGGGAATGATTCGTCCTTATGTTTTGAATGTCTTACAAAATGATCAAATTTTGCTCTAGATTCTTAAAATCAATGTTTTAAATGCTGATTAAAATTGCGCGTGTATATATAAAGCTTTTCAAAATATGTGTCCACAAATAATGTGCCTTTTAAAGAAATAAGTTTAATAATTTCTTTAAACTTTTTTGTTTTGTGCGTGCGTGCGCGCGCGCCATGCGGATGGTGGGGTGAGAGTTAATGACTTTTAATGCCATTTTCAACACATGACAGGTTACACATGACATAACAACTTTTATAGGTGGAGGAAGACCTCAAACACATCTGGAAGAACCATCGTCTTTACGGAAGTGACTGGTAACAAGCACGATTACATCGGTGAGAGGAAGGGGGGTCATTAGACAACAGTGCCCCAGAACGGACCCATAAAACAGTTAAATCATGAATTATGTTATAGTTACGGTAAATAGTTTATTTCAAATTTATTTTTAGTTTAAGTCCATAAGAATACAAGTCGTGAAAACATGGCAACAGTGCAATAGCCGTATGGTGACGTCACGTGCTTTCGATTGCCAGGTGAATTAGATAACTTTTGATAATAACAAATATCAGGCATGCCTATTTTGACTTCCTGAGCACATTCTTTTTTGTTTACAAGCACGTGTTTATTGAATGCGATTAAAATAACAAAGAGCTAATGAGTCCAATAAAGGTAGGATCGTCATTTAATGATATAGGCATGTAGACATGCCTTTCCCAGCCATGTCCAGTATCCAGTTGGCAAAAGTCAGTTTCGTTCTAGAAAATTAATAACATTCGTCTTTTGAAGTTTAATACATGTAATTACATTTTATATAGGAATCCATTGTAGCATTTATGTCCAAAACATAGTAAAAACACGAAAACTGTGATACCTATCAATTTGCAGCGTAATAATATGCCAACTATTCGCCCACAATACGGTTCGAACCAACAATTCTGAAATAACACTGAATTGCCCAGAAATCTGGTATCAGCATCAAATTTTCAGTAGTGATTTCTAACATACTAACCATTTAACACATGATAGGAAAAATAAATCACTGCAATACACAGCCCTGCAAAAAGAGCACGAAAGTTCTATATGTACCTCCTTCATATGTAGGTCCGGAGTACTCAATGGAGATACTAGTGGTGCATGTATAACAAGTCAAGATCAAATAGTGATAAATATGATGACTGCGCATGTCAGATATTACCTTTCTTATAGAAATTGTTTAAAAAGGGTTGAAATGATCACATGATCACAAGTCATTTGTACTTAATGAAAAATAATACATAGTTGAACATATGTGTTATAAAAAGTTGATAAATAAAGATGGAAAAATAAAGTTTCCATCAAATATTTATATTGAAATTTTAAGTCATTTTCATTGGTAAATATGTAAAACATAGTATATTTCCAATAATTTGAAGCAACCTTATGCTATTCAGTGAAAAGTCATCAATTTGTAAGGTACATTAAGTACAGTTTTAACTACTGTTACTTATTTTCTTCTTTTGAGCCTCATGGATTTATAAATTTGCATATATGACAGCATCAAGTCATGTGATAAAATCACCTTATGCAATCTTTTTACAAGAATTTCTGGGTCACCTTTGTCTACTGTCAATAAGGAAGAAAATTAGCATGTTAAAATGTTATTTTGTTGAGGTAACTATTATGTTGTATTTATTTAAACTTTATCTTTATTGACAATTTATATTTTGCAGCAATATATTCAAAAGCGACTTTTTAAATTACCGAAAACCCCTAACATCGTCATATATAAACCAACATTGTTGTAAAATTTATCGATAACAAATATCACGGATATAAACCAACATTGATATAACATTCACCCATAACAAATACCCAGATATGAGCCAACATTGTTGTAACATTCACCAATAACAAATACCAAGATATGAGCCAACATTGTTGTAACATTTACCCATAACAAATACCACAGATATGAGCCAACAATGTTGTAACATTCACCCGTAACACATACCACAGATATAAACCAAACATTGTTGTAACATTCACCCATAACAAATACCCAGATATGAGCCAACAATGTTGTAACATTCACCCATAACAAATACCACAGATATGAACCAACATTGTTGTAACATTCACCCATAACAAATATCCAGATATGAGCCAACATTGTTGTAACATTTGCCCATAACAAATACCACAGATATGAGCCAACATTGTTGTAACATTCACCCATAACAAATACCACAGATATAAACCAAACATTGTTGTAACATTCACCCATAACAAATACCCAGATATGAGCCAACATTGTTGTAACATTTACCCATAACAAATACCACAGATATTAACCAACATTGTCGTACCATTTATCCATAACAAATACCACAGATATAAACCAACATTGTTGTAACATTCACCCATAACAAAAACCACAGATATAAGCCAACATTGTTGTAACATTCACCCAAAACAAATACCATAGATATAAACCAACATTGTCGTTACAGTCACTCATAAAAAATACCAAAGATATAAACCAACATTGCAGTAACATTCATCCATAACAAATACCACATATATAAACCAACGTTGTTGTAACATTCAATCATAACAAATACCATAGATATAATCAAACATTGTTGTAACATTCACCCATAACAAATACCACAGATATAAACCAACATTGTCGTAACATTCACTCTTAACAAATACCACAGATATAAAAAAAACAATGATTGAACATTTATCCATAACAAATAACACAGATATAAGCCAACATTGTTGTTACATTCATCCACAACAAATACCAAAGATATAAACCAACATTGCTGAAACATCCATCCATAACAAATACCACAAATATAAACCAATATTGCTGTAACATTACCCATAACAAATACCACAGATATAAACCAATATTGCTGTAACATTACCCATAACAAATACCACAGATATAAACCAACATTGTTGTTACATTCATCCATAACAAATAACACAGATATAAGCCAACATTGTTGTTACATTCATCCACAACAAATATCACAGATATAAACAAACATTGCTGTAACATCCCTCCATAACAAATACCACAGATAGTAACTAATATTGCTGTAACATTCATCCATAACAAATACCACAGATATGAGCCAACATTGTTGTAACATACTCCAATAACAAAAATCACAGATATAAACCAACATTTTCATAACATTCATCCATAACAAATATCACAGATATAAGCCAACATTGTTGTAACATTCATCCATAACAAAAGACATAAGCCAACATTGTGTAACAATTATCCATAACAAATAACACAGATATGAACCAACATTGTTGTAACATTCATCCATAACAAATAACACAGATATAAACCAACATTGTCGTTACATTCATCCATAACAAATATCACAGATATAAGCAAACATTGGTGTAACATCCATCCATAACAAAAGATATAAACCAACATTGTTGTAACATTCATTCATAACAAAAGAAATAAGCCAACGTTGTTGTAACATTCATCCATAACAAATAACACAGATATGAACCAACATTGTTGTAACATTCATCCATAACAAATACCACAGATATGAACCAACATTGTCGTTACATTCATCCATAACAAGTATCACAGATATAAGCCAACATTGGTGTAACATTCATCCATAACAAAAGATATAAGCCAACATTGTTGTAACATTCATCCATAACAAAAGATATAAGCCAACATTGTTGTAACATTCACCCATAACAAATAACACAGATATGAACAAACATTGTTGTAACATTCATCCATAACAAATACCACAGATATGAACCAACATTGTCGTTACATTCATCCATAACAAATATCACAGATATAAGCAAACATTGGTGTAACATCCATCCATAACAAAAGATATTAGCCAACATCGGTGTAACATCCATCCATAGCAAATACCACAGATATAAGCCAACATTGTTGTTACATTCATACATAACAAAAGCACAGTTATAAGCCAACGTTGTTGTAACATTCACCGATAACAAATACCATAGATATGAGCCAACGTTGTTGTTACATTCACGGATAACAAATACCACAGATATGAACCAAAATTTTAGTTACATTCATCCATAATAATCACCACAGATATGAACCAAATTTGTCGTTCCATTCATCCATATCAAACACCACACATATGAACCAACATTGTTGTAACATTCACCCATAACATATTCAACAGATATAAGCCAACATTGTTGTGACATTCATCTATAACAAAAACCACAGTTATAAGCCAACATTGTTGTTACATTCATCCATAACAAATACCACAGATATAAACCAACATTGTTGTAACATTCATCCATAACAAATACCACAGATATAAACCAAATTTGTCGTTACATTCATCCATATCAAACACCACACATATGAACCAACATTGTTGTAACATTCACCCATAACATATTCAACAGATATAAGCCAACATTGTTGTGACATTCATCTATAACAAAAACCACAGTTATAAGCCAACATTGTTGTTACATTCATCCATAACAAATACCACAGATATAAACCAACATTGTTGTAACATTCATCCATAACAAATACCACAGATATAAACCAACATTGTTGTAACATTCATCCATTACAAATACCACAGAAATGAGCCAACATTATTGAATCATACACCCATAACAAATACCACATATATGAATCAACATCTTTGTAACATTCACCCTTAACATATACAACAGATATAAGCCAACATTGTTGTAACATTCATCTATAACAAAAACCACAGAAATAAACCAACATTGTTGTAACACTCATTCATAACAAATACCACAGATATACACCAACATTTGTGTAACATTCATCCATAACATATACCACAGATATAAACCAACATTGTTGTAACATCCATCCATTACAAATACCACAGAAATGAGCCAACATTATTGAATCATTCACACATAACAAATACCACAAATATAAACCAACGTTGTCGTACATTCATTCATAACAAATACCACAGATATAAGCTAACATTGTTGTAACATTCATCCATATAAAAAGATATAAGCCAACATTGTTGTAACATTCATCCTTAACAAATGCCACAGATATGAACCAACATTGTTTTTACATTCATCCATAACAAATACCACAGATATGAACTAACATTGCCGTAACATTCATCCATAACAAACACCACACATATGAACCAACATTGTTGTAACATTCACCGATAACAAATACCACAGATATAAACCAACATTGTCGTAACATTCATCCATAACAAATACCACAGATATAAACCAATATTGCTGTAACATTCATTCATTACAAATACCACAGAGATGAGCCAACATTATTGTATCATTCACCCATAACAAATACCACAAGTATAAACCAACATTGCCGTAACATTCATTCATAATAAATACCACAGATATAAGCCAACATTGTTGTAACATTCATCGATGACAAAAATATAAGCCAACATTATTGTAACATTTATCCTTAACAAATTACACAGATATGAACCAACATTGTTGTAACATTCATCCATAACAAATACCACAGATATGAACTAACATTGCCGTAACATTTATCCATTACAAACACCAAACATATGAACCAACATTGCTGTAACATTCACCGAAAACAAATACCAATGATATATACCAACATTGTTGTAATATTCACCCATAACAAATACCACAGATATGAACAAACATTGTTGTAACATTCCTCAATAACAAATACCACAGATATGAACCAACATTGTCGATACATTCATCCATAACAAATATCACAGATATGAACCAACATTGTCGTAACATTCACCAATGACAAATACCACAGATATAAGCCAGCATTGCTGTAACATTCGCCCATAACAAATACCACAGATATAAGCCATCATTGCTGTAACATTCGCCCATGACAAATACCACAGATATAAGCCATCATTGCTGTAACATTCGCCAATAACAAATACCACAGATATAAGCCATCATTGCTGTAACATTCGCCCATAACAAATACCACAGATATAAGCAATCATTGCTGTAACATTCGCCCATAACAAATACCTAAGATATAAATCAACATTGTCGTAACATTCACCAATGACATATATCACATATATCAACTAACATTGTTGTGACATTCACCCATAACAAATACCACAGGTATAAGGCAACATTGTTGTAACATTCACCCATAACAAATACTACAGATATAAGACAACATTGTTGTAACATTCACCCATAACAAATACCACATATATAAAACAACATGTAACATTCACCCATTACGAATATCACAGATATGAACCATCATTGTTGTAACATAACCAACATTGTTATTACATTCATTCATAACCAATACCAGAGATATGAACCAACATTGTTGTAACATTTATCCATAACAATACCACAGGTATAAACCAACATTGATGTAACATTTATCGACAAAAAGTACCACAAATATAAACCAACATTGTTGTAACATTCATCCACAACAAATAAACCAGTTATAAACTAACATTGTTGTAACATCCATCCATAACAAATACCACATATATAAACCAACATTGTCGTAACATTCATTCATAACAAATACCTTAGATATACACCAACATTTGTGTAACATTCATCCATAACAAATACCACATATATAGGCAAACATTGCTGTAACATTTATACATTAAAAATACCATTGATATGAGCCAACATTTGTGTAACATTCATCCATAACAAATACCACATATATAAACCAACGACGTCGTAACATTTATCCACAACAAGTACCACAAATATAAACCAACATTGTTGTAACATTCATCCACAACAAATACCACAGATATAAGCAATCATTGCTGTAACATTCGCCCATAACAAATACCACAGATATAAATCAACATTGTCGTAACATTCACCAATGCCATATATCACATATATCAACTAACATTGTTGTGACATTCACCCATAACAAATACCACAGATATAAGGCAACATTGTTGTAACATTCACCCATAACAAATACTACAGATATAAGACAACATTGTTGTAACATTCACCCATAACAAATACCACATATATAAAACAACATGTAACATTCACCCATTACGAATATCACAGATATGAACCATCATTGTTGTAACATAACCAACATTGTTATTACATTCATTCATAACAAATACCACAGATATATGAACCAACATTGTTGTAACATTTATCCATAACAATACCACAGATATGAGCCAACATTATTGTAACATCCATCCATAACAAGTACCACAGGTATAAACCAACATTGTTGTAACATTTATCGACAACAAGTACCACAAATATAAACCAACATTGTTGTAACATTCATCCACAACAAATAACAAAGTTATAAACTAACATTGTTGTAACATCCATCCATAACAAATACCACAGTTATAAACTAGCATTGTTGTAACATCCATCCATAACAAATACCACATATATAAACCAACATTGTCGTAACATTCATTCATAACAAATACCTTAGATATACACCAACATTTGTGTAACATTCATCCACAACAAATACCACAGTTATAAACAAACATTGTTGTTTTATTTATCCATAACAAACACCACAGCTATACTACAATATTTTTGTAACATTCATCCACAAATATACCACAGATATGAGCCAACATTGTTGTAACATTCATCCATAACAAATACCACATATATAAACCAACGTTTTCGTAACATTCATCCATAACAAATACCACATAAATAGGCAAACATTGCTGTAACATTTATCCATTACAAATACCATTGATATGAGCCAACATTTTTGTAACATTCATCCATAACAAATACCACATATATAAACAGACGACGTCGTAACATTTATCCACAACAAGTACCACAAATATAAACCAACATTGTTGTAACATTCATCCACAACAAATACCACAGTTATAAACCAACATTGTTGTAACATCCATCCATAACAAATACCACAGATATAAACTAACATTGCTGAAACATTCATTCATAAAAAATACCACAGATATACACCAACATTTGTGTAACATTCATCCACAACAAATATCACAGTTATAAACCAACATTGTTGTGTTATTTATCCATAACAAATAACACAGCTATACTACAATTTTTTTGTAACATTCATCCACAACAAATACCACAGATATGAGCCAACATTGTTGTTACATTTATCAATAACAAATACCACATATATAAACCAACATTGTCGTAACATTCATCCATAACAAATACCACAGATATAGGCCAATATTGCTGTAACATTCATCCATAACAAATACCACAGATATGAGCCAACATTTTTGTAACATTCATCCATAACAGATACCACATATATAAACCAACGTAGTCGTAACATTCATCCATAACAAAAAACACAGATATGAGTTAACATTTTTGAAACATTCATCCATAACAAATACTACATATATAAACCAACGTTGTCGTAACATTAATCCATAACAAATACCACAGATATAGGTCAACATTGTTGTAACATTTATCCACAACATTTTTGTAACATCCATCCAAAACAAATACCACAGATAAAAACCAACATTGTTGTAACATCCATCCATAACAAATACCACAGATATTAACCAACATTGTTGTAACATCCATCCTCAACAAATACCACAGATATAAACCAACATTGTTGTAACATTCACCCATAACAAATACCACAGATATGAACAAACATTGTTGTAACAACCATCCATAACACATACCGCAGATATAAACCAACATTGTTGTAACATCCATCCATAACAAGTAAACAAACATTGTTGTAACAACCATCCATAACACATACCGCAGATATAAACAAACATTGTTGTAACTTTTATCCACAACAAGTTCCACAAATATAAACCAACAATGTTGTAACATTCATCCACAACAAATGCCACAGTTATAAACCAAAAGTTTTGTAATATCCATCCATAACAAATACCACAGATATAAACCAACATTGTTGTAACATTCATTCTTAACAAATATCATAGATATACACCAACATTTGTGTAACATTCATCCACAACAAATACCACATATATCAACCAACATTGTTGTGACATTCACCCATAACAAATACCACAGATATAGGCCAACGTTGTTGTAATATTCACCCATAACAAATACCACAGATATGAGCCAACATTTTTGTAACATTCATCCATAACAAAATATTACGTATATAAACCAACGTTGTAGTAAGATTCAACCATAACAAATACCACAGATATAGGCCAACATTGTTGTAACATTTATCCACAACATTTTTGTAACATCCATCCAAAACAAATACCACATATATAAACCAACATTTTTGTAACATCCATCAACAACAAGTATCTCAGATATTAACTGACGTTGTTGTAACATGTATCCACAACAAATACCAAAGATATAAACCAACATTGTTGTAACATCCATCCATAACAAATACCACAGATATTAACCAACATTTTTGTAATATTCAACCACAACAAATACAATAGATTTAAGCCAACAGTGTCGTGACATTCATCAATAACAAATACCACAGGTATTAACCAACATTGTTGTTACATTTATCCACAACAAATACCATAGATATAAAGCAACATTTTTGTAACATTCATCCACAACTAATAACAAAGATATAAGCCAACATTGTCGTAACATGCGTCCATAACAAATACCACAGATATAAGCCGATGTCAGGGGCGGTTCCTACAGGGGTTGTAGAAGAATATACGATTTAAACTTGTGAAAGAATAAAGGAAAAATACAATATTAGCTTTGATACCGTATAATATTCATGACTAGATAAATTCCAATTTTCAAAATACTGATATTGAAATGAAAATTTTGAAGGAACATTATTTTTTCTGATACATTCCTATTGATATCTGGTTTGGCGTTTTGGCTACTAGCGAACGAACACCTATACATATATTTTATATCTGGTTTGGCGTTTTGGCTACTAATGGACGAACACCTATACATATATTTTATATCTGGTTTGGCGTTTCGGCTAGACTAACTGGACGTACACATATACGTATATTTGTATATACTGTTTTGCGCTTTGGCTACAAGTGTACGTACACATATACGTATATTTAATATACTGTTTGGCGTTTTGGCTAGACTAACTGGACGTACACATATACATATATTTTTTATACTGTTTGGCGTTTTGGTTACAACTGGACGTACACATATACGTATACTTTATATACTGTTTGGCATTTTGGCTACAAGTGGACGTACACATATACGTATATTTTATATACTGTTTTGCGCTTTGGCTACAAGTGTACGTACACATATATGTATATTTAATATACTGTTTGACGTTTTGGCTAGACTAACTGGACGTACACATATACATATATTTTTTTATACTGTTTGGCGTTTTGGTTACAACTGGACGTACACATATACGTATATTTTATATACTGTTTTGCGCTTTGGCTACAAGTGTACGTACACATATACGTATATTTGTATATACTGTTTTGCGCTTTGGCTACAAGTGTACGTACACATATACGTATATTTAATATACTGTTTGACGTTTTGGCTAGACTAACTGGACGTACACAGATACATATATTTTTTTATACTGTTTGGCGTTTTGGTTACAACTGGACGTACACATATACGTATATTTTATATACTGTTTGGCGTTTTGGCTACAAGTGGACGTACACATATACGTATATTTTATATACTGTTTTGCGCTTTGGCTACAAGTGTACGTACACATATATGTATATTTAATATACTGTTTGACGTTTTGGCTAGACTAACTGGACGTACACAGATACATATATTTTTTTATACTGTTTGGCGTTTTGGTTACAACTGGACGTACACATATACGTATATTTTATATACTGTTTTGCGCTTTGGCTACAAGTGGACGTACACATATACGTATATTTTATATACTGTTTTGCGCTTTGGCTACAAGTGTACGTACACATATACGTATATTTAATACACTGTTTGGCGTTTTGGCTAGACTAACTGGACGTACACATATACATATCTTTTAAATACTGTTTCTTCTGAATACTTACACGGAGTTGTTAAACGCCACGTGCTCTTGTCCTGCTAACCGCTTCATTTCGTCCATTGCCTGAAATAACAATGTCATATCAAAGAGTCGCATTTACATCTAAATACGTGTGTAACATGAATGAGAGGTAAGCGGCGAACAAACACAGATCACATGATGTACCCGTCATTCAAGCATAGTCATTACAACTTTGATTCAGTAATTTAGATATAAACATATACACTTATGAGATGAACCTCAAAATATTAAAATGCAATATCAACCTAGAATCTCGGTATTAAACTAAAACGGGATCGCAATACGACAAACTGCCGTTTTAAGGCAAACAAATTTTGTTTCACCTACGGACATCACAATACTACTAACACCAATACAATACAATTTGTGTGCATAGCCGTTCAAATACATGAATAACAATAGACCATCCGAGGAAGCACAATATGTTCAACTACTTGCATAGTAAGACGATGTGCAATGCTGCAATTTGTTTAAGGTGTGTTAAGATACAAAATACTAAAACTCTAGCAAGAAAAAAGAGTACTATTACAAATATCTTAAAGTATCAAATTTCCGCCTCTGATCTGATCAGTAAAGAACAGAATTGCAGCATACACATAGGGGTTTAAAAGAAAGTAAGATACAACATATAAAACAAAAGTATGCATTATTTACATAGAACAATGAAATACAATACAACAGGTTTTGGCATAAATACAAAAAATGGGTTGGAAAATAGAAACACTATCTTATCAACACTTGACAATTTATAAAAAAGTATAAGTAGTTACAGCTGCTTTTTCAAATAAAGCATTTTATATATCATTATACAGATGACATTTAAAATACTTTCATCTTCCACTGCATTACAAAAGGGGCATTTTCCATCTTCTAACCTAAGATTTATATATCGGTTTCAATTCTTAAAGGAGCAACACCACCGCGAAACTTACTCAAAGCGGACCTATGCTTCAAATTATATAGAAATTTACAATAATTTTTAAATAAACAGTTTGTGCGTATTATATTTTGCCCTCTATCAGAAATACTGTTCATTATCCCTATAGATATACACGATTTACTGGTCTATATATCAAGAACTTTAGGACATAAACAACAAGAATGTACACAGATATACCAAACATTGCTTTTTCACAGTACAGTCAAACCTGTCTTAAGCAGCCAGTCAAGGGAATGAACAAAAATGACCTTTTAACACAGGTTGTTCCTGATTACAGGTTAATTTGCCCGAAAGGCGTATAAATTAGAAATAACAAATTCGGCTGCTTAAGACAAGTGACTGCTTAATACAGGTGACCGCTTATACAGGTTTGACTGCATATATCCGACTTTTACAGGATGCGTTAGCTTATGAGCAAGACCAGAATGCAATCTGTTTATTGATTGTCCTTCCATTCATAGAGGATAAGCGACTCCATGACATTATGTTTCCAAGTTGTGAATTTTGCGTATATTTGCACACTCCCAAAAAGAATGGCATATCACGACTATGTACAACATCAATACACTAAATTGCAGCTCCAACCCCATAATCAATTACTGGCAAGAAAATGGATTCAGGTTTATATAAACATGAAGAATTCCGCCAATTAGCTTATATTTAGCAGTTCAAATATCAAGGGCACGACTTCCAACCTGCGCGACTGCTTTAGCTGTAACATTAAAATCCAAATGTTCTTGTAGTACTATACCGAGATAAGTGTAGTGTAAGCTTTCAGTACCACACTGGAACACACAATCAGTTTAAGAAGAAATTGAGTTTGGTCGAAAAATGTATAACATTACTTTTTGAAATTTACTAATTTTCTTACTTTTACCATAAATCAAAATATGATAAAATAGAAGATATGTACATTGTCAAAAGTCCCAAAAGATGCGTTTGTGAAATAGTATATGTCGTCTGCGCCAGTAGAACAACCTTGCGCGCTGACAAAAATGCATATATCTGGCATACTGCACGACATGGTCTTTAACTATAAATGGTGTGTTGTTGAAGCAGGGAAGATACATACCAAAGGAAGGCAGTATAATAAATCAATGCAAATAAGTGTATACAGAATCTGGATCCAAAAATCTACATCACCTTAGCAACTGTTCCATACCTTACCTTATACACGCATCTCAAATTGTGCTCGTCTGCTTTCGGTTTCTAAAAAGGAAAAATTGTCCCAGTCTGGTGTAGGGGAAATGGAAATATGTTTGAAAGACTATTGTCGGTTGTACTTTTTCTCGTTATATTTTTTAACACACACTCATTGTGTTATGTTAATATCCATACATGTGCACACACGCACGGGCAGACAATATGGCCCATCTGCACACGAAATGGTGTGCTGATTTGCCTGAGTTAGAGTATGTTTTCTCAACAGATGATATGATGACATTTCTGTTTCGAATATAAACTTAAATCGGAACTATTTGAAACTGTCATAGTGATTTATTTAAACCGGGTATCAAACTATCTAACTATTATTCATGCCCAGGATCTAAGACAACAAAATAGTAAAGTTGTACTGGTTTATACCTTGGTTTTAAGCCAGTCGACCTTAGTAGTAAATAATAAGTGTTGCGCCTGGTACCTAAAACATCAAACGCACTGAAGTAATTAACCCAAGGATAGAGGTTACTAATCTAATGAATACAGTCGGAGTACAGTGGGAGTACAGGGACAATCAAACTTAGAATACCTGGTATATTTCAGGAGTATATCAGCCTCTTACAGAATCTATCGTGTCATGGTCGCGTTCTTGAGAAATCAAACTTATTCATTTAGGACTGGGTTCTTAATAAACAAAACTACTATTCTTGTGTGAATGGGTCCATATGAAACTAAATTTACCAACGTTGTTTTGTTGGGTTCTTAGCAAATAAAAGTATTTATGTTTGACCGAGTTTTCAGGAACCTGAACTTGTTAATCTTGTATGACAAGGTTCTCAGGAAACTGAACTCGCTAATATTGTATGACCGGGTTTTCAGGAAACCGAACTCGCTAATTTTGTATGACCGGATTTCTGGAAACTGAACTCGCTAATCTTGTATGACTGGGTTCTCAGGAAACAGAACTCGCTAATTTTGTATGACCGGGTTCTCAGGAAACCAAACTTGCTAATCTTGTATGACCGGTTTCCAGGAAACCAGACTTGCTAATTTTGTATGACCGGGTTCTCAGGAAACCAAACTTGCCAGTCTTGTATGACCGGTTTCCAGGAAACCAGACTTGCTAATATTGTATGACCGGATTTTCAGGAAACTGAACTCGCTAATAAAAGTAAAAGTAAAGTGTTTGTTTATTATAGTGTCACCCCTATTAAGAGGGCCAGCCACAATGGGCTTATGACACACCTTTATGGTGTACACAGTTACTTCCCGAAAGCTATCATTGCCAGATGTCAGGCTGTTAGACATTCGGTACCCCTCAATTTAACTAGCTGCTGGGTGAGCAACCGGCCGCATCAGAAAAAATCCAAGTGCTTCCACCGGGATTCGAACCTTCGACCTTCTGCTTCCGAGGCGGACGCCTTAACCACTAGGCCACGGAAGACGGTTCTGAGGGAACTAAACTTGCTAATCTTGTATGACTGGGTTCTCATGAAACTTAACTTGCTAGTATTGTATGACCATTTATATAGATATTCGCAGTTTAGTACAAAAGTATCACATGCTCTAGCTCTATAAACTAAACAGAGGCAATTTCAAATGATACTGATGTATTTGTACTTTAATTTCATCATTATCTTTAGTAAACCCTAATCTGTGGTAAGGGAACCACCTGCTAGGGAACTGTAGACATATATATAATGAACATGGGCTGTTTTGTTGCGATAACGCGACAAGGTATTATGGCACCGGAAAAGAAAAAGTCTTCAAATTATGAAGCTTTGGTATTCACTAATGTTGGTAGGTGAAGTTAATTGTAAAATAAGGCAAACTAGAAATACTTAACCACTAACAACATATTCTGAAGCTTTGTTGGAAATGTACAAAGAGCTCACGCACAGGCATGTACATGGAAACAAGCATTGATAGCAAAGCACCTTCCCAAGACAGTTCCAACAGAACTAGCATTTGCTCCTGCAGAATATGATCAAATGTTAACACCCGATGGCAAATCAAACTTCTTTTGAAAAATGGCGGACATATTTAACACCATGTACTTGTAATTGTTAATGTGTTTGTCATCTTAACACCAAACACATCAAAAGTATCCTAAAGTATGAATTGTTTTATACCTAATAGTAATTTCCATCTAAATTTTGCATTTCTAGCAAATTGGCAGCTATATTGGACGCCATCTTGTTTATTTCAAAATGATCAGTGATGACAAAATGTCATCAAACATAAATTAAATCGCTATAGATGGACTATCATTTTTGCTTAAAAATATTACTATACACTCTCATGTATGAATAATTTTATACCTAATAGTAATTTCCAACTAAATATTGCATTTCGAGCATATTGGAGCCATTTGGGGAAAATCTTGTTTGTTTCGAAATGCCCAATAATAACAAAATGTCATCTCAGTTTGCCACTTACACATGAAACATGTCAAAAGTATCCTTGAGTATGAAAATGTAATTTTTATCTGAATATTGCTTTTCGAGCAAATTGACAGCCATTTTGAACGCCATCTTGTTTATTTTTAAATACTCAATGATGACAAAAAGTCGTCCGATATAAAATCAAAAAACAATATATAGACTTTCATTTTAGCAAAAAAGTATTACTTTACACTCTCATGTGTGAATGATTTTATACTAATAGTAATTCTCATTCAAATATTGCATTTTTAGCAAACTGGCGGCATTTTGGACACCATCTTGTTTGTTTCGAAATGCCCAATAATGACAAAATGTCATCTCAGTTTATCACTTAAACATCAAACACATCAAAAGTGTCCTTTAGTATGAATAATGGCATACCTATTAGTAATTTCATCCAAGTATTGCATTTCTAGCAAATTGGCGGCCATTTTGGACGCCATCTTGTTTTATTCAAAATGCAAAATTATGGCAAAATGTCATCAAACAAAAAATCAAAGAACTATATATAGACTACAATTTCAGCTCCAAAAATTACTATACACTCTCATGCAAGGTTCGGCTTGATACCAGGATTATCTGCCGGACTACTAATTAATGTGTTACTTACCTGAATGTTATACAATCAAACAAATAAAATGTATATACCAGGATAAACGAAAAGTAAAACTAAATGTTTGCTAGTTCATTTTTGCATTATAATGCTTCTGTCTTTTAGTGCATTGGCTTTAGAATATACTATATATATTCAATATAATAAATATGATTTGGAGCTACATGCGATAAAATAGTGCTTCTCAGCTGTCATACAGATGTTAGTTCAGTCATCCGTTTGTTAGCGGTTACTTCTATAAAGCAGACACCTGTCTTAAGCGGACAGGATGTGTACATATATATATATATATATACCATGTAAACAAAGTTTTGGACAGACCCATATTATCGTTATCATCTCAATGGAATATTACCTATACCTTAATTATTATTATGTCATATAAAACATGTATGTTTTACTCTCAAATTGGTGTCACTATTTTAAAGAATCGCCATGAAATCAAATTTCATATTGGCCGTTAAATGATATTGGGGTCTAAATTAGTTTTTGCAAATTTACATTTTTATGTAAGTAACGTGTCTGAGTTTATGATAAACAATTTAAAATTTAATCGCTAAAAGCTTTATTTTTGTTAAAGTTCTACTGAAAAAAAACTTATGATTGAAAACATAGACATATATCGTGAAAAGGGTTGTTGGAGGTTTCGTACCACTACAATTTCGTACCGGGTGGAAAACACTCGGTAATCGCGGAAAAGCGCCGACAATGAATGATACACGAGATACACGTCTTCCAGGTGAATGTTCGTCTCCTATAAGGGATCATTGAATGCTATAACAAATTAATTCTTATTACTACGGATAATCTTAAGTGTTCATCCGGGCTGCGTTCAGCACCGTTAAACAGCCAACATTGTTTAATGCCTGGTTCCCTAAAATTATCGCGTACTGCGTGCTAATATGAGGTTGAGCCAGTGCCCAGGAAAATATGTTAGCTAACGTTTGCAAACATTTAACCGAACTGAACGCAGCCCTGTAAATTGGTCACGGATGAGTGTCAAAAATGAATGATCCATTTTGCACGTGAAGTTCGCTCTCTGTAGTGGCATTGGATGCAATACTTGATTAATTCCTATCTTCAGTGTTACTTATGCCTATGGTCTATCCGTAGAAAAGAATAATGCCGGACAACGAATAAACAGGCGCTTATCTAACGTATAGCGCGTTTGTGTTATACATATTTTAAAAGGTTGAAAGATAAATAGATTTGATAACTTTAGTGAAGGAGGCCTCGCCTATACTTTTTATGTCCACGAAATGACCCAACTCTACATAGTATGAAAGAAATCATGTAACTTGAAGAAATCGATGCGATTTTCTACAACACCACGTTTTACTTTCTAGAAATAAATGTTTAAAAGGTCATCTATTAACAATGGTATTCATGATTTTAGAGAAACCAATTCCGGATAGTTTCGGAACGCACTCACTGATTACCAGAAATGTTGTTATTGTCGCTCGGGAATTAGCGGATTTAGGATAGTTGTAGCATTTACAGCGGGACACGATTTAATCGACAACAACACTTCGCGTTCCGACTGTAAAACACGCATTACAGAAGCAGAAAAGAACACAAGTTTCGGAACAAAAAAAGTTCATAAAATAGCTTTATTCATGATAGCATTTAAATAATAAGTGTTAAATAGTATTGGACTTACAGGTGATGCGTCTTTAAAAGTTTTGTCAATGTATAAGCTCGGGTCCAAAACGTTTTGACCGAGTATATATGGCTACATATAATTCCCGATTAAGAAATAAAATAAAACAAAAAGCAACATAAACACTGTCTCCGGTTAGCATTGTGATTACGTTCTGAATATATTGTCGTCATATACTTGTGTAGGAGAGTAATATACTCACATAATCAAACCTGTCTGCAATGACGAGGCCTTTCTTCAACAGTGATGATATCACAATAGCTCCTGCATTGATCATAGGGTTATGAGGCTTGTCTGAAATAAATAATTTCTTATTTTGTAAACTTTAAATACGAAGATAATTTCAACTGTATCAACCTTCACCGCCATACTTGTTATCACCTACATCACGGTGGCGAACCCACGGCATTTTATGCTACGAAGTTGTGCGAAAAATCGGATTAAAAAAACGTCCGATTCAGGTAACATTTTTGCAGATAATCTAAATATTTCATTAACATTCACGAAGCAAAGACATATATAGTGATTGAATACTGTTTTGGAGGTAAAATATTTCACTCTGGTATTGTGGAAACGTTCTATATAAAATAGTTCCAATAAAAACAAATTCCAGAATGCATGTGTTGGGATACAGGTCAGTGTGTAAGGGCCACATAGTGCTATCACAATGAAATTGCTACACCCGATGTTTAACTGCGACAGACAATAGCGTATTGTAATGTTCGGTGGTAAAATATGACTTACCTATTATTATGACCAGTACAAATATAAGTAAACTTTGTGCCAATAAAATGACAAACACATGCTTTAAACATACATAACTCACGTTGGTAATCTAGTGTCAGTTCGTTGAACGATCTTCCGCTGGGTTCCTGACCAACATACTGATGGACCACCTCGGGTGAGAGGTCGTTCAATGTGAGGGCATAGTTGAGAGGTTTCACCACAGATTGGAGACAAAAAGGCACGTCTGTGTCGCCAAGGTCAAACCTGCCAAGGTAATTTATATGTCAATCGCAACTATTCTCTCGGTCATTTCCGCCTACCTCCGAAATAGAGGTAAGTCATACGGTTAACAAATATGCGGAAAGGAATATAGAAAACAGCTTTAGAAGTTTGTGTAAATCTACTTCCGTAACAATCATTTTGCATTTCATGTTGTTCCGTACTAATTTCGTTTTGGCCAAGTACACATTAATTAACAAAAACAACATTATCATGGTTTATTTAGAAAATTTCAAATAAAAAAATAATAAAGTATTGGTTGAGAATGAGGGAAAGCGACTTCACTGTTGATTTTCTTTTATCGATTCATTCCAATACAGGGGATAAGTATTTTACATGTTTATCTATCCAGTATATTCAGAAATCATTGATTGTTTGTTTGTTTGTTTGTTGTTTGTTTGTTACTTTCCAAGATCATACAGAGACGTGTCGCCATGGTTGTGTAAGTTAACAGTTGTGAATGCTACTCAAAACGTTTGCTTTTAACAACGTAATTTTGACAGTTATATTTTCAGAAATACTGTCCCTGACTTCAAAACTGAATCAGGGGAAACCACCCACCGACCACTCCTTGTATGCCCGGGTAGCACAATAACGTTTAGGTAATGAAACAAATTTTTGACTAATAATTTGAAGTGTTGTTCTTTTAGTATATTAGAAGTGTTATTTAGTGTTTACCGTCCCCCCCCCCCCCCCCCCCCCCCCCTTATGTGTTATGCTGGCTATTTGATGTACCTGATAAAAAACAAACATAGCAAACATACCTTTGGCCATCCACTGTACAGACTGATACACCCCAATATTTCGGGTCGACATGGGCCAACTGTGGTATGTATTGGGCCGGCTGAAATGTATTTTGAATTGTTCACTTGTTATTGCCATGTTTGAAATCACAAAGTAAGGAGCGATTTTAACATCGTGCGTCGGTACCTTCGCGTTCCCGGCTTAATACTTATATATACATGTAGCTATAGTGATTTCAGATATGATTATATAAGCATGTTCAAAGATACAATGCAATTTTAAGCGGAAGTATCATTCTAGTATAACCTGGGCTCTTTTAATATATTATTTATAACACACGCGATGCTTGATGACCATCACTTCGTCATTTGGATATTTTTTTCTAAAATAAACCAAATCCAAAAATATATTACCAATATGGCGGATCAAATCTAAATTCAATTGTAGCCACATTGCCCATTTAAGACATCAGAAAATGCAATTGCAATTTTAAGCGAGAATATTATTTTAGTCAACTGGATGAGAAACTCTACATATGAAATCGGAACTAGTACGGAGTGAGAAATATTGGTTATAAAGGAATAAGAAAGTTTCTTCTGTCTTCCGATATTTTAGTTTTCTAGTTTAATATCGATGTTTATTTCAAAATGTTTTGCCACTGCTTAAGAATAGAAAACAAAAATATTTAAATTGAAAAAAATACAATGAGAATAATATGGCATAATGAGAAATAAGAAAGAAAACATTCTTCTGTTTTCTGTCTCCTCCCACATTCCCCCACCCCAACATAAACAACATATTAATCAGTACTTCACTCCTGATTTAAATACCAAGTAATTCCAAAGTAAACACTTTTTTTCTTTTTTCATTTTCACACAAAATTTGTTTGATCAGTTAGCTACGCTTCAAACATTGATAGTTAATATTTTACAATCTTCGTCAGTTCGTCTAATATTTTGCAATGTTCTATGTTTTACATGTGTTACCGAGGAATCATGCTGAATTAACAGACATCAATATTTATGTGTATTTTTGCTAAGATATCAGTGGTTTAAGTTTTACAGAATAGTCAAACAACAGCTCTATTCAATGGAAATGTATGTATTAAAAGTATTGAAGGAGACACATGGAGTTTAATGGTTACTTAAGTTAAATATTAATATCAATTAATAAATATGTTTAAATGTTTGCCTTCAAACACAGATTTTTTTCATATTAGCACAGAATTGGGATTATCTGTGAAATATTTGTATAAGTAAACACTCACAATTAAAATATGGGTTTCGAAAAAAAAAGAATACGAACGCTACCGGTAGTAACGTAAGTAAGTATACGTTACCGGTAGTAACGTGAACTTTTGACACATGTAGTTATCTCTTGCTATTTTACTATACGTTTAATGGTTATGATGAGACTTATGAACACACGCTTAACTTTTGACATGCGAGTAATATACCGTACATAGATATTATCATTCAGTGGGGAGCTCCTAAAAGTGTTTTGGAATATTGGCAGGAGGTAGGAAGAGGTGGCCGTGCAGGACAACATTCATTTGCCAAAGGAAATGTCAGTGTACAGGCAACATTTAGTTTAAACAATATTTTATTCACAATAAACATGGTAGTCATACATTCAATACACACATTATATTACAAGTGAAAAGGATCCAGAAGAAAGCTACAATTATAGCTCAACATGTATCTGTTTCCTACTAATAATTTCTGCTATAGACAGAATATCTATTAAAGTGATGAATATTATAAGTTGTTTAAGTGTTTAAAGTGCGTTTTTGTGGATATTTAACGTTATGGACATAAATAAAGTGTGTGTGTGTGTGTGTGGGTGTGCGTGCGTGTGTGCGTGAGTGAGTGCGTGCGTGCGTGCGTGCGTGTGTGTGCGGAAGGGGCGGGGGTTGACAACCGATTAGTGTTTTTGACAATTATATATATATATATATAATTTATTATATATCAAGCAAGCATGGGTGTTTTGGCTTCCACACTGAATATACGGAAAATCCACCCATGTAAAAGCTGATGGACTATGCACGTAACCGACGATCAAATAAAAATAGATCAAATCGTTCGACAACATGCTTTGATATGCACTACATGAAAGTGTGTGTAAATAATTTCATTAAATTATAATTTACCTTCCTTTTAGAAGTGCTTATATCGTGTGTGTGTTTTTTTTGTGTGTTTTTTAAATGTCTTTTGGCAAATTTGATCTCATAGCCTTTCATTGTCGTGGACAAACGCTATCGCTGCAAACTGTAGTTAGGACGGAGAGGGTCATCCGTGGCCGAGCGGTCTAAGGTGACCTCTCAAGATTAACTCTCATCGCTATGGTCGTAGGTTCGGGTCAAGCTCAATCCAAAATCTTTATGTGAGAAAGTTTGTCAGTTAAATGCGGAAGAACGGTGGTTCTACTCAGATTCATTCTGAAGTATTCCTCTATCAATAAACTGGACATACCATATATAACCTGAAATGTGTTGAAAATAGCGTTAAACCCCAACAAAAAAAAAAAAAGATTGGACGTAGAAAACAAAAATACTTTTGACTTACCATTCCCTTTCCGTTGCTTTTGCAGCTTTCGAATATTTTTTCAATGATATCTGTAAAGGTCCTAAACTCTGGAATGACAAACTGGTTCTTCAGAGCCTTCGAAATGACCACAATGTTGTCCGAAACACAGCTTTGAAGGGAATAAGGTACAAATAAGATGTGTTCTTCACGTAAATATGTTTTAAAATATATTTGGCATCATACATTTAGATAATATAATAAACAGTTACTATGTTTATGTTATGGCAAAAAACACATTCAATCTCATTTTTCCTAAATGCATACAATAACAAGTGGTTTAGCAAATATGATATATACTCATTGTTCAATTTAATAATCAAACTCGTTTACACATTTCTAAAAAAAATTCAGTTTTGACGGTTAATGTTACTCCAAGAAATTGTCGATTATATAAGACATTTACACCATACTACTTTTTCTTATGGTGACGACGCGACTGTTTTGTTGATATTTATTCTGATATAAAACACTAATAACTATGAAATATATTGAACTTGTTCACATTATTTCAAATGATAAAGCAGCCAATGAGAATGACTTTAAATGAAATTTGTTCACGAGATTTCAGATACTAAAACAGCCAATGAGAAAGACTTTATATGAAAATTGTTCGCGTGAACTCAGATGATAAAGCAGCCAATGAGAAATATTATCAATGGAAATTGTTCACGTGATTTCAGATACTAAAGCATCCAATGAGAATGATTATATACGGAAAATGTTCACGTTAACTCAGATGCTAAAGCAGCCAATGATTATGATTATATACGGAAATTGTTCACGTGATTTCAGATACTAAAGCATCCAATGAGAATTACTTTAAATAAAAATTGTTCACGTGAACTCAGATGATAAAGCAGCCAATGATGACGATTATATACGGAAATTGTTCACGTGATTTCAGATACTAAAGCATCCAATGAGAATGACTTTAAATACAAATTGTTCACGTGAACTCAGATGATAAAGCAGCCAATGATGACGATTATATACGGAAATTGTTCACGTTATTTCAGATACTAAAGCATCCAATGAGAATGACTTTAAATGAAAATTGTTCACGTGAACTCAGATGATAAAGCAGCCAATGATGATGATTATATACGGAAAATGTTCACGTGAACTCAGATGATAAAGCAGCCAATGATGACGATTATATACGGAAATTGTTCACGTGATTTCAGATACTAAAGCATCCAACGAGAATGACTTTAAATAAAAATTGTTCACGTGAACTCAGATGATAAAGCCGCCAATGATGACGATTATATACGGAAATTGTTTCCGTGATTTCGGATACTAAAGCATCCAATGAGAATGACTTTATATGAAGATTGTTCACGTGAACTCAGATGATAGACAGCCAATGATGATGATTATATACGGAAAATGTTTACGTGAACTCAGATGATAAAGCAGCCAATGATGATGATTATATACGGAAATTGTTCACGTGATTTCAGATACTAAAGCATCCAATAACAATGACTTTAAATGAAAATTGTTCACGTGAACTCAGATGATAAAGCAGCCAATGATGATGATTATATACGGAAAATGTTCACGTGAACTCAGATGATAAAGCAGCCAATGATTATGATTATATACGGAAATTGTTCATATGATTTCAGATACTAAAGCATCCAACGAGAATGACTTTAAATGAAAATTGTTCACGTGAACTCAGGTGATAAAGCAGCCAATGATGATGATTATATACGGAAAATGTTCACGTGAACTCAGATGATAAAGCAGCCAATGATGATGATTATATACGGAAATTGTTTCCGTGATTTCAGATACTAAAGCATCCAACGAGAATGACTTTCAATAAAAAATGTTTACGTGAACTCAGATGATAAAGCCGCCAATGATGACGATTATATACGGAAATTGTTCACGTGATTTCAGATACTAAAGCATCCAATGAGAATGACTTTAAATGAAAATTGTTCACGTGAACTCAGATGATAAAGCAGCCAATGATGATGATTATATACGGAAAATGTTCACGTGAACTCAGATGATAAAGCAGCCAATGATGACGATTATATACGGAAATTGTTCACGTGATTTCAGATACTAAAGCATCCAACGAGAATGACTTTAAATAAAAATTGTTCACGTGAACTCAGATGATAAAGCCGCCAATGATGACGATTATATACGGAAATTGTTTCCGTGATTTCGGATACTAAAGCATCCAATGAGAATGACTTTATATGAAGATTGTTCACGTGAACTCAGATGATAGAGCAGCCAATGATGATGATTATATACGGAAAATGTTTACGTGAACTCAGATGATAAAGCAGCCAATGATGATGATTATATACGGAAATTGTTCACGTGATTTCAGATACTAAAGCATCCAATAACAATGACTTTAAATGAAAATTGTTCACGTGAACTCAGATGATAAAGCAGCCAATGATGATGATTATATACGGAAAATGTTCACGTGAACTCAGATGATAAAGCAGCCAATGATTATGATTATATACGGAAATTGTTCATATGATTTCAGATACTAAAGCATCCAACGAGAATGACTTTAAATAAAAATTGTTCACGTGGACTCAGATGATAAAGCAGCCAATGATGATGATTATATACGGAAAATGTTCACGTTAACTCAGACGCTAAAGCAGCCAATGATTATGATTTTATACGCAAATTGTTCACGTGATTTCAGATACTAAAGCATCCAATGAGAATGACTTTAAATAAAAAAATAATCATACTAAAACGTCAAAACAATGTGTGCACTTGCAATTGATGGTGATAATGTCTACCAAGATTCAACTGAAGCACATAAGAATTGTAGAGGGAGCTTAAGTAACGAGGTACATATGTAATAGTATTGTTGCAATATCGTTGAGTCGAACAAAGGATAAAATCTCTTAGGGTCATTTACTAATTCATAAAAAAAAACTATTCAAAACGTCCAAACAATAGGCACATTTCAATATAATATTGATTACGTATAGCAAGTTTCTATTGAATTCCGTGTACGAGTTCAGTAACAAGGTACAGCTAAAGGAAATGAGGCGGATGGATTGGCGGACGGACAGTTCAAGCAGTGCATTATACCTCCGGGTATCCAACAAGGACGCATCAAACAGCTTATTGAAATGATTATTTATAAAACATTCAATGATCAATCGCGTAGGGCGTATGAATATGAATGAAAAGATCTTACTAAAGGAATGTTTTTTTATCCACCATGCCCCGGAGTTTGCTCTCGTTAAACTGACACTCTATCACGGTATGAAACTTGGCCATGGTTTCTCTCAAGCGGAAGTCCGCTTGCCTCATCCCAGTTTCTTCCAGCAACTATAAAAGTAATTTATTAATGGGATTGAAATCGATTGGTTATGTGTGCCATGCACTTTTATTCAGATATTGTACATGTATCTGAGAAAACCACCGATCGTGTAACGGTGACATAGGACTATATTGTTATATATAATATTATATTTATATTCAAGATACTGCGATATTTGTGGCGCGGCCCAGGTCACATTTACCAACATCAACATGTAAAAGAGTGGTGTGAAAAAATACGTACTATTAGAAATTAATAAAGAATAGTTGTTGTTGTTTATCATTCGCTAACCCCGGTATAGTAGAACCTGACCCCTTATTAGCATATGCTTGAAACTTTAATCTAAGACGATCAGCCAGATAATCATGATTTTTGACTGGTTCCAGTAAAATTGCATATAGTTTCAGTGATTCTGATTAAAAAATAGATAAAAAACAGTCAACTCTTACTTCAGTTTTTAAGTGTTTACGCAATGTGTTGGTGAAGCAGTAGCCTTGTGTTGTGAAGGGGAAGGAAACTGTACGATGTTTGTGCTATAGTAGCACTAAGTATTATAATGGGGAAGTAACTGTACAATGTTTGTGTTATAGTGGCACCAAGTATTATATAGGGGAAGGAAACTGTACGATCTTTGTGTTATAGAAACTGTACGATGTTTGTGTTATAGTAGCACCAAGTATTATATAGGGGAACGAAACTGTACAATGTTTGTGTTATAGTAGCACCAAGTACTATATAGGGGAAAGAAACTGTACGATGTTTGTGTTATAGTAGCACAAAGTATCATATAGGGGAAATAACTGGTATTGTAAATTGGAATGAAACTTTGCGATGTTTGTGTTATATAAGCACCTGGTGTTGTAAAGGAGAAAGAAACTGTACGATATTTGTATTATAGAAACACCTGCAATTATAAATGGGAAGGAAACTGAACGATGTTTTCATTATAGAAAACACCTGTTATTATAAAGGGGAAACGAAACTCTACGATGTTTGCATTCTAGAAACACATGCTGTTATAAAGGGGAACGAAATTGTACGATGTTTGTGTTATAAAAGCACCAGGTATTATACAAGAGAAGTAACTGTACGATGCTTGTGTTATAGTAGCACCAAGTATTATGTAGGGGAAAGAAACTGTACTATGTTTGTGTTATAGTAGCACCTAGTATTATATAGAAGAAGGGCACTGTACGATGTTTGTGTTATAGTAGCACCAAGTATTATATAGGTAAAGGAAACTGTACGGTGTTATAGTAGCACCAATATTATATACGGGAAGAAACTGTACGATGTTTGTGTTATAGTAACAGCAAGTATTATATAGGGGAAAGAAACTGTACGATGTTTGTGTTACAGTAGAACCAAGTATTATATAAGGAAATGAAACTGTACGATGTTTGTATTATAATAGCATTAAGTATTATAAAGGGGAACGAAACTGTACAATGTTTGTGTTATAGTAGCACCAAGTAATATATAGAGGAAAGAAACTGTACTAGGTTTGTGCTATAGTAGCACCAAGTATTATAAAGGGGAACGAAACTGTACGATATTTGTGTTATAGTGACACCTAGTATTATATAGGGGAAGGAAACTGTACGTTGTTTGTGTTATAGTAGCACCAAGAACTTTATACGGGAAAGAAACTGAATAATGTTTGTATTAAAGTATCACCGAGTACTATATAGGGGAAGAAACTGTACGATGTTTGTGTTATAGTAACAGCAAGTATTATATAGGGGAAAGAAACTGTACGATGTTTGTGTTATAGTAGCACCTAGAATTATATAGGGGCAGGAAACTATATGATGTTTGTGTTATAGTAGCACCAATTATTATATAGGGGAACGAAATTGTACGGTGTTATAGTAGCACCAAGTATTATATAGGGGAAAGAAACTGTACGAGGTTTGTGTTATAGTAGCAGCAAGTATTATATAGGGGAAAGAAACTGTACGATGTTTGTGTTATAGTAGAAACAAGTATTATATAGGGGAATAAAACTGTACGATGTTTGTATTATAATAGCACCAAAATTATATATGGGAAAGAAACTGTACAATGTTTGTGTTATAGTAGCACCAAGTATTATATAAGGGAACAAAATTGTACGGTGTTATAGTAGCACCAAGTATTATATAGGGGAATGAAACTGTACGATGTTTGTGTTATAGTAGCAGCAATTATTATATAGGGGAAAGAAACTGTACGATGTTTGTGTTATAGTAGAACCAAGTATTATATAGGGGAATGAAACTGTACGATGTTTGTATTATAATAGCACCAAGTATTATATAGGGGAACGAAACTGTACAATGTTTGTGTTATAGTAGCACCAAGTATTATATAGGGGAAGGAAACTGTACTAGGTTTGTGCTATAGTAGCACCAAGTATTATAAAGTGGAAGGAAACTGTACGATATTTTTGTTATAGTAACACCTAACATTATATAGGGGAAGGAAAATATACGATGTTTGTGTTATAGTAGCACCTAGTTTTATATAGGGGAAGATAACTGTACGATGTTTGTGTTAAAGTAGCTCCAAGTACTATATAGGGGAAGGAAACTGTACAATGTTTGTGTTATAGTAGCACCAATTATTATATAGGGCAACGAAATTGTACGGTGTTATAGTAGCACCAAGTATTATATAGGGGAAAGAAACTGTAGGATGTTTGTGTTATAGTAGCAGCAAGTATTATATAGGGGAAAGAAACTGTACGATGTTTGTGTTATAGTAGAACCAAGTATTATATAGGGGAATAAAACTGTACGATGTTTGTATTATAATAGCACCAAATATTATATAGGGGAACGAAACTGTACAATGTTTGTGTTACAGTAGCACCAAGTATTATATAGGGGAACGAAATTGTACGGTGTTATAGTAGCACCAAGTATTATATAGAGGAAAGAAACTGTACGATGTTTGTGTTATAGTAGCAGCAATTACTATATTGGGGAAAGAAACTGTACGATGTTTGTGTTATAGTAGAACCAAGTATTATATAGGGGAATGCGACTGTACGATGTTTGTATTATAATAGCACCAAGTATTATATAGGGGAACGAAACTGTACAATGTTTGTGTTATAGTAGCACCAAGTATTATATAGGGTAAGGAAAGTGTACTAGGTTTGTGCTATAATAGCACCAAGTATTATAAAGGAGAAGGAAACTTTACAATATTTTTGTTATAGTAACACCTAACATTATATAGAGGAAGGAAACTATACGATGTTTGTGTTATAGAAGCACCTAGTTTTATATAGGGGAAGGAAACTGTACGATGTTTGTGATATAGTAGCACCAAGTACTATATATGGGAAAGAAACTGTACAATGTTTGTATTATAGTAGCACCAAGTATTATATAAGGGGAGGAAACTGTACTATGTTTGTATTATAGTAGCACCAAGTAATATATAGGGGAAAGAAACTGTACGATGTTTATGTTATAGTAGCACCTAGTAATATATAGGGGCAGGAAACTATACGATGTTTGTATTATAATAGCACCAAGTATTATATAGGGGAACGAAACTGTACAATGTTTGTATTATAATAGCACCAAATATTATATAGGGGAACGAAACTGTACAATGTTTGTGTTATAGTAACACCAAGTATTATATAGGGGAAGGAAATTGTACTAGGCTTGTGCTATAGTAGCACCAAGTATTATAAAGGAGAAGGAAACTGTACGATGTTTGTGTTACAGTAGCACCTAGTTTTATATAGGGGAAGGAAACTGTACGATGTTTGTGTTATAGTAGCACCAAGAACTATATAAGGGAAAGAAACTGTACAATGTTTGTGTTATAGTAGCACCAAGTACTAAGTAGGGAAAAGAAACTGTACGATGTTTGTGTTATAGTAGCACCAATTATTATATAGGGGAACGTAATTGTACGGTGTTATAGAAGCACAAAGTATTATTTAGGAGAAAGAAACTGTACGATGTTTGTGTTATAGTACCAGTAAGTATTATATAGGGGAAAGAAACTGTACGATGTTTGTGTTATAGTAGAACCAAGAATTATATAGGGGAATGAAACTGTACGATGTTTGTATTATAATAGAACCAAGTATTATATAGGGGAACGAAACTGTACAATGTTTGTGTTACAGTAGCACCAAGTATTATATAGGGGAACGAAATTGTACGGTGTTATAGTAGCACCAAGTATAATATAGGGGAAAGAAACTGTACGATGTTTGTGTTATAGTAGAAGCGATTACTATATAGGGGAAAGAAACTGTACGATGTTTGTGTTATAGTAGCACCAAGTCTTATATAGGGGAAGGGAAATGTACTATGTTTGTGTTATAGTGGCACCTAGTATTATATAGGGGCAGGAAACTATACGATGTTTGTGTTATAGTAGCAACAATTATTATATAGGGGAACGAAATTGTAAAGTGTTATAGTAGCACCAAGTATTATATAGGGGAAAGAAAATGTACGATGTTTGTTTTACAGTAGAACCAAGTATTATATAGGGGAATGAAACTGTTCGATGTTTGTGTTATAGACGAACCAATTAGTTCATAGGCGAACAAAACTGTACGGTGTTATAGTAGCACCAAATATTATATAGGAGAAGAAACTGTACGGTGTTATAGTAGCACATAGTATTATATAGGGGAAGTAACTGTACGATGTTTGTTTTATAGTAGCAGCAAGTACTATATAGGGGAAAGAAACTGTACAATGTTTGTGTTATAGTAGCACCAAGTACTATGTAGGGGAAGGAAAATGTACGATGTTTGTGTTATAGTAGCACCAAGTACTATATAGGGGAAATAAACTATACGATGTTTGTGTTATAGTAGCACCAAGTATTATATAGGGGAAGGAAACTGTACAATGTTTGTGTTATAGTAACACCAAGTATTTTATGGGGGAACGAAACTTTACGGTGTTATAGTAGGACCAAGTATTATATAGGGGAAGTGACTGTACGATGTTTGTTTTATAGTAGCAGCAAGTATTATATAGGGGAAGGAAACTCTACGATGTTTGTGTTATAGTAGCACCAAGTATTATAAAGGGGAACAAAACTGTACGATGTTTGTTATAGTAGCACAAAGTATTATATAGGGGAATTAACTGTAGGATGTTTGTGTTATAGTCGCACCAATTATTATATAGGGGAACGAAACTGTACGATGTTTGTGTTATAGTAGCACCACGTATTATATAGGGGAAGTAACTGTACGGTGTTATAGTAGCATCAAGTATTATATAGGGGAAGTAACTGTACGATGTTTGTTTTATAGTAGCACCAAGTATTATATAGGGGAAGTAACTGTACGATGTTTGTTTTATAGTAGCAGCAAGAATTATATAGGGGAAGGATACTGTACGATGTTTGTGTTTTAGTAGCACCAAGTATTATATAGGAGAAGTAACTGTACGATGTTTGTTTTATAGTAGCAGCAAGAATTATATAGGGGAAGGATACTGTACGATGTTTGTGTTTTAGTAGTACCAAGTATTATAAAGGGGAATGAAACTGTACGATGTTTGTTATAGAAGCACTAAGTTTTATATAGGGGAAGTAACTGTACGATGTTTGTGTTATAGTAGAACTAATTAATATAAAGGGGAAAGAAACTGTACGATGTTTGTGTTATAGTAGCACCAAGAATTATATAGGGGCCGGAAACTGTACTAGGTATGTGTTATAGTAGCACCAAGTATACTATAGGTAAAGGAAACTGTACGATGTTTGTGTTATAGTAGCACCAAGTATTATATAGTGGAAGGAAACTGTACGATGTTTGTGTTATATTAGCACCAAGTATTATATAGGGGAACGAAACTGTACATCGTGTGTGATATAGTAGCACCAAGTTTTATATAGGGGAAGGAAACTGTACTAAGTTTGTGTTATAGTAGCACTTAGTATTATATATGGGAAGGAACCTGTACGATGTTTGTGTTATAGTAGCACCAAGTATTATATAGGGGAATGAAACTGTACGGTGTTATAGTAGCAGCAAGTATTATATAGGGGAAGTAACTGTACGATGTTTGTGTTATAGTACCACCAAGTATTATATAGGTGAAAGAAACTGTACGATGTTTGTGTTATAGTAGCACCAAGTATTATATAGGGGAAGAAACTGTACGATGTTTGTGTTATAGTAGAACGAAGTATTATATAGGGGAAGTAGCACTACGAGGTTTTTGTTATAGTAGCACCAAGTATTATATAAAGGGAAGGAAACTGTACGATGTTTGTTTAATAGTAATACTAGGTAATATATAGGGGAAGGAAATTGTACGAGGTTTGTGTTATAGTAGCACTAAGTATTATATAGGTGTAGGAAACTGTGTGATGTTTATGTTATAGTAAGATCAAGTATTATATAGGGGAAGAAACTGTACGATGTTTGTGTTATAGTAGCACTAAGTAATATATAGGAGAAGTAACTGTACGACGTTTGTGTAAAAGAAGCACCAACTATTTTATAGTGGAAGGAAACTGTACGATGTTTGTGATATGGTAGCACCAAGTTATATATAGGAACAGGAAATTGAACGATGTTTGTGTTATAGTAGTATCAAGTATTATAAAAGAGAAGGAAACTGTACGATGTTTGTGTTATAGTAGCACCAAGTATCATATAGGGGAAAGAAACTGTACACTTTTTTGTGTTATAGTAGCACCAAGTATTATATAAGGGAAGGAAAATGTACTATGTTTGTGTTATAGTAGCACCAAGTACTGTATAGGGGAAAGAAACTGTACGATGTTTGTGAATAAACTTATTCAATAATGAAATAATTTCAAAAACCAAAATGTATGCTTTCTTTTTCCTTTCAGTGTATATATATGAATGTATGTTACAACTTGACTGATATATATATTTGTACGGTTTGTTGAGGGATGGCCCACCCCGACCCTCACAGACCTATTACGGGGTGATTAAATGGATCACAGTGATTGAAAGTAATCGTACGATGTTTGTGTTATAGTAGCACGAAGTATTATATAGGGGAAGGAAGCTGTACGATGTTTGTGTAATAGTAGCACAAAGCATTAAATAGGGGAAGTAACTGTACGATGTTTGTTTTATAGTAGCACCAAGTATTATATAGTGAAAGGAAACTGTACGATGTTGGTGTTATAGTAGCACCAAGTATAACATATGGGAAGGAAACTGTACGATGGTTGTGTTATTGTAGCTCCTGGTGTTATATAGGGGAAGGAAACTGTACGAAGTTTGTGTTATATACGCACTTGGCATTGTAAAGGGGAAGGAAGATGTACGGTGTTTGTGTTATATAAGCACGTGTATTATAAAGTGGAAGGAAACTGTACGTTGTTTGTGTTACATAAGCACCTGGTATTGTAAAGGGGAAGAAACTGTACGATGTTTGCGTTATTGCTACACCTGCTATTATAAATGGGAAGGAAACTGTAGTATGTTTACGTTATAGAAACACATGCTTATATAAAGGGGAAGGAAACTGTACGATGTTTGTGTTATATAAGCACCAAGTAATGTATAGGGGAGCGAAACTGTACGATGTTTGTGTTATAGTAGCACCAAGTATTATATACCGGAACGAAACTGTACGATGTTTGTGTTATAGTAGCACCAAGTTGTATATAGGGGAACGAATCTGTACCTGGTTTGTGTTATAGTAGCACCAAGTATTATATAAGGGTAGGAAACTGTACGATGTTTGTTTTATAGTTGCACCAAGTATTATATAGGGAAGGAAACTGTACGATGTTAGTGTTATAGTAGCACCAAGTATTATATAGGGGAAGGAAACTGTACGATGTTTGTGATATAGTAGCACCAAGTTTTATATAGGGGAAGGAAACTGCTGTACTAGGTTTGTGTTATAGTAGCACCAAATATTATATAGGGGAAGTAACTGTACGATATTTGTGTTATACTAGCACCAAGTATTATATAGGGGAAGTAACTGTACGATGTTTGTGTAATAGTAGCACCAGGTATTATATAGTGGAAGGAAACTGTACGATGTTTGTGTTATAGTAGCACCAAGTATTATATAGGGGAAGAAACTGTACGATGTTTGTGTTATAGTAGCAACAAGTATTATAAAGAAGAAGGAAACTGTACGATGTTTGTGTTATAGTAGCACAAAGTATCATATAGGGGAAATAACTGGTATTGTAAATTGGAATGAAACTTTGCGATGTTTGTGTTATATAAGCACCTGGTGTTGTAAAGGAGAAAGAAACTGTACGATATTTGTATTATAGAAACACCTGCAATTATAAATGGGATGGAAACTGAACGATGTTTTCATTATAGAAAACACCTTGTTATTATAAAGGGGAAACGAAACTCTACGATATTTGCATTCTAGAAACACATGCTGTTATAAAGGGGAACGAAATTGTACGATGTTTGTGTTATAAAAGCACCAGGTATTATACAAGAGAAGTAACTGTATGGTGTTTGTGTTTTGGAAGCACCAGGTATTATATAAGGGAAGTAACTGTCCGATGTTTGTGTTATATAAGCACCTGGCATTGTAAAGGGGAAGGAAACTGTACGGTGTTTGTGTTATTTAAGCACCTGGTATTGATAAGGGGAAGAAAACTGTACGATGTTTGTGTTATAGTAGCACCAAGTATTGTAAAGAGAAACTGTACGATGTTTGTGTTATAGTAGCACCTGGGATTGTAAAGGGGATGGAAACTGTACGATGTTCGTGTTATAGTAGCACCAAGTATTATATAGGGGAAGGAAACTGTACGATGTTTGTGTTATAGTAGCACCAGGTATTATATAGGGGAAGTAACTGTACGATGAAGCACCTGATATTGCAAAGTTTAAGGAAACTGTACGATGTTTGTGTTATAGAAGGACCTGGTATGGTAAAGGGGAAGAAAACTGTACAATGTTTGTATTATAGAAACACCTGCTATTATAAAGGGGAAGGAAACTGTACGATGTTTGCGTTGAATAGAAAACACCTGCTATTATAAAGGGGAACGAAACTGTACGATGTTTGGGTTATATAAGCTCCTGATATTGTAAAGGTGAAGGAAACTGTACGATGTTTGCGTTATATAAGCACCTGCTATTATAAAGGGGAAGGAAACTGTACGGTGTTTGCGTTATAAAAACACCTGGTATTGTAAAGGGGAAGGAAACTGTACGATGTTTTGTTATAGTAGCACCAGGTATTATATAGGGGAAGTAACTGTACGATGAAGCACCTGATATTGTAAAGTTTAAGGAAACTGTACGATGTTTGTGTTATAGAAGGACCTGGTATTGTAAAGGGGAAGGAAACTGTACAATGTTTGTATTATAGAAACACCTGCTATTATAAAGGGGAAGGAAACTGTACGATGTTTGCGTTGAATAGAAAACACCTGCTATTATAAAGGGGAACGAAACTGTACGATGTTTGTGTTATATAATCTCCTGATATTGTAAAGGTGAAGGAAACTGTACGATGTTTGCGTTATATAAGCGTCTGCTATTATAAAGGGGAAGGAAACTGTACGGTGTTTGCGTTATAAAAAACACCTGGTGTTGTAAAGGGGAAGGAAACTGTACGATGTTTGCGTTATATAAGCACCTGGTATTGTAAAGGGGTAGGAAACTTTACGATGTTTGCGTTATATAAGCACCTGTTATTATAAAGGGGAAGGAAACTGTTGATAGACTGTTCATTATGTAAATATATGTAAACTATTAATTATAACTGAGTTGAACAGTTTCCTATGAAAAAACTACAATTGATTTGTTCTTATTTCACCAATCAAATTATTTTCAGGCGCATATAAATAAATATGCCGTGGTAATATCGATTGTTTGCTTAAAATGCTGTCGAGTTTTCCACACGCCCAAACAATATGACAGTCAGTCATCATAGCATTATGCTTGATTACAGAGGCACTCCTACTTGTTACTACTGTCATGTTTTGTTTTATGTTGGGGATCCACTTTGACCAAGATGCTGTCTCGATATTAGTAACTTCTCAACTTTGAAACTATGAGTTGGTGCTTAGTTCGGCCCAAATACTTCATGCGAGATGGTTTGCCATCCAGCTATTTACGCAAAGGTGATGATTCATTTCTATCTAATAAGATCTCCATACTGCAACACCATCTTGCGAAGATTGTGTACAGGCATAGAAGTTGACGTGCACTGGGTATCATAGGCGGATCCAGTCATTTTCGTTAGAGGGTTCGTACATTTGGCGTCGGGTGCGCCATTTTTAGTACAATGCAGGTTACAGAATGAAACTGGTTTATGTATCATAGTAATACAAATGAACCGGAGTAGAACCATTGTCCTTCCGTAAGCAACTGGCAAACTTGTACAAATGAAATGCTGGTACCGAGCTTCACTCTAACCCATGACCTCTGTGGTGAGAGGTATGTGACCTTGAAATCCAAGGAATACTTTACCAATTTCATCTTACTTATATTACAACATCAAGAACTAAACTAGTAAGGGTTTGTGTGGTATAGTTATTTTGGCATGTTAAGAATGTCGAGAGATTTATTCATATCTTAGTAAAGTTTTATCTCATTTGCATTGTCGGAAGTTACGCACTGTGCTACATTAAGCGGGACAAATTCATCAACTAGGCATGAGTAGATTTACTATATTTAAGTTGACATAATTTATTGCAAACATGAGGCTTTGACCGCGCAAAGTTTTTAACTGTGGTTAGGTATAGGGGGCAAAATCCTCATTTAGAGTGATACACCTTTTTTTTATATAATGCCGAACCTAAAACACTATGAAAAAGAAATTGTAAATGCTCTTAAATGGAACCGGTCCCGGTACATTGTGCTTTTATAACTATATATTCAATGAGGTATTGTATTGTTTTTTTCATCTGTAAAGGAGGTTTCCTTCCCAATATGACTGCACATGCATCAAACTGGACGTAAACCGCCATGTACTATCATTTTGCAATAAAAACAATACACAACTAACTGTCACGCGTTACTACGGTGTCCCGTTGGGGGCCATCGCGGCATATTTATTAAATTAAGTAAAGTCGAAACAATGAAACTACGATGGTGAAAACTCGAAACAACGAAACAACGATGGTGAAAAGTAGCAACTACGATGGTGAAAAGTCGGCGATGGTGAAAAGTCGAAACAACGAAACAACGATGGTGAAAAGTAGCAACTACAATGGTGAAAAGTCGACGATGGTGAAAAGTCGAAACAACGATGGTGAAAAGTCGACGATGGTGAAAAGTCGAAACAACGAAACAACGATGGTGAAAAGTAGCAACTACGATGGCGAAAAGTCGACGATGGTGAAAAGTCGAAACAACGATGGTGAAAAGTCGAAATAATTTCGTAGTTTCGTTGTTTCGTTGTTCCGACTTGTCATTATCGTAGTTTCGCGTTTTCACCATCGTTGTTTCGATTTTTCACTATCGTAGTTTCGCGTTTTCACCATCGTAAGCATCGTTGTTTCGTGTTTTCACCATCGTTGTTGCGCGTTTTCACCATCGTAGTTTCGACTTTTCATCATCGTTGTTTCGCGTTTTCACCATCGTAGTTTCGACTTTTCACCATCGTTGTTTCGCGTTTTCACCATCGTAGTTGCGCGTTTTCACCATCGTTGTTTCGCGTTTTCACCATCGTAGTTTCGACTTTTCACCATCGTTATTTCGCGTTTTTACCATCGTAGTTGCGCGTTTTCACCATCGTAGTTTCGCGCTTTCGCCATCGTTGTTTCGACTGTTCACCATTGTAGTTGCTGACTTTGAACGTGGGGTTAAACATAAGGTTAGTATTTCATATAAGCAAAGTTTAGTTGATATATTTTATCAATACCGTTATATAATTACACCTTTATGTAAATAAATGAATTTGGTTTGCGTATTTCATATATATTGATTACTGCTCTTCTCTTAATAATTCATTAATTACACAATGGATATCTTTGTATACACCAGGTACATGTAGGTATCCGAGATGACCCAGTATTTGTATAGAATGTGCACGCGCCCTGGTGTTCATCTCATATCACCTGTCGTTTTTTTCCTTACAGGATGAAACTGTAAACAAAAGGACAGACACCGTGTTAGAGGAGAGCAAAAGCTCCAGAAAGTGAATGTGTGTGTACGTTCGTTCGTGCGTACGTGCGTGAGAGAGAGAGAGAGACAGAGAGAGAGAAGAGAGAAGAGAAGAGAGAGAGAGAGAGAGAGAGAGAGAGACAGACAGACAGACAGACAGACAGTGAGAGAGAGAGAGAGAGAGAGAGAGAGAGAGAGAGAGAGAGAGAGAGAGAGAGAGAGAGAGACGAATTAACGGAGGGAACGAGGGAACGAGGGAAGGAGTGAGAGAGGGAGGAAGGAAGGAATATTAAGTACTGTTCGTTATTTATTGTATTTGGTTATATTGATATATTGATAATTTAATTACCGAAAATTTACATGATTAATTACTCTTAATTTAATATAATCTAAATGAGTGCGAATTATATCTTATATAGCTACTCAATTTAGGTACAAAACGGCAATACGTAAGTAAGGCATTCAGTCAGACAGTCAGTAACAAAGTAAGTGAGCAAATGAATTAATGAGCAAACAAGCAAATCAGTAATTTAGTCATCAATCAATCGATCAATGAATCAATAAATCATTAAATAAATTATTGATTCGTCCATGCTTTTAATTTCGACTGCGCATGAGCAACAGGAAGGCGAAACATCGAAACTACTATGGTGAAAACGCGACTTTTCACCATCGTTGTTTCGTTGTTTCGACTTTTCACCATCGTAGTTGCGTTGTTTCGTTGTTTAGACTTTATTTAATTTAATAAATATGCCGCGATGGCCCCAACGGGACACCGTACGTTACAGACGAATTGCTTTACTTTTACTGAATTCCAAATACTGTTGATAAACAACTCTGAAGAGCGCTAACTGCTTGTAAGCTTCACGCGCGTATATTTTTAGGGAGAGCTTTTTTTTTTAGAAATTGCATACTGTGTTTTGAGTAAATCAACGCAATAAATATATCTTCCTGGAATAACCTTTTTATATACATGTATGTCAAACTAATATTCCAACCAGTTGTATAAACTACTGAGTAGAGAAACCATCAAAACCATTTTCCTTCGTTTTAATCCTCTTTATTATGCACTGTTTAATAGTTTGTACATAACTTGTGAAATACACCGACCCAAAATGAAAACTTTACATCAATATCAAAAGTATCTCTTTTGCTGATAAATGTATATTCAAAGTTTTCATCGAAGCTGTATGGCTATATTAATGTTTCTGTGTAATGTACATCGCATACTTTCTTCTAAAAAATTAAGTGAAGAAGGATCAAAATGAAAATTCCAGAAAAATGAAAACGACCACGTAACATTTGAGAAAAGACATAAAGTGCTGATTGAGTGCAAATAAACGTCAGTAACCAGTGGGGACTCCGTCTTTACTATGCATTCCTGAATACGTCATCTCCATGAACTCACGTAACGTTGGAAAACAGAAGTGATTTCGGAAGTTGTTTGATGATTGGACCTGACCTTTCGACCCAATTCATTCCATGCGTGTTCTATGGGGTTCAGGCTCTCGGGGATACAGATGCATTGTCACTGGTTTTTGCGTGTATTGCAAATGGCGTCGTGACGGAATCTGACCGGTGTATGGCCGACGAGCACAAATTGGAACACGGTTTTGTCTCAAACGGTTTATGAATGTCTGTGCATGAAAACCGTAACACCAAAGAGTATTTGTTGCAGGAAACGATTACGTAGGCGAGTCAGCGTAATAGCGTGATAAGTGCGTGACGTTGTTGCACGTACGCGACCAGGTCGGACACATTCATTGACATATCCAGTAGTATCGTACCGGTTCTCAAGGATATGAATAGTCTATCTGGAACAGCCAAAATGACGTGCAACGGTATTTACCAATGACCCGGCCCGGAGCATACCAATAGCCTGATTTCTCGCAGTTTCCGAAACACGTGGCATCGGTAAATAAAAGTTAAGTTTTTTTTAAACAAATTGAACTTTTTTATATATGCTAAGCAACAACTGATCACATTTAGGTGTAAACCCTGTAAGTGCAAAACCGGATGTTTCGCACGTGCAAAGTAGGGGAAACGTTTTTTCTGCTCGGACGTATGAATACTTCGGAAATTTGGAGAGAAAAAAATCATAATGAGTATCTGCAATTAAATCCTGATAGCCATACGTTTCCGAACATGTATGTTAACAGAAGAAATAGTCAAACATATAAAGTGTAAAGTTTTTATTTTGTGTCAGTTTAGATATGTTTAAACTAAACTACATATTGAAAAAAATAGCGCGTATGCCTTTGATTTCTGTTTTCGTTTCTCAAGGCGTTGAATGTTGCTTTGCTAATTTAATAAACTTAAGACATGGTAAGAGATAACTGTAATAGCACTTAACCTGCAAATTATCCAAGTCTGCGGCTGTGTTTGAAAACAAACAAAAATCTAATTTGAAAGTGGGCAATGAAAACGAATTAATGACTGAATTTGGTTTTTACGACGTTTCACCTAAAAAAATGTTACATGGTGCTACTAGCAATAAAGACCTGTAAGATTCCTGTAGGTACATTTAGTGTAACTTACAATGTGTGATTATTTCACCTATTACAGGATTATATGCATGCGCTGCGGTTTTATAAATATATATATATATATATATACCAACCAAGTCACAAGACGTTCCTGCGATGTATATCGAGTACAGTTCACAGGCGATAGTCGGTGATTTTTTATTTTTGTTTCGAACGGACGAGCACAAGTACACGTTATTCACGAGTATTTTTAACAGGGGGTAGTCGGTACACTCTTATAAATGCTTCCACCGGACAGAAGAGTGTACGCAGTTTTGACTCTCGTGAGCTGAGATTTCTCGTATTTTGACTAAATGGCAAGTGTATGTTCATTAGTAGCTATTAAACGGATTTAAAAGAAAGCTATATCAGCGTATATGCATATATTTCCTAAAGTGAAAATTTGAGGATTCCTACTCGGGGAACTGTGTTCCTTTTAAAGCTGCTCTGTATTTTCACTGTATTTACTAAAATATTTGTTGAATACAAGTACATGCCTTCCAAACAGATAAAGCAGATTGCGTAAATTACGTTGTTGCTGTGTCTGTTTATATGGTTAATCAAGATTTTTCGGGGTTTCATTTAACGTCAGCTCTGAATTTTTGGTGTTAGACTAGAGATTCCAGACGATCATAAATACGTTTATATCAGTTGCACCACACTTGACTCATTCTGAATAAATTATACTAGTTAAGTCTAAATATGCAGAACTATTATTTCGTTATAATATTTCATATTCCAATTTCTGTATTAGTTCACCTTGGGCGAAATTCAAGGGGAACTACTCTGTGCACCCGTCGTCTATCGTCCGCATGTATGAAGTGCACTCTAGCATCGGCATTTTTACACTAGATCTTCATCAAACTTACATAGTAGTTATCTAATCATAATATCTCGGACATTTTCTTGAACTGACCACCTTAAATTATTAACGTTGGAGCCTCTTTGAAATTGTGTGCACTATAGGCCTACCGCTCGCATATTAAACAAATCTTCGCCAGATTTACACAGTGGTCATATGTGTGTAACTACAATACCTGAAAACATGTCACGTCGGAACCATTGAATCGTCAAAAATTCGTTTTATTTGCAAGTGTGATTCTAGCATCTGCTTTTGTCATGACCCTTGATTCGTAAACATGTTACATTTGATGTCATGTTCTCACTAATACCTGCATGTCTACCGAAACCGCATCAAACTTACACTGTAATACATGTCTAAAACAATGTCCCGAAATGGCCAATTTAGATAATACATAACTACTAGCTATTACCCGTGCTGCGCACGGAGTTGAGGCAGGTGTTTAGTGGAGCATGGTTTTGGTGTCGAAGACGCTGTCGTTGCGCTGCATGATGCCGTCATTAAGACCTGATCTCCCCTAATACAGAGCATTCTGGGATTAGTGAAAGGGGCAAATATAGATCGCAATGTCTCAGCCACGTCAGCTTAGCGCCGGTGCACTAAAAAGTAGAAGTTGATTTGACGATCTTGCAATGCATTCTGCAATACATTATGGACCCAGTGGCCTACCCTTACACACACTCCCTGCACACTGTGACCATTGTGACTGTCACTGTCAGGCCTACTCTCATTTCAGACATGTACACGGTGCGCGGTATTTATCTGTCAGTGCCAATATAAGATGATCCAAGATGGCCGATGCCTACCCTTACACACACTCCCTGCACACTGTGACCATTGTGACTGTCACTGTCAGGCCTGCTCTCATTTCAGACATGTACACGGTGCGCGGTATTTATCTGTCAGTGCCAATATAAGATGATCCAAGATGGCCGAATTTTTTTTGTAATTTCCAGGGCCTATAAAATTATTTGGCTCTGTTTGGCAAGTGCCTATTAAGCTGTGAGCACCCCCATTTTACCGGTCACCCATTTGCGGATAAGCGTACTTGGCATACTATTCAACATGCATTGTCATGCTTCCACTCGTCATTGGCACCTATTTCCGGACAGGGATTTGCACATTCAATCAAGCTTTAAAATTCTTAAAAATTGGCTCCGTTTGGTGCGGGCCTTATTAAGCTGTGAGCACACCTATTGTACCGATCACCTATTTCTGGACAGTCGTACTGATTCATGTATTTGTCATGCTTACGTTATACGTAGGCGGCACCTATTTTCGAACAGGGAATCGCACATTCAATCAAGCTTTATAAACCGCATAAACATATTGACGGTAGGGTGTGACTGTTATTGCGTTTCCCTAAATTGCGTTTCCCTAACCTTTTCCGCGTTCCCCTTACCTTAATAAGTGATGTGAACTCTATAAAAAACATGAAAAACGTCGAAAACTGTCTGATAGAAATAATGATAGCGGCTGAATGTCGAAATGCTGGCGAGCGAGGGGAGCATTCATTGCATGGTACCGGGAGCATACAGTAGCAGGCGGGAGAAGCAAGTGCACTTTCATCACGTACCACTTCTGTCCCATAAAATACAAATATTCTTCCTAACATAGCTTTATTACTTAATCCTTACGCATCATACTTTTTATCATCACAATTTTCATGTGTTATCATTCAGTTGTAGTGCAATGATTGCTCCCTTCGTTGTGTGGCAGCACGTGATAGCGGCAGATTGTCGAACTACTGGCTTGCATGGGGAGCATGCATTGCATGGCACCGGGAGCATACGGTAGCAGGCGGGAGAAGCAAGAACATTTTCATCAGGTTCCAGTTCTGTTCAATAAAATACAAAAATTCTTCCTAACTTAGCTTTATTACTTAATCTTTACGCATCACACTTATTATTATCACATTTTTTTTGTTGCAATGCAACGATTGCTCCCTACGTAGTGTGTTTCACCATTGACAGGTGGCAGCAAATACCGATTGCTCCCTACGTAGTGTGTTTCACCATTGACAGGTGGCAGCAAATACCGGCACCCTATTGGTGTGTTTCACCATTCACAGGTGGCAGCAAATACCGGCAAGTTCCATGGCGATAGTGACTGAATCTGCGATCGTGGTGATTGAAAATCTTTCCTGAAGCTACGTTGATACATTATCCACTTTGCCACATAGCTTATCTTCTTCGCCACATTTATAAAGCCCCACATACGAAAAATTAGCACGTTCCTTCAAGCGGTTTCGGAGGAGATACGTCAATTTACAGACGGCTGCTTACAGAAATAATATATAGATGGCCTTTGCTTTGTCAAAAACTTGAACAAGGCGTAGACCCTCAGTGGCGTATTTTACTTCTGATCTGTTTATGGTGTGTGCATATTATTATTACTAACGATATATCAAATGCTGAGCTATTGGCTGTCTCGTTTGAATAAAAAGTCTCATATTGGTCATGTTTTCTATGTCTTACTTTTGTTTTATTTGAACTTTAATGTATTCCGACACAAGCAGTTATGGTGTAAGCCCATCAATGATTTTTGTTCTTTAATCTAAAGTAAATAAAACAAGTTTGAAGGCTTGTCATTCATAGACATATCCAAATGAAAGAAGTGAAACTGACATTGTATTGTTTGTCAATCTTTGCACTTCCAAAATATGATGAGAAAAGTAGGGGACATATGTCATATAAGAGACTTTTTTCTGTTGACAAAATGAAAGTAAACTTCCGAAATCATGTATTCATACCCCAATTTCCAAGCATCAGTATTTTTTCTAAATTCATAATTTAAACATGACAATGCTTTCAAAATGTTCAAAATACATCAATAATGCCATTCAAATAAAAAATATGAGCATTAAAATAAAGGAAAGTGTGTTTTTAAAGAATATAAATCAAGGATTATTTATAACCGTCATTATGCGACTACCCCACGGAGATACCCCACGGAGACATTCCTGTTTCCACTGGTGATACTTTGCCTAATTGAAACTTCACCAAACGCACATAGTTGTTCCTAATGTTAAATGTTGCACTGTTTCATCAGCAAAGAAAAACATGTATAGTTAAGTATTATAACGTTCTCAAATTCGTTAGAAATCACCATCCTCGACAATGAAGTCGGTGCGTGTGGCCTTTTTTTTAAATACTTTAAAGTATTTCTCACAGTATTAGAATTACTAACATTCTTTCAGATAAGATGTTAAACTCCAGTTGGGATTCGTCGAGAATCGTCAACTACCAACTAGTTGTCAGTTGGGGATTCTGTGTTTTTTTTCCAAATCGATATTTGTTTTTAAAAACAAATCAATTCTATAGAAAATTAGTTTTTAACGATAAATAAACACCATTCCCGCGTTGTTCCTTCAATACCATGAGTTTATTCATCAGGAGGTGATTCAAAATATCCAGATCGGGGTTCGCCGCGAATCGCCAAATACCACCCAGTTGCCAGTTTGGGGTTCAGATTTTATATTAATATACATCCGTTTTCAATTCTTAAATATATAAACACGAGTAAAATACGTAAATTAAATAGTGATTATAATCCACAACTGGCAACTGGTCGGTAGTTGGTTTTTCGAATCCCCGACTACCAACTGCCAACTACCTACTTAACACTCATTATTTTTCCAGGGAAGTAGAAATACTCATGGTTCCAAGCCAATATATTCGTCCGACAGACGCGGAAAATAGAGTACATTGAAGACTCCCTGCGTAGTAACATGAGTAAGAACATAAGTGTATAGTAAGTGAAACCTAATCAAGGCTTGTTCAACAATACTAAAACATTTAGTTAAGCTTAATTATTTTATATGAACTGCGAAGTAAGCTCAGGGATAGTATGAATCACCCTCGAATCCGCGTCATAGCCATCGGTGTGGAGCTGGGGATTGCTCGCGGACACCACTCTAGCCACTGCACCACCCCACCACTGTCTCAATGACGCAAATTATATGTGCTTATTATGTTTTATGGAATTTTGTCTTGTATAACATTATTAACTGTCTGTCACGTGTTGCATTTATTATTTGAATGTGTATGCAAGGCGAAACATTAAATGTTTATATTACTCAATAGATCAAAATTAAATCTTGAATATTGTGTTTTGTACATGGGCTTATCATGCATACAAACGTATATCAATCTTGTTTTACGAAAATAGCATTCGTTTCAATCGTTCAAGGTTGTTTTTATGCTCCCCCAAAGGGGGCAAGCATATAGTCGCCGCTTCGTCCGTGCGTCCCCAAGTTCTTGTCTGGGCTATTTCTCTACAACCTCTGGTTGGAATTTTATGAAACTTGCTAGGATGCATCATTATCAAGTGCAGATGCGCATATTGATTTTGTGTTCCGGTTCGGTGATTTTTCATTGAGTTTTGGCCCTTTGATTCTGTCTGTGACCAAATTATTGTCCGCGCTATTTCTCTACAACCCCATGTTGGAATTTTATGAAACTTGCTAGGAGTCTTAACTACCAAGTGGAGATGCGCATATTGTCTTTGTGTTCTGGTTCGATGATTTTTCATTGAGTTATGGCCCTTTAATTGAGTATGTGACCAAATTTTTGTCCGCGCTTTTTCTCTACAACCTCAGGTTGGAATTTTATGAAACTTGCTAGGATGCACCATTATCTAGTGCAGATGCGCATATTGTATTTGTGTTCCGGTTCGATGACTTTTCACGGAGTTATGGCCCTTTAATTATGTCTGTGACCAAATTATTGTCCGCGCTATTTCTCTACAACCCTATGTTGGAATTTTATGAAACTTGCTAGGATGCATCATAATGACCTATTTCAAAGTATGTTGTACAATGTATTATATCAAGAAAAAATATGTATTGACTTCTCTTTTGAACACTCACAGCTACTTCCCCCGTTCAATATCATTACCATATGGTACAGAGTCAAACACTCACTTGGGGGAGCATCCGTCGGTTCCACCGATATTTTCTTGTTTTAATATTGTGTGTATGTGGGACCACATGGTTTTCAGCTTAATTATAAATCTTTCAACTGTATGTTAGTTGACAATATATATTCCTTTTAACCACATAGGTAAACATACACGTGAATACAGATATAAACAAACAGGTGAAGTGTATCTAACCATTGGTTTTTGTTTTTGTCGATGTTTTTCTGATCGTTTTTTATTTTCATGATAATTTCATTTCTAGGATAAGGTTTTTATTTTATGGATTATAATGTGACTTGCTTTACAGTTAGTGTCCATCAGTGGGTTGTTATGCATATATATCACATTTATCGTTGTTGTTTTGCTGCTGCTGTTGATGATGATGAAGTTGTTTTTGTTGTTGCTGCTGCTGCTGCTGATGATGATGATGATGTTGTTGTTGTTGTGTTGTTGTTGTTGTTGATTTTGATGATGTTGATATTGTTGTCGTTGCCGTTGTCGTTGTTGTTACTGCTGCTGTTGTTGCCGTTGCCGTAGGTGGTGGTGTTGTTGTTGGTGTTGTTGTTGTTGATGATGATGATGTTGCTGTTGTTGTTGTTGGTGGTGGTGGTGGTGGTGGTGGTGGTGGTGGTGGTGTTGCCGTTGCCGTTGCCGTTGCTGTTGCTGTTGCTGTCGGTGATGGTGTTGTTGTTGGTGTTGTTGTATTATGTTTAACACTGAAGTGTTTGGTCATATTGCAACTGTGTTTATCGTTGTAGTTACATTGGTATATAAACGGTGGTTAATATAGAAAATGTTTTTTCGTTACAGAATATTAAATTGAACAATAAAAATAGTCGTTGCCGAACGAAAACGGTTGCGTTTAAAATATGAATAGTAAGTTAATCAATCACTATTTCCCTATCCATGTTACAGGAGATTCCTTTATGCATGTTTAGGAGATTATAACATACATGTTACATGAGATTCCCTTGTGCATGTTATAGGAGATTGTCTTATGCATATTATAGGAAATTCCTCTAATAATGTTATAGGGGACCCCCTATGTATGTTACATAATATTCACCTATGCCTGTTACGGTATGTTCCCTATGCATATTATAGGTGTTTCCCATATGCATATCATAGACTTTTCCCTAATGGCCTGTTATATGAGATTTTGTTATGCATTTCACAGGATATTTCCCTATGCATGTTATATGATATTCCCCTTTGTATATTATAGGAGATTCCCTATTAATGCATGTTACAGGAAATTTCTGTTTGCATTTCAAAGGATATTCCCCTATGCATGTTAAAGGATATTCCCCTTTGTATGTTATAGGAGATTCCCTTATGTATGTTATAGGTGATTTATTATGTATGTTATAGGGCGTTGCCTTATGTATGTTACAGGAGATTTCCCTATGAGTGTTACAGGAGGTTTTCTAATGTATGGAACAACAGCAGATGCCACTTTGCATGCTACAGGATATTCCCTAATGCGTATTACAGAATATTCCCTAATACATGTTACAGGCGATTCCTCTATGCGTGTTACAGGAAATTACCCTATGCGTTTCTCAAGAGATTCCCTTATGTATGGTACTTCAGGGAATTTCTCTTTGAATGCTAAATGGTATTCCCTTATGCTTATTACAGGATAGTCCATAATGCACGTTACAGGAGAACCCCTAATGTTTTACGGAATATTACCCTATGCATGTTACAGTATATTCCCTTGTGCATATTACTGAAGATTCCATGATGCCTAGTATATGATGTTCCTTATGCCTGTTGAGGAGTTTCCTTGATGTATGTTACATGATACGACGTCCTTATGCAAATTACAGTTGATTCCCCTATTCATGTTATAGAATATTCTTTTATGTATGCTACAGGATATTTCCCTATGTATGGACATTCATTTATGCATACTGTAGGATATTCCCTAATGCATATTACAAAAGAAACATTGATGTATGTTACAGGAGATCCCCTGATACATGTCACAAGAGATTCCTTAATGCGTGTTACATAATATTTCCTCATGCATGTTAGAGGATATTCCATAATACATGTTACAGGAGAACCACTGATGTTTTTACAGAAGTTCCCCTATGCATGTTACAGTATATTCCCTTGTGCATGTTATTTTAGATTCCATTATGCATAGTATAGAATTTTACTAAGACATATTGAGGAGATTCTTTGATGTATGGTATAAGATACGACCATATGCATGTTGCAGGAGATTCCCTTATGCATGTTACAGGATTTTTCCCTATGCATGTGACAGGATGTTCCTTTATACATAGTACAGGCGATTCCTTAATGCATATTAAAAAAGAAACTCTGATGCATGTTACATGAGGTTCCCTAATGTATGTTACAGGAGATTTCCTAATGTATGTTACAAGAGATTCCCTAATATATGTTGCAGACGTTTCCCTGATGTATGTTACAAGATAATTCTCAATGCATATTATAGGATATTCCCTTATAATGTTACAGGAGATTCCCGTATGCATGTTACATGAGATTCCCTAATATATGTTGCAAAAGATCACTGATACATGTTACAAGAGATTGCTTAATGTATGTTACAGGAGATCCCATAATGCATGTTACCAGAGATGTCATTTTGCATATTTATAGAATATATTTCCCTATGAATGTTAAAGGCTATTCCCTTGTGCATAATACAGGATATTCCCTAATGGATGTTACAGGAGATTCCCTAATATGGATGTTACAGGAATTCCCTAATGCATGCTACAGGATATTTCCTATTGCATGTTACAGGAGATTCCCATATACATGTTACAGGATATTTCCTAATCTATATAACTGGAGATGGTTTCCTAATGTATAATACAGGAAATTCTCTAATGCATGTTACAGGAGATCCCCTAATGCATGTTACAGGAGATTCTCTAATGCATGCTACAGGACATTTCCTATTGCATGTTATAAGCGATTCCCATTAACACGTTACAGGATATTTCCTAATGTATGTTACAGGAGTTTCCCTAATGCATGTTGTAAGAGATTCCTCAATGTGTGTTACAAGAGATTCCTCAATGTATGTTACAGTAGATTCCCATATACATGTTACATGATATTTCCAAATATATGTTACAGGAGATTGTTTCTTAAAGCATGTTACAGGAGATTTCCTAATGTATGTTACAGGGGATTTCCTACTGTATGTTACAGGAGATAGTTTCTTAAAGCATGTTACAGGATATTTCTTATGTATGTTACAGGGGATTTCCTAATGTATGTTACAGGAGATACCATAATGCATGTTACTGGAGATTCTCTAATGCATGTTACAGGAGATTCCATGATACATGCCACAGGACATTTCCTATTGCAAGTTACAAGAGATTCTCATATACATGTTAAAGGATATTTCCTAATGTATGTTACAAGAGATTCCCTAATGCATGTTACAAAAGATTCCTCAATATATGCTACAAGAGATTCCTCAATGTATGTTACAGGAGATTCCCATATACATGTTACAGGATATTCCTTAATGAATGATACAGGAGATTTCCTAATGTATTTTACAGGATATTCCCTATTGCATGTTACAGGAGATTCCCATATACATGTTACAGGAAATTTCCTAATGTATGTTACAGGATATTCCCTAATGCATGTTTCAAGAAATAATTCAGTATGCCATGCGTCACCACTTCCCTCGTATTGCACATAACTATAGAAGATGTACAACTTACGTTTTTAAACTTGTCCATGGAAACGAGCCCGTTATGGTCGCACAAGAAGTTGAATAACTTTTCCTCGAAAGCCATACCGGAAGCTATTAACTGACTGGAAGTAGATAAAACTCCATTGTAGTTTTTAGACATGTTGAGTCCTATGTTTGGTCGTTTAGTGGTGTGTCTGGTGGGCAGTTGTGTCCTGTGTTGTGATGTGTTGGGTTTTCGTGAGAAATCTTTTGGGCCATGTCGTATTGTTCTGTTGGCTAGTGCGTGTTTAGTTTTGCGTTGTGTCGTTTAGTGTTTATTGGTATGCTGGGCTGTGTCGTATTGTTCTGTTGGCTAGTGCGTGTTTAGTTTTGTGTTGTGTCGTTTAGTGTTAATTGGTATGCTGGGCCATGTCGTATTGTTCTGTTGGCTAGTACGTGTTTAGTTTTGTGTTGTGTCGTTTAGTGTTAATTGGTATGCCTGGCCATGTCGTATTGTTCTGTTGGCTAGTACTTGTTTAGTTTTGTGTTGTGCCGTTTAGTGTTAATTAGTATGCTGGGCCATGAAATGTTCTGTTGGCTAGTGCGTGTTTACTTTTGCGTTGTGTCGTTCAGTGTTAATTGGTATGCTGGGCCATGTCGTATTGTTCTGTTGGTTAGTGCGTGTTTAGTTTTGTGTTGTGTCGTTTAGTGTTAATTGGTATGCTGGGCCATGTCGTCTTAAATGTGCTGCTTTGTTTAGTTTTGCGTTGGGTCGTGTCGATTACTGTGTCGTTTGTGTGGTGTCGTGATAATTGTTGTGTAATGTAAAGTGTTTGTGTTTCATTACGTTGTGTTGGGATAAAGCCAGTTGTAAGTAATACCGGCCGTACCTAGACAAACGTTGTGATGGTTCTTTTCGCATTGAGTATTGTGTTGGATATTATCGTGTTGAAATGTTAATCTTGTCGTATTGACGTTTACGTTGTGATGGTCGTATTGCATATTGTGTTGAATTATATCGTTTTGATCTTGTCGTGTTGAGTATAGAGTTGGACCATGTCATGCTTAGTGTTATGTTGAGTAATTTAGTGTTGACATGTCGTCTTAAGTGATGATTTGGGCCATGTCGTGATGATTTGGGCCATGTCGTGTTCAGTGTTATATTGAATAATTAATTGTTGACATGTCGTCTTAAGTGATGATTTGGGCCATGTCGTGTTCAGTGTTATGTTGAATAATTTAGTGTTGATATGTCGTCTTAAATGATGATTTGGGCCATGTCGTGTCCATGGCTTTATTGGACCATGTCGTGCCAAGTATTGTCTTTGATCGTATCATATTAACAAATTTCTTACATAAACATAAAAAATCAAAATGTTTCATTAACACATTAATAGCGTGATTTGTCGAGTCTTGTTGAACAGTGATGGTTTTGCTTGTCGTGTTGGGCATTGTATCACATTATTTCATACATGAAAACACTTGTATTTAGCGGCCGCCATTCTAGTGATGTATCGATAAATCGAGATACTGGAGGATCGACGTTAAATGTTGTCGATGACAATAATCAACGAAATATGTATTCGTCGACGATTTAGATTTTATAAATTTATCTAAAACTATAAGTAGGGTAAACTTCCTTGTACTAATTTCTAGCACCTAGGCGTAATTTACCTATTTCAAGAACAGGATATATAAACTATGTGGTAAAAGAATTTGTATTTTTCTTTCCTATGATAGATTGATCAATACTTTTTTAATAGTGTTTGTTATAATGTCTGTGTTTGTGGCATTTTAATCTTAACATTAATAACGAATTTAGTCGATGTCGATCATCAATTAATTCATCGGTTTTTCAGATTCCAAATAACAAAAAAATATATCTGAGTTATAATTCTGTATTACAATACAGTCAATGTCCCAGTGCATTCTTCTAACGGCACTCACCTCTATCCGCATTGGCAGTGCGTTCTTCTAACGACACTCACCTCTATCCGCTGTGGTCGTGCGTTCTTCTAACGACACTCACCTCTATCCACTGTGGCCGTGCGTTCTTCTAACGACACTCACCTCTATCCACTGTGGCCGTGCGTTGTTCTAACGACACTCAACTCTATCCGCTGTGGTTGTACGTTCTTCTAACGACACTCACCTGGTCATGCGTTCTTCTAACGACACTCACCTCTATCCGCTGTGACCGTGCGTTCTTCTAACGACACTCACCTCTATCCGCTGTGGTCGTGCCTTCTTCTAACTTCACTCACCTATATCCGCTGTTGTCGTGCCTTCTTCTAACGACACTCACCTCTATCTGCTGTGGCCGTGCGTTCTTCTAACGACACTCACCTCTATTCGCTGTGGTCGTGCGTTCTTCTAACGACACTCACCTCTATACGCTTTGGCTGTGCGTTCTTCTAACGACACTCACCTCTATCCGCTGTGGTCGTGCGTTCTTCTAACGACACTCACCTCCATCCGCTGTGGCCGTGCGTTCTTCTAACAACATTCACCTCTATCCGCTGTGGCCGTGCCTTCTTCTAACGACACTCACCTCTATCCGTTGTGGCCGTGCGTTCTTCTAACGGCACTCACCTCTATCCGCTTTGGCCGTGCGTTCTTCTAGTTCTGAGAGTTGAAAGTTTACCTGAGTGACATGTTTATCGACAATGTAGACGGGAAGAAAGAACAAAGGTTCTGAGAGTTTAAAGTTTATCTGGGTGATATGTTTATCGATAATGTACCCGGAAGAACGACCAAAGGTTCTGAGAGTTGAAAGTTAACCTAGGTGATATGATAATCGATAATGTACCCGGAAGAACGACCAAAGCTTCTGAGAGTTAAAAGTTAACCTAGGTGACATGTTTATCGACAATGTACCCGGGAAGAAAGACCGAATGTTCTGAGAGTTGAAAGTTTACCTCGGTGACATTTTTATCGACAATGTACCCGGACAGAAATCCAAAGGTTCTGAGAGTTGAAAGCTTACCTGGGCCACATGTTTATCGACAATGTCACCGAGAAGAAAGACCAAAGGTTCTGAGAGTTGAAAGTTTACCTGAGTGACATGTTTATCGACAATGTTCACGGGAAGAAAGACCAAATGTTCTGAGAGTTGAAAGTTTACCTCGGTGACATGTTTATCGACAATGTACCCGGACAGAAAGACCAAAGGTTCTGAGAGTTGAAAGCTTACCTGGGTGACATGTTTATCGACAATGTCACCGAGAAGAAAGACCAAAGGTTCTGAGAGTTGAAAGTTTACCTGAGTGACATGTTTATCGACAATGTTCACGGGAAAAAAACCCAAATGTTCTGAGAGTTGAAAGTTTACCTTGGTGACATGTTTATCGACAATGTACCCGGACAGAAAGACCAAAGGTTCTGAGAGTTGAAAGCTTACCTGAGTGACATGTTTATCGACAATGTCACCGAGAAGAAAGACCAAAGGTTCTGAGAGTTGAAAGTTTACCTGAGTGACATGTTTATCGACAATGTTTACGGGAAGAAAGATCAAATGTTCTGAGAGTTGAAAGTTTACCTTGGTGACATGTTAATCGACATTGTACCCTGACAGAAAGACCAAATGTTCTGAGAGTTGAAAGTTTATTTGGTGACATGTTTATCGACAATGTTACTGGCAAGAAAGACCTAAGGTTCTGAGAGTTGAAAGTTTACCTGGGTGACATGTTTATCGACAATGTTCACGGGAAGAAAGACCAAATGTTCTGAGAGTTGAAAGTTTACCTTGGTGGTATGTTTATCGACAATGTTCATGGGAAGAAAGACCAAATGTTCTGAGAGTTGAAAGTTTACCTGGGTGACATGTTTATCGACAATGTACCCGGGAAGAAGACCAAAGGTTCTGAGAGTTGAACGTTTACCTGGGTGACATGTTTATCGACAATAAACCCGGTAAGAAAGACCAATGGTTCTGAGAGCTGAACGTTTATTTGGGTTATGTTTATCGACAATGTACACGGGAAGAAATACCAAAGGTTCTAAGAGTTGAAAAGTCACTGGGTGATATGTTCATCGACGATATACCTGGGAAGAAAGACCAATGGTTCTGAGAGTTGAAAGTTTACCTGGGTGACATGTTTATCGACAATGTACACGGGAAGAAAGACCAAAGGTTCTGAGAGTTAAAAGTTTATTGGGTGATATGTTTATCGGCAATGTGCATTGGAAAAAAGACCAATGGTTCTGAGAGTTGAAATTTTACCTTGGTGATATGTTCATCGACAATATACCTGGGAAGAAGATCAAATGTCCTGAGAATTGAAAGTTTACCTGGGTGATATATGTTCAGAGAGTTGAAAGTTTGCCTGGGTGATATGTTTATCGATAATGTACACGGGAAGAAAGAACAAATGTTCTGAGAGTTGAAAATTTACCTGGGTGATATGTTTATCGACAATGTACCCGGGAAGAAAGACCAAAGGTTCTGAGAGTTGAAAGTTTACCTGGGTGATATATGTTTTGAGAGTTGAAAGTTTACCTGGGTGATATGTTTATCGACAATGTACACGGGAAGAAGACTAAATGTTCTGAGAGTTGAAAGATTACCTAGGTGACATGTTTATCGACAATGTACCAAGACAGAAAGACCAAATGTTCTGAGAGTTGAAAGCTTACCTGGGTGATATGTTTATCGACAATGTACCCGGGAAGAAAGACCAAAGGTTCTGAGAGTTGAAAGTTAACCTTGGTGATATGTTAATCGACAATGTACCCAGGAAAAAAGACCAAAGGTACTGAGAGTTGAAAGGTTACCTAGGTGACATGTTTATCGACAATGTTCACGGGAAGAAAGTGAGTGGTACTCAGAGTTGAAAGTTTACCTGGGGGATATGTTTATCGACAATGTACCCGGGAAGAATGACAAAAGGTTCTGAGAGTTGAACGTTTACCTGGGTGACATGTTTATCGACAATAAACCCGGTAAGAAAGACCAGTGGTTCTGAGAGCTGAACGTTTATTTGGGTTATGTTTATCGACAATGTACACGGGAAGAAATACCAAAGGTTCTAAGAGTTGAAAAGTCACTGGGTGATATGTTCATCGACGATATACCTGGGAAAAAGAACAATGGTTCTGAGAGTTGAAAGTTTACCTGGGTGACATGTTTATCGACAATGTACACGGGAAGAAAGACCAAAGGTTCTGAGAGTTAAAAGTTTATTGGGTGATATGTTTATCGGCAATGTGCATTGGAAAAAAGACCAATGGTTCTGAGAGTTGAAATTTTACCTTGGTGATATGTTCATCGACAATATACCTGGGAAGAAGACCAAATGTCCTGAGAATTGAAAGTTTACCTGGGTGATATATGTTCAGAGAGTTGAAAGTTTGCCTGGGTGATATGTTTATCGATAATGTACACGGGAAGAAAGAACAAATGTTCTGAGAGTTGAAAATTTACCTGGGTGATATGTTTATCGACAATGTACCCGGGAAGAAAGACCAAAGGTTCTGAGAGTTGAAAGTTTACCTGGGTGATATATGTTTTGAGAGTTGAAAGTTTACCTGGGTGATATGTTTATCGACAATGTACACGGGAAGAAGACTAAATGTTCTGAGAGTTGAAAGATTACCTAGATGACATGTTTATCGACAATGTACCAAGACAGAAAGACCAAATGTTCTGAGAGTTGAAAGCTTACCTGGGTGATATGTTTATCGACAATGTACCCGGGAAGAAAGACCAAAGGTTCTGAGAGTTGAAAGTTAACCTTGGTGAAATGTTAATCGACAATGTACCCAGGAAAAAAGACCAAAGGTACTGAGAGTTGAAAGGTTACCTAGGTGACATGTTTATCGACAATGTACACGGGAAGAAAGTGAGTGGTACTCAGAGTTGAAAGTTTACCTGGGGGATATGTTTATCGACAATGTACCCGGGAAGAATGACAAAAGGTTCTGAGAGTTGAAAGTTTACCTTGGTGACATGTTTATCGGCAATGTACCCGGGAAGAAAGACCAGTGGTTCTGAGAGTTGAAAGTTGTGTTTGGGAGACATGTTTATCGACAATGCACACAGAAATAAGACAAACATATTTGAGAGTTAAAAATCCCCCCCCCCCCCCCCCCCCCCCCCACCGCATTGGTGTAAAAAAGGTACCAAGTGCCGCCATCTTATTTCATATACATTTGGTACCTTATTGCACTGATGGGATTATATGTCCATTGGCAATGCATACGGCAAGAAAGACCGGAAGTTCTGAGAGTTGAACGTTGTATTTGAAAAACAATGCATCGAGTAGAAATATCAAAGGGTCTGAAAGCTGAAAGTTTACCTGTTTGTCGGTAATGTACACAGAAAGAAGACCAAAAGTCGGCAATGCACACAGGAAGGAAGAAAGACTAAAAGTCCTGTGAAGTGAACGTTGCATTTGGAAAACATTTGATCGGAAATGCACACAAGAAAATGGGCAACGGTTCTGAGAGATGAACGTTGTATCTGGAAGACATGTTTATTGGCAATACAATTAGATAGAAAACTAAAAGTCCTGAGGGTTGAACATTTATTTGGAAGATAAATGCATCGGCAATGCACACAGAAAGAAAGACCAAAGGTTTCAAGAGTTGGAAGACATTTTATCGGCAATGCACACAGAAAGATGTCAAACAGATGGGAGACAGATTCACAAAAGCTGTAAGCTTTCTTCTGAATCCATTTCATAATTGTATACACATGTGTTAACTAATATGTGATATTTTCAATGTAATTGTATACTATTTGTGAATAAAATATGTTTAAACTAAAGATGTCAAAGGTTCTGAGAGTTAAAAGTTGTGTTAGGAAGACAATTTATCGACAATGCACACCGAAAGATGTCAAAGGTTCTGAGAGTTAAAAGTTATGTTAGGAAGACATGTTTATTGGCAATGCACACAGGACGAAGACCTGAGAGTTGAATGTTTTACATGGAAGACATGTTTATCGTCAATGCACACTGGAACAAAAACTAAATGTTCTGAATTTTGAAGATTGTACTTTGGAAACCGTGGTTTTTGATAATATAAACAGGGAGACAAATTGAAATGTTTATTTACTAATAAGATACATGGTTCTAAAACATAAGTCCTAAAAGTCAAATATTTTTACTTGGAATACATGAGCCTTCCGTCTTTACATATATTATCTATTCAAGTTTACAACCTGGACAATATCCTTGTTGTAGGAAATCCAGGGGTCGTGAGTTCGAATCCCCGCCCGGCTACAGTCTCCGTGATGATTGATATACGATATTGTGTCTCATTATCATTCGTCTCTCACCGCTGATTCAAGTGGGAACGTTATCAGTTACTTGCGGAGAAGGGGTGTGCTAGAGTATTGGTTAACCTTTCAGGATCCCAGGAAACAGTGGTTAGGTTAACTGATCGTCTGCCCTCGATGGCATAAAAATGACTTCAATCAATCAATTATTGATGTAAGAATACATACGAGGGGTGTTCGAAATGTAGTGTTCAGTTGCCATCTAACCATCAATTACTAACTAAATCGCTAATGCCTTCATTTCATACCTTCAAAATACTATCCGATTAAAAACACATAACTTTAGTCTTTGAATTTATTTCCGGAAAGCGTCACGGTAGACTGACTGGGGTATACTACGAAGGCACTAGTTCATGGCAGAACCAAGTGTCTGTCGTGGCCAATATCTACGACCAGAGAGGATTTTTTTATTCAATTTGGGATAGAGAAATAGTCACCTGAGCAAGGTCTGGGGAGTAAAGAGGTGTGGTAGCACTGTAGCTTTCTCAGACTTAAAAAATCCGTTACAATGACAGAGGTGTGCGCTGGGGATTGTCATGCAAGAGGCGAACATGTTTGAATCCAGTGACTGGGCGACGTTTTACGTAGTACTTTCACAGTTGTTTAGTACCACATTACGATATTACCTTCCAGTCACACTGTGGTTCCGACTAAAAATAGAATCACTGTCGATCTCTGCAGAGGGGTAGGAATCCTCCAAATGGGTGTCATGTTCATTTTATCATTTTTTGTCATGTTTACTATTGTGGTTAAATTATCAACCCTGTGTGGTTCCAGGGAGCCATGAGTGATGGCAAGAATAGGATCACTGTGGCTTATGCATGTCGTAAGAAGTGACAAATTGAGTAATACGATAGAATTTGCTGAAACTCTGCAGTTCTGCAGATATCAAGGTTCTAGGTTCATTCTGCATATTCATTTGTTGATGTATTTTTTAATTTGTATGTTAATTTGTTGTTTTTGTACATGTAGAGTGAACCTGGAATCTCCCTTCCTGTTGGCGTCGAATACCTATAATGTGTTGGTACGCGGTAAAACTATATCCATTCATTCATTCCAGTCACACTGTTACCCTTGTTTACCGGTTCCTGTATTGCTAAACTTTCAACAGAGAAGAAAATTGCATTAAGAATCTTCTTTACACTCACGATCTGTTTGGCAATGACTGGCCATCTGCCATGTTTGGTGGCCCATATTGTGTTCCATACCTTCGCAATTGTTCGAAATAGCGAACCGATGATTCGTCACTAGTGACACAATTTGCAAATTGCCTTTGGTTGTGCTCAAGGAAAATTTTAAGCAGTTTTTGGTAGTTTTTAACACGTGCCTTTATTTGGTCGACAGTCAACAAGTGGGGCACTAAGCAGAAATTAACCTAACTTTCATGATTTTTCTGAGAACGAAATAAAATGAAGATAGTGAAACACCTGCAATGCGTGCTATATCACGCACATTATATCGCGCATAATTTCGAACATTTCTTAGTTTAAACACGGTTTTTTACATGTTGCTGTCTTTGGCCGACCAGAATTTGCTGCATTTTAACAGACTCTACACCAGAGTCAAATTTCTTTTTCCATCTGCGAACTGTCTCATAAGACACTTTCGTCTACCCATAAAGAGCGTCCGCCTCGCATGCGGAAGGTCTCGGGTTCAATCCCCGGCCGGGTCATACCAAAGACTTTAAAAATGGTATTAGAAGCTTCCTCGCTTGACGCTCAGCATTTAGAGGAGTGTTCTAGGTCTGGTCAGCCCGGTGGCAGTATAATGTGACTGGATGGGGTATCATACCATGTGTCTGCGGCATGATACTCCAGTGTGACAGCGCTTAGAATACTGTCTCAAGTAGACACCGTCGCGATATGACTGAAAAATTGTTGAAAGCGACGCTAAACACCATACAACAACAACATAGTATACGCCCGAATTTCCTCATTATTCCACCCATTCTACAACAGTGGTCGACGACTGCCTATATTGAAATGACTATAACTCCTGAACCCCGTGTTTCAGCAGATACATATATATACCATTGTGTAGGTATTGAACAGAGCTATCCATGCGTATAAAAATGTAAAATTTCACGTGAATTTTGCGCGACTTATAAATACACAATACACTTCAAACACCTATCATATATCGCGAGATATACCATCATTCAGAAATACTCAGCTATTTTCCTTCAGATCAGGTATAACGTAGTTTGTTTATTTCGTTGTGTTAGTTTTTTTTTATGTGAGCTTAACAGAAATATGATCTGATAATTATGGCATAATTAAGTTCTTTATGTTGTAAATACCAGGAGGTCGTATTTCGAAACGTAAACCTATGAAACAATTGTTGTGCGGGCTTTTTCAAGTTTTAAGATGAAAATATCGTATAATTAGAAATAAATAAAATGGCATTGAAAATAATATGGCTTCACCTGTAGGATTAAAATATAAGTTGTTTTGATTAAAATATGTTATTTATTTAAAACACGTGACTTACTTAAGTTAGATATTCGTGTTTTATCTTTAAATAGTTTGATATTCATGTTTCATCGTTTGAACGTGTCCTAACTTACACCTTCTGAACCTCCAATGTTGAATAGTTTTATACTTGTTCCGTGGCTTAGTGGTTAAGGTGTCCGCTTTGGAAGCGGGGGGTCGAATCCCGGAGTTTTTCCCCCCTGTTGCGGTCGGTTTTTCATTCAGCAGCTAGTTAAATTGAGCGGTACCGAATGTCTTAACAGCCTGATAGCTTTCGAGAAGTAACTGTGTACAACATAAAGGTGTCTCATAAACCCATTGTAGCTGGCCCTTTCAACAGGGGTGACACTATAATAGACAAATACTTTACTTTTACTTTACTTGCATATGGAAAGAAGAACTATATCAAAGTAACTCATTGCTGTTGCTGAAGTGTACGTGTTAATCGCTGAACAATTTAGTAAACTTTATGTTGATGAATCTTTAAATCAATCTGTATCATCAGTCATCGGGCTACCAAATATAGTCAAAATAGTTTGCTATAGTATTACAAGAGCTGTAAGACTGACAGTGCGTTCGACTATACTAAAATGTATTTCTCCAAATCAAATAAATACTTGAATAAGCAACAGTGTGTAACCATTTCAAAACAACAAGACAAAGTGTGTTCGAGTTATTAGGTATAGTGGTCTACATTGATTAAGACATAATTGACAGTTACTGACTAGAGCTGCTGGAGGTTAGCGCCCTCATCTTCTGGAAGCGTGTCTTAAACCAATAGCTGTCGAAAGATAAAATGTAATTATCTAACCCAATATCCAGAGTATGTAACGTTGTGTAATTATAATAAAAAGGTATGTCATTCTAAAAAAGATGGATGTAATTCTAATTAAAAAGGTATGTAATTCTAATAAAAAAGACGGATGTAATTCTAATAAAAAGGTATGTCATTCTAAAAAAGATGGATGTAATTCTAATTAAAAAGGTATGTAATTCTAATAAAAAAGACGGATGTAATTCTAATAAAAAGGTATGTCATTCTAATAAAGATGGATGTTATTCTAATAAAAAAGACGGATGTAATTCTAATAAAAAGGTATGTGAATTCTAATAAAGATGGATGTTATTCTAATAAAAAGGTATGCAATTCTAATAAAGATGGATGTAATTCTAATTAAAAGGGTATGTTATTCTAATAAAAAGGTTTGCAATTCTAACAAAAAGGTATGTAATTCTATCAAGTACGAGTAAATGTTCTAGCTATTGTTCCTATAAAAAAAAATAAAACTGTACAAAGTTTCATCTTGGATTAATGTGCGGGCCTCTAATATAGTAAAAAACACGATAATCAGAGGAAACTAATTCCGATTAAAATCACGTATTGAGGTGCCAACCCCAGTAGATTTTGTATGTAGCAAGTGTTAAAAACGAAAAAGAACAGACGTTTGCGCTGAATTGGTTAGTAATTTGTGAAACTGTGAAGTAGTAAAATTTTGACTTTGCATTATCGACGTCGTGGGTGGGGTATCATGATAAAAGCAAATAATACCGTGGAGTGATAATAAAAATTTCGTCACGCTTGACTTGATGCTTCACCTGATCAATGTAATATCAGTAAACTTCTAGACACTGAGCCTCTATAAAACTGGTACTATTTATAGCTATACACAAGGCGGACAATACACGCTCAGAAGGACATGGGGATTGATATTAACACTTGGAGAGGAAGAATTGGCTGCTTTTCGCAGTCTGTGAAAGTTAAATCTCACTTGGCAATATTGAAGCCCAAATTCGTTTCACTAAGTATACGTGTCGCATTGTTTTTTTTTAATTAGCAGCACAATGAGTGGAAACAAACCCCGGCCCTACAGGTTGTTTAACAGCTAAGTCTAGCAGCACAGGCCCCTCTGCGTGCGGAAAAGGTGATAGAGGACTGCATTCGAGTAGAGCGCTACGTAGTAACTCGAGTTCAACACAACCTAATCCGGCTTCAAACGCATTACCACAGCAACAACAAATAAACACATGGTTCACTAACAGTCAACAGCCCGAGAATAATTTCAGTCGTTACTCAGATGTGTCAATGGATAGTTGTAGAGAAACCCCCGAATTTCCAACCACAAGTAGTGATAACTCGAGTAGCAGAATGATGAACGTTATGCTTGATATACAGCGATGTGTACGGAGGATGAAAAATCGATTTGAGGGTTTTGAAAAGTCATTGAATGAAGTATAAGAATCTAATAGATTAATGGAGGAAAAACAGGATTTAATGAAGGTCAATGTTAGAACTGTCTGCCACTGTCAACAAATTAGAAGAGCGCATAAACTCTAATGAAGAAAAAAGTGCGAACGTTTAGAAGCCCAGAGTAGTATAGTCAGAGCTAAAATAGACCTCTTTTTCGGACACATTTTTGCGGAAATGGACACATTTTTGCGGAATACAATACGAAGAAAACCGATAATCGCCGAAGGCGAACGAAAGCGGTATATTAGTTGTAATTATCGCAAACAATCTTAAACGGAAACGGCCGAGCGAGTATCGGCTTTTATTTCTACATCGGTAATTACTTTACTTTTCTTTCATTTGATCAGTCATTAGGTTGTTAGCGCGTATTTGAATAAAGAAAGAGGAACAGTTGCGAAGTTGTTTAACTTTCTAAATATTTTCTAAACATGGCACAAAAACGAACGAACGAGTTTACGAGCTCAGTTTCCAGTAAAATGCTAAAAATTTCAGAGAACGTTGAATTAAAGGATGACAAAACTGTGTAAATGATTTTAACATGCTATTAAATGATTGTCTTAATTGAATGAAGCTTAATTACAGTTAAACTGTTTTAAAGTCGTAACACTAATAAATAGATGAAGTTGGGAATATATGACGAAATTAACTTTAAGAGTAATCGTCGAAGTAAATTTTGTGGCTAAACTTATAGCCTACATAAATAATGGGTATACATATTCCAATTTGTATATACTGAAAGTATCGTATAGATCAGTTTGCTTAAGGCAAACATGTGTATAAGACATCAGATGGGGGTATTTGATAAAGAAATATAAGCGCACTGATGATATTTCGACAAGTATGTTATAGGTAATCTGTCAACATTGAGGATTTAGTTTTAACTCCTCATTTAAATGAGTTAACTTTACACTTCTAATGTATAGACTTTAGAAACAAGGAGCCAACAAAAAGTGATTGAAGAGTTACAAAACGTAACACATTATTTTAAACTTATTTGATAACATTAAATAGCGTTACTAAAGCGAAATGTATACAACCAACAAAATAAAATGTGATGTGCACATCCTATGCCCATATAAAACGTTCGCGGTAACTCATAGTATACTAGTATGTAACACTCGTGTCTTTCAAATTTAACTCTTACATGCCTCCTCAAATCTCACTGAGGATTAAGTTTTAACTCCTCATTTAAATGAGTTAACTCTACACTTCTAATACATAGACTCTGGAAACACGAAGTCAACCAAAAGTGGTTGAAGATTTACACAACGTAACATATTATTTTAAACTTATTTGATAACATTAGATAGCGTTATTAAAGCGAAATGTATGCAACCAACAAAATAAAATGTGATGTGCACATTCTATGCCCATATTAAAAGTTCGCGGTAACTCGGAGTATACTAGTATTTAACACTCATGTCTTTCAAATTTAACTCTTACATACGTCTCAAACCTCATTGAGGATTTAGTTTTAACTCCTCATTTAGATAAGTTAACTCTACACTTCTAATACATAGACTTTAGAAAAAGGAGTCAACAAAAAGTGGTTGAAGATTTACAAAACGTAACACATTATTTTAAACTTATTTGATAACATTAAATAGCGTTACTAAAGCGAAATGTATGCAACCAATAAGATAAAATGTGATGTTCACATTATATGTCCATATAAAAAGTTCGCGGTAACTCGGAGTAAATGGGTAAATTTGTAAATGGGTTGATCATGAGTAGGTAATCCATGTACGAGTACATGATTAACTATTCATAAGAGATCAACCCATTTACAAATTAAGTAGTAGCAAGATATACATATAGATGGATGGACTGATAGACGGACGGGTAGATAAATAGATGTATATATTGACAGAGAGAGAGAGAGATGGGCGGACGAACAACGGAAAAGCAGACAGATGGGTTAGATCTTTCATATGACTTTGGTTTCGTTAATATTCGTACCCGCAAACATAACGTGTTTTAGTAATCCAGGGCGGAAACAAACCATTATATTAAAGGGATTATATTGGCAAGTAAAACAAACACGCTGTTAATCCAGACTTTTCCTGTGTGCAGTATGCACAAAATAATGCTTATGTATTGACGTATAACCTTTATACACTTGAAAGTTATCAAATTAACAGTAATTGAATATTGGCCAAAACTTTAATACGTCCCGCAATAAAGTATTGCGATGTTTACGTTGAACTCCGTAAACTTCCCGAACCAAAGTCTCGAAAACGAGATCGGGAACGAGTCTTCACGATGTTATCAGATGATTGATCGGAAACCCGAAAGCGGTTCGTTGAAAATGGCAAATGTAAACAAAAACAAAAACGTGGCTTCAGAAACCCGATGTCTGTAATAAAGAGGTTATGCAATTATACACTTTAGACGCGTATATCTCTAAGCTATACGTGTATCTTCATGCTTGGCGTGTTTATTTAGGACAGGGAATTGACGGTAATATCCCAATATAATCCCTTTAAGTATTTGTGTTATTTCATTCTAAGATAGGTTAGTGTTATACTTCTGTCGATATATTCGTAGCGGTAACACGCCCTTCCTAATTCTTGTAATTCTAAAACTTGAAGTTGTGTTCTTATAGCTGTTTAAAGGTGTCATGTATACCCATGGTGTCGGGGTAACATTATATTTGTATGAAAGTTTCATTTATAGAGACCAATACATGTACAAGTTAAGTACTGGCAAGACAGATCAACAGACAAATAGACAACTGAGAAAGGGAGAAAAGGAATGAAACCATTATATTTGGATAAATTCATTATACAATAAGTGGTTGTAATACCATTGTCGATTCCTCTAAATGTAAATAACATACGCTTCTTAACTAACTCGTTTTTATTTTATTTATTTATTTTTAATTATACTGCTTGTTTAATAACGATATGAACCCACCGTGTGATGACAACACTATAATATTGTTACACAAAGCTAACTATCATTTCATTCAAACTTGATGTTATATTCCTTTTATTGATGCGCTACTCTGGCCCACGAAAGTTTAAGATGTGTTTATAAGTAATGTATGGTATTGTAATGTATGATGTGCATGTCACTTTAATATACTATATACTTATTTTCTTACTATAGAAGTATTAAAAGAAAAAGAGGAAAAGTCAACTGAGCGAACGAGAGAGAGAGAGAGAGAGAAAGAGAGAGAGAGAGAGAGAGAGAGAGAGAGAAAGAGAAAGAGAGAGAGAGGGGTATTGATAGAGCACTGCATAAACAACAGGAATTTTCATTTCAACTGACATGTGCTGAAGTTTTTACTCTTTATTTGAATATAACACATATTGATTGAACAGTATCGTATTTTGAAAGATGATAACAAATTTACCTTATGAATGAACTACTATACAATACACATTATTGCTATTTATTTATTTTTTATTAAATTATCAACAAATCTATTAGATGTAGTTGAACGTTTTATATGTATATGCAAATCTCAGACAACTCATGCTATAACTACTAATTACAAACAATAAACATAAAGATATTATGTTTTCCTACAGAAAATATCATCATAACGAATGTTTATATACGAATTGAGCGATTGGTGGTAATGTCAGGCGGATTATACTCCTTAAGCACTTTGTCAAAGAGATATTTCCGTTTCTTAGTTGCGTACTTCCAGGACTCTTCACTCTCGAAATCGTCTTCTTCTTTCAGTTGTCTGGCTGTCCGTTTGATAGCATTATGAATGGTATCTTTTCTTATCGAATCGAACCATAAAACCTGAATAAATATTGATCGATAAGAAGCTTTCTGTATTTCGGCAATAGTTCGTTGAATGCCTTTTTTCTTGCTTGTTTTTCATTCAGTTCATCGTCGTTTACAAAATCTGATGCTATTTTGTCGAATTCGGGCTGAAGCGATTTTAATGCATTATCAACCATGTCGTACCAAGGGTCTATTGTTTCTTCCTTTTCATCCGAGTCTGATTCCATATCTGAATCGTCGGTATTAGATTCGTCGGTAAGTTCTTCTTTCTCCAACTCTTCCTCGGAACTATCGTCTCCGTGTATTATGTTCTTGTGCCGAAGCATATTATCTTTACGTTTATACTCCTTTTTACAAAGATCACAGGCGAACATCCTCGGCGACAGCAAACTACTGAATGATTTGTTCACATTTAATTAATTCCTTATATATAAATAAAGTATTGGCATGACCAGGGAGGAGTTAACTTATTTAAAAAAGGAGTTAAACTAAACCCTCGGTGAGGTTTGAGGAGGCACGCAAGAGTTAAATTTAAAGACATGAGTGTTACATACTAGTATTCTCCGAGTTACCGCGAACTTTTTATATGGACATATAATGTGAACATCACATTTTATTTTATTGGTTGCATACATTTCGCTTTAGTAACGCTATTTAATGTTATCAAATAAGTTTAAAATAATGTGTTACGTTTTGTAAATCTTCAACCACTTTTTGTTGACTCCTTTTTCTAAAGTCTATGTATGAGAAGTGTAGAGTTAACTCATTTAAATGAGGAGTTAAAACTAAATCCTCAATAAAGTTTGAGGAGGCATGTAAGAGTTAAATTTGAAAGACATGAGTGTTACATACTAGTATACTCCGAGTTACCGCGAACTTTTAATATGGGCATAGAATGTGCACATCACATTTTATTTTGTTGGTTGCATACATTTCGCTTTAGTAACGCTATCGTATGCTATCAAATAAGTTTAAAATAATGTGTTACGTTGTGTAAATCTTCAACCACTTTTGGTTGACTTCGTGTTTCCAGAGTCTATGTATTAGAAGTGTAGAGTTAACTCATTTAAATGAGGAGTTAAAACTTAATCCTCAGTGAGATTTGAGGAGGCACGTAAGAGTTAAATTTGAAAGACACGAGTGTTACATACTAGTATACTCTGAGTTACCGCGAACGTTTTATATGGGCATAGGATGTGCACATCACATTTTATTTTGTTGGTTGTATACATTTCGCTTTAGTAACGCTATTTAATGTTATCAAATAAGTTTAAAATAATGTGTTACGTTTTGTAACTCTTCAATCACTTTTTGTTGGCTCCTTGTTTCTAAAGTCTATGCATTAGAAGTGTAAAGTTAACTCATTTAAATGAGGAGTTAAAACTAAATCCTCAATGTTGACAGATTACCTATAACATACTTGTCGAAATATCATCAGTGCGCTTATATTTCTTTATCAAATACCTCCATCTGCTGTCTTATACACATGTTTGCCTTAAGCAAACTGATCTGTACGATACTTTCAGTATATACAAATTGGAATATGTATACCCATTATTTATGTAGGCTATAAGTTTAGCTACAAAATTTACTTCGACGATTACTCTTAAAGTTAATTTCGTCATATATTCCCAACTTCATCTATTTATTAATGTTACGCCTTTAAAAAAGTTTAACTGTAATTATGCTTCATTCAATTAAGGCAATTATTTAATAGCATGTTAAAATCATTTACACAGTTTTGTCATCCTCTAATTCAACGTTCTCTGAAATTTTAAGCATTTTACTGGAAACTGAGCTCGTAAACTCGTTCGTTCGTTTTTGTGCCATGTTTAGAAAATATTTAGAAAGTTAAACAACTTCGCAACTGTTCCTCTTTCTTTATTCAAATACGCGCTAACAACCTAATGACTGATCAAATGAAAGAAAAGTATAGTAATTACCGAAGTAGAAATAAAAGCCGATACTCGCTCGGCCGTTTCCCTTTGAAGATCGTTTGCGATAATTACAACTAATATACTGCTTTCGTTCGCCTTCGGCGATTATCGGTTTTCTTCGTATTGGATTCCGCAAAAATGTGTCCATTTTCCGCAAAAATGTGTCCGAAAAAGAGGTCTATTTTAGCTCCTACTATACTACTGCCCAGTCACGTAGGGAAAACTTAAAATTTTCGGTATCCAAGAATCAAAAAATGAGTCGTGGGAAGACACAGAAGTAAAAGTACGGCATTATATAGCTAACAATCTAGAACTGGACGAAAAAGAAATTAAAATAGAACGAAGCCCACCAACTTCAAGGAAAAGAATCTCCAAGACCAGTCATTGTTAAATTCTCTTTCTTTAAAGACAAGGACAACATCATAAAAGAATACAGATCAAAACGCAAAGACTTGAACCAACAGCTACGCAAAAGAACCGAAGACCAGAACAACGCTAGGACAGACCAGGAAAGAAACAACATTAGACCTGTTGAAAGTACACTTGGAAAGAAAATATACGTATCTGAGGATTTTCCAAGTAGAGTGGATAAGGCCATTTCTTAACAGAGAAATTGCAAAAGGTAATCGTGCCTTTCTGAGATTTGATAAATTAGTGGTAAATCGGTGACCCTTTTGTATATGATTATGATCAGAATGACATTGTGAAAGTAAATAAATAGGAAGGTGGTCAAAGCCCTAGCAGACATAGTCAGCCTTCATCATTTAATATAAATGTGACTTCATGGAACATACAAGATTTGTTAAAACATGAAAACAATTGGAACTGCTTAGTTACTTTAAGAAATTTGAAATTTGTGCGTTAAATGAATCTTGGTCTAAATCTGAAGACGAATTTAATTGTTTACTCGAAGGGTATCACTGCTATAATTATATTAGAAAAAAAGAGATATAATAAGGGCCGCCACTCTGGTGGGGTAACTGTATTTGTTAAATCCCACCTCATAGAAAAGGGTATAATCACATAAGTATTTGATCAATTAAAAAACTGTAGCATTATTACGAATTGCAAATGACACTTTTAATATAAAAAAATAACATTTTATTATGTTTTCTGTATATTTCACCAGAAGGTCACCTATTTACAGCAAAATAAATGGATTAAATGGTGTGGATTTATTTGAAGAAAACTTATCTCATGTAGTTTCTGAATACACTGATGACGATATTATTTTAGCTGGTGACTTTAATGCCAAATGTGGCTAGTTTCAAGATGTTTTAGAAGAAGACAATGTTGATTTTGTATTTAAAGACGATGATGTTTTATATGAAAATGATGATTTTTCAATGCCTAGGTATTCAAAAGACAAAATATCTAACTCGTTTGGTAACTCATTAATAGAAATGTGTAAGTCTTATGGAATACACATACTTAATGGTAGATTACATTACGACAAAGAAGGTAACTTCACTTCAACAGCAAATGATGAATGTAGCTTAGTTGATTATGCTATAGCATCGTCTAACCTTTTCCCTTACATTTCTAATTTTGCTGTTGACAATAGAACAGAATCAGACCACTTTCCATTATTATTCAGCTTGTATTTTGCAAACGTAATTAATGATACTGAAAACGAAAGCTTAAATGACAACCAAATACCTGCAAATGATAGATCTAAGATGCATTTTAACCTTTTTAAATGGGACAAAGAAAAACTAGAAGTATTTTTAAACAATTTAAAAGCTTTGTTTGCGAATGTAAAAGATGATATTTATGAGGCCATATTGACAAACGATACAAACGAAGCTGTAGATTTAATAGTTGATATATATCAGAAAGCTGCGACAAACATGAGAAAGAAGCCTTATTTTCCACATAGTAAACAGTGGCAACCATCTTGGTGGGATGAACAATGTGAATCCTTCAAAAAATAAAAGACAAAGGCCTTACGTAAGATTAGACTAAACAGCTCACGCGAAAATTTACGAATATACAAGTCATTAAAAGATAAGTACAAGCAGGTTGGCAAACTTAAACAAACCGAATTGCAAGACAAATATGAAAAAGAGCTTCTGGACTCACGGTCCAATACCAATTTATTTTGAAAAATGTGAAGAAAGTATTCTCTAAAAGACATATCACCATTATTACTTCCATTATACAATAGAATGTTAGAAACAGGTAATTTCCCAGTAGCTTGGGGACAAAGTATATTGTGTCCTTTTCACAAATCGTGCTCAATGGAAGATACTAACACTTACAGAGGTATTTCACTTATTGATACACTTAATAAAGTTCTTACAGACATGATGTTTAAAAGAATTACTATTTGGGCTGATAATGAAAGTAAAATTGACGAAGCACAATCTTGTTTTCGGAAAGGGTTTTCAACTAACGATAATTTATTCACATAAAAAATAAAAGACAAAGGCCTGATTCAAAAATGGTTCAAAAATACTTAAGCAAAAAAAGGAGGACGTTTTTATTGCTTATTTGTAGATTTTAGTAAAGCTTTCGATACCATTAAACATGTAGAATTACTTAATCATCTTATTCGCAAAGGAGTTGGTAGGACATTTTTTAAATCTTCTTGTATCAATGTATTATAACCTTACATCATGCGTTCAGTTAGCTGATAGTAGCCGTACAGTATTCTTCAAATGCAATATTGGTTGCCGACAAGGCTGCAAATTGAGTACAATTGTATTTAATATTTTCATAAATGATTTGATAGATGAATTAAAACTATCAAGTGATAATGGTATACAAATTTCAAACGAAATTAATGATATTTTTGCTATTTTATACGCAGACGATATGGCAAACCGTAGCATATAGTTGGGAAATTGCTAAGACAAATAAATATAATTGCAATTTTTTTGCAACAGAACTGGAATGAGTATTAACTTAAAGAAAACCAAAGTTATGTTTTTTTAAAAATGGTGGATTCTTAAAGAATATAGAAAAATGGTTTTATAATGGTGCTGTTATTGAATCAGTTTCTTTTTATAAATTTATCGGTCTCTTAGTCACACCTAGATTAATTTTGACTAATGCCAAAGATACATTAACCACTCAAAGTAAAAAATCAATTATTTCAATATCAAAACTCCAAAAAAATGTTGGCTATATTGAGCAAACTGAATTATTTAAACTGTTTGATACTATGGTAGTACCTGTTTTAACATATGGAGCGGAAATTTGGGGATATCAACATGCGCCACAAATAGAAAAAGTGCATAATCAGTTTTGTTCTAGATATCTTAAACTTTCTAAAAATTCATTCCACGCAATGTCAAGAGGCGAATGCGGGAGATTTCCATTATATGTCATCTATTTTTGTAAGTGCATTAAATACTGGCTACGTCTTATTGGAATGTGTAGATCTAGATATCCTAAACACTGAAACCGGCAGAAATACATGGGCGTCAAATGTTAAGAATTTACTGTATAGATACGGCTTTGGTTTCGTTTGGATTTCAGACGAAGTCGGGATAATTTACTATTTATAAACGTTTTTAATCAGCGTTTGATTGATAACGCTTTTCAGGATTGGCGAGCTGAAATATGTCAATCTATTAAAGCAGCGCACTACCAACACTATAAATCTCTCCTTAATGTCGAACAATATTTGAGTTTGAAAATACCTTTAAAATTCAAAATAGCACTTGCCAAACTGAGATGTTCAGCACACGGTCTTAATGTAGAAACAGGAAGACACAATAACATCCCGTATATGGAGAGAGTTTGTACTCTATGTCAATCTCGTGAGATCGAAGATGAATACCACGTTGTAATGAAATGTAAATACTATATGGATTTAAGAAACAAATTTGGTATACTTACTGGCAAACACCCTACCCCAAACACATTTTACAATATAATGAATACAAAAAAAGGTCGACAAACTTATTCAACTTTGTAAATTTGTTTATGAGATTTTTCATAAAAGACAACAATTATTTCAAAATAACGCTGAAGACATTTATCTCACATGATAATTTATTTTTAAGGAATTAATAAAATGTTGTTTTTTTTGTGTTTTTTTTAACATTAATTCCAACCATATTTTAAATTGTAATGAATTAAAAAAAGACTAACTTGTTCTATTTTGTAAACTTGTTTATGAGTTGTATTTTTTGATAAAAGATAAGAATTCCTGCAAAATAACATAAAAAAATTTTGACCTAGTGTTAAACTGACATATGGCGTTATTATAGGGATGAATACAACATTTTTCTATATTTATATAATGTTATAACATTACTGTATATTTCATACTCTTGTTATATACACCAGACTTTATAAAATTGTACATGTTGTATTATGGACCGGAGGCCTAAATTACTGAATAAACATATTGTCATTGTCATTAAATTCCAATAATAATTAAAACCGCTAAATCAAATATCAAAGTACAAAAAGGGTAATACTTCTGTCTAAACTAGCGTTATCCAACTCGGGTATCTAGGTCTGTAATAGTAACGGAAACAGTTGTGATAATGCATTGATGTATGACTGGTAGCTACTGAGATGAGGGCGTACTTTGACGGTTTTACCAAATGTTTTAAGACTTGAACGGGCTACAATGTTACCCAACATCAAAACCAATTAATCATACCTGTCCCCTTGAGTCATCTTAGTGGTATGTTCAGTTGAGTCCAAGTCATAGTAGTGAACACAAATGTGAAGTTGTAATGATTTATGAATATTTGTTACAATCTTTTTTTTTAAATATACAAGTGGCCATACTTTTTTCTAGATATAAAGGCGATCTACCTTACATCTACCCTTGTGAAGTGAGCATTTATGTGACGTTTCATCGATACATAGGTATCAGTTACTGACTTGTTAGCTCGGTAAAACTTTCTAAATTATAAAAGGGGCCATAATTTTGTTTAAAATCAAAATGGAGTTGCCTCACCCCACCTCCCTTGAGTCCACTTAATAGTAGTGAAAACACACGTGAAGTTACAATGATGCAAAGCTAGCAGTTACTGAGATGTTGAGGTTTCAAACAGTTATTTATAAACTCAAATCCTTTTAATGGTGGCAAAACCTGATGTGAAGTGTTAAAATTAAAATGGAGTTATCCACTTGTCCGCGAGTCTCCTTTATGATAGTAAACACACTCGTAAAGTAGTGATTTCTGAGATATGAGTAAGCTAGAAAAAATGTCAACGTCAACACCAGGGATGAGTACACTTTTCCTCGAAGGTCGAGCTGAACACGGCGATATGCTCTTCGGACCCATCAATTAACGATATGACGCCTTCAACTCCAACCAAGCGGGCCATCAAGTGACATTGTTGCCCCCGTAGCGTTCTAACACCATATTGGATTAATTTATGTCGGGTTTCATCACGGTATTTGCGATGCATATACAATTTATATACCAGGATAACTAAGGTTAATAGTTAAGGGCAATCTAAAAAGTGTCTTTCTCGTACCTCGTTCGCTAGTTTGCTCGCTGCCTCGTTCGATTGCTTGCTCGTTTTCTTGTTTGTTCGTTCTTTTTATAGTTCTTAAATTATTTTGAGGAGTAGGCTTCAGCAATTCCATATAGTTGAAATGGTTGTTGTATGATGTTTAGCGACTATTCTATATAGTTGAAATGGTTGTTGTATGATGTTTAGTGACTATTTCAGATGGTTGAAATGGTTGTTGTATGATGGTTAGCTACTATTCCATATAGTTGTTGTATGATGTTTAGCGACTATTCCATACAGTTGAAATGGTTGTTGTATGATGTTTAGCGACTATTCCATACAGTTGAAATGGTTGTTGTATGATGTTTAGCGACTATTCCATACAGTTGAAATGGTTGTTGTATGATGTTTAGCGACTATTCCATACAGTTGAAATGGTTGTTGTATGATGTTTAGCGACTATTCCATATAGTTGTTGTATGATGTTTAGCGACTATTCCATATAGTTGAAATGGTTGTTGTATGATGTTTAGCGACTATTTCAAATAGTTGAAATGGTTGTTATATGATGTTTAGCGACTATTTCAGATATCGCGACGGTGTATACTTGAGACACTAGAGTATCACGCCGCAGAAACATGGTGAGCTAAATCCCACCCAGTCACATTATATTGACACCGGGCCGCCCAGACCTGGAACTATCTGTATATAAATTCTGAGTGCAAAGCGAGGAAGCTTCTAGTACCATTTTCAAGTATTTAGTATGACCCGGCCGGGACTCGAACACATGACCTTCTGCATGCAAGGCGAACGTTCTACCCCTATACAAGCGCTGCGGTTTGTAGCTGAATGTAATACCGGTCGTCTTTACTGTTGTACCTAGGCCCTTTTGTAGATAAAGTGTATATATGATTTGTATACACACAATATGTGATATTTGGTGATAATGTAGGTTCAAAAATAAACTAATAGGAATACGGCTCAAACTCATGTCAATAAGGTAATAGTTTGTTTTTGAGACATTCCACCAACAATAATATTTGACAGCAAATATAACCTACAAAAGTTAATGACATTAGTCACAAACAACTTTATCTATGCGTCGTCGTAACTATTATTCAATGAAGATATTCGATACTATTTGAAACACGTGATTTTATTAAATACTTCATTCATTGTATTGCCTAGTGGATACAATAATGACAGTCCAGGGTTTTATGCAAATGTCATGGTAAACATTCAAATGTATGTAGCTGTCTGTTAATTTAATGAGATCGTGTTTGTCATAAATAGTCGTCCAGTGATAATGGTCGACATTTGTATTGTGTTTTGTTCGGTGTGTGTGTGTGTATTTACTAGTGCGCACTATTGGGTCTGCATGTGTGTGTGTGTGTATCTGACGTATATTGTGTGCGTACACGGGTAAGTGAATGCGTAAATGTATTTTTAATATTTTCATTAAAAGAGTAAGAGTGTCTAGCATTCGTTGGCTAATACGTAAGTGTTTTGTTGATGCCGATGTTATACCTGTAATACCCAGGGTATATATGTAACTACCCCAGGTATAGTTGCAAAGTGTTTTGTAATACCCAGGGTATAATTGTAACATGCAGGATATATTTGTAATATCAAAGGTATATTCGTAATATCTAAGGTATATTTGTAATATCTAAGGTACATTTGTAATTCATCTATGGTATATTTGTCATTAGTAATATCTAAGGTATATTTGTAATATCTAAGGTATATTTGTAATTCATCTATGGTATATTTGCCATAAGTAATATCAATGATATATTTGTAATATCTAAGGTATATTTGTAATATCTAAGGTATATTTGTAATTCATCTATGGTATATTTGCCATTAGTAATATCAATGATATATTTGTAATATCTAAGGTATATTTGTAATATCTAAGGTATATTTGTAATATCTAAGGTATATTTGTAATTCATCTAAAAAACGATCTAAAAAAACAAAGTGCGTGATATATTTGTAATATCTAAGGTATATATTCATTGAGACAAGTGATAAGCAGGGTTCAACTAAACATCTTTACAGCATCGCCCACAATGGTTTTAAGAATGTGTAAATCGAATTTGAACGATCTCAAAAAACAAAGTGCGTGATAAAGGTATAACAATACAAACAAGAAACTGTGATGGTGGGAGGGGTTTACACGCAACTATGTTCGAATAGGTACAATACATTTATTCCGTAGGTCGTGTGTGGGGGGTTGGGACGGGATGGGTGGGGAATTTTCACCAAGATTTTATTTTGTGAAATTGTACAAACTTTATTTTTATGTTTTAGTTATTATTTTAACAATTATTATTGAAATATTAATAACATGTTAGCCATAGTTGTTGAAATGTAAATATTAATCTTTATTTTTTTATCATAAGTTACACGTATATGAAAGTTTTATTGGTTAATTTGTCCCTTAAGAACAATCAAACGAAGATCAAATAATTGCATTGACAAATAATTAAACAGTTTCCTGTAATTATCTCCTGAAGTAGGTGTATATATAAGACTGGGTTCGCAGTTCAGATATACACTCTTTTCGGGATATATATTATTGCAGGTAAACAAAAGGATTATTTCAAATATTCTATTTAAATTAAATTACTTTAACTCAAACTTCTGTTAAAATATTGAGTTAAAACTGTCTCGATTTAATGATTTTAACTTAAGAAACTATGTTTAAAAATATATTGTTCACCGAACAATTATGATCATTATGCTATTAAGAAATTAAGAATTAGATTTAGTAACTAGACTATAATTAATTTAAGTCGCTATACCTCACACCTTTCACCATCTCTCACATAATCGAGTAATTCCCCAGCTATTAAAATCATGTTTATTGATAATTGATTCTGTTTTACAATATATGCTAATATGTATTTGAATTCTGTTTAAAAACATCTATTTGATTTCTGTTATAACATATATGTAAAAAATATTGATATTTCATTTTATATGTATTTGATTTCTGTATGTTGATGTACATAATATATAAAGTTCAAATATACACTCTTTTCGGGATATATATTATCGCAGTTATCATTTGTTCCCCGACAACAACAACTACTACAACAACAAAAACAACAACAACAAAACCAGAGAATAACAACATAAGTTCAGAACGGGATTTAAAACCGACCTGTCTGAAAGAATGTTGAGAGAGGGAGGGGGGTAAGAAAATAATATCCGCTAAATACGGTATCTTCAGTAAGTCAGATTTTTTTTCTAGGGGGGAATACAGGCCAGGGCCTGCAGTGTCTACATGTAGCTACGCCGGTGAACGTTGCCTTTTTCATTAACATATACTAAACGGGATTGAATAGAGGTTTGCCACCAAACATTTTCTCTTAGAGAAATATAAAAAAACATAAACTAATTTTGAAAAAAAGTTTCACCCCAAAGAAGGCGACTATTTAGCCCTTACTACAGTGTTGTCATTTTAAATACATTCAAAATTATCATTTATTTGTAGGGTAATGGTGGACGGTGCTAAAGCTAACAACTAATTTAGCATGGTTTTAAATACGTACATTTATGATACCCTTTTGACATTATGAATGGATCGTGACCCATCATTGTGTCAAGCGCAATTATTTCGCCAGAATTACTCAACAGTCACGTCTAACACATATCATGAACCGAACAGCTAACCCGCCATTTGACATTTTATGTACCTCACATTTTATGTATTCTCTCAAAAAGTATTTGACTTTAAATAAGAATGAACATTTAGGCTATGTGAAAAAAATATAATTGTCTGTCAAATTACAAATTGCAATAACGATTTTCCATACTTTAACGAAGATATTGGAAATACAAAAGTAGTGGGTTAGGCTATTCCGTTCAGTATGTAAAACTAAACCATGTCATATTCGTAAGTCAATAAATTCACTTATACGGTTCACATTTTTACTTGTGTCTGATGAAAGATTATTACCAGGAAAACGGTTTATCTCATTCACAGAATTTTTTTCTCAGTTCCATGGTTTTCTTCCATATGACCGTTGAGAGAGAGAGAGAGAGAGAGAGAGAGAGAGAGAGAGAGAGAGAGAGTAAAGTAGGCCCTACCCCAGGGCTAAACCATGAGACATAGGAGCATGAAATTCACACGTTTTATAAAGGACCTACAGGCGTAAATAATCATGCTCCCAATTTGTTTCTGAGTGGTTCCTATAATAAGATGAAGATTTTAAAATTTACATTTTTTTTGGTCTCATCCCTCAAACCGTGAGACCAATGGACATACAATTCACAATTCTATAAAAGATCCATATGCGTCCATAATCATGCTCAACATTTGTTTCACAGTGCTTCCGATTGTAAAAGAAAAATGTTAATGTGTATCTTGAATTTTACTGTTTTTGGCCCCGACTCAAGGCACCATTGGGACCATGTAATTCACAACTTTGACTGATGATTCAACCTTAGGTCCCAAAGCTGCATGCAACATTTCATTACGATTGAGCTTACGGTTTTTGAGAAGTCGAAAATGTGAATTGTTTACTAACGCAATAATTCTTTAGACCTCACCCCAAGGGTGTGAAATACTCTCTCTCTCTCTCTCTCTCTCTCTCTCTCTCTCTCTCTCTCTCTCTCTCTCTCTCTCTCTCTCTCTCTCTCTCTCTCTCTCTCTCTCTCTCTCTCTCTCTCTCTCTCTCTCTCTCTCTCTCTCTCTCTCTCTCTCTCTCTCTCTCTCTGATATGTATCATAATGTTTTTGTTTATATTCCCTGCAAACATAATTTATACTTTACTTGTTCACATTGAATTCTATATAATTGTACGTTTCATTTTGTTTTGTTAACATTCCATGTTCATAATTTCCTTAAGGGAGGAAATAAAGAGAATATATATATAATATGCAATTCACAATTTTCATTCACCATTAGGTACAAAAGCTGCATACAACATTCATTCCGGTGGACCCGGGCCCGATTAGCTCAGTCGGTTACGCGTCTGACTATCAATACAGGGGTCGTGAGTTCGAATCCCCGCCCGGCAACAGTCTCAGTGATGATTGATATACGACATTGTGTTTCATTATCATTCGTCTCTCACCACTGATTCAAGTGGGAAAGTTATCAGTTACTTGCGGAGATGGGGTGTGCTCGAGTACTGGTTAATCCCAGGAAACAGTGGTTAGGTTAACTGATCGTATGTCATTTGTTTACGGACTCACCACGCATGACTGATGACGCAGGCGACGGACAAAAGGTCCCTTGAGACAAAGTCTCAGGTGACCTAAAATAATCAAAAATATAAGTGACATTAATCATGTATTAAATCTTTAAAATTACAGCTGGCCAAATAAGTAAATGACTATATGCAAAGGTTGGCGTATTCTACGCGCATTAGTTTGACATGAAGCTGTGACCACTGTCGACCTAACTCACTATTCGGTGTGACGGAACTCCCTGACCGTGCAGGGCGTGAATCTGAATTCATGTTGACGTCCGTCATGCTAGAATACTTGTAAAAGAACTCGGCGAGATAAGTGAACCACATACACATCTCCACTTAAGAGATATGAAAATGCAACACAGGAATATATATGAAAACGCAACACAGGAAGAGATATGGAAACGCAACACAGGAAGAGATATGAAAACACGATGAAATAAAAAAAAAGTGACACCAAAGCAGGAAGTACCGAATTATTCGGTAACATCGTAAGTAAACAACCAAAACATCAACAGACAATAATTACTGTAGAATATGGATATATATGCTCGTGTTATGTTATGCTTCCATAGTTCTTCCTGTGTCGCGGTTTCATATCTCTTGAGTGTAAATTAAACGTCTCACACAAGAATTAATTTTGTACTGTTCTACATATAGAGACATGCACTGGATACATTACCAATGGTTTTAAAAGTGCCTTGTTCCCATAGATAGTCAACTGTTGGTCAAATTATGCAGAAAAAGACATGAGGCAGACCGGGTTGCTTTTTCACAATTTTGATGGTTTGATGGCACCCCTTCATTTTTGACAATTCTGCCCATTTGTTGTAGTGTATCACTACGCATCTTTAAAATGTTATAGCTTCATCAAACAGTTCCCAATATCATCCAAACTTAGCAGAAATCATGAAAATGTTCCAATGTTCCCATATGCACAAAGAAATATGACATTTTATGCATTTTTAACAAAAAAATTGCCCAACCGTTTTACACAGCTCTAATTTCTTGGGCGTAAGAATCTTGCTACCGTCATGTAAGAGAGGTAATTCTTAAGTGAGACCTTGAAGATTAGAAACTGTCACGACATGTGACTGAAATCTCTGTCGAGCAAACCTCTACTATTCTATATATAAAAATATGCTTTTGAATTCATTGCGCAACTGTTTTCTAATTCATGCACCAAAATAAGATGGCGGTCGCACATGCATAAATCAGTTTCGGACGACTCGAAAACACAAAAAACTACCTAAAATATTATTCATTGTACATAAACATACATAATTCTAGAAAAAGAAATACTTTAAAAATGTCTTTGTATTGTCTCCTATGGTTTATCTATCTGACTGTATACTCGGTTTATTGCATATATAACATTACATAACTTAAGTGTCTAAATACATGCCCATATATGGATAAATAGTTGTTTTTCTGCAAATATTGCTCTGTTTTGTTGCAAAACTATATTTTTGATTTTGCAACTATCTATAACAAACAAATATTAATGATTGTAGGTACCCAGCAATAACTTGCATATCACTGACAATAACCATGCCCCCTTTTTCAATATATAAATGAATAACATACTTGTGTGCATGCATTAGATTCATTATCAACTATGAATAGATCTCTTACCAATTGAGGTATCTGTTAGGCATATATTAAATTCCAATACTATTCTGTTCATTTTAACATTCTAAATAGCAAATGAAAGTAAAGCGTGCATGAAAGTAACTTTAAAATAAGAAAATAAATGAATGAATGAAAATGAGACATGATATGGATACGTTATATCTGGCTGGGCCGCTAAGCACATTGCGAAAAGACGGTTTGTTAAACCCATTTCTTTACGACAAATCAGATTTAAATAAATATATCGAAGAATATCACGATAAGAAATATTTGTCGCGATATGACTCATTACTTTACAGATTTTCCAAAACTGTCAACAAAAAATGGGCCATCAAAATAGAGTTTTTGCAATAATTATATGAAAATTAGAAATTGTCGTATTGGAGAATGATATAATGTTGAATGTGGAGAAAAATATTGGTCACATTCAATAACAGATGATGAAAAAACATCAATTTCAAAGAGAAAAATCTATGTTTTATGGCAAGCATCATGTACTTTTATTTGAAAAAAATGTCAGAAGAACAACCGAAAGAAATCAGATGATGATACAAAAGTTTCAAGCACCGGTTAGATAAATACTGTGAAATTATAACGCGAATTGTTTTCGCGTCATTTAAAAGATGTAGCCTTTTACCATTTACCAAAATGTCAAAGAGTAGGAATATACTGTATGCTAGCCAGATCTAGCTGCATAAATATCAACAATGAAGATAAAAGGTGACAGCAAAACAAAAATGCCAGTCGTACGCCATACCAATAAAATGAAACACAACAGTTTGGCGGTCAGTATATCAAAAACTGGATAACTGATAACAAATAGCAATGACAAAACAATGGAACAGGAAATTTCCGCATTATTCATGATCAGCATAATATTAATTAATAAACAGCGACATAAAAACAACATAGCTCAAACGCGACCAACCGTATTATCAAAAAGCATGCGCTAAAGAATGGAAACTATATCACGACAAATGTTGCCATTTTAAGTAGGTGGGGTATGCATTTTACATAAATAATGAGTTTCTAACACAATTTTTTTTTTTAACTTACATGAATCATGAAATCTGGATGCAGTGAATGTTCTAGTCACGCTTTTGTTGTGATATATTAGCATCACATTCTCTCTGTGTGACTTTCAAGTGTTTTTAAATGCAAACTTCTATTTATTTTAGTCAGGATTTTGAGAGAGATGGCTAAAATCAAGTCTTATCATGTGATGAAGCAAAGCATAGTTGCACACATAATCATTTCTTCTTTAGTTAAATAGATGATCTCACTTTGTGTTCCTTCCATTGAATTGAATAAATCCTGATTCCAACATTTCCATGACAAATTGTCAGCTGTTCAGTCTCATTGCCCTATTTGTTTAATTGTTTTAGCTTCAAATTTGGTTTTGCCTGTGTGACAGCATCTCGATTTCACTCAAAATCATCAATTTTTCACAAAAATACATTTATTTTTCCATTATGAGGTTTAAAAACAGTATTTCCCATAGAAGTGACATATTTTGAAAAAGAAAGTAAACTGAATAACAAAGGTCCAGCGTCTACCGAAAATGATTAGGTTCTTGAACGTCTCACACAAAAATTAATTTGTACTGTTCTGCATATAGAGACAAGCACTTCTGGAACACTGGATACATTACCAATGGTTCTCAAAGTGCCGTGTTCACATATATAGTCCTCTGTTGGTCCAATAATGCAAAGAAAAACATGGAGTTGACCATGTTGCTTTTTCACAATTTTGATGGTTTGATGACACCCTTTTATTTTTGACAATTCTGTCCCATTTGTTGCAGTGTATCACTACGCAACTTTAAACTGTTATAGCTTTATCAAACAGTTCCCAATTTCATTATAACTTAGCAGAAAGCATGAAAATGTTCCAATGTTCCCATATAGCACAAAGAAATATGACTTTTATGCATTTTTGACAAAATAATTGCCCAAGCTCTTTACACAGCTCTAATTTCTTGGGCGTAAGAATCTTGCTACCGTCATGTAAGGGAGGTAATTCTTTAGTGAGACCTGAAGAACCATTTCGTAAAGAGCTACACAATCATAGCAGTATTGAGTCTACAAGGGAGACATCAAGCGGATTTTTGAATGGTGTTTAACACCATTGTAAACACATTTCAGGTTATGCACTGAACGGAACAGCTAACCTGCCATTTTTGTATTTCCAATTTTCTTCGTCAAAATACTGAGTAGAGTTATTAATTTTGTACACGACATTTACATACAAGTGTGAATTCAATTTACATTATAGCAGTGTTTTTTCTTATTTAAGTTCAAATTTCAAGAAAATTGCTTTGATACTTTTTGAGAAAAAAACAAACAAATAACAAAATGCCTGGTAGGCCTACTTAAAATGTGAGGTGGCAGGGTTAACTGTTCCGTTCAGTATATATGAAATATCCAGTTTTATTGGCGGAGGAAGACCTCAGAATGAATCTGGCAAATTTTCTCACATAACGTATTTGGAGCGAGCGGAACTCGAACGTACCACCTTAGCAATGAGAGATACGTGATCTTGAGACAGCGCCTTAGACCACTCGGCCACTTCAGCGGTTTCGTATCAGTTGTAATACTTGTTTTACAATCGATGTAAAATGCTTAAATTTTAATGTTTAATGTTTAGATAAGTTAAATCCCAGCCATCTCTGTCTTTTGAGAATCTTTTTATAGATATGGCTTTGGTGCATTAACTAGGAAGCCAATAATTAATATAAACATAACAAGGCTTGTCTGCAAGAGAGTTTAAACTAAATACACCAACCTTAATATGTCATAAATACGAATACACGGTCATTCACACTCATAAAATGCTATTCCTTAAAGCGTAATTTAATCATCCAAAAACGTTTTATTGACAATAAATTGTTTTAAACGCGGCATTATAGACGGTATTTGAGATGTGCGGACCGCTGGACCCCCCACCCGCGGTTGCGTACCGTTGCTACGGGTCACGACTTTCGTTAGGTTGTGAGTAAAATACGAATACTTATGAGCGGCTGGAGGATACGAACCAAGTGATAAAACTAACATCACCATCAACAATAGTAGCGGCAGCGTTATTCGTGCATACCGTATGACGATATTTTGACATGACAGTACCATATAACGCTAGGAACGAGATAAATTCTCGCGCTCTTGCGTTGGAACCGTCCATGACGAGACATATCAGAACTGATAGGCCGTAAATCATAGGAAGTATATATCAAGATTTTTTTTTTTGCAAAACAATGTTCCCGATATATCATTAATATAAGTTGTCATTGAGCCCGTACTACCTTCAGGTTATCTATAATTAGACATGTTAAAACATCATGCTGAACAAGCGTTTCTTAACATGTCTTGTGTACCATTATGATCTTAAACCTATAAGTGTGACCTTGACCCTGTGTCTAGTGCGCAACACATCGTCTGCTTAGGGTGAACGTTTGTGCTATAGTATTTCAAAATGTGTCAAGTGGTTTACAAGATGTGAAGCGGACAAGGAATTGTGTATCAATTTCTGACCTTAGTCTACTAAATGTGTGACCGTGACCTTTGAGCTACAAACATGCCTTGCGCCAATGACATCGTCTGATTATGGTGAACATTTATAACATGTAATTTAAAAATCTGTCTAGTGGTTTACAAGATATGAAGTGGACACGAACATTTTGTATCTATTTATGACCTTTAACCTTGATATTTGAGCTGCGGGCCTGCGTCTTACTCGCGACACTTTGTCTCATTATAGCAGTGAACATTTTGACATGCTATTTTAAAATCCCGCTATATATGAGAGAGGTATAGCCCGGGCAAGAACGGACGGACGCACGCACATATACCGAACCGCCATCGTGACGACTATGCTGAGCTCACGACAAAAAGGAGTATAGGGAGGGGTGGCTCGGGCAAAGTAAAAGTATTTCATTTGATAAATACAACTAGTACTAAAACCTAACTCAGGGTTTAAAGACAATATGACATTGACCTTCAAGTTTGAATCCCAATCTGTTATTTAAGCATGCAAACGTATGGCAAATTCCATTTAAATAACTACACGCAATGCACACTGAAAAACCGTTAGAAACTTTATAACTTTATTAACGCAGGTTGGATGCAGACGCCGGGGCGAATACACAACTCCCTAGTGCGACATATTGCTTGTCTCTAAGGAGCCTTTTAAGATTTGCTTTTATTTTGCATCACCCGAGCTTAAATCTAAAATACATTTTGATCTAGAAATAGTTACCTTTGGGGGAATTGAAATGTGTATGAATGATATTGAAAACATAATTTTATAGTGCAAAATATTTACACAAAAAAATGTCAAGGTGATATTTTACCTTATTCAAATACTATAAAAAACAACAACAAAAAATTGAAATACATTTGACAAACACTAACAAAAATGGAGATTATTCCTCCAAAATAATATACATTCTACAACTAAAGGATAGCTACTACTATATCACCTCCATCCTCTCTCTCTCTCTCTCTCTCTCTCTCTCTCTCTCTCTCTCTCTCTCTCTCTCTCTCATTCTCTCTGTCTCTCTCTGTCTTTCCTCTCTTTCTCTCTCTCTCTAATCTTATCCTTTAATATAAAAAAATCCTACTAGTCCTTATTTCCCCTCCTCGTCTTTCCTCTTCTTTTGTTCCTTGTATACTTTACTCTATCCTTATTCTTAGTCAAAATAAGTTATTTTTCATGATGGTACATACAAAATAATTATGGTTATCTTGTTGGTAAATTCGCAATATAAAAATGTCATTAACTTTGTTGCTGATTGATTTGCTGTTTCTCAATTTCCATCCTTAATCATACAGTTCAACTGATACATATACCATGTTGACATCAAATCCACTCGTTATATATTGTTCACGGTGGAAAACTGTTAATTTTCCGTAACAGGTGCGCATGACGACTATGATTTTGATGGTTCACCCGATAAATTCATAATAATTTCATTGTAATTCACCAAAAATATGTATTTTATTAACACCGTTTGATAAATTTCATTGATTTATTTCAACAGTAAGTTTATGTTGTCATATCGTATAACCACGTTAAATGACATACACAGCGAAGTGGTGTCCGGGGATTTTTTCAGTATAAAAATTGGTCTAGAGCGCAATACAGCAGATCGAATAAAAGTCTGTTTATTCACGCCTTTGTTAATCAGGCTAACAACTCCCCTATTCATAGAATAGTCGGTTTGATAAGTGTATGCCATTATTAAAAGAGTAAATAAGCAAACTGCAATATGATTACAGAGTCTGTTGTTAAATGTCAATAAACTGAAATTAACATGAGATGAAAGACTTAAATAAAATATAATGTACGTACTCTAGTCCTTCATTCCATTCTTGCAAATTAGACAGACGTCTTTTCGACTCACTTTTGTTGTCAGATGCTTGTACTGACATGGCGAACACTGGGTAGATTCAAATCTATCCTAAAACGCAACCGACCTGTTTTATAGCACATAAACTGTTTTAATGACAGTATGTGTTAGTGATCACGCGCAAACAAACAAGAACTATCTACCGGTAATCTCCACCAAGCAAATCAAGCGCCATTCAAATATATCTATCCAACCGTTGCAGTACGGTTACACAATCTAAGGAGTACAAATGATCTACATAACTCCCCGTAAACGGATTACCTGTATTACATATACATTACACTTGGGTCTAATGTGTTTACGTTTTGTGGTTCACAGCTAGATCTATTTTTGATTGTTTCACCTTCAACTTTAAGTACCTAATATCAAACGTATTGTTTTTATATGTAAACTTTGCTGTATCCAAAATAACTGTGTACATGTCGGAGCCATCCCATCACACACTACAATATTCACATATAACGTTCTATACGGTCACGGGGTATCCAATCAACATGTTTTTCAACTGTATATTGTTCATTTTACATACAAGGCCCTGGCTCTATCAATGTTGAGTATTTCCGCAAAACTTGCGTACATTATCAACGTGATACTCTCAGGTAATGGAGCGGAAAACTTGAGTTCTAGTCGGCAGAATCCTCTTCTTTTAGTATTGAATGAGTAGAAAGGATCAATGTCTAAAGCATAGAGACAGTATCCCTTCTTATAATCATCCAGGGACACATTGATATCTTTCCTATGGAGGCTCAATGTCCTGTAACATTCGGCGTATTGGTCTGAGGCATAATTTGGCTGGAGTGGTTGAGATGGGAATGATTGCCCGTCAATATACAATCCCACAAAGTTGCAATTGAAATTTTGAAAATCAAAGCAATATGTGCTATAGTCTCCATTATACGAGGCACTAGAAACGAACCATACAATCATTTTACTCGGGACGAGTCCCTGGTATAAATCATCAACACTGTAACTGTACTGTCCGGTGGCTATGGATACTGTTTTTATATCTGATCGGAGGTAGGGGTAGACTGCTAGACTCTCTTGAATCATTTTGTCATTGGCCAATAAGATAGCACACATGGGTCGTAAAACACACAACTTGAAACGAGCGTCCACTATATGTACTTTGTAATCAGGATCAAGTGCATCGGTGCGTCAACTATATGTACTTTGTAATCAGGATCAAGTGTATCGGTGATGATTCTAAACGGGTCGTGACTTTGCCAAAGTTTGATTCCAATGGCTACTCCATTTACGATCAATTTAGGTTGTTGGAACATATCTAGATGTAATGGGCCTTCCATATCAATGATTTTACCGCCTTGTGTGTTTAGATATCTGGTTTTCAAACCTTCGTTTGTTCCTGGCTTGGCATCATTGGTATCAACAATTCCATCATCGTTGTAGAAGAATTGACTGGTTAACATACCCTTCTGTTCGCTTTCGTTCGTGTTTAATATCGTGTCAATGTATGCTTTGTAGGGATAGTTGGTTCCTGTGTGCGGTAAAGGTGTTTGTTTAAAGGTCACGTCTACTTGACGGAATATAAAGTGGAGCGATAGATTCACTAATCCAAAAACTTCATTTGAATCGGGTTTAGAATGATCTCCCTTCACCAGTTTGGCTTTTATATTCAATACACTTCTTCTAAGGTCTACATAAGAAACCGACTGAGCTGGTATGTTGAAATCGAGCACCGACGTGTCCGTGATTTGATTGACAGGTCTAAACACAATCCATTCTCTAGATATTGCAGAGGTGTCAGCAGGAGCCGGTACAAACAAAGACAAATCTTCCTGGTGATAGTCGTGACGAAGCATGGTGATTAGATACTGAATACGTTGTCTGAGTTGTACTTCATTTTCTGACGTTTCGGTTTAAGTACTTGCGCTTTTACATTCTTACGGTTTTGTGTCTCGGCTTTCTTACGTTCTTTCTCGCGCTCCACTTCTGACTGAGCAACCTCGTTAGCCTGAGCAACAGGTGTGACCAAGTTTACTGTCGGTTGTTCTCTATATTTTGAACCACTTCCCACGATATAACGTCCTCTGTGATCAGGTTGAACGTACCCGTCTCTCAGATCTTTAAAATGCCGGTACCATACCTCCGGATCTGCTACATAAGGCACCCATTTTTGTTGTTGATAATCATAGACTTCTACCGAGCCCATTTCTGTCTTTTCAAATGTAAGACACAATGAAGATCGTTGGTATTAAAGTCAGCGGCGTTTAAATTCTCGTCTTTCAGATAGAGTCTTAGAGAATTCAAATTTGTGATTGATATGGGTAAATACACAGGGTTTTCATATTCTTTATGCTTCAGGTTTTTATACTTCGTCTCGATTTCAACGCTTCTTAATACGGGTAACAAGACGCCTCTTACTCAAGTTTCTTCAACCAGATCACAGCATAAATACAGTCTTTTACTCTTGGGTTTAAAATCACAGGTCAATGTAATTTCAGTTAAGGCATACGTCCAACTACCATCAAAAGTATACAATTTCGGAAGCTGGATAAAAAAACTCTGAAGGATTGTTGTTCTTACGTACATCAAGAGAGTCTTGACTACTAAGATAGAGATAAAAGTTAGTCATGGTGATTTATATACACTTTGATTTCAGTCTATTCTTACACTTCTCTTATTTCATCCAAAATGATTCTAATCAGATACAACGTTCTTAGTAGTTCGGGGAGGATGGAATGATGAAGACGTAGTAACGCTTTCTTTCTTGACATGGATACAGTACTCGAAGCTATCGTTCTTAGTAGTAACCTTTTCCGCTGAAACAACTGAGTGTCCCTTCTCATGGGATTGATGACCCCGTTGACAAGTCTAATGACTACCTCCACAATTGCCTTTAGCTGTCCCGAACTGATATTGGAAAGTAAATGTTTTCTGACTGGCAGCTGGAGAAGGAAACTGAGTTTTGTATATACTTTGGAACGAGTCATGGTGATTTACTTTTGTGTATGGTCACTCCTTCTTACACTTTTAAAGCTCCAATTCAATGAGCACTGGGTAGACGACATCATCTATTTGATTCATAGATTTTATACCTGTCATCACCAATTTACCGCTATGAAAACAACAGAAATTCACTCCATCCCTTTTAAAATTGAGGGCAGGAAACAGCTCTAGTTCATACACCACCTGTCTTTCCCTCGCTAAATGCCGTAGGTCCAATGCAGTACTGAGGGTATGAGTGGCAGAAAGAGTCACCCACTTTACATCAGTGGGACGCACTGGAAAGCCAAGTTTCTGTAAACGTCTGGCATACCGCCTTTGCCGTTGATAACCTTCTTTTGCACTGGGCACCTTTCCATTGCAGTTGATTACACCGTTGGAAAAGACTAAACAGTTACCACCTTTGGTCCTGTGTTGCCATATGAGTCCCGGAAATCTTCTAGGATCGTAACGAGCGTTTGCAATGCGGTAACATAATTGTCTCAAGCCGATATGACAGCCTATATTGACACTGTACACACTATTGGCAATAATCATGTTTTCTGGAGTGTGGTCGTCACTAAACTGAGCAATGACTGAACTGGGTATCGTCTTTTATAGAGGGACGCTGATAACGTGATGATATTTCATTAGCTATGAGTATTTGATGACGTCATTTTCCGGTATCCAGCTATCATACTTTTTAGACCAATGTAACCAGCGTACAAGGACTTCTCTTTGTTTGTTCCTAACTCTTTTCTTGAGCACTTTCTCGATATGATATTCAGTAGAATTGTCAACTGTGATAGCTTGGAGTTCAGGTTCGTTAAATGTTCCTTGATTATCTCTCCTTCCCAATCCACTAACTTGTACACGGGAATTCCTTCTCGTTTAAAACGCTTCTGTATTTTAAAAATTTCTCCTGTCCATTTTTGCGAATATTCCCCGTCAAAAATACCACTGACATGTGACAGACGGACGGTTTGACCAATCTTTAATTTGTATGGTCTGTGTTTTGTGCTAACTTTGTTTCTGAGTAAATACTGTTGTAGTCGACTCTCTCCTTCTGTGTCTTTCGTGATGCTTACAGGTGTAGCTCCTAAACTTCTATGCACTGTGTGATTGTAACTATTGACCAAGTCTTGTAAAACGTCAATAAACCTCTGAGTTCTTTTCTTTAACATGTACCTAGATATCCTTTGTTTCAGATTTTTTATTAATCGCTCTGAATAGCAAGCCTTCGTCTCCGTGTTGAGGGCATAACAGTGGTGAATATTATTGTCTTTTAGATACTTGTTGACCTCCTTTGATCTGAACTCCATACATCTGTCTGTACGTATCATATTTGGTTTTCTGGATAATATACTTTGTAAATTCACAACTACATCTCTACCTGCTTTGGTTTTGATAGGTTGACACGTAGCATAGCGTGAAAAGATATCTTATACAGACGAGTACATATTTGTAACCGTCATTGTGTTTTGCCAATTCAACCATATCCATTAAATCCATATCCCACTGACTATCTATTCCATTTACGACCACACGTGAACGTTTAAATTTTCGTCTAGCTCCTCTTGTCAAAGAATATGATTCCTGATCTTGTAACCATGTTTTAATCCGGTGTCGACCGATTTTAGATTTCCCCTCTGACTTGACCTGCTGATATAGTTTCTCGGGCCGGAGAAAACTAGCAGGAGATTTGGGATCAAAATACAAGGTAGACAAATACTTTCTCCAATCAGTCATGTTTATTGATAATTAAATATATACCAACTCTGTATTCTATAAGACATAATCACCCAAACTACATAGTTACTCATTAAAATTGTTATAACAGGTAAAGTTTAGAAATGATCACCCTCTCTATCCAAAACTGAATGTCAAGCTGTGCACTGTCTTTAAATAACTTATAATGTTGATGACGTCACGGCGATGACACACAGGACACACGTATTTATATCTATGAGTCATCTTTAAAACACTCTACGAAACTGTCTGCGGCTTCTCAGGCTTCTTGGCGTAGTTTATAATATCGATATTGATACTCCATGTACTCTATAAGTCCCATCATGACGGCCACGACACTTATACACATACTTATGACTTTTGGCAAAAAACCTCTTGGTTATGATGATCTATCCAGCAAGAGTATTTTTTATCCGGCTCTGGTTTCACTTGCTCGATCTCTGCCTTGAGTTTGATTAAGGTATCAAACTCATCAAATTTTAGTGCTTTGCCTTTAAACTATAATCAAACACTGATTGGTGGACTATAAATAAACACTTATGGGTGCATGACAAGGATTGATAACAGACAGGATGTTGATAAGACCTTCAACGGGAAACAGCACTTGACATGGACATACAGGATAAGACCTTCAACAGGAAAAAACACTTGACTTGGACTGATAGGATGTTGATAAGACCTTATTTATAGTCTATATTTAATTATTTATTCAGTTATTTGTTGATTACAGTTTTAATTATTTATTTAATTTATTACAGTAGTAGTTGTTATATAAATAGATGGAGTTCATGTTTAGTTTTTTTAAGAAACGGTTGTCACTATGGCATAGGGCCTGACCCCCTTAATGTCTGCGACCTCGCCCTAGATCGAGTATACAAGTCAGCTCTGTATACTTTTGAGACGTTCTTATCAAACGCATGACTATCGTTCTAAACTTCGATATGCTGTCAGTCGGCTTCTATATTAAAACTATGGCCGCACAGACGACGTTATCTAAAATGGCCGCCACACATGAGCAAACGTGTTACCATTAGTAGTTATCCAAGATGGCCGCCTTCCGATACGCGTTCAAAATGGCCGCCGCGCACAATGACGAATATAAAAAATGACCGCCACGCATGCGCATATAAACAAAACAAGATGACCGCCGCGCATGCGCAGTCAGTGGCGTTGAATTATTGAAATATTGTTTTACTTTTATTTTTATATTTATAATTTACCTAAGCTGATAACGCTTAAGTTGCCATTTCATTAAAAATAAAAAATTGTATACATTCTCGGTAAAATTAATAAACAATTCGATTTACTGTTTTATTTATTTTAAATTTTATAAAGTAAAACAATATTTAAAATGAAACAAAATATCGGAAACTGTCGATATGTTACGAAAGTCTCGGCGAGTATCACTTGTTATATTCCTGATATTTCCGATAGCGATTACCTGTAGCAGACGAAATATAGATTTTTAAGCAGACGATCCGCGCAGAGTTATGGGTATTCGCCATTCACAGCTCAACGACGGTTTCTGTATACATCTCTAAGTTTATTCTGTTCAGTCACGTGTAAACTCTTGGTGCCCAGAAGAAAGTAGTAGTAATAGTAGTAGTAGTAATAATAGTAGTATAGTAGTAGTAGTAGTAGTAGCAGTAGTTCTGAGTAACATAGTTCTAACTGTTCCATTTGACTCAGTATTGACGGGCAAATGACAATGAGCCGTAATGATGTATATAGATCATCAGAAGACTGTTGTTGGATAGGCGGGCATTCAAACTCACGACTCCTGGACGGGATTCCGACTGAGCTTACTGGGCCTTACCCAGCAGTAATAGAATAATTTGAAGTAGCATCAGTGGTAGTAATCATAGTTAATGTGATTTTTTATCTTTAAATGGAGGATCTTGGATCGAATGAGATTAGCTCAATCGGCAGTGCGTCTGACTATCAATCCAGGTGTCGAGAGTTAAAATCCAAACCTAGTTAAGTTTCCATGATTGATATACGACATTGCGTTCCATTACCATTCGCCTCTTAACGCAGATTCTAGTGGGAAAGTTATCAGTTGCAGAAACATGGTGTACTTGAGTACTTATTAACCTGTCAGGAGGAAAGAGTGGTTAGGTTAATCGATTGTCTGTTAGCCCTCGATAGCATAAAAAGGATGCTTAGTACTGAATCAATTAATGATTAACCAGGCATTGCTTATTAAAAAAAATTGCTGAGCTCAGTCGGCAGTGCGCCCGACTATCAATCCAGGTGTCGGGAGTTAAAATCCAAACCTAGTCAAGTCTCCATGATGATTGATACACGACATTTCGTTTCTTGACGCTGATTCTAGTGGGAAAGTTATCAGTTGCAGACATATCAGGCAATGCTAATAAAAAAAATGTATTTTTGCTGAGTTTTGAACTAGTGTTTTTCATGTGGGTAGGTAGGTAACTAAATTCGTTTTGAATTTTTTGGGGTGGCATATTGTAATCGCAGCATCCGTCCGTCTGTCCTTCCGTCTGGTATTTCGTGTCCGGCCTGTAACTTTGTCATGCATGAATTGATTTTGTTGATACTTGCTACTAATGATCTACATAACATGACGACGTGACGCGAGTAAGACCCACACCCGTACCTCAAAGGTCAAAGTCACAATTTGAGTTTGTTTGACAAAACTTTGAGACTGTGTGAAATTTCGTGTCCGGCCTGTAACTCTGTCATGCATAGATAAATTTGAATAATACTTGCTATAAATGATCAACATAACATGACGACATGTCGCAAGTCAGATCCACACCCGTTACGCAAATCCCAAGGTCACAATTTGAGTTTGTTTGACAACACTTTGAGTCTGTGTGAGATTTCGTGTCCGGCCAGTAACTTTGTCATGCATAAATGGATTTTAATGATACTTGCTACAAATGATCAACATAATATGACGACGTTTCGCGAGTAAGACCCACACCTGCACCTCAAAGGTCAAGGTCACAATTTGATTTTTTTTGACAACACTTTCAGTCTGTTTGAGATTTCGTGTTTGGCCTGTAATTTTGTCATGCATAGATGGATTTTGTTTATACTAGCTACAAATTGAGTTTGTTTGACAAAACTTTGAGTCTGTGTGAAATTTTGTCATGCATAGATGGATTTTGTTTATACTAGCTACAAATTATCAACATAACATGATGATGTGACGCGTGTTACACCCTGAATCCAACTTCAACGGTCAAGATCACAAATTAACTTTGTTTGAGGATTTTTTTCAGTCTGATTGAGATTTCGTGTCCGGTCTGAAACTTTTTCACCTATGGATAACTTTTTCTTACTGGGCACTAGATTTTCTAATCTAAATCTACTCAACAATCTTACACGGTATTCAAATTTCTATTTCATACTATATTTTCATACACGACACTACGTTTTCTCACTTGATATACACAAAATCCTTACTTGACTATAGAGTTTCCTTACTGGGCACTAGATTTTCTATATTTACTCAGCATTCTTACATAACATTCAAATTTCTTATTTGACACTATATTTTTATACGTGACACTACATTTTCTCACTTCATACACAACATCCTTACTTGACTTTAGATTTTTCTTACTGGGCACTAGATTTTCTAATCTACATTTACTCAACATCATTACAAAACATTCAATTTTTCTAATTTAACACTATATTGTCATACTCGACACTAGATTTTCTGACTCAAAGCACAATACCCTTACTTGACTATAGATTTTTCTTACTGGGCACTAGATTTTCTAATCTGTATTTACTGAACATTCTTACATGACATTCAAATTTCGAATGTCACACCATATTTTCATACGTGACACTACATTTTCTCACTTGATACACAACATCTTTACTTGACTATAGATTTGTTTTACTGGGCACTAGATTTTCTAATCTATATTTACTCAACAATCTTACATGGCATTAAAGTTCTTATTTCACACTATACTGAGTTCCAAAAGTTTAGTCGCTACTTTCATGCAGGTTGAATTATAAAATGAAATAAGATTTCAATTTTTTTTTTCAATTTAACTATGTAGAGCAACATCAACATACTTTGGGTTTATTTTATAGTCTGGCTAAAAGTTATTGCCCCTTCATATAAAACAGTATTTTGTCAAATAAAAGCACTATTTGTCTAGTTAAACACCTAAAACTGTGTAAATGATGAGATAAAACACCACAAAATGTAAAACTTGTAACAAAATTCATAACATATCTTCACTTTACATGCATTGCCTGTTGAAAGCTGTGAAGTCCGCAAATTGCCCCCCTTTACATTGAAATAAGAACAATTTAGGATGACGTACATCACCACAATGAAAGTTGGTATACTTTATTTAATCACCGAATATGTTTGTTACAAACTCAAATTCGGTTTCAGACTGCCTCTCCAAATTACCATTTCCATATCCAGGCACACATCCGACTTTAAATGTACCCTATGGGATTTCCCAAGCATTTTGACTGACTGAACTTTTGGTTTTCAGTATAATTTTATATATTTTCATATGCGACACTTCATTTTCTCACTTGATACACAACATCCGAACTTGACTATAGAGTTTTCTTACTGGGCACTAGATTTTCAAATCTATATTTACTCAACATTCTAACACAACATTCAAATTACTTATATGACACTATATTTATATATGCGTCACTACATTTTCTCACTCGATACACAACATCCTTAATTGACTATAGATTTTTCTTACTGGGCACTACATTTTCAAATCTATATTTACTCAACATTTTTTCACAGCATTCAAATTTCTTATTTCACACTATATTTTCATACGTCACACTACATTTTCTCACTTGATACACAACATCCTTTCTTGACTATAGAGTTTTCTTACTGGGCACTAGATTTTCTTATCTATATTACTCAACATTCTTACAAAACATTCAAATTTCTTACTTGACACTATATTTTTATACACGACACTTCATTTTCTCACTCGACACACAACATCCTTACTTGGCTAAGGTTTTACTTAATGAACACTAGATTTTCTAATCTGTATTTACTCAACATCATTACACGACATTCAATTTTTTTTATTTAACACTTTATTACCATATGCAACATTAGATTTTCTCACTCAAAATACAACACCTTTACTTGACTATAGATTTTTCTTACTGGACACTAGATTTTCTAATTTATATTTACTCAACATTCTTACACAACATTCAAATTTCTTATTTGACACTATATTTTTATATGCAACACTACATTTTATCACTCAATACACATTAACTTTACTTGACAAAAGATTTTTCTTACTGGGCACTAGATTTTCTAATATATATTTATTCAACATCATTACACGACATTCTGTTTTTCTTATTTAACACTATATTGTCATATGTGACACTACATTTTCTCACTCAAAACACAACACCCTTCCTTGATTCTAGATTTTTCTTACTGGGCACTAGATTTTCTAATATATATTTACTCAGCATTCTTACACAACATTCAAATTTCTTATTTGACACTATATTTTTATACGCGACAATACGTTTTCACTTGATACACAACATCTGTACTTGACTATAGAGTTTTCTTACTGGGCACTAGATTTTCCAATCTATATTTACTCAACATTCTTACACAACATTCAAATTTCTTATTTGACATTATATTTTTATACGCGACACTACATTTTATTCACACGATACACAACATCCTTATTTGACTAAAGATTTTTCTTACTGGGCACTAGATTTTCTAATCTATATTTACTTTACATCATTACACGACATTCTATTTATCTTATTTAACACTATATTGTCATGCGTGACATTACATTATCTCACTCAAAACACAACACCCTTACTTGACTATAGATTTTTCTTACTGGGCACTAGATTTTCTAATTTATATTTATTCAACATTCTTACATGGCATTCAAATTTCTTATTTCATGCTATATTTTCATACGCGACACTTCATTTTCTCACTTGATACACAACATCTTTACTTGACTATAAAGTTTTCTTACTGGGCACTAGATTTTCTAATATATATTTACTCAACATTCTTAAACAACATTCAAATTTCTTATTTGACACAATATATTTTTATACGCGGCACTAGATTTTCTCACTCGATACAGCATCCTTACTTGACTATAGATTTTTCTTACTGGGCACTAGATTTTCTAATCTATATTTACTCAACATCATTACACAACATTCAAATTTCTTATTTAACACTTTATTTTTATTTGCGAAACTAGATTTTCTCCCTCAATACACAACATTCTTTTTTGACTATAGATTTTTCTATCTGGGCACTAGATTTTCTAATCTATATTTACTCAACATCATTACATGACATTCAAATTCCTTGCTTTACACTATAATTTCATTCGCGACAATAGATTTTCTCACTCAATCCCCAAAATCCTTATTCGACTAAAGATATTTCTTACTTGGCACTAGATTTTCTAATCTATATTTACTCAATATTCTTACACAACATTCAAATTACTTATTTGACACAATATTTTTATATGCGTCACTACATTTTCTCACTCAATACACAACATCCTTAATTGACTATAGACTTTTCTTACTGGGCACTACATTTTCAAATCTATATTTACTCAACATTTTTTCACAGCATTCAAATTTCTTATTTCACACTATATTTTCATATGCCATACTACATTTTCTCACTCGATACACAACATCCTTTCTTGACTATAGAGTTTTCTTACTGGGCACTAGATTTTCCAATCTATATTTACTCAACATTCTTACACAACATTCAAATTTCTTACTTGACACTATATTTTTATACACGACACTACATTTTCTCACTCGATACACAACATCCTTACTTGGCTAAGGTTTTACTTAATGAACACTAGATTTTTCTCATTTGTATTTACTCAATCTCATTACACGACATTCAATTTTACTTATTTAACACTATATTGCCATATGCAACACTACATTTTCTCAGTCAAAATTTACACCCTTACTTAACAAAAGAGTTTTCTTACTGGGCACTAGATTTTCTAATTTATATTTACTCAACATTCTTACACAACATTCAAATTTCTTATTTGACACTATATTTTTATACGCGACACTACCTACATTTTATCACTCAATACACAATATCCTTACTTGACAAAAGATTTTTCTTACTGGGCACTAGATTTTCTAATCTATATTTACTCAACATCATTACACGACATTCAATTTTTCTTATTTTACACTATATTGTCATACGTGACACTACATTTTCTCACTCAAAACACAACACCTTTCCTTGACTCTAGATCTTTCTTACTGGGCACTAGATTTTCTAATCTATATTTACTCAGCATTCTTACACAATATTCAAATTTCTTATTTGACACTATAATTTATACGCGACACTACATTTTCTCATTTGATACACAACATCCTAACTTGACTATAGAGTTTTCTTACCAGAGATGCCAACCCTTAATTACTGAAAATAGGAGTGTGGTCGAAATTTTTTAAGTTGTAGATGCTCTGAGATGGCATTTCAGCACTTTTCAGTGATAAAAAGTCATGTATTGATACATTAAGAAATATTTCATAATACCTGATAAAAAAGAGAATTGAGTGATCGAGTTTTATAGAATAAATTAAAAAAGCTGATAAACTGATGAAAAGCGAGGCTTTATTGAACATTCAAATTAAGCTTTATTGGGATTTTATTACTGGCTCATCCATTGTCGCTATTTTCCTTGACGACGACTGACAGTTGAGCGGGTGATGTGCTGTTTTGTAGCAATGTTTTTTTCAAATCACCCATCCCACCGTGAGATAACATAATTTCTGCATTGCAGACCTTGCAGAATGCAATAATGCACCCCCATCCTCGATGTCGAAAAGCAAGGATATGCATCGGTGTAACTTTGAATAAATGTTTGTTTATGTTCGTACTTTTTTTTCTTTGGTGGTGTTGCATCCGCCATATTGGATTTTGAAGGTTGTTGATCAGCCTTTCCGGATCATCCGATATTGTTTTCGTAAATACTCGGGTATTTTCCGGATAACCTAATTAATAGCGCTTCTAGAGGTGACGTAGCGCATACGGAAATGTCCGAACATCAAAACCGGTGTCAGTGTAAACGGTGCTGATTATTTGTTTTACCTGTGAAATTTATCCCGGACCATTTTTTTAAAAAATCGGAGACAATTATGGGAAATCGGAGAGCGGATTTTTCATACAAAAATCAGATTCACTCCGCCAAAATCGGAGGAGTTGGCATTTCTGTCTTACTTGGCACTAGATTTTCCAATCTATATTTACTCAACATTCTTACACAACATTCAAATTTCTTATTTGACATTATATTTTTATACGCGACACTACATTTTCTCACTCGATACACAACATCCTTATTTGACTAAAGGTTTTTCTTACTGGGCACAAGATTTTCTGATCTATATTTACTCAACATCATTACACAACTTTCAAATTTCTTATTTAACACTTGACTTTTATTTGCGAAACTAGATTTTCTCACTCAATACACAACATCCTTTCTTGACTATAGATTTTTCTATCTGGGCACTAGATTTTCTAATCTATATTTACTCAACATCATTTCATGACATTCAAATTCCTTGCTTGACACTATAATTTCATATGCGACACTAGATTTTCTCACTCAATCCCCAAAATCCTTATTGGACTAAAGATATTTCTTACTTGGCACTAGATTTTCTAATCTCTGTATACTCAATATCCTTACACGACATTTGATTTCCTTATTTGACACTATATTTTCATACGCGACACTAGATTTTCTCACTCGATACACAATATCCTTACTTGACTATAGATTTGTTCTTACTGGGCACTAGATTTTCTAATCTATATTTACTCAACTTCATTACACAACATTCAAATTTCTTATTTAACACATTATTTTTATTTGGAAATCTAGATTTTCTCACTCGATACACAACATCCTTATCGACTATATATTTTTTCTTACTGTGCACTAGATTTTCTAATCAGTATATACTCAACATCCTTACAGAACATTCTATTTTCTTGTTTGACACCTATATAACATCTTCAATCAGTAGAAATGGTAATCTGAAACAAAATACCTTTAAACAAATGACAATACACACAATAATAGTATTATAAATGGAAATAAATATGGTAAATGGAAATGATGGTTACCTTTACACTCAAAATACTATTATTAATTCAAATCTCCACCAGGAACTCAAAACTGATCATTGAAGCAGTATATTGACCACTTCCATGGCATATAACTAAACAAACCCACAGCTTTCTTGGTTTGAAACAGAACATAGTAAACAGAGTTAGATCTACCCGAACTAGAGTCAAGACCATGTGTAAATGTGGGTATTTGTCATGTGTCAGTATTCCCCATTCTTGTAGATTAAGTATTCCCCATTCTTGTAGATTTAGTACTCCACATTCTTGTAGATTCAGTTTTCCCCATTCTTGTAGACTCACTACTCCCCAATCTTGTAGATTCAGTAATTACATTTCTTGTACATTTAGTACTCCTCATCCATGTTGATTCAGTACTCCCCATTCTTGTAGATTCAGTACTCAACATTCCTGTAGACTCAGTACCCATCATTCATGTAGACTCAGTACTCCCCATTCTTGTAGATTCAGAACTCATCATCCTTGTAGATTAAATAAGTCTCATTCATGTAGATTTAGTACTCCTCATCCATGTATATTCAGAACTCCCCATTCTTGTAGATTCAGTACTCCCCATTCATGTAGATCTAGTACTCCCCCTTCATGTAGATTCAGTACTCCTCATTTATTTAGGCTCAGTACTTCCCATTCTTGTAGAATCAGTACTTTTTTTATTATTTATTCCACTTTTTATTTACATTATATATATATCTTATGGTAGTAATTCACTAATATAATTGAAAAGTGTCATGTTCCAGGGTCCAGATTCTGTGAGTGTCCTAACATTGTTATTGAAGATTTTACATATTTTCATTACCAGGATAAAGTTATCACTTTATCCGTCTTATTAATTTAAATATTCAGAAATTAATGCCACTGTGCTTTAAAGGTATCAATTTTTCCGTTTTTATTGTTATTTCTTTCAGTGATAAAAGTGTATATTTGAGTCTGTTTTTAAAAGCAACAGTGGAAAGTGTTCCATTCAGTCGTCTTGTAGAAAATATGTAATATTATATTTCAGAATAATTTGGATTTCTGTTTGTGACTTGTTGTTTTCTATATTGGTATTAAATATAAAACAATTTCCATTAAATGAGCATTTTACATTTATAGCAGAGAACCATGTTTTGATTTTATTAAGGAATGTTTATATTGTTGGACATGTCCAAAACATGTGGATAAGGGTCTCTTCCTGGTTACAGGATGTACATAGAGGACTGTTAATTATTTTTAATCTATTCATGTAAATTCAGTTCTCCAAATTCTTCAATATTCAGTACTCCCCATTCTTGTTGATTCAGTACTCTGCATTCATGTAGATTCAGTACTCACCATTCATGTAGACTCAGTACTCCTCATCCATGTAGATTCAGTACTTCCCATTCTTGTAGATTCAGTTCTCACCATTCATGTAAACTCAGTACTCCTCATACATGTAGACTCAGTACTCCTCATTACTGTAGATTCAGCACTCCACATTTGTGTAGATTCAGTATTCCTCATTCTTGAATATTCAGTACTCCCCTTTCTTGTACCCCATTCTTGTAAATTCAGTACTCCCCATTCTTGTAGATTCAGTACTCTTCATTCTTGTAGATTCAGTACTGTTTATTTTGTAGATTCAGTACCCTTCATTCTTCTAGATTCAGTACTCCCCATTCACATAGATTCAGTACTCCCAATTCTTTTTGATGCAGTATTCCCCATTCTTGTAGATTCAGTACTGCCAATTCTTTTAGATGCAATACTCCCAGTTCTTGTAGATTCAGTACTCCTCATTCTTGGAGATTTATTACTCCCTATTCGTTTAGATTCAGTACTCCCCATTCCAAATTCTTCAATATTCAGTACTATCCATTCTTGTTGATTCAGTACTCCCCATTGATGTAGATTCAGTACTCACCATTCATGTAGACTCAATACTCCTCATTCATATAGACTCGGTACTCCCCATTTTTTGTAGATTTAGTACTCCTTAGTTATGTAGCTTCAGTACTCCCTATTCATGTAGATTCAGTACTCCCTATTTTTGTAGATTCAGTACACCTTAGTTATGTAGATTCAGTACTACTCATTACTGTAGATTCAGCACTCCACATTTGTGTAAATTCAGTATTCCTCATTCTTGAATATCCAGTACTCCCTTTTCTTGTAGACTCAGTACTCATCATTCTTGTAGATTAAGTATTCTCCATTCATGTAGATTCAGTACTCCCCATTCTTGTAGATTCAGTACTCACCATTCATGTTAACTTAGTACTCCTCATACATGTAGACTCAGTACTCCCCATTCTTGTAGATTCAGTATTAACCATTTGTTTAAATTCAGTACTCCTCATCCATGTAGATTTAGTACTCCCCATTCATGTAGATTCAGTATTCCTCATCCATGTAGATTCAGTACTTCTCATCCATGTAGATTTAGTACTATCAATTCATGTAGATTCAGTACTCCTCATCCATGTAGATTAAGTACTCCCCATTCATGTATATTCAGTACTCCTCATCCATGTAGATTCAGTACTTCCCATTCTTGAAGATTCAGTATTAACCATTTCATAGATTCAGTACTTCTCATCCATGTAGATATAGTACTCCTCATTCATGCATATTCAGTACTCCTCATCAATGTAGATTCAGTACTCCTCATCCATGTAGATTAAGTACTCCCCATTCATGTTAATTCAGAACTCCTAATCCATGTAGATTTAGTACTCCCCATATATGTAGATTCAGTACTCCTCATCCATGTAGATTCAGTACTCCCCATTCTTGTAGATTTAGTACTCCCCATTAATGCAGATGTAGTACTCCCCATTCATGTAGATTCAGTACTCGCCATTCATTTAGATTCAATACTCCCCATTCTTGTAAATTCAGTATTACCCATTCATGTAGATTAAGTACTCCCTATTTTTGTAGATTCAGTACACCTTAGTTATGTAGATTCAGTACTACTCATTACTGTAGATTCAGCACTCCACATTTGAGTAGATTCAGTATTCCTCATTCTTGAATATTCAGCACTCCCCCTTCTTGTAGACTCAGTACTCATCATTCTTGTAGATTAAGTATTCCCCATTCTTGTAGATTCAGTATTTACCTTTCTTATAGATTTAGAACTCCTCATCCATGCAAATTCAATACTCCCCATTCTTGTAGATCGAGTACACATCATTCATGTAGACTCAGTACTCCTCATACATGTAGACTCAGTATTCCCCATTCTTGTAGATTCAGTACCTTCCATTCTTATTGATTGAGTACTCCTCATCCATTTAGATTGAATACTCCCCATTCTTGTAGATTCCATACTCCCCATTTATGTAGATTCAATACTCCCTATTCTTGTACACACAGTAATCCCCATTCTTGAAGGTGCAGTACTCTTCATTCATGTAAATTAAGTCCTCCTCATTCATGTAGATTCAGTTATCCTCATACATGTAGATTCAGTACTCCCCATTCTTTTAGATACAGTACTCCCCATTCTTGGAGATTCAGTATTCCCCATTCATTTAGATTCAGTACTCCCCATTCTTGTAAATTCAGTATTCTCCATACATGTAGATTCAGTACTCCCCATTATTGTAGACTAAGTACTCCTCAATACTATAGATTCAGTACCCTCATTCATGTAGATTCAGTACCCCCCATTCATTTAGATTCAATACTCTTCATTCTTATAAATTCAGTATTCCCCATTCATGTAGATCCAGTACTCCCCATTCTTGTAGATTCAGTACTCCTCATCCATGTGGATTCAGTACTCCCCATTCTTGTAGATTCAGTACTCTCCCATTCTTGTAGATTCAGTTCTCCCCATTCATTTAGATCTAGTACTCCCCATTCGTGTAGATTCATTACTCCCCATTCATGTAGATACAGTACTCCACATTTATGTAAATTCGGTACTACCTATTCTTGTAGACTCAGTACTCCCCATTCCTATAGATTGAGTATTACCCATTCATGTAGATTCAATAGTCCCCACTGTTGTAGATTAGGTACTTTTCATTCATGTAGATTCAGTACCTCGCAATATTGTAGACTCAATACTCCCCATTCTTTTAGATTTATTAATTCCCATATTGTTGATTCAGTTCTCCCTATTATTGTAGATTCAGTACTCCCCATTCTTGTATATTCAGTACTCCCCATTCTTACAGATTCATTACTCCCCATTCTTGTAGATTCAGTACTCCCATGCTTGTAGATTCAGTACTCCCCGTTCTTGCAGATTATGTTCTCCCCATTCTTGTAGTTTCAGTACTCCCCCATTCTTGTAGATTTAGTACTCCTCCATTCTTGCAGATTTAGCACTCCCCATTCTTGTAGATTCAGTACTCCCATTCTTGTTGATTCGGTACTCCCCAATCCTTGTAGATTCAGTACTCCCTATAAGTGTAGACTCAGTATTACACATTCAGTACACTCTATTCTTGTAGATCCAGTACTCACCACTTTTGTAGATTCAATACTTCCTATTTGTGAAGATCCAGTACTCCTCATTACTGTAGATTCGGTACTCCCATTCTTGTAGATTCAGTACTACCCAATTATTGTAGATTCAGTACTCCCTATTCGTGTATACCCAGTATTAATCATTCATGTAGATTCAGTACTCCCTATTCGTGTAGATTTAGTACTCCCTAATCATGTAGACACAGTATTACACATTCATGTAGATTCAGTACAGCCTATTCTTGTAGATTCAGTACTAACCACTCTTAGATTCAGTACTTCCTATTTGTGTAGATCCAGTACTCCTCATAACTGTAGATTTGGTACTCCCATTCTTGCAGATTCAGTACTCCCTATTCGTGTATACCCAGTATTAAACATTCATGTAGATTCATTACTCCCTATTCGTGTAGATTTAGTACTCCTTATTCATGTAGACACAGTATTACACATTCATGTAGATTCAATACTCCCTATTCGTGTAGACCCAGTATTAAACATTCATATAGATTCAGTACACCAGATTCTTGTAGATTCAGGTCTCCCTATTCGTGTAGACCCAGTATTAAACATTCATGAAGATTCAGTACTCCCTATTCGTGTAGATTCAGTACCCCCTTTATGTGTAGACCCAGTATTAAACAATCATGTAGATTCAGTACTCCCTATTCATGTAGACCCAGTATTAAACATTCGTGTAGATTCAGAACACCCTATTCTTGTAGATTCAGTACTCCCTATTCCTGTAGACCCAGTATTAAACATTCATGTAGATTCAATACACCCAATTCTTGTAGATTCAGTACTCCCTATTCATGCAGACCAAGTATTAAAACTTCATGTAGATTTAGTACTCCCTACTCGTGTAGTTCTTGTATTAAACATCCATGCAGATTCAGTACTCTCTATTCGTGTAGATTAAGTACTCCCTATTTGTGTAGATTCAGTACTCACCATTCTTGTAAATTCAGAACTCCCTGTTCTTGTAGATTCAGTCTCCCTATTTTTGTAAATTCAGTACTCCTAATTCATGTAGATTCAGTACACCCTATTCTTGAAGATTCAGTACTCCCCATTAATGTAGATTCAGTACTCCCAATTCATGTAGATTCAGTACTCCTTATGCTTGTAGATTCAGTACTCACTGTTTTGGTAGATTAAGAACTTACCATTCTTATATATTCAGAACTCTTCATCCATGTAGATTCAGTACTCCCCATTCTTGTAGATTTAGCACTTCCTATTCATGTAGATTCAGTACACTCCATTCTTGTTGACTCAGTACTCTGCATTTTTGTAAATTCAGTACTCCTCATTCATGTAAATTCAGTATTCCCAATTCTTATAGATTCAGTACTCCTCATCCATGTAGACTCAGTACTCCCCATTCATGAAGATTCAGTACTCACCATTCATATAGACTCAGTACTCCTCATTCATGCAGACTCAGTATTCCCCATTCTTGTAGATTCAGTACTTCTCATCCATGTAGTTTGAGTACTTCACATTTTTGTAGATTCAGTAATCCCCATTCTTGTAGATTCAGTACTCAAAATTCATGTAGATTCAGTACTCCCAATTCATGTAGATTCAGTACTCCTTATTCTTGTAGTTAAGTAATCCCCACTCTTGTAGATTCAGTACTCCCCATGCATGTCGATCCAGTACTCCCCACTATTGTAGATTCATCACTCCAAATTCTTGTTTATTCAGCATTTTAATTCCTATAGATTCAGTATTACACATTCTTGTAGATTCAGTATTACACATTCATGTAGATTCAGTACTCTTATTTTGGTAGATTAAGAACTTACCATTCTTATATCTTAATACTCCCTATTCATGTAGATTCAGTATTACACATTCATGTAGATTCAGTACTCCCGATTCTTGTAGATTCAGTATCCCAATTCTTGTAGATTCAGTACTCCTCATTCATATAGATTCAGTACTCCCCATTCTTGTAGATTCAGTACTCCCTATTCTTGAAGATTCAGTACTCCACATTCTTGTAGAGCCAGTAATCCACATTCTTGTAAACCAAGTACTCTATATTCTTGTAGACCCAATACTCTTCATTCTTGTAGACCAAGTACTCTATTCTAGTAGACCAAGTACTCCACATTCTTGTAGACCAGGTACTCCACATTCTTGTAGACCATGTACTCCACATTCTAGTAGACCCAGTACTCCATTTTTGTAGACCGAGTACTCCACATTCTAGTAGACCCAGTACTCCATTCTTGTAGACCAAGTACTCCACATTCTTGTAGACCCAGTACTCCACATTCTAATAGACCCTGTACTCGATTCTTGTAGACCCAGTACTCCACATTCCTGTAGACCAAGTACTCCACATTTTTGTAGACCAGGTTCTCCACATTTTTGTAGACCAGGTTCTCCACATTTTTGTAGACCATGTGCTCTACATTCTTGTAGACCAGTACTCCACATTCGTGTAGACCATGAGCTCTACATTCTTGTTAACCACATACCTTACATTACTATACACAACATACTCTACATTCTTGTAGACCGAGTACTCTACATTCTTGTAGACCCAGTACTCTACATTCTAGTAGACACAGAACTCAACATTCTTGTATACAACATACTCTACATTCTTGTACACCACATAATCTACATTCTTGTATACCCAGTACTCCACGTTCTTGTAGACCAGGGACTCACATTCTTGTAGACCCAGTACTCCGCATTCTAATAAACACAGCATTCATATCTTGTAGACCCTGTACTCCACGTTCTTGTAGACCAGGGACTCTATATTCTTTAAGACCCAGTATTCCACATTCCAACAGAGCCAGTACTCCACATTCTAATGGACCCAGTTCTCCACTTTCTTCTAGACCAGGGACTCCACATTCTAATAAACCCAGTACTCCACTTTCTTGTAGACCTGGGACTCCACATTCTTGTAAACCCAGTTCTCCACATTCTAATGGACTCAGTACTACACATTCTTGTAGACCAGGTACTCCACATTCTTGTAAAACCAGTACTCCACATTCTAGTAGATGTAGTACTCCATTCTTGCAGACCCAGTAGTCCGCATTTTTGTAGATAACATACTCTACTGATTAATTACTCAATATCCTTGTAGACCAGGTACTCTACATTCTTACAGACCCAGTACTCCACATTCTTGTAGACCAGGTACTCCACATTCTTGAAAACCCAATACTCCACTTTTTAGTAGACCCAGTACTCCACTTTCTTGTAGACCCAATACTCCACGTTCTAGTTGACACAGTACTCCATTCTTGCAGACCTAGTACTTTACATTCTTGTAGACCCAGTACTCCACATTATTGTAGAACAAGTACTCCACATTCTTATAGAACAGGTACTCCACGTTCTTTTAGACCATGAGCTCTACATTATTGTAAACCACATAATCTACATTCTTGTAGACAGCTTACTTTACATTATTGTAGACCCAGTACTCCACATTATAGTAGACCCAGTACTACATATTCTTGTACACCACATACTCCACATTCTTGTAGACCCAGTAGTCCACATTACAGTAGACCCAATACTCCATTCTTGTAGACCCAGTACTCCACATTCTAGTAGAACCAGTTCTCCATTCTTGTAGACCCAGAACTCCATTCTTGTACACCCAGTACTCCACATTCTAGTAGACCCAGTACTCCATTCTTGTAGACCCAGTACTCCACATTCTAGTAGACGTAGTTCTCCATATTCTAGCAGACCCAGTACTCCATTCTTGTAGACCCAATCTTCCACATTCTATTCTTGTAGACCCAATCCTCCACATTCTAGTAGACAGTATAGTCTACATTCTTGTAGACCCAGTACACCACTCTTGTAGACCCAGAACTCCATTCTAGTAGACCCAGTACTCCATTTTTGTAGACCGAGTACTCAACATTCTTGTAGACCACGTACTCTACATTCTTGTAGACCACATATCTACATTGTTGTAGACCCAGTACTCCGTTCTAGTAGAACCAATACTCCACATTCTTGTAGACCACATACTCTACATTCTTGTAGACCACATACTCTACATTCTTGTAAACCTAGTACTCCACTTCCTTGTAGACCATATATTCTACATTCTTGTAGACCAAGTACTCCACATTCTAGTAGACCACATACTTTATATTCTTGTAGACCACATACTCTACATTCTTGTTGACCTAGTACACGATATTCTTGTAAACCCAATACTCTACATTCTTGTTGACCCAGTATTTTTTTCTAGTAGACCCAGTACACCACATTCTTGTAGACCAGGTACTACACATTCTTGTAGACCACATACTCTACATTCTTGTAGACCCAGTACTCGATTCTAGTAGACATTGTACTCCATTATTGTAGACATAGTACTCCACATTCCAGTAGACACAATATTCCATTCTAGTATATCCAATCCTCCACATTCTAGTAGACCGTATACTCTACATTCTTGTAGACCCAGTACACCATTTTTGTAGACCCAGTACTCCACATTCTTGTAGACTATGTACTCTACATTCTTGTATACACAGTACTCCATTCTTGTAGACCCAGTACTCCACATTCTAGTAGACCGCATACTCTACATTATTGTTGACCAGGAACTTCTCATTCTTGTAGACAACATACTCTACATTCTTGTAGACCCAGTACTCTACACTATTGTAGATCAAGTACTCCACATTCTTGTAGACCCAGTACTCCATTCTTGTAGACCCAATCCTCCACATTCTAGTAGACAGTATACTCTACATTCTTGTAGACCCAGTACACCATTCTTTTAGACCCAAAACTCCATTCTAGTAGACCCAGTACTCCATTTTCGGAGACCCAGTACTCATCATTCTTGTAGACCACGTACTCTACATTCTTGTAGACTGCAAACTCCACCCTCTTGAAGACCCAGATCTCCATTCTAGTAGATCCAGGAACTCCATTTTTGTAGACCCAGTACTCAACATTCTTGTAGAACCAGTACTCCATATTCTTGTACACCACATACTCTACATTCTTGTAGACAACATACACTACATTCTTGTAAACCTAGTACTCCACTTCCTTGTAGACCATATACTCAACATTCTTGTAGACCAGGTACTCCACATTCTAGTAGACCCAGTACTTTACATTCTTGTAGACCCAGTACTCGATTCTAGTAGACCCAGTACTCCACATTCTTGTAGACCACATACTATTCATTCTTGTAGACCAATTACTCCACATTCAAGTAGACCACATACTCTATATTCTTGTACACCATGTACTCTACTTTCTTGTAGACCAGGTACTCCACATTATAATGGACCCAGTACTCCATTCTTGTAGACCATATACTCCACATTCTTGTAGACCACATACTCCACATTCTTGTAGACCACATACTCTACATTCTTGTAGACCCAGTACACGATATTCTTGTAGACCCAATGCTCTACATTCTTATAAACAGAGTACTTCATGCTAGTAGACCCAGTACTCCACATTTTTGTAGACCAGGTACTCCACATTCTTGTAGACCGCATACTCTACATTTTTGTAGACCCAGTATTCTTCATTCTTGTAGTCCAGTACTCGATTCTAGTAGACCCAGTACTCCACATTCTTCTAGACCACATACTATTCATTTTTGTAGATCAAGTACTCTATATTCTTGTAGACTACATATTCTACATTCATGTAGATCCAGTACTTCACATTCTTATGGACCACATACTCTACATTCTTGTAGATATAGTACTCCACATAATAGTAGACCCAGTACTCCATCCTTTTAGACCCAGTACTCCACATTATTGTAGACCATGTACTCTACTTTCTTGTAGACCCAGTACTCCACATTCTAATGGACACAGTACTCCATTCTTGTAGACCATGTACTCCACATTCTTGTACACCACATACTCTACATTCTTGTAGACAACATACACTACATTCTTGTAAACCTAGTACTCCACTTCCTTGTAGACCATATACTCAACATTCTTGTAGACCAGGTACTCCACATTCTAGTAGACCCAGTACTTTACATTCTTGTAGACCCAGTACTCGATTCTAGTAGACCCAGTACTCCACATTCTTGTAGACCACATACTATTCATTCTTGTAGACCAATTACTCCACATTCTAGTAGACCACATACTCTATATTCTTGTACACCATGTACTCTACTTTCTTGTAGACCCAGTACTCCACATTATAATGGACCCAGTACTCCATTCTTGTAGACCATGTACTCCACATTCTTGTAGACCACATACTCCACATTCTTGTAGACCACATACTCTACATTCTTGTAGACCCAGTACACGATATTCTTGTAGACCCAATGCTCTACATTCTTATAAACAGAGTACTTCATGCTAGTAGACCCAGTACTCCACATTTTTGTAGACCAGGTACTCCACATTCTTGTAGACCGCATACTCTACATTTTTGTAGACCCAGTATTCTTCATTCTTGTAGTCCAGTACTCGATTCTAGTAGACCCAGTACTCCACATTCTTCTAGACCACATACTATTCATTTTTGTAGATCAAGTACTCTATATTCTTGTAGACTACATATTCTACATTCATGTAGATCCAGTACTTCACATTCTTATGGACCACATACTCTACATTCTTGTAGATATAGTACTCCACATAATAGTAGACCCAGTACTCCATCCTTTTAGACCCAGTACTCCACATTATTGTAGACCATGTACTCTACTTTCTTGTAGACCCAGTACTCCACATTCTAATGGACACAGTACTCCATTCTTGTAGACCATGTACTCCACATTCTTGTAGACCACATACTCAACATTCTTGTAGACCACATACTCTACATTCTTGTAGACCAAGAACTCCATTCTTGTAGACCCAGTACTCAACATTCTTGTAGACCACATACTCTACATTCTTGCAGACTGCATACTCTACATTCTTGTAGACCCAGTACTCCATTCTTGTAGACCAAGTACTCCTCATTCTTGTAGACCACGTACTCTACATTCTAGTAGTCCCAGTACTCCATTCTAGTAGACCCAATACTCCATATCCATGTACACCATGTAATCTACATTCCTGTAGATCCAATACTCCACATACTAGTACACCACATACTCTACATTCTCGTAGACCGCGTACTCTACATGTTTGTAGACCCAGTACTCTATATTCTTGTAGACCCAGTACTCCATATTCTTGTAGACCTGGTACTCCACAATCTTGTAGACCAGGTACTCCACATTCTTATAGACCCAGTACTCCACATATTAGTAAACCCAGTACTCAACATTCTTCATGTACTCCACATTCTTGTAGAACCAATACTCCACATTCTAGTAGACCCTGTACTCTACATTGTTGTAGACCCAGTACTTGATATTTTTGTTGACCCAATACTCCATATCCTTGTAGACCAGGTACTCCACATTCTAGTACACCAGGTACTCCACATACTTGTAGACCACATAATCTACATTCTTGTAGACCGAATAATCTACATTCTTGTAGACCCAGTACTCTACATTCTTGTAGATCACATACTCCACATTCTTGTAGACCCAGTACTCCACATTCTTATAGAGCCAGAAGTCCACATTCTTTTAGACCCAGTACTCCACATTCTTGTAGACCATGTACTCAACATTCTTGTAGACCACATACTTTACATTCTTGTAGACCGAATAATCCACATTCTTGTAGACCCAGTACTCCACATTCTTGTAGACCACATACTCCACATTCTTGTAGACCCAGTACTCCACAGTCTTGTAGACCATGTACTCTACATTCTTGTAGAAAACATACTCTACATTCTTGTAGACCCAGTACTTGATATTCTTGAAGACCCAATACTCTACATTCTAGTAAACCCAGTACTCAACATTCTTGAAGACCAGGTACTCCACATTCTAGTAGACCATGTTCTCTACATTCTTGTAGACCACATAATCTCGTTTTTGTATACGCAATTCTCTACATTTTTGTAGACACAGTACTCCACATTCTTGTAGACCATGTGCTATACATTTTTGTAGACCACATACTATACATTCTTGTAGACCGCATACTCTATATTCTTGTAGACCCAGTCTACATTCTTGTAGACCCAGAACACTACATTTTTGTAGACCCAGTAATCCACATTCTTGTAGACCACATACTCTACATTATGGTAAATTGAGTACTCTACATTCTTGCAGACCCAGTACTCCACATTCTTATACACCACATAATCTACATTCTTGTTGTCCAATTACTTTACATTCATGTAGACCCAGTAATCCACATTCTAGCAGAGCCAGTACTCCAATTCTAGTAGACCTAGTTCTCCACATTCTTGTAGACCATGTACTTTACATTCTTGTAGATCGCTTACTCTACATTCTTGTAGACCCAGTACTCCACATCCTTGTAGACCACATACTCCACATTCTTGTAGACCCATTACTCCATTCTTGTAAACCCAGTACTCCATGGTCTTGTAGACCAGGGAATCACAATCTTGTTGACCCAGTACTCCACATTCTGATAGACACAGCATCCACATTCTTGTAGACCCAGTACTCAACGTTTTTGTAGACCATGGACTCTACATTCTTGTAGACCCAGTATTCCACATTCTAATAGACCCAGTACTCCACTTTCTAATAGACCAGAGACTCCACATTTTAATAGATCCAGTACTCCACTTTCTTGTAGACCAGGGACTCCATATTGTTGTAGACCAAATACACCACATTTTAATAGACCCAGCACTCCACATTCTTGTAGACCAGGTACTCCACATTCTTGTAAAACCAGTACTCCATATTCTTGTGGACTACATACTCCACATTCTTGTAGACCCAGTACTCCACATTCTAGTAGACCCAAAACTCCACATTCTAGTAGACCGCATACTCTACATTCTTGTAGACACAGTACTCCATTCCAGTAGACCCAGTACTCCAAAATCTTGTAGACCAAGTACTCCACAATCTTGTAAACCAAGTACTCCACAATCTTGTAGACTACGTAATTCTACATTCTTGTAGACCAAGATCTCCATTCTAGTAGACCCAGTACTCCACATTCTTGTAGACCATGAACTCTATATTCTTGTAGATTGCATACTCTACATTCTTGTAGACCCAGTACACCATTCTAGTAGAACCAGTACTCCACATTCTTGTAGACCACATACTCTACAATCTTGTATACCACATACTCTACATTCTTGACAACCTAGTACTCAACATCCTTGTAGGTCACATACTCTACATTCTTGAAGACCAAGTACTCCACATTCTTGTAAACCACATACTCTACATTCTTGTAGACCCAGTACTTGATATTTTTGTAGACCCAATACTTTACATTCTTGTAGACTCAGAATATCAATCTTGTAGACCAGGAACTTCACATTCTTGTAGACCACATACTCTACATTCTTGTAGACCAAGTATTCCACTTTTTAGTAGATCCAGTACTCCACTTTCTTGTAGACCCAATACTCCACGTTCTAATTGACCTATTACTCCATTCTTGTAGACCTAGTACTTTACATTCTTGTAAACCTAGTACTCCACATTCTTGTAGAACCAGTACTCCACATTCTTATAGACCATGTGCTCTACATACTCCATACTAGTAGACCCAGAACTACATATTCTTGTAGACCACATACTCCACATTTTTGTAGACGCAGTACTCCACATTATAGTAGACCCAGTACTCCATTATTGTAGACCAAGTACTCCATTATTGTAGACCCAGTACTCCATTCTTGTAGACCAAGTACTCCACATTCTAGTAGATACAGTACTACATTCTTGTAGACACAGTACTCCACATTCTAGTAGACGTAGTAATCCACATTCTAGTAGACCCAGTACTCCATTCTTGTTGACCCAATCCTCCACATTCTATTCTTGTAGACCCAATCCTCCAAATTCTAGTAGACAGTATACTCTACATTCTTGTAGACCAAGTACACCATTCTTGTAGACCCAGAACTCCATTCTAGTAGACCCAATACTCCATTTTTGTAGACCCAGAACTCAACATTCTTGTAGACCACGTACTCTACATTTTTGTAGACCGCATACTCTACATTCTTGTAGACCCAGTACTCCGTTCTAGTAGAACCAGTACTCCACTTTCTTGTAGACCAGGTACTCCACATTCTTGTAGACCACATACTCTACATTCTTGTAGACCCAGTCTCGATTCTAGTAGACCCAGTACTCCATTATTGTAGACCTAGTACTCCACATTCCAGTAGACACAATACTCCATTTTAGTAGACCCAATCCTCCACATTCTAGTAGACTGTATACTCTACATTCTTGTAGACCCAGTACACCATTCTTGTAGACCCAGTACTCAACATTCTTGTAGACTACGTAATCTACATTCTTGTAGACACAGTACTCCATTCTTGTAGACCCAATCCTCCACATTCTAGTAGACTGTATACTTTACATTCTTGTAGACCCAGTACACCATTCTTGTAGACCCAGTACTCAACATTCTTGTAGACTACGTAATCTACATTCTTGTAGACCCAGTACACCATTCTTGTAGACCCAGAACTCCACTCTAGAAGACCCAGTACTCCATTTTTGTAGACCAAGTACTCAACATTCTTGTAGACCACGTACTCTACATTCTTGTAAACCGCAAACTCCACCCTCTTGAAGACTAAGAACTCCATTCTAGTAGACCCAGTATTAGATTTTTGTAGACCAAGTACTCCATTTTTGTAGACTCAGTACTCCACATTCTTGTAGACCACATACTCTACATTCTTGTTGACCGAATAATCCACATTCTTGTAGACCCAGTACTCCACATTCTTGTAGACCACATACTCTACAATCTTGTAGACCAGTACTCCACATCCTTGTAGATGACATACTCTGCATTCTTGTAGACCGTACTCTTCATTCTTGTAGACCACATACTCCACATTCTTGTAGATCCAGTACTCCACATTCTTGTAGACCACATACTCTACATTCTTGTAGACCCAGTACTTGATATTCTTGAAGACGCAATACTCAACATTCTAGTAGACCCAGTACTCCACATTCTTAAAGACCAAGTACTCCACATTCTTGTAGACCATGGTCTCTACATTCTTGTAGACCACATAATCTACATTTTTGTAGACCCAATACTCTACATTTTTGTAGACACAGTAGTCCACATTCTTGTAGACCATGTGCTATACATTCTTGTAGACCACATACTCCACATTCCTGTAGACCCCATACTTTATATTCTTGTAGACCCAGTACTCCATTCTAGTAGACCCAGAACTCCATACTCTTGTAGACCACATAGTCTACAATCTTGTAGACCCAGAACACTACATTTTTGTAGACCCAGACTATATGCTATACATTCTTGTAGACCAAATACTCTACATTCATGTAGACCACATACTCTACATTCTTGTAGACCTAGTACTCTACATTCTTGCAGACTCAGTACTCCACATTCTAGCAGACCCAGCACTCTAAATTCTAGTAAACCCAATACTCCACATTCTTGTATACCACATACTCTACATTCTTATACACCACATAATCTACATTCTTGTAGTCCAATTACTCTACATTCATGTAGACCAAATACTCCATGTTCTAGCAGACCCAGTACTCCAAATTCTAGTAGACCCAGTACTCCACATTCTTGTAGGCCATGTACTTTACATTCTTGTAGATCGCGTACTCTACATTCTTGTAGACCCAGTACTCCACATCCTTGTAGACCACGTAATCCACAGTCTTGTAGCCCAGTACTCCATTCTTGTAAACCCAGTACTCCACATTCTAATAGACACAGCATCCACATTCTTGTAGACCCAGTACTCCACATCCTTGTAGACCACGTACTCCACATTCTTGTAGACCCAGTACTCCATTCTTGTAAACGCAGTACTCCACTTTCTTATAGACCAGGGACTCCACATTATTATAGATCCAGTACTCCACTTTCTTGTAGACCAGGGACTCCATATTGTTGTAAACCAAATATTCCACATTTTAATAGACCCAGTACTCCACATTCTAGTAGACACAGTACTCCATTCTTGTTGACTCAGTACTCCATTCTTGTAGACCCAGTACTCCACATTCCAGTAAACCCAGTACTCCTTTCTTGTAGACCCAGTACTCCACATTATAATAGGCCCAGTACTCCATATTTTTAGACCAAGTACTCCATTCTTGTAGACTCAGTACTCCACACTCTAGAAGACCTAGTACTCCACATTCTAGTAGACCCAGTACATTCTTGTAGACCTACTACTCCACATTCTAGTAGACCAAGTACTCCATTCTTGTAGACCCAGTTCTCCACATTCTATTAGACCGTATACTCTACATTCTTGTAGACCCAGTACTCCACATTCTTGTAGACTACATACTTAACATTCTTGTACACACTACTCAATTCTTGTAGACCCAGTACTCCACATTCTAGTAGACTGCATACTCTACATTCTTGCAGACCTAGTACTCAATTCTTGTAGATCCAGTACTCAACATTCTTGTAGACCCAGAACTCCACATTCTTGTAGACTACATACTCTACATTCATGTAGACCAAGAACTCCATTCTTGTAGACCCAGTACTCCACATTCTTGTAGACCATGTACTCTATATTCTTGTAGACCGCATACTTTACATTCTTGTAGACCCAGTACTCCATTCTAGTAGAACCAGTACTCCACATTCTTGTAGGCCACATACTCTACATTCTTGTAGACCACATACTCTACATTCTTGTAAACCTAGTACTCAACATCCTTGTAGACCACATGCTCTACATTATTGAAGACCAAGTACTCCACATTCTAGTAGACCACATACTCTACATTCTTGTAGACCAAGAACTCCATTCTTGTAAACCCAGTACTCCATTCTTGTAGACCCAGTACTCCAAATTTTTGTAGACCATGTACTCTATATTCTTGTAGACCGCATACTCTACATTCTTGTAGACCCAGTATTCCATTCTAGTAGAACCAGTACTCCACATTCTTGAAGACCACATACTCTACATTTTTGTAAACCTAATACTCAACATCCTTGTAGACCACATGCTCTACATTCTTGTAGACCCAGTACTTGATATTTTTGTAGACCCAATACTCTACATTCTTGTAGTCTCAGAACTTTATTCTTGTAGACCAGGAACTCCACATTCTTGTAGACCACATACTCTACATTCTCGTAGACCAAGTACTCTACACTCTTGTAGACCCAGTACTCCATTCTTGTAGACCCAGTACTCCACATTCTAGTAAACTCCATAGTCTACATTCGTGTAGACCCAGTACTCCATTCTTGTAGACCCAGTACTCCTATTTCTTGTAGACCCAGAACTCTATTGTTGTAGACCCAGTACTCCACATTCTTGTAGACCATGTACTCTACATTCTTGTAGACCGCTCTTTACATTCTTTTAGACCCAGTACTCCACATTCTTAAGACCACATACTCTGCATTTTTGTAGACCACGTACTCTACATTCTTGTAAACCTAGTACTCCATTTCCTTGTAGACCACATACTCTTCATTCTCGTAGACCAAGTACTCCACATTCTAGTAGACCACATACTATATATTCTTGTAGACCCAGTACTCGATATTATTGTAGACCCAATACTCTACATTCTTGTAGATCCAGTACTCCATTCTAGTAGACCCAGTACTCCACATTCTTGTAGACCCAGTACTCCACATTCTAGTAGACCCAGTTCTCTTCATTCTAGTAGACCCAGTACTCTATATTCTTGTAGACCCAGTACTCAACATTCTTGTAGACCCAGTACTCCACATTCTTGTAGAACAGGTACTCCTCATTCTTGCAGATCATGTGCTCTACATTATTGTAGACCACATACTCTACATTATTGTAGATTGCATACTCTACATTCTTGTAGACCCTGTACACTACATTCTTGTAGACCCAGTATTCGATATTCTTGTAGACAACATACTCTACATTGTTGTAGACCCAGTACTTTACATTGTTGTAGACCCAGTACTCCACATTATTGTACATTACATACTCTAAATTCTTGTACACAACATTCTTATAAACCAAGTACTATATTCTTGTAGACCCAGTACTCCACATTCTTGTAGACCACATACTCTACATTCTTGTAGACCAAATAATCCACATTCTTGTAGACCCAGTACTCCACATTCTTGTAGACCACATACTCTACATTCTTGTGGACGGAATACTCTATATTCTTGTAGACCCAGAACTCCACATTCTTGTAGACCACATACTCTACATTCTTGTAGACCCAGTACTTGATATTCTTGAAGACCCAATACTCTACATTCTAGTAGACCCAGTACTCCACATTCTTGAAAACCAGGTACTCCACCTTCTTGTAGACCATGTTCTCTACATTCTTGTAGACCACATATTCTACATTTTTGTAGACTAAGTACTCCCCATTCTAATAGACCACATACTCCACATTCTTGTAGACCACATACTCTTCATTCTTGTGGACGGAATACTCTATATTCTTGTAGACCCAGAACTCCACATTCTTGTAGACCACATACTCTACATTCTTGTAGACCCAGTACTTGATATTCTTGAAGACCCAATACTCTACATTCTAGTAGACCCAGTACTCCACATTCTTGAAAACCAGGTACTCCACCTTCTTGTAGACCATGTTCTCTACATTCTTGTAGACCACATATTCTACATTTTTGTAGACTAAGTACTCCCCATTCTAGTAGACCCAGTACTGTACATTCTTGAAGTGCCTGTACTCAACATTCTTGTATAGCCAATACTCCACATTCTTTTAGAACAGGTACTCCACATTCTTGCAGACCATGTGCTCTACATTCTTGTAGACCACATACTCTACGTTCTTGTAGACTGCATACTCTACATTCTTGTAGTCGCAGTACTCTACTTTCTTGTAGACCCAGTACACGATATTCTTGTAAACCACATACTCTACATTGTTGTAGAACCAGTACTTTACATTGTTGTAGACCCAGTACTCCAAATTATTGTAGATCACATACTCTTAATTCTTGTACACAATATTCTTATAGACCAAGTACTCTATTCTTGTAGACCCAGTACTCCACATTCTTGTAGACCACATACTCTACATTCTTGTAGACCAAATAATCCACATTCTTGTAGACCCAGTACTCCACATTCTTGTAGATCACATACTCTACATTCTTGTAGACCAGTACTCCACATCCTTGTAGACCACATACTCCACATTCTTGTAGTCCACATACTCTTCATTCTTGTGGACGGAGTACTCTATATTCTTGTAGACCAGGAACTCCACATTCTTGTAGACCACATACTCTACATTCTTGTAGACCCAGTACTTGATATTCTTGAAGACCCAATACTTTACATTCTAGTAGACCCAGTACTCCACATTCTTGAAGACCAGGTACTCCATCTTCTTATAGACCATGTTCTCTACATTCTTGTAGACCACATACTCTACATTTTTGTAGACTAAGTACTCCCCATTCTAGTAGACCCAGTACTGTACATTCTTGAAGTGCCTGTACTCAACATTCTTGTATAGCCAATACTCCACATTCTTCAGTCCTAGTACTCCACATTCTTTTAGAACAGGTACTCCACATTCTTGCAGACCATGTGCTCTACATTCTTGTAGACCAAATACTATTCATTCTTGTAGACCCAGTACTCCACATTCTTGTACAACACATACTCTACATTCTTGTAGACCGCATACTCTACCTTCTTGTAGACCCAGAACTCCTTTCTTGTAGATCGAGTACTCCATTCTTGTAGACCCAGTACTCAACATTCTTGTAGACCAGGTACTCTACATTCTTGTAAACCACATACTCTACATTTTTGTAGACCCAGGACTCCATTCGAGTAGAACCAGTACTCAACACTCTAGTAGACCACATACTCTGCATTCTTGTAGACCATGTACTCTACATTCATGTGAACCTAGTACTCCACTTCCTTGTAGATCACATACTCTTCATTCTTGTAGACCAAGTACTCCACATTCTAGTAGACGACATACTCTATATTCTTGTAGACCACATACTTTACATTCTTGTAGACCCAGTACTTCATTCTTGTAGACCACATACTATTCATTCTTGTAGACCAAGTACTCCACATTCTAGTAGACCACATACTCTATATTCTTGTAGTCCAAATACTTTCATTCTTGTTGACCCAGTACTCGATATTCTTGTAGACCCAATACTCTACATTCTTGTAGACCGAGTACTCTACATGCTTGTAGATCCAGTACTCAATATACTAGTAGACCCAGTTCTCCATTCTTTTAGACCCAGTTCTCCACATTCTTGTAGACCATGTACTCTACTTTCTTGTAGACCCAGTATTCCACATTCTAGTGGACCCAGTACTCCATTATTGTAGACCCACTACTCCACATTCTTGTAGACCACATACTCCTCATTCTTGTAGACCACATACTCTACATTCTTGTAGACCCAGTACTCTACATTTTTGTAAAACCAGTACTCCACAATACTGTAGACTACAAACTTTAAATTCTTGTACACGACATTCTTGTAGACTAAGTACCCAATTCTTGTAGACCCAGTACTCCACATTCTTGTAGACCATGTACTCTACTTTCTTGTAGACCAAATACAACACATTCTTGTAGACCCAGTACTCTACATTCTTGTAGACCACATTCTCTACATTCTTGTAGACTAATACTCCACATCCTTGTAGACCATATTTTCTACATTCTTGTAGACCCAGTAATCCACATTCTTGTAGAATACATACTCTTCATTCTTGTAGACCAAGTACTCTATATTCTTGTAGACCACATACTCCATATTTATGTTGACCCTGTACTCCACAATCTTGTAGACCATGTACTCTACATTCTTGTAGACCACATACTCTATATTCTTGTAGACCCAGTACTTGATATTCTTGTAGACCCAATACACATTCTAGTAGACCCAGTACTCCTCATTCTTGGAAGACCAGGTACTTCACATTCTTGTAGACCCAGTACTATACATTCTGTAGACCATATACTTTACATTCTTGTACACCACATACTCTACATTTTTGTAGACACAGTTCTCCACATTCTTGTAGACCGAGTACTCTATATTCTTGTAGACGACATACTCAACATTCTTTTAGACCCAGTACATCACATTCTTATAGACTACATACTCTACATTCTTGTAGACCACATACTCTACATTCTTGTAGACCCAGTACTTGATATTCTTGTAGACCCAATACTCTACATTCTTGAAGACCAGGTACTCCATATTCTTGTAGACCATGTACTCTACATTCTTGTAGACCCAGTACTCCCAATTCTAGTAGACCCAGTACTCTACATTCTTGTAGTGCCAGTACTCCACATTCTTGTATAGCCAATACTCCACATTCTTACGTCCTAGTACTTCTCATTCTTGTAGATTCAGTTCTCCCAATTCTTGTAGATTTGAGTACTCCCCATTCATGTAGATTGAGTACTCCCCATTCATGTATATTCAGTGCTCCCCATTCATGTAGATTCAGGACTCCCAATTCATAATTTTATAGATTCAGCACTCCCTATTCTTGAAAATCCAGTATTACACATTCATGTAGATTCAGTACTCCTCATTCATGTAGATTCATAATCCCCATTCATGTATATTCAGTACTCCTTGTTAGTGTAGATCCAGTATTACACATTCATGTAGATTCCACTCTTGTAGATTCAGTACTCCCCATTCTTGTAGATTCAGTACTCCCCATTCTTGTAGATTCAGTACTCCCCACTCTTGTAGATTCAGTACTCCACATTATTTTAGATTCAGTACTCCACTTTCTTGTACACCCAGTACTCGATATTCTTGTAGATCCAGTAACTTAGTTATTGTAGTAGAGTTGGTGACTGGGAAGGCTTGTGTAAAGTTTCAATTACATACATCAAGTGGTTGGTGAGATATTGACTTGATGGTATTTGCATGCAAAACTTTAACAAGAATTTCTAAGTCAAACAATGGCTATAATTTGTAAGTTATTGTAGTAGGATTGATGACTGGGAAGGCTTGTTAAGTTTCAATCAAATACATTGAGTGGTTGGTGAGATATGGACTTGATGGTACTTGCATGCAAAACTTTAACAAGAATTTCTAAGTCAAACAATGACTATAATTTGCAAGTTATTGTAGTAGGATTGGTGACTGGAAAGGCTTGTAAAAATTTTCAATCAAATACATTGAGTGCTTGGCGAGATATTGACTTGATGGTACTTGCATGCAAAACTTTAACAAGATTTTCTAAGTCAAACAAGGGCAATAATTTGCATTATATTCATGCAAGAGTTATATAACTTAGTTATTGTAGTAGGGTTGATGGCTGGGAAGACTTGTGTAAAGTTTCAATCAAATACATGCAATGGTTACCAGTATATGGACTTGATTGTACTTGCACGCAAAACATTAACCAGATTTTCTAAGTCAAACAAGGGCAATAATTTGCATTATATTCAGGCAAGAGTTATCTAACTTAGTTACTGTAGTATGTTTGATAACTAGGAAGGCTTGTGTAAAGTTTCAAGTCAATACATTCATTGGTTACTGAGATAGGTACTTGATGGTACTTGTAAGCAAAACTTTAACCAGAATTTCTTAGTCAAACAAGGGTAATTATTTGCCTTATATTCATGCAAGAGTCATCTAACTTTTCAAAGCAATACATGCAATGGTTACTGAGATAGGGACTTGCATGCAAAACTTTAACCAAGGTGTGATGCCGAAGTCTGGGTGAGTAGAATAGCTCTCTTTATCTTCTGATAGTCAAGCTGAAAAGGATATCAAATAGCAATAATTAAACATGTTTACCATGCCAGAATAATGCCTTCAGATCATAACCATACAAACTTGATGTGGTTTCTGGTATCATCTCCAGTGAATGTTAGATCACCTTGACTCACAAAAGGCGAAGACTCAAGCGTGATGATACTGGTAACCATACCAAGTTAGTTTAGCAATAAACCTTTCATACATGTATAAGAATACATGTATGCATGTAAACTTTGATAAACCCACACTTAACAGACTAGAAAACATCCCGACAGCCTTATGTTGTGGATATTAATAAAGCGGAAAAGGTCAATAGCAGACAGAGAACATTGTTATCACACTGTAGAACTACTGAAGTAATGAGATTGTATACATGTTAGGTATGTAATGAAGGTGTACTGGAATGAACACTCTTCTGCTCACTTAAATAGTTATCTAATATAATTTCCTTTTTGGGAGCAAAGCCCGATTAGCTCAGTTGGTAGCGTGTCGGACTATCAATCTAGAAGTCATGAGTTTGAATCCCTTCTGGCTACAGTATCTGTGATGACCGATATAAGGCATTGTCTCATTATCATTCGTCTAACCTCTGATTCAAATGAGAAAGTCATCAATTACTTGTGGAGATTGTGTTTTGAGTACTGGTTAACCTATTGTCTGTTAGCCCTCAATGGCATAAAAATGAGGCTAGATATTCAATCAATCAATCTTAACATCTGCACTTAATGTAGACCCAGATCAGCCTGTAACTTGCAGTCTGATAAATGTTAACAGTATCTCTAAGCTTTTAGCCAGTAAAATGTTTACCACTGCTTCTACATGATCATATAATAGTTTAAATGAGCCAGTCCATTATAGAAATTAAGTTACTTCAGACTTGAATCTGGTGACAAACCATCATCATTGCCAATTTCATGTTCTGTTAGTGAGAAGGGCTTAACTTACTGTTCCGTAGTCAGAACCTTTACATACTAGCATGGCAAGTTAATTAAATAATAAATTTAAACATAGCAAAAAATTCTGCTTAAAACAATGTTCAACCTAAATTCTGGACGATTTGATCTCTAATCCAAATTGTTTTTAAATATACATCATTCACAGAAAACTAATCTTGTAGCATTATTGATGGAAAATTAAAGCAAAAACTGCAATTTAATCAAGTAAATTGTGATCTGCATTTCACAAGACAAAATATACAAACAATGGTCATCATTATTGTCTAATCAAAATTTGCATATGGATTTCTCAGCCATTTTCACTTTCGCTGGGTAGACTTATCCAGGACTGTTAAACTGGTAAATTTATTCAAAGAGACAAAATGATGTTGCATCTGACCTCTTTGGTTTACATTCTATTAAGTAGGCATGGCAAAACATCTGACATGAAAACATTTTAAAGCAACTGTGAATATCTAGAGGGTCAAAAACATTTATAACTTACGGTAAAACATACACAAAACACAAATAAACTAGAAATGTGTCACTAGGGCACAGATGCACCTGCTATAATTATGTTAGTACATTTTACTGACAAGTAGTCAAAAAGGGGCAATAACTCCTGCAATATTTGACTGAAATTAACAAATATCAAACTTGGCTTGTAGGACTCAAACAAGTATCTTGCTTGAGTACTCGAGACCTACAGATGAAGGAGGTAGAAATTAAACTTTAGTTCTCTTTTTTAGGGCTTTGTATTGCAGCGATGTATTTTTCCTACCATATGTTAAATGGTAAGTACTGTATTTTAGAAATCACCACAGAAACTTAGATGCTGATACCAGATTTCTGTGCAGTTCTGTGTCATTTTAGAATTGTTTGTGTGAACCGTATCATCTGTTAATAGTTGACATATTATTTTTCTGGAAATTGATATGTATCACAAAACCATTGAATTAAAACAAGAGGCCCAAGAGGGCCTGAGGACGCTCTACTAACTCAAAGTGGCCAAAGCACTTTTTGAAATTTCACAATATTTACTCTCTTTGGGTTGTCGTTTTAACAACTTATGGATAAATACCCCCACCACACCCATGATGAACAAAAACTAAATTGCTATGAAAAGGAAATACATTAAATTCCCATACCATTCATTTGTAAAAAAAATATAGTCCCCTGCACAGAACCCTTATACAACCAAGCCTCTTAATTTGTCAGAACTGCAATCACCCACTCTTAGCGATTTGTTACGAGCAGAAATGATTCAAATTTTAACAAGAAGTTTTGTTTGTACACATGGATGCAAAATGAAAAAATTGTTTTCTCTATGATATTCCTATGTAAATTTAGCCCCTAAATTCTTATCTGCAATCAAACCTCTACATAAAGGGATAATTTATGCCAAATATGAACAAATCTGACATACCGGTTCTAAGAAAACGATTTTTGTAATTCCCAATTTTTACCCTTTTGGGGCCCCTCCTGACCCCTTAAGACAGTGGAACCCAGTCAATTTTACAAATCTGAACCTCCTTCACCAAACAATACTTCTGAAGATATAGGCAAAGTCATTTCCACTTAAAAATTGATTGATTGAATATTTAGCGTCATTTTTATGCCATCGAGGGCTAACAGATGATCAGTTAACCTAACCACTGTTTCCTGGGATTTACCAGTACTCGAGCACACCCATCTCTGCAAGTAACTGATAACTTTCCCACTTGAATCAGTGGTGAGACGAATGATAATGAGACACAATGTCGTATATCAATCATCACGGAGACTGTTGCCGGGGGATTCAAACTCACGACCCCTGGATTGATAGTCAGATGCGTAACCAACTGAGCTAAACGGGCCCGGCATCCATTTAAAAAACAAGAAATGTCACTGGTTAGTGTTGCATGCCCACCAAATGGTCTGTGAAAAACAACACTACCACTGATATATACCTGGTTTTAGTTTGTTTGTATATAAAGATGAAATGTGGAAATATAGAATATTACAAAAAAGTCATGTTATTTTACTCAGAAAGTGTTGCATGCCCCCCAAATGGTTGTTGAAAATAACAATATAATTATGTTATAATAGGTAGCGATGTATGCATGAATATCAAGAGTAATGGACTGATGTTTCAGACTAAACATGCAATTTCATGTTTTTTTTAAATTAAAACATGACCTTGACCTGTGTTACCTTGACCTTAACATCTGGTGTAATGGTCTGGGTATTTTAACAGTTAAATGCAAGTGAAACATCATCATGACATGCTGATCACTAGTGTCAAGCTATTTTAAAAACCTTAAATGTAAGACAAAGTTACAGATCAATTGTTGATAAATTGAGCCAAGTGTTTTTGAAATCCATACATGTTTGATAAAGTTAAAGGACGGACTTGAAATCTCAAACAGATTTAAAGTGTTGTCATACATTCTAAAAGTGTGACCTTGACCTTTGAGGTATGGGTCTAGGTCTTATGACGCATCGTCATCTTGATAAATTGAGCCAAGTTAAAGACAAAGTCACAGATCAGACATGCAATATCAAACAAACTGAAAGTGCGACCTTGACCTTTGAGGAAAGGTTCTGGGTCTTACAGGTGACACTTGATTATGTCATGTTGATCAACTGAGCCAAGTGTTTTTTAAAATTTATCCATAGACGACAAAGTTGACAAGAAATATCAAAATGACTGAAAGTATTGTCAAAGTTAAATTGTGACCTTGACCTTTGAAGTCTGGGTATTAAGTGCAACACGTTGTCATGTTATGTTGATCATTTGTAGCAAGTAATTATGAAATCCATCTATGCATGACAAAGTTACTGGCCGGACATGAAATCTCACAGACTCAAAGTGTTGTCAAACAATCTCAAAGTGTAACCTTGACCTTTGAGGTACACATGTGGGTCTTACACGTGACACGTCATGTCATGCTGATGAATTGAGCCAAGTGTTTTTAAAATTTATCTGTAGGTGACAAAGTTAGACCGGACACAAAATCTCAATCAGACTGAAAGTGCCATCAAAGTTAATTGGGAGTCTGGGTATAAAGTGCAACATGTCGTCATGTTATGTTGATCAACTGCAGAACGTATTTATAAAATCCATCTATGCACAACAAAGTTACTGGCCGGACATGAAATCTTGAACAGACTGAAAGTGTTGTCAAACAAACTTGAAGTGTGACCTTGACCTTTGAGGTACACATGCGGGTCTTACACGTGACATGTTGTCATGTCATGCTGATTAATTGAGCCAAGTGTTTTTGAAATTTATCCATAGGTGACAGTTACAGACCAGACACCAAATCTCAATCAGACTGAAAGTGTCATAAAACAAAGTTAAATTGTGACCTTGACCTTTGAAGTGGAAATCTGGGTGTAATGGGTGACAAATCCTCATGTTATGTTGCTCATTTGTAGCTAGTATTAACAAAACCCATCTATGCATGACAAAGTAACTGGCCAGACATGAAATCTCACACAGACTTGAAAGTGTTGTCAAACAAACTCAAAGTGTGACCTTGACCTTTGAGGTACTCATGTAGATCTTACACGTGACACGTTGTAATGTCATGCTGATGAATTGAGCCAAGTGTTTTTGAAATTTATCCATAGGTGACACAGTTTAGGACTGGACACGAAATCTCAATCAGACTAAATGTGTCATCAAACAAAGTTAACTTATGACCTTGACCTTTGAAGTGGGATTCTGGGTGTAACGCGTGACACATCATCTTCATGTTATGTTGGTCATTTGTAGCTAGTATTAACAAAATCCATCTATGCATGACAAATTTACAGGCCAGACACAAAATCTCACAGACTGAAAGTGTTGTCAAACAAACTCAAAGTGTGACCTTGACCTTAGAGGTACAGGTATGGGTCTTACTTGTGACAAGTGGTCATGTTATGCTGATCATTTGTAGCAAGTATTTATAAAATCCATCTATGCACAACAAAGTTACAGGTCGGACAGGAAACCTCACACAGACTCAGTGTTGTCAAACTAACTCAAATTGTGACCTTGACCTTTGAGGTACAGGTGTTGGTCTTACTCGAGACATGTCATCATGTTATGTTGATCATTTGTAGCAAGTATCATTAAAATTCATCTATGCATGTAACTTTTACAGGCCTGACACGAAATTTCACAGACTCAAAGTGTTGTCAAACTAACTCAAATTGTGACCCTGACCTTTGAGGTACGCGTGTGGGTCTTACTCGCAACACATCTTCATGTTATGTTGATCATTTGTAGCAAGTATCAACAAAATCCATCTTGACAAATTTACAGGCTGGACACGAAATACTGGATGGAAGGACGCTGCGATCACTATATGCCACCCCAAAAATGTTTATGATGACATGTATCCCCTAATTGAACCCTGGTAATACTGCAAATTTAACCCTAGGGACACCATTTGGTCAAGGTATGTTTTTTTTTCTCTTTATAATTACAGATCTTGAACCAGTGAATAATTTGAGCCCTGATACATGCTGCAAATTTTGTTTTTTCACCGTGTTTTGGACATAAATGTTACAATGGAGCCCTATGGGAAATGTAATAGTGGTACGAGACGTTAACAGAAACCGTCAGATCTGCATGTTGCAGAATTAAGGGATGCAGATTTCTTTAAAATGAAGACATAGTTGAAATTTTAAACATTTCAATATAACTTATGGTGCATATTTGCAGTTTTTTCATGTATTTATGATTGAGTTTACATACATTTAACAAATATTGTATACAGCAATTTCTCGATATTCATGCTATCTATGAACGATTTATTTCTGTTAAATGTGGAAACAAAGAGATACATCATATCTAAAGCATGGCAGAATGCTGGTTTACTCTGCAGATGGTTATTTTGGTATTTTCATGCCCATAGGTTTAGGTTTATATGCAGTGTTCAGTCTCAAAAATAGAATTGCCTGCAAAATGAAATAAATTGAATATTTATAGTGGACTAGGAGTTTGTACTTTTTTTGTTGTTGTTTAATTATTAAAAGGCAGTGTAGAAAGTACACTTTAGTTCTCTTTTTCTTTTTTCAGGACTGTGTATTGGCAGTGATTTTCAGAATTGATGGTTCGAACCACATTGTGGGCGAAAAGTTGACATTATTTTTTCTGAAAATTGATTGGTATAACAAAACCATTAAAAAACTCAACCTGGTCAAGGTATGCTTTTTTTCTTTATAATTGGGAGATCTTGAACCAGTGAAGAATTTGAGCCCAGACACATGCTGCAGATTTTGTTTTTTCACTTTGTTTTGGGCATTAATGTTACAATGGAACCCTAAAATGGAAAATGTTATAGTGGTGTGAGACGTGCATTGTATATATACAGTTACACAGCAAATAGATGTAATACATAGATTTTTTAAAGTTATTCTGAACGACAGGGGCAACGCAAAAACACCGGAACTCAATCTGAAGAAACACATAACCTCAATAAAACACAAACTGCTTCAGAAATAAGTGCCGTCAGAAACTGGGTTAGTTTAGTGATACATACACTATATGGTAACAGAATGAAACACTGGATAAGTTATTACAATAGCTGGTAATACTGCAAGTTTTCAATTTATTAAATAACGGACTCAGTGAAATTAATATGTAACTAAAATAATAAATCATTTAATGGCTAAAATTATGTTTTTATTTCATTTTTATTTATGATTTACAATCACTCTATAGAGTAGTCATTTGATGTATATGCAACCATTTTCATTATGAATATTTCAACACCACTAGGCTTAATTTAACTAGAATGGTACAGTAGTATTCTAAATAGTCATTTCTTTCTATACCATGCATGTTTGTTGCTGGTTTTAAATTTTTTGCATAAAAAACATATGTACTTCAAATTCTGTTATTTTATTATAATACAGTGTGCCAACTTAAACAAGAGGGTCACATATGACCTAAATCGCTCACCTTGACTTCCAGAGCCAATGCCAAGAGGTAATTTTTGACGATACAACATTTAAATGCATTCAACTGAAATCTTGTTAATATAATATGGTTAAATAACTTTTTCTCATCTACGATGCATATCGCAATACTTCATTTTCAGAACGATACATATTGCCTGTGAAAATAAAAGGCGATGCGTACTGCAATATTTAAGTCATCATGATACTGATTTTTAAACTGTATCTTATGCAATCACCATTATTGTTTAATAAGGTGTATGTAATAACTATGCTCATATGCAACATAAAAAATATCTTTATTAACAGAGAACAACAGAACTTATTACACTGCATAACTGCGAGAGTGATGAAATAAACACAGTGGTTAGTACCTGATGGGAAGATGACAACAATTATATGCTGTCCATAATATTTCTCATGATTTGGTCAGTTGCCCAAGATATCATGGTTATAAAAATACCATGTTAGCTTGGCAAAGATCAAATGAAAACTGCGGGTGTTAAAGAGTACACACATAAAAAACAAAAACGCAGTATTTTATGATTCAAGGGCCATAATTATTATATTAATTAACCAAATCAAGAACTCATCCAAGATATTTTAGTTATATAACTACTGTGCAAGTTTGGTAGAGATCAAATGAAATCTGTGAGAACTAGAGTGCACACATCAACTGATGCAAGTTTTACAGATTCAAGGGACACACTGCGATATTAATTATTCAAACCGCGGCGTGGTCTAGTAGTAGAGCGTCCGCCTCGCATGCGGAAGGTTGTGGGTTCAATCCCCGGCTGGGTCATACCAAAGAATTAAAAATGGTACTAGAAGCTTCCTCGCTTGATGCTCAGCATATAGAGAAGTTCTAGGTCTGGTTGGCCCGGTGTCAGTATAATGTGACTGGGTGGGGTATCATACCATGTGTCTGCGGCATGATACTCCAGTGTGACAGCGCTTAGAATACTGTCTCAAGTAGACACCGTCGCGATATGACTGAAAAATTGTTTAAAGCAACGCTAACACCATACAGTACAATAATTATTCAAAACCTTATGGTCCTATAAACTACATGTAAGTTTGTTAATGATCCAATGAGGAATTTGTGTGGTAGCGTACGAACAACAGAATGTTTACAGACAGGCAGACACAGGGCGATCAGAAGTGCTAACCTTGAACTTTGCTCTGGCCAGCTATAAAGTTATATGCCGCAAGCAGGTATGAAATATTCCAGGCTCACTCTTCATCAACAATGACAACCTATTATTTGTACATAAACACTGAAAAAGAACACATCAACAACTGAATATGCAGAATGAACCTCAAACCTCTATACCTGTAGAACTGCAGTTTCAGCAAATTCTATCTGATACTCATTAAAATGCATCAGCCAGTGATTCTATCTATTCAATCAATCACTTGGCACCACACAAGGGTTGATAATTTAACCGCCATAATGAACATGACAAAAATGATGAAATGGACACTACACTCATTTGCAAGCTAGTTACCCACCTGCAGATTGTCGTTGAACCACACACATGTTACAAACAGAACATTATAATGTATCAAACAAAATGTCACTATAATAACTTAATTTTAACACATACTATCAGTGAGCTCAGGAGCGAGTCATACAGAACAGGCTCCACTAAAATATTAGATTAATTGGGGAATAAAAACATACCCAATGGGGTGAAAAAAAGTGAGCATTACCTCCCTCCTTCACAATGAATGACTGATCAGCCTCTAGGCAGAGCCTTCCATCAACTTTAACCACATACAAAACATCTCCAATATCATGAAATACGAACTTGGTGCTTATTATCTACTTAAAAATTAAAATCAAAATGCAATCTCAGAGATACATGAACATAAAGTCACATGTAGGGCAAAAATATAAAGAAAACTATTCAAATAATCATCTTTTTTTTTAATAATTGACAAAACATGGAACAGCACTAGTAGTACTTGTATGCTGACCATGCAAGCACCTGGCAAAGCAGAACTCAACTGGGTTAGTTTAGCGACACACACTATATGGCAACAGAATAAATACCGGATTAGTGGATATTATTACACTGCGGTCCCAATATAAGGCAAGTCAAAGATCGAGAAAGTGATCTAGATAGAAACATGTCATAACAACTTATGGATAAATACCCTCACCACACCCATACTGAACTAAAAGTTAGTTGCTATGAAAAGGAAATATTTTAAATTCCTATACCATTCATCTGTAAAAAAAATAATATAGTCCCCTTACAGAACCCGAATACAAACAAGCCCCTTGATTTGTCAGAATCTTCAATCACCCACTCTTAGGGATTTGTTAGGAGCAGAATTTTAAAAAGAAGATTTTTTTGTACACATGGATGTGAAAATGAAAACAAGAGGGTCAAGATGGCCCTATATCGCTCACCTGACTAACCTCGAGTCACCAAACATAAGTAGATTATATAATACATGTACGCTCAAAATTCCAGAAAGACGACATGGGCAAGTAGTTAGAATTTTTATTTCTTTTGAAGAAGTAACAGATGCGTAGAAGAGTTCAAACTTGGTAGAGGTTCACCAATGGTAAATGTCAGTGAAATTACATCCAAATCAGGTCAGTAAATTCTGACAAGAAGGCTTTTGAAGTTTTTACTATAGAAGTCTTCTAACTTAGATAAAAATCCAGTTCCAGCACAAAACTAACCTGTTATGTTTGAGAACGGTTTCAAACTAAAGCATCAGACTAAACTATTGTGCATGAAACAATCCTCAGTTCCAGCACAATAAATATTCCTATGAATTTCAAACACAAGCCTTCCCAAAGTATATCACTTGAAAGAATCTTTGTCGCAGCGCACTCTCCCCCAAAAACAATTAAGCTCCTCCTCCAAGATTTCAATTACACATTGATACTTGAAATCTCAAGCAGAATTCTTGCTGTGATGAAACTAGCTAAAAATATGGTATTGCTTTATTATGAAGCAGTAAACCATCCCTGTCTGAACCATTTAAACTCTGACTTTTATATTCAGATAAACACCTACTTTAAAATGGTTAATGATATTTGAATTATATTCAATCATTGATTATAGTTGTATCATTCATCTTTTTATGATGAATTATCTTTTAAAACTTATATCTAGTATAATATTGTATAATATTAGCAAAAAAAAAGTTCATTTAAAGCAACACATCCACGTTTAAACTTTTTTAAAAAAAATTTCAATTGAGTTGTGAGCACATTTCCCATACATAAATATATGGTCAGTGAGCTGTATATGTGCTAACAAACACTATCCAGAACGCTTTAGAATTATAAAAAAAGATGTTCAAATTATAAAGCGTAACAAACGCTTTATAAATTATTGTTAAATTGCCGAGGATTCCAACTTTGCTTCAAATTGAATTATGCGAGTCGTATAAAAAAACTTCACGTTTTAGTGCGTAGTGTACTTTACCTGCCTTGAAAGTCATTTTGACAATTTTTTTTGACTCGGGTGAGTTACACGCTTGTTTTATAAAGTGTTAGTCACGCATTATAATTTGGGCATCATTTTGTTCGGGATTGTGTTCATATGCTCATATATGTACAGCTAATTGATCATATGTTTGTATGGGAAATGTGCTCATAACTCAATTAAAATTTTTTTTTTTAAGTTCAAACGTGGATGTGTTGCTTTAAAGTTTATTATCTCTTCTTATAATAATTGCTATATATACAGACAAAACAGGGGAAGTAATTTGACATAAAAACTAACCCACCCCCTAGCTGCCATGTTTTTTGACGAATCAAGATGGCTTGAACAAACTTGGTAGAGAGTCACCCAAAGAACATTTCTGTGCAATTATTTTAAAATTGAGCCAGTAGTTTCTGATAAGAAGTTTTTAAGTTTTTACTATAGCTTACATGGTAAACTAACCCTACCCCCTGGCCGCCATGTTTTTTGACGAATCAAGATGGCTTGAACAAACTTGGTAGAGGGTCACCCAAGGTACATTTTTGTGAAATTATATCAAAATTGGCCGAGTGGTTTCAGAGCAGAAGTTGTTAAAAGCTAACAAGAGGCCCAAAAGGGCCTAAGGACGCTCTACTGACTCATAGTAGCCATAGCACTTTTTGAAATTCTACTTTGCAATAGAAACATCGGCCATCTTGAATTTTAGATAGAAAAAATAAATCTTTTGTAGTCTCCTATGCAATAGAAACATCCATGTGAAGTTTCAGTTTAATTGGCCTAGTGGTTTCAGAATAAATGAAAAAAAAAGAGAATTTTCTGTTTTCCCACAGTATCCCTACGTAAAATTCTAAGTCCCCTTACAGGGCCCTTATATATTTTAGTCCCTAAATTCTTATCTGCAATCAAACCCCTACACTTAAGGATAATTTATATCAAATATGTACAAATCTGACATACCGGTTCTTAAGAAAACAATTTTACTAATTCTCAATTTGTACCCTTGTGGGGCCCCTCCTGACCCCTTAAGACATAAGGAACCCAGTCATTTTTACAAATATTAATCTCCTTCACCTAACAATGCTTTAGTGAAAATATAGGCAAAATCATTTCCATTTAAAAATAAAAATAAAAATATTATATTGACATGTGTCCCCTAATTGAACTCTCGGGGCAGGGTCATTTTTAACCCTAGGGACACCATTTGAACAATTCTAACAGAACTATAGTTGGTAATCATTACTACATAAACATTTTGGAAATCTGTTGGGCCATCATAAGAAGAAGATTTTTTAAGTTTTGGACTATTTTTAGTAATGGCGGCCATCTTGAATTTCAGATCGACAAAAAAAATCTTCTGTATAGTCTCCTATGCAATAGAAACACCCATGTGAAGTTTCAGTTTAACTGGCCTAGTGGTTTCAGATCAGATGAAAGAAAAAGAGAATTTTCTGTTTTCCCATAGTATCCCTAAGTAAAATACTAAGTCCCCTTACAGGGCCCCTATAAATTTTAGCCCCTAAATTCTTATCTGCAATCAAACCCCTACACATAGGGATAATTTATGCAAAATATGAACAAATCTGACATATCGGTTCTTAAGAAAATGAATTTAGTAATTCCCAATTTGTACCCTTTTGGGGCCCCTCCTGACCCCTTAAGACAGTGGAACCCAGTCATTTTTACAAATCTGAACCTCCTTCACCAAACAATGCTTCTGTGAAGATAAAGGCAAAATCATTTCCATTTAAAAAAAAAAAAAAAAAAAAAAAAAATATTATGACATGTGTCCCCTAATTGAACCCTCGGGGCGGGGTCATATTTAACCCTAGGGACACCATTTGAACAAATCTAACAAAACTATAGTTGGTCATCATTTCTACATAAACATTTTGAAAATCTGTTGGGCCATTCATGAGAAGAAGATTTTATAAGTTTTGGACTATTTTTAGTTAACGGCGGCCATCTTGAATTTCAGATCGAAAAAAAAAAAATCTTCTGTATAGTTTCCTATGCAATAGAAACACCCATGTGAAGTTTCAGTGTAATTGGCTTAGTGGTTTCAGAGAAAGTGATGCTAACAGACGACGGACGACAGACAACGCGCCATCGCATAAGCACTTCTGGCCTTTGGCCAGTAGAGCTAAAAATTAACGACGGACGACAGACACCAGGCGATCACAAAAGCTCACCTGTGATCCTTCGGCTCAGGTGAGCTAAAATCTGTTTTCCCTATAATATTCCTATGTGAAAGTAAAAGTCACCTTACAGGGCCCCCAATATATCCCAGTCCCTGGATATGCAGAATCTTCAATCCCTTGCTGATGTAAGGATTATTTATATCATTTATGGACTAATTATTGAGAGGTAGATTTATGAAAATTCCCAATTTTAACCATATTGCCCCCCACCCCCTGGCCCCTTATGGAAATTCAGTCCTTTAATGAACAAAATCAAATTTACTGTTACAAGACAATGCTTTAGATCTCAATTTAAACAACATATTTACACAAATGGACGAAAAAATGGGAATTTTCCATTTTCCCATAGTATTCCTACGTAAAACTCAAAGTCCCCTTACAGGACCTCTATACATCCCAGTGCCTCAATGATTTGTACAAACTTAGAACTCTTAATCATAGGGATAATTTATATCAAATATGAACAAATCTCACTGACTGGTTGAGAATAAGATTTATGACAATGTTCAATTTTAACCGTTTTGTGATCCCTACCTGGACCATTTTAGAAAGTCAATCCTTCTTACAGAACAAAATCTTATTTGTTATGACTAGAAGATGCTTCAAAACTAAAACTGAATAAAAACAAGAGAGCCAAGATGGCCCTATATCACTCACCTGACTCACCTTGAGTCACCCAACTTAAGTAGATTATATAATACATGTACACTCAAAATTCCAGAAAAACGAGATGGGCGAGTAATTAGAATTTTGTTTTGTTTTGAAGATGTAACAGATGTGAAGAAATGAAATTACATCGAAATTAGGTCAGTAGATTATGACAAGAAGGCTTTTGAAGTTTTTACTATAGCTGCCTATATAGTAAACTAGCACCTCACTGTGGTGGTCACGTTTTTTAACAAATCACAACGGCATTAACAAACTTGGTAAAGGGTCACCCAAGGAACATTTCTGTGAAATTGTTTTAAAATCGATCCAGTGGTTTATGACAAGAAGATTTTTAAATTTTTACAATAGCTTATATAGTAAACTAACCCCCCCCCCTGGCTGCCATGTTTTTTGACAAATCACTACGGTTTGAACAAACTTGGTAAAGGGTCTTCCAAGGAACATTTATGTAAAATTATTTTAAAATCGAGCCAGTAGTTTCTGACAAGAAGATTTTTTAAGTTTTTACTAATTACTAATTAAACTTGCCCCGCCCCCTGGCTGCCATTTTTTTTGACAAATCAAGATGGCTTGAACAAACTAGGTAGAGGGTCACCCAAGGAACATTTCTGTGAAATTATTTTAAAATCGAGCCAGTAGTTTCTGACCAGAAGATTTTTTAAGTTTTTACTAATTAAACTTGCCCCGCCTCCTGGAGGCCATGTTTTTTAACGAATCAAGATGGCTTGAACAAACTTGGTAGAGGGTCACCCAAGGAACATTTCTGTGAAGTTATATCAAAATTGGCACAGTGGTTTCAGACAAGAAGATTTTTTATATTTTTACTATAGCTTATATAAGTAAACTAACCCCACCAACTGGCCGCCATGTTTTTTGACGAATCACTATGGTTTGAACAAACTTGGTGAAAGGTCCTCCTAGGAACATTTCTGTGAAATTATTTTAAAATCGAGCCAGTAGTTCCTGACAAGAAGATTTTTTAAGTTTTTTTTATTATTAAACTTGCCCGCCCCCTGGCAGCGTTGTTTTTTGACAAATCAAGATGGCTTAAACAAACTTGGTAGAGGGTCACCCAAGGAACATTTCTGTGAAGTTATATCAAAATTGGCCCAGTGGTTTCTGACAAGAAGATTTTTTAAGTTTTTACTATAGCTTATATAGTAATCTAACCCCATCCCCTGGCAACCATGTTTTTTGACGAATCATTACGGTTTGAACAAACTTGGTGAAGGGTCCTCGAAGGAACATTTCTGTGAAATTATTTTAAAATCAAGCCAATAGTTTCTGACAAGAAGATTTAAGTTTTTACTAATTAAACTTGCCCCGCCCCCTGGCAGCCATGTTTTTTGACGAATCAAGATGGCTTGAACAAACTTGGTAGAGGGTCACCAAAGGAACATTTCTGTTAAGTTATATCAAAATTGGCCCAGTGGTTTCAGAGGAGAAGTTGTTAGAAGCTTAATGTTAACGACGGACACCAGGCGATCACAAAAGCTCACCTGTGAAATAATGAGGATTTTCTGTTATCCCATAGTATTTCTATATAAAACTCAAAGTCCCCTTACAGGACCCTATAAATACAAGCCCCTTGATTTGTACAAACTTTAACCCATACTTATTGGGATAATCTATATCAATTACGAACAAATTTGACTGACCGGTTGTTGAGAAGATTTTTTAAATTTTTTATTTTAACCCTTTTTGACCCACCCTGGCCCCTTAAGTCAATTATCCTTATTAAACCAAATATTATTTCTTATGATTAGATGATGTTTCAGAACTCAAATTGAATAATAATTTTGCCTAAATGAATGTAAAAATGAGAACTGTCTGTTTTCCTTTAGTATTCCTAAGTAAAATTCCTTACAGGGAGGGTCCCTATAAATATTAGTCCCTTAATTCTTATCATTATTCAAACCACTACACATATGGATTACCTATGCCAAATATGAATAAAGCTGACTTACCGGTTCTTAAGAAAATGATTTTTGTAATTCCCAATTTTCACCCTTTTAGGGCCCCTCCTGACAGTTGAACCCAGTCATTTTTACAAATCTGAACCTCCTTGACCAAACAATGCTTCTGTGAATATAAAGGCAAAATCAGTTCCCTTTTAAAAAAAATAAAATTACTGTTTATTATAATCCCCTAATTAAACAGTCGGGGGCGGTTTTGTTTTTTTAACCCCAGAGACTCCATATGAACAAATCAGATAGAACTATAGTTGGTTATGATTACTAAATAATTTTTTTTAGAACCTGTTAGGTGTTTATGGGAAGATTTTTAAGTTTTGGACTATTTTAAGTACTGGCAGCCATCTTGAATTTCAAATCGAAAAAAAATATCTTCAGTATAGTTTCCTATGCAATAAAAATAAAAACATAAAGTCAATTTTGAGTTTAATTGGTCTAGTGGTTTTAAAAAAAAGGGCTGCTAACGGACAATAGAAGACGGACAACACATCATCGCATAAGCCATTCTGGCCTTTGGCCAGTAGAGGTAAAAATGATGCTGTGTATAACTGCAAGTAGATATCATCAAGGTAGTTTTTATTATGTAGGTGTAATTGATGCCCATTGATGCATTCATAGTTGGAAAAAACATCAATGACTTTGAACATCGCAATTTAGTAGATTTTTCAATCATTCATCAATTGTTTTAACATGGATTTTAAATAAATCTGTTTGAAAATTTTGGAGCAAAAAAAACACACACAAAAACAATAAAAACAAAAAATGCGTTAAATCTGTCCACCTTATAACATGACTGCAGTGTATAAACCAACCATGCCTCACAAGAGTCCATTTAAAATTTAATTAGTGATGTTAATTGATCAATATTAATTAGAAAGATTTGCATAGAACATATGGGCAATAAAAACTTGAATATGAAAACATTTCTTATCAAGCTTGTGCTAGTACGTTATTCTATTAAAATTCATGAAATACTTTATCTTAATATAAAATTTATAATTTAGTCTAGACTATAAATCAATACGGACACATTCATTTCATCCAGACATTTAAAATTATAATATTTGCAGTAAAACATTTACGACTTTAAATTGCACATATCATATTGTCCCCCATCTGAAATAAGTATGCCATTTATTTTGTACATAGTAAATATAAATTATCTTTTGACCCAAAAGAGCAAACGTATAAATATATAAAACCAAAATTTTTTAATAGTGTGTTATTTAAAGCGGCATATCCAGTATCTGAAAATATAATTTTAATTTTAAATGACATTTTTGTGAATTCTCATAACCTTCCTTTCCATGAATTTATAACAGCCGACGCGAATAAATCTTGTTTAAAATGTATATTTACTGATCAGTAATTTTAATATGCAAATTAGCAGTAACCGACAGAATTTCTGACAATATTCGCGCATAAGCTCATCATAATCGTCCTTACTCGGTCAATTCACCATCACTTGGTACAAGGTCTCATTGATGACAAAACATGTTAAAGGGGGTTTATCAGGATTTTTCAAACTTTTAAAATTAGCTAGACATTTTTTTCCAATATACCATGCCTATATATACACTCACTGACCCCATATTGCCAAAATGATATCTATTTAAACATGTCAAAATAATATATTGAAAAGGGATTTCCTTACTTGGGCTACACGCTTAGGATAGACTAAAATAGATTTCCCGCTTAAAGTTGCAACATACTGTGTGATGTATTAAATGAGTCACATTATTTCATTTTGATTTCAATTTGAGCCGTTATACAACTTAACACCTAGTAAAAAGGGTTTCATCTTAGAAAGTGTCAGAATGACGATGCGATGGTTGTCTAACAATATTTGTCTATTTTTAGAATGGGGATTTCGTTTCAAGTTTATCACTCTCATTTAAGTAGCGATTTTGCCACATTTTGGTAGGTTTGCATACTAAGATTTTTGGATTTTATTTATTAATGATAATGAGATATATTTTAACCATTTAAATTTTTTTTTTTAAAAAGACATTTATAGCAATTTTTCCTGATATGTATATACTCACTTTAAAGATAACAAAGAAGTCAATCTTCTGTTTTGTTGCAACCTATTTTTTTTTTAAAGCAGGAGCCGTTTAGAGAGTACTTAAGAGAACACAATAATGTTGGTGAAATAAACTAAACAACAAGAGGCTCATTTATGTTGCTTCTTGTCTCTTCTTTTCAAATGTTTAAAATTATCTGTGTAGTATTCCTATGTAAAAACCAAATTCCCCATACTGAGCCCAAATGAAACACTAGCTCCTTTATTTCAACAAACTTGAAACCCCTACTCATAGGGACCATTTATACCATATACATGGCTGATTTGTCCTTGAAAAAAAGATTTTTAGAAATCTCATTATTATTCCTTTTTGGGCCCCTGCTCCTTTAACGGATTCCAGTTTCTGCTGTGATGACTAAACAATACCCACATCCAGATGTTTGAAATAATACCTACAAGAACTATCACTGGTAAGTGTTGCATGCCCACAGTCAAAAAGTGTTATCTCGATATTGGAGAGCCTGCCAAAACAAATCGAATATCCGAATATCAACATAGATTTTGTCTCAAAATCAATATTTATTTTCATCATCTGATAATTGTCATACGTCAATTAAACTTTCGCTTTCATATTACGGTCTGTGCAGTAGAATTACACTGTCGTGATAAATGCTTATATCCGGGTCTTTCTTTGAATTCCTAGACAGTGCAAGATATAAGTTGAGGCTGATTAATTGAATCAAATGATATTTAAACAAAATTTACATGCAATCACCCAATTCGATGACACAATGTTTGCAATGTTCTGTCAGTCTTTAAAACTGACACCTTTGTCGTTGACCAGTAATTAGTGTTGCGTCTTAAACTGAAAAATGGCACACATAGATTTTCACACGGCATGGAAAAACACCCAATATTATGTCAACAATAAATAGATTGAGACAAACATTCAATTAAAGGTGTTTAATGATCAATCGGGGACTAAATTGGGAATGAGATATCCGGAATATCGACACAGACAATATCAAGATAAAAGCAATTTATTTAAAGAAGGGGAAAGTTGGGATTGGCAAAATATATTCGTTACAGGAATATCGACTCAAGCGATATCAAATTCGAATGTATGTTATAATAGGTAGCGATGTATCCATGAATATCTAGAGTAACTGACTGATGTTTCAGACTAGATATGCAATTTCGTGTTGTTGTTTTTACATTTAAGTGTGACCTTGACCTTTGTGTAACCATGACCTTGATATCTGATGTAACAGTCTAGGTATTTCTACAGGTAAATGCAGGTGACACATCAACATGACATGCTGATCACTTGTGTCAAGCTATTTTAAAATCCCTCCATGTAAGACAAAGTTACAGACCAGACATGAAATATCAAACAAACTGAAAGAGTGACCTTGAGGTAAGGTTCTGGGTCTTAACGTGACATGTTGATCAATTGATAAATTGAGCCGAGTGTTTATGAAATTCATCTAGGTATGATAAAGTTACAGGACAGACTTGAAATCTCAAACAGACTCAAAGTGTTGTCATACAAACTCAGTGTGACCGTAACCTTTGAGGTACGGGTCTAGGTCTTATGTATGACATGTCGTCATGTCATCTTGATCAATTGAGCCAAGTTAAAGATAAAGTTACAGACCAGACATGCAATATGACAGGAATAAGACGAGAAAAATATAATTTCTTGTTTCCCCACAGTATCCCTATGTAAACATTAAAGATCCCCTTACTGGACCCCAATACTATTATTTGAACACACTTGCAAACCGTACTCATAGGGATCATTTATACCAAATATAAACAAAATTGACTGTTTAAAATTTCAGTTTTTAAATGAAAATTTCCTAGGTTAACTGATAAGACCCCGGGGCAGGAGCATTTTGAACCTATGGCAATAACTTGAACAAATCTGAGAGAAATTGATTAGGTGATACTACATGGAATATCAAAACTCCAGGACTAACACTTTCAAAAAACTTTGGGGGAAAACAAACAACAATAACTGATAACCCCCTAGGGTGGGAGCAAATATGACCTCCAGGGTCTTGATTTGAATAAATTTCGTGTTACATGCCTGCGTGACAATCCACAGCTATATCCACTGCACTGCATAGGGATATTACATGGTCAAAGGTATAATGTTTATAGACATCTGCAATTGCAATTTTAACTTTTTTCCAGACCAAAAATGTCCAAATGTAACCGAGACGAGACAGGCTAAAGCATTGACATTATTCCAATGCCCAAGGTTCAGATCCAATTCAAATTTCATTGATTAAAAATTTTTTTTTTTCAAATTTACAACAGTATTTTGCACCAAAAAGTCATAATTTTTTTCTAATATTAGTTTTTTTACTGCATTAAAAAGAGTATAACTTCCTGGTTATGCCACTTTAAGTGCGCAGGATTTTAAAAACTATTGTCCTTTTTAAGTAACATTTGTTCAAATATATAGTCATGCAGATAAATATTTTGTATCACGAAAAATACTACACATCATTATATGGCAAAATAAATCTGTACATTTATTCACTAATATATGCTTTACTTTACACAACGGTATGTAGACATATTTAACTGTTTATCAAACAAAATCGACACGAAACAATTCCTTCATTAAATATATGAAAATATTAACATACATGTAGTATTTAAAATTAAAAAAGACAAGGCTACACACTCGATGTATACATATCCATACATAGATGATTAAAAAATGCCTGCAACTAGGATGAAATCTCTTGTCAAAGGGAGACAACTAGAATGAAAAAAAATCCCAGATCTTTCATTCCATTTCAAACTAACTGAGCATTGAACTAAAAACACCCGACATGTATATTACTATGACCTGAGACAAATATATTTATGATATTCAAGTTTATTTTACAAACCTTTCACTCATGCCAACAAATTCTATAATGAAAATCGACAAAGTTGATCTGATACACACATGGACAACCAGCTGTTTGTTAAAATATGCAAAACCCAGTCTTCCATCATAGCAACTTTATTCAGCAGAAAAAAAGTTGTTTATCCACTACATCATTCATGAAGAACCTTACCATCACAAAAATGATATTACAATGTTAAATATCTCAAGATGGGGATATTTTGTGTAAAATTTCAACAAGACAGGAAACTTTTTAACTATTTCAGACAAATACATTACTCTTTTTTCATCCAGTTATTTTAATTTTTATATTGATAAGTAAATCTAAAGTAGATGTATCGCTGGAACACAAATTCTTTGTCAGTCTGTTGGTGCATTAAAAACAAACATGCCCCCCCCCCCCCCTCTCCACTGATGGAAATAAACATGAAAATCGACTTTAATCATAAATCAATATCAGCAATCTCTCATGGACAGGCTTGATATGAAAATGTATTGCAACCCCAAACTAGATCATTGGTATGTACAAACGCAACACAACTCATCATTGCAGTTGAAGACATTACAAAGTCACAGCATGCCTGCATCATGAATATTTTGCGAAATATGTAATTATTTCAGTTTTTCAAGGCATGCATTTGTAATGGCAAACACATCACGACAAACGCATCCATATAACAAACTTCAAACATCACTTATGTAACCAACAACTGGCTGTCAATAGATACGTAACAACAAACATAAATCATGAGGGAAGGTAGAATGGATGAATGGAATTGAAATAACAATACTATTCTGATGAGCTTTTTAAACATTTTAGTAATGCAAAATATAATACACAATATTCTGACAACAGACTCGGCATTCTGACAACAGACTTCATACAAACTTCTTTGGATTCACACACTTGTAATATTTTTGGTTGTACTCGGAAGTTACTCTTTACTAGGCCTTGTCCCTGACCCACTATACATGCATGTAAAACGCTACCAAAAACATTGCATTTAAAAAAAAAGGAAAGAAAAAAAAATTATTTTCACTTAAACCGACACCAATATTGATTTGGTTTTGATTTTACATAGAATGATACCCGTATTATGTCAAAACAATGATGAAAATGTTTTATGGGTATTATCCTGTCAAAAATTGAAAAAAATAATGCTAAGAAATCCTGTTCACCTCTTGATAAAATGCAATAAATGGTAACAATCAGCAAATATGCTTATCTGGGCTCTAGCTGTTCACTATGCAAGCTTCTTTTCCAACCAAGTATATAAAAATTTGAAACAGAATTGAGAAGATCTCAAGGACTGCAAGACGTATCATTGCAACACTAGTACAGGTGATCAATCATTACCACTGCATCGAAACAATGTGCCATGTCAAACGTCACTACTCAACTCTTTACAAGGAAATTATAATGTGAAAGACAATTGTAAAATGTAAAGATCGCCTTCTATACATTAGTTTATACCTAGTATATATTAAATGGCATCTCGGGGAGGGGTGAAATTCTATAGAACAAGGAACTTGCTTTATCCCAACTGCATTGTATTTAAAGACATGACAAAAAAAATAATAAAATAATAGTATAAAAAATCATGGTTATAATGTCACTTATGCAGTTCATATTTGTTCTTATTTTTGTAGAAATTATTCAATGTGAAAGCCTGTTAAGAAAACAACGTACTGACATAATAGTTCTGCCCATTAAAAGAGTGCAGTGATACTGAAGTCTTACTTGAAAATAAACCAGAAACACCATTTTAGGCCTTTTTTTTCTAGAGAATTCCACCCAAACAAAGCAAACATAACAGCCAAACAGGGACCATCAAACAAGGTTGTTTACTCTAATTGAAGTCTGTAAATGCATTCATGTTTTGAACTTTTGCATTTTTGTTAACTGCCTTAAAAAATATTGACCACAAGACAACCACCAGATTTATTAATAACAGGAAAACTTCATTTCTTTATAAGGATGTGTGCTTGATATTAACACAAAATATCAAATATGTCAATTTCTACTGTTTTTGAATAGATAAAAAATTAAATTATATAAAACATCATAATTAACTTTAGCCCGAATGTTCCATACATACTCTGATTACATATGCTGAAGACAAGCTATGTTTTTAAACCAGACATTCTTAGTAATATTGCCGAATAGTAAAGGACACAGGTCTGAAGCCTTAAAACAAACAAAAAGTGGCGATTTTATCAGTAAATTTAATACAAAGGTGATGATTGTCTTATGGCTGTACCAAGGACCTGGATTTCATACCAAGCAGCGGTGTAAAATGTTGCCCTATCCATCATCTCCAAAACGAGACAGATTTTGCATAAATAGGTAAAACTATTGCCATTCTAGACAAATACAAAAAAGAACATAAATTATCATTTAAATGCAAATGTATAAAAATGTACGAGTATTCAGCACATTGTATCAACAAGTTAATAAAAATATTAATAACTATTTAAAATAGTAAGTTGTATAGGGCAGTATGTTATCGTTCATTCCACGCCACGGCAATTTGCAACATTTTTAACACTAGTCTATACAGTTTGACATTTAACAAAGTTGTAAAATAAAACATATTTATTTTTTGTGTAAAAAAATGTTCACGGTTGTATCAAATTATACAAAAATTGTTTGTATTTGATTTAAACACTGATACATAAATTGTAGACATTATCATTGAATGAATGTATTCAGTTAATTCCGACACTCATTTTAAAAATAAAGAACCTTTGAAAGGTGCCAATGTTACTATGATAACTGAAATTCAACCCAGGGCCATCCTGAAAAATATAATTGTTTGCTGTGCTCTGACCCAGTATTTTTCATGCAGGTAGGTTATTTCTATTTTTTGCCAAATTTTGATTTTGCAGTCATTTTAAAGAAAAATGGGACAGAAATCACCAAAAAAATTCTTTAAAGTCCATAAAAAAGTTTGGGTAGCTGAAATTTTGGTTAAGTAGGTAGGAGCACGGCAATGTTTTTTTTTTAAGGATGGCCCAGGGGACGATTCCTTTGGCATGTTATATTTTTTATATATATATATTTTTTGAAAATATGCAATTCTGCTTTTACAAGTCTTTCATACAATCAGTCCATCATGGAAAAAAAGATGACTGAAACACACTAGACATATATTCTAACAATGAAATGATGCTGTTAACATACATAAAGATGACGAAGTATACAATAGAGACCTTCTTTCCTGAATGCTTGTGTAATGAACTGGGTTATTTACAATGTCCGTATGAGAATCTGACATTCAAAGTATAAATTATTACTTCATCAACAATTAAGTATAAAATAGCACACATTTAGCTCCCATTGGAAAACTGACAGTTCACATATTGTAAATGATCATGGTAAACTCCTAGTCCTTAATTCACAGGGGTCCAGTCCAGTCAACACATCAAAGTAGTGGTTAACTGTTGAAATAAATAATATATAAATAGTATTCACAACACAACCAGCTCACAGTGGCTGCCTAACACAGGCTCTCATCTTCACTTTGGATGTTGGTATGTGTGATTTTCTGGCTGGCTGTATTTGATAGGTGACAGTAATGATATGTCCTCACATTACTCAGAATTGCATACTTTCTACACTGAACTAAGCACTGTCACAGATGTGGTGTCAACGTCTAGGCCCACTCATGCCCCCACCGCGATTCATACCGCCTCCACCACCTCTACCTCCATCTCTCATTCCTGGGGGACCTCCACCACCCCTAGGTCCCATACCACGCCCTGCACTTCCACCACGGTTGCCAAATCCCCCTCCACCACCGCCAGCACTCCCTGATCGTGGAGGGGGACCACGACCGATAGGACGACCTTCACTTCCGCGTGGCTTTTTCTCCTCCACATTCAAACGATGCTCATTAAATTTGATAGGCTGTAAAACATAAAACTTTTATTAGCTACAGTTTATAATTAAAATAATTGATTTGTAAGCTAAGTTATTAAAGCTGCAAACACTTTCATCTCTCATCATAGCCAGCAAAACTTTGTGGGGGGAAAACACATCAAAATTCCAAAACTAGGTTACAATTGTCTTTTTCTTACTGAAAACCAAGGAATCTTGAAAGCAGACTGAAGCAACTTTATTTTTCAACGAGACTCAAATATCTTCCCAACAGTAAGAGACAGTCAATTATAATAACAAGAAATGTCACTGGTAAGTGTCGCATGCCGCCCTAATAACAATATATTTTATAATACATGTAGGTATAATAGGATGTATCCATGAATATCAAGAGTCATAGATAGACTGACGTTTCTGACTAGACACGCAATTTCATGGGTGTTTTTCACTGAAGTGTGACCTTGACCTTTGTGTAACCTTGACCATGACATCTAATGTAAAGGTCTGGGTATTTCTACAGATAAATGCAGGTGACACATCATCACGACATATTGATCACTTGTATCAAGCTATTTTAAAATCCCTCCATGTAAACAAAGTAACAGACCAGAAATGAAATGTCAAACAAACTGAAATTGTTACCTTGACCTCTGAGGTAAGGTTTTGCGTCTTAATGCGACACTTTTTCATCTCATTTTGATCAACTGATAAATTGAGCCTAGTGTTTTTGATATCCATGTATGATAAAGTTACAGACTGGACTTGAAATCTCAAACAGATTCAGTGTTGTTGAACAAACTCAAAGTGTGACCTTGGCCTTTAGGTACGGGTCTGGGTCTTACGTGCAAAACATTGTCATGTCATCTTGATCGATTGAGCCAAGTTACAAAGTTACAGACCGACACAAAATATCAAACAAATTGAAAGTGTGACCTTGACCTTTAGTGAAAGGGTCTGGGTCTTACATGTGACAGTTCATCATGTCATGTTGATCAAGTGAGCCAAGTGTTTTTGAAATTTATCATTGTATGATAAAAATTGTACATTTACTGTTTTAACTAAACAAGTCACTGATAATGTTCAAAACTGATGACTGGAGATAAGGCTGCAAGAAAAACTGCAACGGCACCAAAAGGATAATGATTGTGCACAATGAATCTTGACATTGATCATTTGCAGAAACTTGTCATAAGGTGGTCGTGGATGTGAAGACACTAGGGCTGTTCTGATATACAGGTTTATTGCGGTTTGTTTCTGAGCAATATGCATATTGTATCGGCAGGGACTGTATCAGCAATACCGCGGTACAGTCATAGGTTATGCATAATTCAATCGCCTTTAAAATAAGGCCTAAAAACAGTATAAAATCTATTCAAATGACCAAATATTGAGAGATCAAGCAAATAGTCTTACTTCCGTATTCTATTTATAAATCATAAATCTGCAGGCCTTACGCCATTAGTTGCCAAAGGCGCCTATTTGCAATAAAAAAATGTATCAAGGACATTTCTCAAGTAAATAAAAAAAGATTTCAAGTAAAAGGCTGTTTCAATATGAGTTATCTTATAAGAAAACAATCTGATAAACGATTTAAAACACAGCTGAAATAGATTATTAACGTATATAAAACCATTTTCTCCTTTGTTTTATCAAATTGCCTGAATGTTGACCTTTTAAATTGGTTGCAATAAAAGTTGGTACCTTTTTTCAAACTGCGGCTCCATTTATGTTTCTTGCAATAACCCAACGTTTTAGTGTATTTTTTTTCAGCCCTGCATGCAGGGCTAGTATCGATTCTAAAAGTCTGACTTCCGCATTTGAAATGTTCAATAATTATATATGTACAAATACTACATATAAGTAAATAAAACCCTGTTTGACATTCAAACTTTAAATTTCAATTTGCATTTTAAAAAAAATGAAGAAAAATAAAAACAAACAAACTGTTTTGCAGTAACATAGTCTATTTATAAACATCAGATAGAGCTAGTACTGATTCTAGTCTCTAGAGCTCTGACTTCGCATTTCAGTTAGCGTATATGAATTCTAAATTGTGTTACCAGTAATAAAACTCCAATTTGCATTCAAACTTTTGCATATGAAAATAAAAAGAAATTGGAAACAAATAAAAACATTTATGCAAACAATAAACTGTTTTGCATTACAGACAAAATACGAAACTTTTTGTCAATTGATACTTGTGTATTTCAAATCAATGAGAACTACGAAGCAAAAATAAGATTGTTTTCTAATGTTAAGCAGCGTATCGTATCGTGTATCGGCCTACCCGTATCTCAGTACGTATTGTATCGGAAGTTTCCTGGCAATATACAGCCCTAGAAGACACGGCCAGATTTTTCATTCAGAAAATTCAATGGAACATAATTATGCCTAAATGTCTAAAACCGAATGCAAAACTAGGCTTCCTGCTCAGCCAGTTTCATTGAATTCCAACTTATGGTTTAAAAGAAACACAAACAATATAATTCATCGAAACACTGAAAAGGCCGAAACTTGGACGAAAGTCGACGAACCGAATGCAAATAGGGTTTAAGATACATTGAAAAACAAGTGTTAGTTCAAGAGAAGCAAGGACAACATTTTTAATTCTTAAAATGCAATGAGCCTTAAATCATCAAACTTGAACACAAAGGATCTTTCCCAGCACGTTAGCACCGACTCATACAAAGAACCAAATTATGGCGACTGCTTTACATTGAATTATCTTGTTTTGTGAACCCCAACCCCTGACAGAATTATTCATTTCATTTTTTTAAACAGAAAATGCTTTCAGTCAAAGGGTTGTGAAGTCTGGCTTGAAACAGAAAACAAAGAATTTATTTTGGCTTCAGGGAGTATTATGATTTAAACCAAACGTGGACTTATCAACAATAACTTTTTTATGTGTTGTCAGTAAAAAATTAGAGTGTTTAACATCAGATCATTGTTATATCATAAAGAAGTTTACATCATTCAACACAATATAACTCGACAAACTCATTATGTCAGTTTTTGTACACTATTAGACCTATACATATGTGTAAAATATGTTCTGAACATCATTCTTTAACAACTGTTTAGTATAGTAGCTTGGAAGCACCACTTACCTTGTTGCTTAGTATAGTTTGTACTGGCTCTGGACTATCAAATACAACAAAACCAAAGTTCTGAAATATGCAACAAGTAATTGATATTCACTTGATATATATATATACAGGCTCATGAAGACAATAACAATATAAAACAAGAGGGCCAAGATGGCTAAAACATTATGCAGGTACAAACTTTTGTCATTTTTTGAAAGAAATAATTTTTGTAAAATAAAATGGCTCGGAAATATTCTGCTGTCAGATTAAGATGGTATAGCAGGCAACCATCAACCAATCTCAATGTAAGTTACAGCATCACAGCAAACTACATAACAGGTAACTCTTCACGTTGAAAGCAATCAAGAAAATCAATGTAATCAGCCCTGCAACGTTATCAATCCAAACAAAATATTCAATAAAAAAAATCTCTATTTCACTTTGGCATAGGGAGTATACAAAATCAACAGTTGTTTGAAAAGGAACAACATTTTGGATGTACTTTAATGAATACTTACAGGAATTTTTCCACTTCCACTTTTTGTATTTATTCTCAGTTCAACAACATTCCCAAATTCTGTAAAATAATGAAATGTTCAATAAAATGTTATTGTTTCTTACAGATGTTTTACACCCATTATAATATGTATTACATGTAGTAATATTTTCCAGATCCATACATCTCTAAAATTCCCATTAAAGGGCCATTTCACAAATACCGAACGCCCTGCCACCTCTAAATACATGTTATCAGTATAAAATATTACATTTTTAAAAATTACAAATATATATGAATCATATATAAAACAAGAGGGCTAAGATGGCCCTATATCGCTCACATGACTGACCTTGAGTCACCCAACTCAAGTAGATTATATAATACATGTACACTCAAAATTCCAGAAAAATGAGATGGGCAAGAACTTTTATTTGTTTTGAAAATGTAACAGATGCGTAGAAGAGTTAACTTGGTAGAGATTCACCCATGGTAAATGTCATTGAAATTACATTGAAATCAGGTCAGTAGATTCTGACAAGAAGGCTTTTGAAGTTTTTACTATAGCTGCCTATATAGTAAACTAGCACCTCACTGTGGCGGTCATGTTTTTTAACAAATCACAACGGCTTGAACAAACTTGGTAAACGGTCACCCAAGAATATTTCTGCGAAATTTTCTTAAAATTGATCCGGTGGTTTCTGACAAGAAAATTTTTTAAGTTTGACTATAGCTTATATAGTAAACTAACCCCACTCCTGGCCGCCATGTTTTTTTGACGAATCACTACGGTTTGAACAAACTTGGTGGGGGTTCCTCCAAGGAACATTTCTGTGAAATTATTTCAAAAATCGAGCCAGTAATATAGTAAACCCCACCCCCTTGTCGCCATGTTTTTTGACAAATCAAGATGGCTTGTACAAACTTGGTAGAGGGTCACCCAAGGAACATTTCTGTGAAATTATTTTAAAATAGAGCCAGTGGTTTCTGACAAGAAGATTTTTTATGTTTTTACTATAGCTTATATAATAAACTAACCCCACCCATTGGCCGCCTTGTTTTTGACGAATCACTACGGTTTGAACAAACTTGGTAGAGGGTCACCCAAGGAACATTTCTGTGAAATTATTTTAAAATCAAGCCAGTGGTTTCAGACAAGAAGATTTTTAAGTTTTTACTAATTAATTAAACTTGCCCCACCCCCTGGTCACCATGTTTTTTGACAAATCAAGATGGCTTGAACAAACTTGGTAGAGGGTCACCCAAGGAACATTTCTGTAAAGTTATATCAAAATTGGCCCAATGGTTTCAGAGGAGAAGTTGTTACAAGCTAAAAGTTAACGATGGACGAGACGACGATGTCACTGTTAAGTGTCACATGCCCCCCAAACAGTCTTTGAAAATAACGATTTATTTTATAATAGGTATCGATTTAAATACATGTATATCCACGAATATCAAAAAGTATAATGATCTGACATTTCAGACTAGACACACAATTTCATGGTTTTTTTACATGAAAGTGTGACCTTGACATCTGATGTTAATGCAGGTGACACATCATTATGGCATGTTGATCACTTGTGTCAAGCTATTTTAATATCCATCCATGTAAGACAAAGTTACAGACCAGACATGAAATATCGAACAAACTGAAAGTGTGACCTTGACTGTTGAGGTAAGGTTCTTGGTCTTGCACCCTACAAGTGGTCATGTCATGTTGATCAATTGAGTGAAGTGTTTTTGAAATCCATCCATGTACGATAAAGTTAAAGAGCAGACTTGAAAACTTGATCTTCTTGATCAAGTTAAAGACAAAGTTGCCGACCAGACACGAAATATCAAACAAATTGAAAATGTGACTTTGACCTTTGAGGAAAGATTCTGGGTCTGTGTGGGAGTCTGTGTGTTATGCACGACACATCGTCATGTTATGTTAATCATTTGTAGCACAGGGCCTTTTTTCCAGAAATTGGGAAGAGGCCTTAGTCTTTCATTTAGGGAAATTAAAGGGCGTTTTTTGGCCAAATTGGGAAAAAGTATACCAATTTTCGGCTAAATAGAAAGTCATGTTATCATATACTAGTAGTAGTATACAGTATTAGTTAACTTAAATTGGACTTAAATAATGCCATGATGATGATTATTACAATCACAACTGTCTGGCTTTAAAATCTTTGAAATTGTCTGAAAATGGCTCAGAAGAAGAATCCTCCTCTTGAGGTTTTATACAGTTCATCCTCATGAGTGCTTCAAGATTTTGTGTATTGAGTGATGTTCTCAAGAATGTACACAAGTCATTCATGATCAGCACATGCAGAAAGGTAATAGAAGGAGTCAAAGTAACTTGTTCAGACACTTCATCAACAATATATTATGATGATTCTTAAGCATTACCAGTGTTTTTTTCCGGCCATTTTTATAGCTGTTATTCGGTCATATTCCCAATCGCAAATAGTATCTTATTTTTCCAATTGGAAGTTTCAAAAACTAGTGAAACTGCCTCGAAAAATAAGCGCAGATTTTGCCATTCTGGATCGAGTATGAAACTGCTTTTAAACTGCTTCTCTGCGCATGCGCTTATCGACTGATTTCCTGCACATGGAATGGATCCAAGCAGATAACAGTAAAGTTTGGAAACTACAGTGAAGCAGTCTGGTTTCCTTACGATTCTAGAGAATTTGATTGATCCAGAGCATGTGTCTTTCGTAACGTCGATGTTTTAGCTCAGATGCTTATTAAGTTTGTAGAAGCGTTAGCAAGCGTTTATATGTATCGTGAAATAAACAAAACAATGTTGCATAATTTGAAATATTACCAAGATATTAAAGGCTCCCGCTAATAAACAACAAACTAGTGACACTTTCTTTTAACAGTCAGCTTCAAGTGTTAGTGTGACACCTTCCCCACCTGCTCAAAAGCCTGTGGGTGTTGAAATAGCAAAATCGTCAGTTACGGACATTTTTTCTAACTAACACGGGTCAAATACTGATTGTGATTATTATAAACTTGTGCCTGCCTGACGGCATCTTTTTTGCTCTTCAAAAGGCTGGTTATTACTGCAAACTGTGCAAGTTATTATTTGCATCTGACACAACTAAGGAAGTTGAACAAGATGGGACAGTTTACTCTAAATGCTCTAATGAGAATATGTCTTATTATTCTGACTATAGCAGCAACAATGATCAACTAGATGAAGTTGTTGCAGCCTTTAAGGCACTTAGAACAAGAGATATTGCTCTGTAGAATACCAAACAATATTCTGCTAAATAAAATGTTTTACTAGATATTTGTTTATGTTTATTCATATCATTACACATTAAATAGATAGTTATCAGTAAGTATAAAGTTATCAGTAAATATAACTGTCAATTAAGCAAGTGTACCAGGTTTAATAAACTTGAGCATATTTTTCCAAATTTTAAAGAAAACACTGCTTAAATTCCCAATTCCAAGGGTATGGGTCATCTTCCCAAAATGGTGAAAAAAAAAAACACTGATTACTACTTGTTGGTTTCGTTTTGTTTTAATTACAAAGTTAAAACGGCTACCTTGATCCTTGTCATTTGCAGCTCGTTCGACTCATTTGCTGTAATATTTACCGTTTTTTTGACAGCATATTTAATCTCCAGATGTTAATGTTCATCTAGTTCACTTATTTGTTACAAGAAACATTACGACAATCTTCTCAGAATATGTTATATCGTGGGCTGGTGACAAAAATTTGTTTTATATCGCGGCGTGATTATTAATTTTAAGATCACAATATTCAGTGCCCAAAATGCTTGCATATTGACTGGTGTATATTTTATTTACAAATTAGCGAGCGTGATTTATCAATAAATTCATTGCAACCAGTCTGTATATTGACTGGTGAACAGGTTTATTTATAAATAAACGAGCACGATTTGATCGATAAACAGGCGGTAACCATTCCCTTGCATATAATTTATTTCCGTTATATACGAAGATTTTTTTCGAGAATATTCTAGCCAATACCTGACCTTCGTAATGGAGGGTAACGGAATGAAGTTGGGCATGGTACCAGACTAGTTAAACTCGCCTACTACATGTAAGATCGATTTGCCAGAGTACGGAAGAAAACAAAATAACCCGAACATCGACAGTATTTGTTATTTTATACAATTTTCAGTTTGAATTACTGTCAAAGGTATTTTTAAACAGTTTTTTACACATTGACATAAAACGGGTTGTATGTAATCGATTTTTAGTAAAAAATTACGTCAACAATTGGGGATTTCAGTCTGTATTTTGGGAAATTCTTTCATCAGATTGGGAAAAAATTAGTTTTTTTTTCGATTGGGAAGTCACCGAATGTCGGCCTCTATTATATAATGTAAAAAGGCCCTGTAGCAAGTGTGTATAAAATCTATAGTATCTATGCATGACAAAGTTACAGACTGGACACGAAATCTCAAACAGACTGAAAGTTGTCAAACATAAAACCAGACAAGCTTGCATATCAGTTACACTATTTGCAATAGAAAATAGGTCATTTAAACATTCCAGCTATATAAACAATATCTATATCAACATCTGCTGCTTTAATGCATATTGCTTCATTAGTCTATATATCACAATACCCTAACATGAATATATGAGGTTTAATGCCATTTCCAATTTACTTCAGCTCGATTGCAAAGAAAACTCAGAGCTTATATGAACCGCTCTCAAGTCTGCTTCCTGTGTAGAACCAGTACTAAGTGATGTTTTGTTAGAGGCATCCAATCCAGTCAACCTACGAACCGAACCTGCAACCTCTGGTGTGTGCATCTGTCCACTAAACTATCGCCCCTGCTTTTTTGTGAAGTGAATTTGGATTCACAAACTACGCACCCTCTCCCTCCAGTGCAAGTTCACATTAGCAGATTAATCAAGGCATACAACAGTTTGTGGCAAGAAACTGGGAAAGCGTTTAGACTGATATAGCTTTCAACTCCCTACCAAAGTAGTGTGAAGACACAATGCAAGATGCTTTAGACTACTTGGCTACAGAAAAAACCATCAATTAATATACCTTCAAAGAATGATTTAAGCTCCTTCTCCAAGACATTGTGTGGTAGATTTCCAACGAACAGCTGATGACTGTCGGGAAATCGTGCACCTCTTCTATTCTCTCCCTGCTCTCCTTCTTCACGTGACAAACTGATACGGTCTCGATCCCTGCCTCGGTCACGATCTTGTCTTTCACGTGGACCTCTGTAAAAATCGATTAAATTTATATTAAATAAACGTTTATATTTAAAATGAAAATAAAAAAAGACCTACGATGAAGAAGTGTATGGCGAATGAACTGGCTATAATATAAACATTTTCAAATACAAAAACCAATATCCACTAGGAATCTCAATGACTGAAAAAACAATGTGATTGGACTCCTTGAGATTCATATACATGTCACGTACATCACCAATTCACCAGTGATAAAAGCTATTCTTTGTTAAGTCCATAAAGCCATACCTTTTTTGTTAAATCACATTTAATACATTCATACCTTTCTTATCAACAATACTGATGCTATTTCTTTTAATTTTAGGTCCATCAACATATTTCTTAAGTTTTGCTCTGATAAGTTATTGTCGGATGGTGAATGATAGCAGACACAGCCACGCAATCTCAATGACAGTCACAGTTACAATAGATTTTTGTTATCCTGAATATAATTAAATTGCCAGTGTGGTTTGTTGAATTAATTGATTTTCAATACAATTTAAAATCCAAACATGGAAGTCACTGCAAAAACTCGAAGTTAATGTTAAATTCTAACATTAAAATTTTCTCAGTGAAGATAATGTTGGTAAATAAATAAGTTTGCTATGACAACAGGCAACCATATACCCGTATCATTATCAGATGCAAATCACAACCTTGCAATTATGAACAAGAGGGCCAAGATGGCCCTATATTGCTCACCTGACTTACCTTGAGTCACCGAACTTAAGTAGATTATATAATATACATGTACACTCAAAATTCCTGAAAATGAGATGGGCGAGTAGTTAGAATTTTGATTTGTTTTGAAGATGTAACAGATGCGTAGAAGAGTTTGAACTTGGTAGAGGTTCACCCATGGTAAGTGTCAGTGAAATTACATCGAAATCAGGTCAGTAGATTCTGACAAGAATACTTTTGAAGTTTTTACTATAGCTGCCTAATATAGGCAACTAGTAAACTAGCACCTTCACTGTGGCAGCAGTGTTTTTTTTCACCATTTTGGGAAGATGACCCATACCCTTGGAATTGGGAATTTTAGCGGCATTTTCATTACCATTGGGATTTTTTTTTGCATTAAACATATTTATATATTTATAAAAAGTGTACACTTGCTTATCAGGCCATTTAATTAAATAATCAATGTCATACTAAATTCAGAATGGGGAAAACTTTCTTTATTTTATCAAGGAAGTATGGCAAGTTTCAATTTACATTTTTGAACCTTTCAATTGGGAATTTTTACCATTCAATTGGGAAAAAAAGATACTATTTGCCATTGGGAATATGACCCAATAACGGCTATAAAAATGGCCGAAAAAAAAACCAATGGGCAGTCATGTTTTTTTAACAAATCACAACGGTTTGAACAAACTTGGTAAAGGGTCACCCAAGGAACATTTCTGCAAAATTGTTTTAAAATCGATCCGGTGGTTTCTGACAAGAAGATTTTTTAAGTTTTTACTATAGCTAATATAGTAAACTAACCCCACCCCCTGGCCGCCATGTTTTTTTGACAAATCACTACGGTTTCAACAAACTTGGTGAAAGGTCCTCCAAGGAACATTTCTGTGAAATTATTTTAAATCAAGCCAGTAGTTTCTAGCAAGAAGATTTATTAAGTTTTTACTAATTGAACTGGTTTCCTCCCCAGGCAGCCATGTTTTTTGACGAATCAAGATGGCTTGAACAAACTTGGTAGAGAGTCACCCAAGGAACATTGGCCCAGTGGTTTCTGACAAGAAGATTTTTTATGTTTTTACTAAAGCTTATATAGTAAACTAACCCCACCCCCTGGCCACCATATTTTTAGACGAATCACTACGGTTTGAACTAACTTGGTAGAGGGTCCTCCAAGGAACATTTCTGTGAAGTTATATCAAAATTGGCCAAGTGGTTCCTGACAAGAAGATTTTTTAAGTTTTTACTAATTTAACCTTGCCCGGCCTCCTGGGGGCCATGTTTTTTGACGAATCAAGATGGCTTGAACAAACTTGGTAGAGGGTCACCTAAGGAACATCTCTGTGAAGTTATATCAAAATTGGCCAAGTGGTTTGTGACAAGAAGATTTTTTAAGTTTTTACTACAACTTATATAGTAAACTAACCCCCCCCCCCCCCCCCACCCCCCCTGGCAACCATGTTTTTTGACGAATCAAGATGGCTTGAACAAACTTGGTAGAGGATCACCCAAGGAACATTTCTGTGAAATTATTTTTAAATCAAGCTAGTAGTTTCTGACAATAAGATTTTTTAAGATTTTACTAATTGAACTTGCCCCGCCTCCTGGCGGCCATGTTTTTTGACAAATCAAGATGGCTTGAACAAACTTGGTAGAGGGTCACCCAAGGAACATTTCTGTGAAATTATTTTAAAATCAAGCCAGCAGATTCTGACAAGAAGATTTTTTAAGTTTTTACTAATTAAACTTGCCCGGCCTCCTGGCGGCCATGTTTTTTGACAAATCAAAATGGCTCGAACAAACTTCGTAGAGGGTCACCCAAGGAACATTTCTGTGAAGTTATATCAAGTTGGCCCAGTGGTTTCAGAGGAGAAGTTGTTAGAAGCTATAAGTTAACGACGGACGACAGATGACGGACACCAGGCGATCATAAAAGCTAATAAAGATACTATTTTGGGAGTCCATTGGGTATTCCTGCATCATTTTGCTTCAAACGGGTATCTGTCAAAATGATTTAACTCCTTGAGTTTGTTTAATTGGGTATTTGCAGTCAATCTTTTAGACAGTTTTATGCAAATTTGTAAAACACGCCACATTATCAGTGACTAACAATATTTTATTTATTTTATTAGTACAATTACTTTTTACTTCTATATTTCAAATTTAGAAAAACTTGTAATACTGTAAAAAAGCACATACTGAATATACACGAACACCAAAATTAAGCATATACGGCCTTACCGTATGTATGTGATAATAAGCGCACATGTCAAATTCTTAACTAAAATTAGGCACACACATTGTCATACAGATGATATATAATCCTTTTGTTTGAAATATGATAATTAATCATTCAGTTAAAAATCTAAAAATGGAATCTTAATTGCTTACAAGTTTATTATTCATAATTGTCAGACTGAAAAGTGTTTCCATTGAGTGCAATTTGAGCAAACTAAACACTGTTCATTTCTTTAATAAAACTGAGATAGGTCAGTAATCCAATTAAGTAATTTCATTTTAATTGTTTGATTGGACACCTGATAAATCAAGAGTTATTATTTGGGATTAGTGACCTTCCATAGAGAACACTCCAAACGCAGCCAGCATTTGTTTACATGCAACTGCAAGCTGTTTTTCAACTTTACATAGACTGTCATACGTTTAGGTGCATAAAACCAGTCTGTGGATAAAATAAACATACAGAAGATAAACCAGTCCAGAGGATAAAATATTGGAAGAACCAGAATTTTAACATTTTCAGGAAATATAATTTTTTCTTGCTCAATACAATTTCATAGAATATAGAAGAGGAGGTGGTCTTTAGATTATGCATTGTACCACATGTTTGGTGTTTAATTAATTTGTATTATTTTCTTTGGTTCTAACAAGCGTATATCAGATTTAAGCACATAAAAGTCCCTAAAATTAATATAAGCATACGCTTATTTGTAAGATTCTACAGTATCTCAATTGTGTGTTGTTGTTTTTTGCCTAAAATTTCTTATGAGCACAGGTGTCAGACATTTTTACACAAGAAGCAAAATGTATGCAAAATATATGCATTACAGAAACACAAACCAATTGAAGTAAATATTACTTTGTTTTGGGGCTTTTTTGAAATTGCTCAGTAAAGGTTATTTCGTCAAATAAACAAGATGGCATAATGACAGCAGGCAACCGTCCACCAGTCTCATTATCAGACTGCAAATTACAGCATCATTGCAATTATGTTCCACATATCCATTAATTTGTTAACAATGACAAAAACAAGGGCTACTGTGAAATCATTTATTTTCGTGGGTATTAAATTTCATGGTTTCCACTTCAGACATATTCGTGGGGACTTTCCACATCCAGCTAAATCTACATTGCACAGTGCATTCTAGTTATTAACCTTTGCTATAATACACACGTTGCGTGTCAGGGTTTATCGCACCCCACTGTGCCAATTTAGTGTTGACACATGCCAATTAGTACCCTAATATACACAGGGCTGGAAATTTCACTCATCACTCGCCATGATGAGTGAACATTTGGTCAGGACAAGTAAGATTTAAAAACAAGAGGCCCAAGAGGGCCTGAGGACGCTCTACTGACTCATAGTGGCCATAGCACTTTTTGAAATTCTGCTATGCAATAGAAACATTGGGGCGGGGTCATTTTTAACTCTAGGGACATCATTTGAACAAATCTACCAAAACTATAGTTGATCATCATTATTACATAAACATTTTGAAAATCTGTTGGGCCGTTAATGAGAAGAAGATTTTTTAAGTTTTGGACTATCTTGAATTTTCGATAGAAAAAATAAATCTTTTGTATAGTCTCCTATGCAATAGAAACATTCAGGTGAAGTTTCAATTTAATTGGCCTATTGGTTTCAGAATAAATGAAAAAAAAGAGAGAATTTTCTGTTTTCCCACAGTATCCCTATGTAAAATTCTAAGTCCCCTTACAGGGCCCCTATATATTTTAGCCCCTAAATTCTTATCTGCAATCAAACCCCTACACTTAGGGATAATTTATATCAAATATGTACAAATCTGACATACTGGTTCTTAAGACAACAATTTTACTAATTCCCAATATGTACACTTTTGGGGCCCCTCCTGACCTCTTCAGACATAGGAACCCAGTCATTTTTACAAATCTTAACCTCCTTCACCTAACAATGCTTCTGTGAAAATAAAGGCAAAAATCATTTCCATTTAAAAAAAAATAAAAAAAAATATTATATTGACATGTGTCCCTTAATTGAACTCTCGGGGCAAGGTCATTTTTAACCCTAGGGACACCATTTGAACAAATCTAACAGAACTATAGTTGGTCATCATTACTACATAAACATTTTGAAAGATTTTTGAAGTTTTGGACTATTTTTAGTAAGGGTGGCCATCTTGAATTTCAGATCGAAAAAAAAAATCTTTGGTATAATCTCCTATGCAATAGAAACACCCATGTGAAGTTTCAGTTTAATTGGCCTAGTAGTTTCAGAGAAAGTGCTGCTAACAGACGACAGACAACAGGCCATCGCAAATGCACTTCTGGCCTTTGGCCAGTAGACCTAAAAATAAATAAAATCTAAGTCCCCTTACAGGGTCCCTATAAATTTTAGCCCCATAAATTCTTATCTGCAATCAAACCCCTACACATAGGGATAATTTATGCAAAATATGAACAAATTTGACATACCGGTTCTTAAGGAAACAATTTAGTAATTCTGAATTTGTATCCTTTTGGGGCCCCCTCCTGACCCCTTAAGACAGTGGAACCCAGTCATTTTTACAAATCTGAACCTCCTTCACCAAACAATGCTTCTGTGAAGATAAAGGCAAAATCATTTCCATTTTAAAAAAAAAATATAATTTTTTTTATGACATGTGTCCCTTAATTGAACCCTTGGGGCGGGGTCATATTTAACCCTAAGGAAACCATTTGAACAAATCTAACAAAACTATAGCTGGTCATCATAACTACATAAACATTTTGAAAATCTGTTGGGCCGGTCATGAGAAGAAGATTTTTTAAGTTTTGGACTATTTTTAGTAATGGCGGCCATCTTGAATTTCAGATCCAAAAAAAAAAATCTTCTGTATAGTCTCCTATGCAATAGAAACACCCATGTGAAGTTTCAGTTTAACTGGCCTAGTGGTTTCAGAACAGATGAAAGAAAAAGAGAATTTTCTGTTTTCCCATAGTATCCCTATGTTAAATTCTAAGTCCCCTTACAGGACCCCTATAAATTTTAGCCCCTAAATTCTTATCTGCAATCAAACCCCTACACATAGGGATAATTTATGGAAAATATGAACAAATCTGACATACCGGTTCTTAGAAATTAAATTTAGTTATTCCCAATTTTTACCCTTTTTGGGCCCCTCCTGACCCCTTAAGACAGTGGAACCCAGTCATTTTTACAATCTGAACCTTCTTCACCAAACAATGCTTCTGTGAAGATATAGGCAAAATCATTTCCATTTTTTAATAAAAAAAATAAAAAAATATTATAATGACATGTGTCCCTTAATTGAACTCTCGGGGCGGGGTCATATTTAACCCTAGGGACACCATTTGAACAAATCTAACAAAACTATAGTTGGTCATCATTACTTCATATACATTTTGAAAATCTGTTGGGCCGTTCATGAGAAGATTTTTTAAGTTTTGGACTATTTTTAGTAACAGCGGCCATCTTGAATTTCAGATCGAAAATAAAAATCTTCTGTATAGTCTCCTATGCAATAGAAACACCCATGTGAAGTTTCAGTTTAATTGGCCTAGTAGTTTCAGAGAAAGTGCTGCTAACAGACGACAGACAACAGACAATGGCCATCGCAAATGCACTTCTGGCCTTTGGCCAGTAGACCTAAAAATAAATAAAATTTAGAAAATTATAAGAAAAACATCAAAATTTTAAAACTAAAAACTTAAATACTCCCGCTCTCACCGTTTTCAAGAATTTTTTTTTTTTTTACAAGTTAAGTTAGTTTCACACAGCCAAGTACTACCTTTGCATCTCATTTTTTACCAATTTCTTTATATTACACAAGTTTATCTTGTGCTCATTTGCGAATTGTCGACACAGAGGTTTCATTTTTCTTATGTTTCTCGCTCTTATCGTGTGATTTCAGGGCTGAATACACACTTTCTCGGAGGCATTGTTATCCATTTATTTTCGATAAAAACATTGGGTTTCCCCAGATGACGTCACTAGTTCAGAACACAAGCAGCTGTTATTACATTTGATTCTGTTCTCTGTATTTTGGGGTGGTCAAAAGGGTGTTATCGGCAATTTCTCTGCGTGGGTTATGGGAATATTATTTATCAACTGCGTTAAGTTTGTTTAGATGACAACACATCATATTTATTTTTAAAATTAGAACAGGTGCGCACTGCACAATACTGCTGGGTAATAGATTTGTCAAATTGAGTAGTCTCCCATCTCTTGCATATAGTAAAACACAGAGTAAAATAAATGGCGATGATGGACATTTCATATACTGCGTTACTATTTTTTAAATTCAACTCTTTTAAATTCAAGCACTTTCAATGATTTTTGTTCATTTTCAAGCACTTTTCCCACATTAAAAATCAGCACTATTCAACGATGTTTTTAAGAAATAAACACTTTTCATTTGAGAGGTTGAAAATCTGCGCGAACCTTGACGCATACGATCCTTTTACAATGTCTTACACTTTTTTTACAATGTTTACCGTAGGCCTATATGTCATAATGTCATATGGTTTCAAACTGTTTCAACTGGATAACATTTTGCTACAACGTGATGATCTATTTTTAGCACCTCTGACATTTGATTAAAATACAAGCGCAGTAAGATAAGTTATAATACATCTCGCTACACACACACGTCTATAAGATGGACGTAATTTAAAGGTAACATGAATATTAAAATATTCTTACACTATTTACAAAATCATCAATGTAAATATTGATGCAATATGACGAAAGAAAAAATATATATAAAGGATAAATTATTAATCAAAATGGGATGCACGTAGGCATATGAAAACAGGCAATTCATATTGACAGCATTACATATAGCGTAAACTAAGTTTGTGGATATTTGATTTCATTCCCTGGCTCCCAACCAAAATTAATGATTTCACAGTATCTTTATGCAAGATATTTTTTTGTTAACATTGATTGATTGATTGAATATTTAGCGTCCTTTTTATGCCATCGAGGGCTAACAGTTAACCTAACCACTGTTTCCTGGGATAAACCAGTACTTGAGCACACCCCATCTCCGCAAGTAGCTGATAACTTTCCCACTTGAATCAGTGGTGAGATACGAATGATAATGAGACAAATGTCGTATATCAATCATCACGGAGACTGTTGCCGGGCGGGGGATTCGAACTCACGACCCCTGGATTGATAGTCAGACGCATAACCGACTGAGCTAATCAGGCCCGGCTTATTTTGTTAACAAAGCAATGTAAATTACACTTCCATTATTTTTTTTGGAGTCAAAATTGCTCAGTAAATATTTTTTCGTCAAATAAATAAGATGGCATAATGACAGCAGGCAATGTCCACCAGTCTCATTATCAGATGTAAATTACAGCATCATTGAAATTATGTTTCACATATCCATTAATTTGTGTGATAAAGACAAAAAAACAAGGGCTATCCTTATGCAAGATCATGTTTATCCCCCGCCACCGCTTGTAGATATAGGAATGGGCTGTGACAGTGCGTGTGTCCCCTGCACCGTATATCGTTCTGTTGTGATTGGAATTTTAAATAACTTGGCACAAATGTTGACTAGGATAAAATGATGTGTCAAAGGTCAAGGTCATAGCTCAAGGTCAAGTGTTTGAAAATCCAATGTATACACTGTGTTTCCTCTTGTCCGGACCGTATGTTCTTTAGTTGTGATTGGAATTTTAAATAACTTGGCACAAATGTTCACTAGGACAAGACTATGTGTCATGCGAATGACTTGGGTCGGTTCGTCAAAGGTCAAGTGTTTGAAAATCCAATGTATACATTGTGTTTCGTCCTATCCTGACCGTATCTTCTTCAAATAAACAAGATGGCATAATGACAGCAGGCAACCGCCTACCAGTCTTATCATCAGACGCAAATTACAGCATCATTGCAATTATGTTTCGCTAGCTTTATGCCAGAATTATTTTTGTTAACATGAGCATGTTTTATTACCACGAAAGTAAATCATTTCAATAAATTTTTAATCAAAATTGCTCAGTAAAGACTTAGTCTTCAAATAAACAAGATGGCATAATGACAGCAGGCAACCGTCTACCAGTCTTATTATCAGACGCAAATTACAGCATCATTGCAATAATGTTTGGCTAGCTTTATGCAAGAATTATTTTTGTTAACATGAGCATGTTTTATTACCATGAAAGTAAATCATTTCAATAAATTTTTAGTCTTCAAATAAACAAAATGACATAATGACAGCAGGCAACTGTCTACAAGTCTTATTATCAGATGCAAATTACAGCATCATTGCAATTATGTTTGGCTAGCTTTATGCCAGAATTATTTTTGTTAACATGAGCATGTTTTATTACCATGGAAGTAAATCATTTCAATAAATTTTTAGTCTTCAAATAAACAAGATGGCATAATGACAGCAGGCAACTGTCTACAAGTCTTATTATCAGACGCAAATTACAGCATCACTGCAATTATGTTTGGCAAGCTTTATGCCAGAAATATTTTTGTTAACATGAGCACGTTTTATTACCATGAAAGAAAATCATTTCAATAAATTTTTAATCAAAATTGCTCAGTAAAGACTTGGTCTTCAAATAAACAAGATGGCATAATGACAGCAGGCAACCGTCTACCAGCCTTATTATCAGACGCAAATTACAGCATCATTGCAATTATGTTTGGCTAGCTTTATGCCAGAATTATTCTTGTTAACATGAGCATGTTTTATTACCATGAAAGAAAATCATTTCAATAAATTTTTAATCAAAATTGCTCAGTAAAGACTTAGTCTTCAAATAAACAAGATGGCATAATGACAGCAGGCAACCGTCTACCAGTCTTATTATCAGACGCAAATTACAGCATCATTGCAATTATGTTTGGCTAGCTTTATGCCATAATTATTTTTGTTAACATGAGCATGTTTTATTACCATGAAAGTAAATCATTTCAATAAATTTTTAATCAAAATTGCTCAGTAGAGACTTGGTCTTCAAATAAACAAGATGGCATAATGACAGCAGGCAACCGCCTACCAGCCTTATTATCAGACGCAAATTACAGCATCATTGCAATTATGTTTGGCTAGCTTTATGCCATAATTATTTTTGTTAACATGAGCATGTTTTATTACCATGAAAGTAAATCATTTCAATAAATTTTTAATCAAAATTGCTCAGTAGAGACTTAGTCTTCAAATAAACAAGATGGCATAATGACAGCAGGCAACCGTCTACCAGTCTTATTATCAGACGCAAATTACAGCATCATTGCAATAATGTTTGGCTAGCTTTATGCCAGAATTATTTTTGTTAACATGAGCATGTTTTATTACCATGAAAGAAAATCATTTCAATAAATTTTTAATCAAAATTGCTCAGTAGAGACTTAGTCTTCAAATAAACAAGATGGCATAATGACAGCAGGCAACCGTCTACCAGTCTTATTATCAGACGCAAATTACAGCATCATTGCAATTATGTTTGGCTAGCTTTATTCCAGAATTATTTTTGTTAACATGAGCATGTTTTATTACCATGAAAGTTAATCATTTCAATAAATTTTTAGTCTTCAAATAAACAAGATGGCATAATGACAGCAGGCAACTGTCTACAAGTCTTATTATCAGACGCAAATTACAGCATCACTGTAATTATGTTTGGCTAGCTTTATGCAAGAATTATTTTTGTTAACATGAGCATGTTTTATTACCATGAAAGTAAATCATTTCAATAAATTTTTAGTCTTCAAATAAACAAGATGGCATAATGACAGCAGGCAACTGTCTACAAGTCTTATTATCAGACGCAAATTACAGCATCACTGCAATTATGTTTGGCAAGCTTTATGCCAGAATTATTTTTGTTAACATGAGCATGTTTTATTACCATGAAAGTAAATCATTTCAATAAATTTTTAATCAAAATTGCTCAGTAAAGACTTGGTCTTCAAATAAACAAGATGGCATAATGACAGCAGGCAACCGTCTACCAGCCTTATTATCAGACGCAAATTACAGCATCATTGCAATAATGTTTGGCTAGCTTTATGCCAGAATTATTTTTGTTAACATGAGCATGTTTTATTACCATGAAAGAAAATCATTTCAATAAATTTTTAATCAAAATTGCTCAGTAGAGACTTAGTCTTCAAATAAACAAGATGGCATAATGACAGCAGGCAACCGTCTACCAGTCTTATTATCAGACGCAAATTACAGCATCATTGCAATAATGTTTGGCTAGCTTTATGCCAGAATTATTTTTGTTAACATGAGCATGTTTTATTACCATGAAAGAAAATCATTTCAATAAATTTTTAATCAAAATTGCTCAGTAGAGACTTAGTCTTCAAATAAACAAGATGGCATAATGACAGCAGGCAACTGTCTACCAGTCTTATTATCAGACGCAAATTACAGCATCATTGCAATTATGTTTGGCTAGCTTTATGCCAGAATTATTTTTGTTAACATGAGCATGTTTTATTACCATGAAAGTAAATCATTTCAATAAATTTTTAATCAAAATTGCTCAGTAAAGACTTGGTCTTCAAATAAACAAGATGGCATAATGACAGCAGGCAACTGTCTACCAGTCTTATTATCAGACGCAAATTACAGCATCATTGCAAATGTAAAATAAACTAAATTTACAAGATTATATTATTCATGACAATAAGTTAAGAGTTTTAGTACATCTCAGGCCACCCTTAAACAAGAGCTGTTTGAGGGACAGCGCGTTTGACTTCGAATATTTGTCACAGAAGTACAAATCTGATTGAAACTGATGACAAATCCAAGCGAATAAGAGTTATCTAAATTATCTAAAAATTGACAAAATTGAGTAGGGCATATAACTGCAATATATTGTATGAAGTTTCAATCAAATACATTCATTGACTGCTGAGTTATAAAAGTAAAACAAGAGTTATCTGACTTGATATAGTTGATTTCATGACAACAAAGCCATATGTAGTTTCAATCAAATACATTGAGCGGTTGGTGTAATATGGACTTGACAGTACTTGCATGCAAAATTTTAACCAAAATTCTAAGTCAAAGGGCAATAATTTGCATTATATGCATGCAAGAGTTATCTAACTTAGTTATTGTAGTAGAATTGATGACTGGGAAAGCTTTTGAAAGTTTAAAGTCAATAAATGCAATGGTTACTGAGATAGGGACTTGCATGCAGAACTTAAACCAGATTTTCTAAGTCAAACAAGGGCAATACTTTCTATTATATTCATGCAAGAGTTATATAACTTAGTTATTTAGTAGGGTTGATAACTTGGAAGGCTAGTGTAAAGTTTCAAGGCAATATATGCAATGGTTACTGAGATAGGGACTTGCATGTAAAACTTTAACCAAGGTGCGACGCCGACGCCTGGGTGAGTAGAATAGCTCTGTATTTTTTAGTCTCTGAATAGTCGAGCTAAAAATCTCTTGTTTGCCACTTCCAACTCATACCATTTAAGGTTGAGTAGGTAGTTAGTTGATGTTATCAATCAGAGAATCTTTCTAAGGACATGTAATGAGGCCTAAACAAAAACTACTTGTGTTTCAGGTTTCATCCTGACAAAAAGGTAGGGTCAGTAGGTAAGACAATTTTTTTTTGATTAATTTTTTTAAGTGCGATTTGAAAGGGTTGGTATTTTTTCCCCCAATTTTTTTTAGATGGGGTCCATTTTTTCATTTTTTAGTCTGCTACATGAAAAGTTGCTTTTGGCACATTTGGTGTCAACACATTGCATACTTTTGTAGTTTAATTGTCTGCCTTTGTAGTCATCCCTTGCACTTTTTATTTAAAATAATAATATACAGCTGTGAACACCATCTTTTCTGACTGCAGGATTGCAATACCCCTATGGTTAGAAATACCATTTAACACAGTGTTATATTATAGTAAATTTAACACAATATTATATTATATTAAATTGACATCTGTGAGATGTAAATCTACAATGTAACCTCAGTTTTCCAATTCAACCACTCTGTCTGCTATGTATGTTCAGGGCTGTGGAATTATTATTTGTACTTTGTCAGAAGTAATATTTATTGCCTGTCACATCCCTGGGTAGTGGTTAATTTTGGACTTTATTTCCACAGCCCTGGACTGCCCTTTGCCTATTTAATCACATTTAATATGTCATACTGAACCCAATTTAATAGCGCAAATACACTTTATAGAATAATTTTAGCTCATTTTGTTCCAGTTTGATTTCATTCTAATATTAAAGCGCACCCTGTTATGTTACAATTAAGATCATATTTATAGTATGATCTAAGCTTTGTAAGACTAAAAAACTATTCAATCTATCCAAGAGAACTTGGTCTATGATAGCCTTCAAATATCTAGAAAGCGCATCTAGTCAACTATATTTCAAATATTAAAAATAAGAGGGCCAAGATGGCCTTATATCGCTCACCTAAGTGACCTTGAGTCACCCAACTTAAGTAGATTATATAATACATGTACACTCAAAATTCCAGAAAAATGAGATGGGCGAGTAGTTAGAATTTTGATTTGTTTTGAAGATGTAACAGATGCATAGAAGAGATGTGCGATAACATAGTATCCTTGTGCGGATATCTGGATATCAGATACTGAAAGAAAGTTTTCACAATATATCCATATAAAGAAAACCATCCTCCCCTCCTGGCGACTATGTTTTTCGACGAATCGCAATGGCTGGAACAAACTTGGTAGAGGTTCACCCATGGTAAATGTCAGTGAAATTACATTGAAATCAGGTCAGTAGATTCTGACAAGAAAGCTTTTGAAGTTTTTACTATAGCTGCCTATATATAGTAAACTAGCACCTCACTGTGGCAGTCATGTTTTTTAACAAATCACAACGGCTTGAACAAACTTGGTAAAGGGTCACCCAAGGCACATTTCTGTGAAATTGTTTCTGACAAGAAAATTTTTTTAAAGTAAACAAACCCCACCCACTGGCCGCCATGTTTTTTTATGAATCACTACGGTTTGAACAAGCTTGGTGAAGGGTCCTCCAAGGAACACTCCTGTGAAATTATTTTAAAATCGAGCCAGTAGTTTCCGACAAGAAGATTTAAGTTTTTAACTAATTAAACTTGCCCCGCCCCCTGGCGGCCATGTTTTTTGGCGAATCAAGATGGCTTGAACAAACTTCCGAACATTTCTGTGAAGTTATATTAAAACTGACCAAGTGGTTTCTGACAAGAAGTTTTACTATAACTTATATAGTAAACAAACCCCACCCCCTGGCTGCCATGTTTATTGATGAATCAAGATAACTTGAACAAACTTGGTAGAGGGTCACCCAAGGAACATTTCTGTGAAATTATTTTAAAATCGAGCCAGTTGTTTCTGACAAGAAGATTTTTTAAGTTTTTACTAATTAAACTTGCCCCACCCCCTGGCGGTCATGTTTTTTGACGAATCAAGATGGCTTGAACAATTTTGGTAGAGGGTCACCCAAGGAACATTTCTGTGATCAGCATGTTATGTTGATCAACTGATAAATTGAGCCAAGAGTTTTTTTAAATCCATCTATGTATGATAAAGTTACAGAACTGACTTAAAATTTCAAACAGACTTGGGTGTTTTCAAACAAACTCAAAGTGTGACCTTGACCTTTGAGGTACGGGTCTGGGTCTTATGTATGATTCATCGTCATGTCATCTTGATCAATTGAACCAAGTTGAAAACAAAGTTACAGACCAGACACGAAATATCAAAAAAAAAAATAGAAGTGTGACCTTGACCTTTGAGGAAAGATCCTAGGTCTAACACAAGACACTTCATCATGTCATGTTGATCAACTGAGCCAATTAATTTGTTTTATTTATCCATAAGTGACAAAGTTACAGACTGGACATGAAATCTCAAACAAACTATAATTGTTAAATTGTGACCTTGACCTTTGAGGTATGGGTGTTTTTGAAATTGATTCATAGGTGACAAAAGTTACAGACCGGACATGAAATTTCAAACAGACTGGAAGCTCAAAGTGTGACCTTGACCTTTGAGGTATGGTTGTTGGTCTTGCATGCAACACATAGTCATGTAATGTTGATCATTTGTAGCAAGTATTAACAAATTCCATTTAGGAAATTTTCCTGACCAGCGGGATTGTTTTGGGTCGGCTGGAAGTGGCAAACAAACAATATTTTAATTTAAGCCCCATTAGATGTATATGTATTTAAAATATATGCATCACAGAAACATATACTAATTGAAGGTAAATATGTTGTTTTGTCTTTTTTATCATGTAGCTGTCCTGGTTAAAACTTTCAACACATACTAATTGTTTGAAGTCATCTATTTTTGCAACAAGTCATTTTGAGCCAGGGTTATCAATGGAAGAATATTAATCTAGGATAAGTAGGTAATTCAAGGAAACACCATCTGAAAAGCTATATGAGCAAAAGTTTTTTGTAATAGTATTATATTTAGTAATAACAGCAATAGTCACTATTACTATCTCTGCAAAAAAGAGAATTAAAACATACAGCCATAAAAATAAAAGTGCTTCAACAATAAGAATAAAATCCATGAAGTCTCGACTCGGGGGGGGGGGGGGGGGGGGGGGGTCATTGTTATTCACAATTAGATACCTGGGTGCCCTCTGCTCTTTTGGTCCAGTTGGACTCGTCTCCTGTGACTGTCGGTCTTGTCTGGGCCCAAATCCCACAGGTGCCTTCATCATTTGCTGTGGAGGCTGAGATTGGATCTGTGTTGGTGGTGGAATACTGCCAGGGGTGTTTTTACTTGCCAAGGCTGCCCATGAGAATGGCTTTGGGGGATCATCTGTAAATATATCATACACTAAATATAAATTTAAACTAGAGCCTCTCAAGAGTGAGATTGCTCATCTAAAATTGTAGTGGATTTGTTGCTGTAATTAACAGTGTTTTCTCCAGAGCACGTTTCTTGCATTTTTGTTACAATTAAATCTCATTTGACGCAATCAATTTTGTTCAGTGCGTTCATTATGACGCAACCTTAAAAATACAGAAATTACGCAAATGTGTTTATTTACAATCAGCAAGTTGCTTTCAGTTATTTTTACAATGCTGGCTGGTTTGACAGATCACGTGGTATGATTCAAGTTATGTAAACATTTAATTTGTTATTTCCGCTATATTGATGCAATCGCAAAGATGATTATTATCACATACATAATTTTCCGCGAAGCAATAACAAACGATCGCTGAAACACTACCACTGATATATACCTGGTTTTAGGTTGTTTGTATATAAAGATGAAATGTGGAAATCGTGAATATTACAAAACAGTCATGTTATTTTACTCAGAAAGTGTCGCATGCCCCCCAAATGGTTGTTGAAAATAACAATATAATTATGTTATAATAGGTTGCGATGTATCCATGAATATAAAGAGTAATGGACTGATGTTTCAGACTAGACATGCAATTTCATGTTTTTTTACATTAAAGTGTGACCTTGACCTTCACATCTGATGTAATATTCTCGGTATTTCAACAGTTAAATGCTGCTGAAACATCATCATGACATGCTGATCACTTGTGTCAAGCTATTTAAAAAACCCTAAATGTAAGACAAAGTTACAGATCAATTGTTGATAAATTGAGCCAAGTGGGAGTTTGGGTATTAAGTGCAACACGTTGTCATGTTATTTGATCATTTATAACAAGTATTTATAAAAATCCATGTATGCATGACAAAGTTGCAGGCCGGACACGAAATCTCACACAGACTCAAAGTGAGGTCAAACTCAAATTGTGACCTTGACCTTTGAGGTACAGTGTGTGGGTCTTACAACACGTCGTCATGTTATGTAGATCAATTGTAGTAGGTATCATTAAAATCCATCTATGCATGACAAAGTTACAGGCTGGACAAAAAATTTCACAGACTCAAAGTTTGTTAAACAAACTCAAATTATGACCTTGACCTTTGAGGTACAGGTGTGCGCATAAAAATGTTCAGACGATACTCTATATGAAAACATTTTTATTTTGTTTTTTAAAAGGTATTAAGACATTTCTATACCAGTGTAAACATCAGCAGGTCAATGTTTTACGGCGACGTTCCCGGCGCCGTTGACGTTTCTTCAACGCACGTTTAAGAGGTTATGAAACAAGAGGGACAAGATGGCCCTATATCGCTCACCTGACTGACCTTGAGTCATCCAACTTAAGTAGATTATATAATACATGTACACTCAAAATTCCATAAAGATGAGATGGGCAAGTAGTTAGAATTTTGATTTGTTTTGAAGATGTAACAGATGCATAGAAGAGTTCAAACTTGGTAGAGGTTCACCCATTGTAAATGTCAGTGAAATTACATCAAAATCAGGTCAGTAGATTCTGACAAGAAGGCTTTTGAAGTTTTTACTATAGCTGCCTATACGTTTGGAGACTGTTCGAAGCCCAAGTCTTCAAACAAAGATAAAAATTCAGTTCCAACACAAAACTAACCTGTTATGTTTGAGAACGGTTTCAAGCTAAAGCATCAGACTAAACTATTGTGCATGAAACAATCCACAGTTCCAGCACAATAAATATTCCTATGAGTTTAAAACACAAGCCTTCCTAAAGCCTATCGCTTGAAAGAATCTTTGTTGCAGTGCACTCTCCCCCAAAAACAATTAAACTCCTCCTCCGAGATTACAATTACATTTTGATACTGGAAATCTCAAGCAGACTTCTTGCTGTGATGAAACTAGCTAAAAATATGGTATTGCTTTATTATGAAGCAGTAAACCATCCCTGTCTGAACCATAAAAACTCTGACTTTTATATTCAGAAAAACACCTATTTTAAAATGGTTCATGATTGATGAATAATATTTCAATCATTGATTATAATTGTATCATTCATCTTTTTATGATGAATTATCTTTTAAAACTTATATCTGGTATAATATTGTATAATAATAGCAAAAAAAAGTTTATTTAAAGAGTTTATTACCTCTTCTTATAATAATTGCTATATAGACATTTATGCTATAAAACAAGGACAATAATTTGACATAAAACTAACCCCATCCCCTGGCTGCCATGTCTTTTGACGAATCAAGAAGGCTTGAACAAACTTGGTAAAAAGTCACCCAAGGAACATTTCTGTGAAATTATTTTAAAATCAAGCCAGTAGTTTCTTACAAGAAAATTTTTTAAGATTTTACTATAGCTTATATAGAAAACTAACCCCAGCCCCAAGGAACATTTCTGTGAAATTATTTAAAAATCGAGCCAGAACTTTCTGACAAGAAGATTTTTTTTTAAAGTTTTTACTAATTAAACTTGCCCTGCCCCCTGGGGGCCATGTTTTTTGATGAATCAAGATGGCTTGAAAAAACTTGGTAGAGGGCAGAGATGCCAACCCTTAATTACTGAAAATAGGAGTGTGGTCGAAAGCGACAGTTTTGAGGGGGGTCTGGGGGTCCTACCCCAGAATTTTTTTAAGTTGTAGATGCTCTGAGATGGCATTTCAGCACTTTTCAGTGATAAAAAGTCATGTATTTATTAAGAAATATTTCATAATATCTGATGAAAAAGAGAATTGAGTGATCGAGTTTTATAGAATAAATTAAAAAAGCTGACAAACTGATGAAAAGCGAGGCTTTATTGAACATTCAAATTAAGCTTTATTGGGATTTAATTACCGACTCATCCATTGGTTGAGTTGTTGCAACCATTGTCGATATTTTCCTTGACGACGACTGACAAGTTGAGCGGGTGATGTGCTGTTTTGTAGCAATGTTTTTTCAAATCACCCATCCCACCGTGAGATAACATAATTTCTGCATTGCAGACCTTGCAGAATGCAATAAGGCACCCCCATCTTCGATGTCAAAAAGCAAAAATATGCATCGGTACAACTTTTAATAAATGTTTGTTTATGTTCGTACTTTTTTTTCTTTGGTGGTGTTGCATCTGCCATATTGGATTTTGAAAGTTGTTGATCGGCCTTTCCGGATCATCCGATATTGTTTTCGTAAATACTCGGGTATTTTCCGGATAACCTAATTAATAGCGCTTCTAGAAGTGACGTAGCGCGTACGGAAATGTCCGAACATCAAAACCGGTGTCAGTGTAAACGGTGCTGATTATTTGTTTTACTCGTGAAATTTATCCCGGACCATTTTTTTTTTTAAAATCGGAGAGCGGATTTTTCGTACAAAAATCGGATTCACTCCGCCAAAATCGGAGGAGTTGGCATCTCTGAGAGGGTCACCCAAGGAACATTTCTGTGAAATTATTTTAAAATTGGCCCAGTGGTTTCAGAGGAAAAGTTGTTAAAAGCTAAAAGTTAACGACGGATGACAAACGAGGGACGACAAACGATGGACACCAGGCGATCACAAAAGCTCACCTATGAGCCTTTGGCTCAGGTGAGCTAAAAAAGAAATTAATAAAATGATAACATAATTTTAGAAATTTTTTAAGCAACCATTAAAATATAATATACAGCAGTGTGGTCTAGTGGTAGAGCATCCGCCTTGCATGTGGAAGGTCGTGGGTTCAATCCCCGGCCGGGTCATACTAGATTTTAAAAATGGTACTAGAAGCTTCCTTCCTTGACACTCGACATTTAGAGGAGAGTTCTAGGTCTGGTCGGCCCGTTGTCAGTATAATGTGACTGGGTGGGGTATCATACCATGTGTCTGCGGCATGATACTCCAGTTTGACAGCGCTTAGAATACTGTCTCAAGTAGACACCGTCCGATATGACAGAAAAATTGTTGAAAGCAATGCTAAACACCATACAATAACAACTACAACATAAAATATAATATACATTTTTTTTTATTTTAAGGTAACATTACTCTAAAATGAGTCTAGTTTTGAGCCAGAAAAGAAATGCTTTTTTGGAAAATGAACACAACAAAGTTTGGTTTCTCAAGGAGTTAATCCTTAGTAACGCAAAACATGTATCTCAGCTGAAATATAGAAATATTGAAATTAATAATTTTAGTGTTTTTCATTAAAAATAGTTAGGGCCATGATGATTGAGCTGGGGCCATGACATTTGAAAAGCCCTGTGGCCATGATCATAATAGACAAATAGTTTGTAGTTGTTGTTACTTGTTGCCAAAAGTGAAACATTCATTTGAAGTTAAATTGTTTTGAAGTTGTTAACTCAAGTTTTGATTTTGAACTTTGTGTGAAACAGGAAGTAAAACTGAGTAAAACGTCTTTTTTACCTCTATTTATTAAAATTGATTCAGTTTAAAACTAGTCAACTTATGAACCCCAGATTTTCAAAATGATCCCCAGATTTTTAGTTAATGGGTCATCAATGATCCCCCAAAAATTTGGAGCTGGAGAAAACACTGCAATAATGGTAGTTTTGCATTACAAACTTTCAATTTTATGACTGTATGGTCATTTTGATTCATGTACATGTATGATTAAAATGATGCAAAAAACAACATTCAACATATAAGCACGAGTTAATTTGCAGCCATGCTGAATTTCCAAACAGAATGAATAGGACTTTGCAGAAGACCACATGGGAAACATTCATGCCAAGTGCGATTTCATTTGGTTCAATAGGTTCTGAAGATTTTGTTTAACATTTTAATTGATCAGTAAAAATGATCAACACGGACAACAGTTTAATTTCCAAATGGAACCAAATCCATAAACTTTGCAGACGACCGTTTAGGAAACATAAACTTGGTTCAGTGTTTGGGTGAAGATTTTTAATTTTCAGCCAATCAGATTTACCTGCTTAGACTCATCATTTTATCACGTTTCATGTAGATTTTGTTCTTTTTTTTCTGAATATAGTTAAAATCTTTTTCTAAAACTGAAAACCTAATATAGAGTATCGTTAATTAATTAACACAGAGAGCAGTTCATCTTTAAAAAAATACTGACCTTGTGGTTGTTCTTCGACTTCAATAGGCTCCATCTTTGGTTCCTCCTTCTCAGGTTCATATGTTTCCAAGGGGCTTGGCATCTGTTCATCTTCCTGTTCCAGAGGCTCCTCTGGCTCCGATTTGGGTGTTGTGGGTGAATCTACACGCTCCTCCTCTAGTAGACCGGTACCATTGCTGCATAACAAAAAACATTGCTACAAATAAAAACATCATGTTGTTTTTATATTGATGTACAAGTCTTTTAAAGGGAGGTAGGATCAGGGCTCACGTTGTCGTTCGCCAATGGCGTAAAATGCCATAAAAAAATCAAAGTGGTGCATGTTTTTTCAGTTTGGTGAAAGTAATTGACGCCAATAAAATATGTCTCAATATCTTATGAGAAAACATCAAAGAATTAATGAATGAAAACACAGGGCTGCTTTCAGTTCAATCAAACGTTTGATAACATTAGCTAACATATTTTCCTGGACACTGACCCAACCTCTCACTAGCACGCAGTACGTGTTAATTTTAGGGAACCAGGCATTAAACGTGTTTGCTGTTTAATGGTGCTGAAAGCAGCCCTGTTAAAATGGTGTATTTGCATATACAAAACCATTTCCTCCTTTGTTTGTTTCATCATCTCGTCTGTTTGCCCTCGATGGCATAAAAATTACGCTAAATATTCAATCAATCAATCAATCATTGTTTCATCATATTGCCAAGATGTTGGATTGCACTAAATGTCAGCACCTTTCTTTTCGGAGTGCGGCTCTGTTAATGATTCTGGCAATAACAGGATGTTTTAGGGTTTTAGGGTTTACTAAAAATTTACTGTGAAAGTGTTTTTTTAAATCAATAATAACTTCAAATGAAATAAAAGATAAAAAATATATTATTCAACAAAATTTTAGAATTATAGTTAATTTTTTTCAATAACATCATTAAGAATACAATCAAAAATAAATTTATATTTATTTTAAGGTAATATTCTTCTTTAGAAATCTACATTTTCAAGAAAATATCGGTGGAACCGATGGATGCTCCCCTAGTGAATGTTCGACTCTGTACCAGTTACTTGGTTGAAAAATACCAAACTGCATAGCAGGAACAATATGTGGCTCTGCACTTGACAGAACTCATTCGCAAATCATTGAACCTGAACAAAATGACAATATATGCAGATTCTTGCTAGTTGTACAAAATTAAAACCAGAGGTTGTAGCGAAATAGTGTCATGACGACAATATGCACATCTCCACTTGGTAATGATGCATCCTAGCAAGTTTCATAAAATTCCAACCAGAGGTAGAGAAACAGAGCAGAGAAGAATTTGGTCAAAGACAGAATGAAAGGGCCACAACTCCATGAAAAATCATCAAACCGGAACAAATAGTCAATATGCGCATCTGCACTTGGTTATGATGAATCCTAGCAAGTTTCATAAAATTCCAACCAGAGGTTGTAGAGAAATAACCCCAACAAGAACTTGGGGACACACGGACGGATGAAGCGGCGACTATATGCTTCCCCCTTTGGGGGAGAATAAAAAATATCTAATTACCACACCCACTTTTTAAACAACTATTCATCATTTAATAAAAAAACTGCAAAACTAATCAATGAATAACCTTTGTAAAACAATATTATTATTCGATTCAAGTAGAGCTAAATCTCCTGGTATTTTACATGAAAAATATGTTGAAGCGACTGGCGCTGGACCTCGAGTTTTCGAGTTAGAAATACTTCAGATATCACGAGGAAAGTGTATACATGAAATACGCACAGAATTGTTCGGAACCACAGTTTTCTGGAGCAAGCTGATATTTTGATGCTTGAGTAAGTTTCATACTTTTATCACTAACCCGAGATTTATCAAACTTATTTTAAGATTATAAACGTCTTTCCAAAATTTGAGTAAATATTCATTGAATAAATCAATCTAGTATTGTTGTAAACAAGAGGCCCAAGAGAACCTGAATGCTCTACTGGCAGCAGATGCTTTGCAGGACCTCCATGCAATGCTACATGTACAATATCTAAGTTGTAGGCCTTGAACTTTCAGAAAAACTATTTTTAAAATTTCGCTTAAAATGTGCTTATAAGCCCTGTTGCAGGGGCATTTGTGGTCGAATGACCCTGGTTCAAGAATCTGTCTGTGATCCTAAGGTTATATAACTGCTGTGCAAGTTAGGTTAAGATTCAATGAAAAATGAAGGTGCTATCGCGTCTACAAGAAAAACGTTAACGGACGACTGAAAATTTACCACGACATAAGCCCTGCTAGGATAAAATATTTTTGTACAGAAATTATAAGAAACTGCAGGTTTGCTAACGATGGATACAAACACCTCTCTTTGGTCAGGCTAGTATATTTTGTTAATAAAAATACCCCTGGAGATATTCACTGCCCTTATATTCAGTACACCCAAACTTTAAGACACGCGGTCAATCATAGTAAATTGTTTTATTTGTACTGCAAAAAGGTAGTAACCTAAGTGGAGGCTGTTCAAAGAATGTGGTCGGAGTGTCCTGCAGAAGTTCCTGTTGCACACCTGGTCCGCCAGTCTCTGTTATCTCAGTTTCTGAGTCAGTCAGAATAAGCTCTGCAAAATACACAGGTTAATTAGAAATCATACCACTACATCAAGGAGTAAAATATTATTCATTCATCTCAAAACCGAGTTAATACATGTATTTCCCAACCAAAATCAATGATTACTTGAAAATGACAGGACACATTGAACTTCTATTCCTTGCAGTAATATCAATATTATAAGTGCAACAACTTTCAAATGGCAAAAATGTACTTTCTTGCATTTTCCCAATTACTCTTCTAAAATAATTATTGACATAAAATAATGTACTCTTTGTTACAAAGGAAGATGAAGGAGTCTGGTAAAATCAGACTGGTGTTTGTTTAGATGCCTACATTTTTCGAGTTGCAAAATTGATATTAATTTGATAACTTTGATGGAACTATAGTTGTAGTTTAATGGGACTTTATCAGGATTTTTAAAAAATTTGAAAACAGCTATAGACATTTTTTCCAATAGATCATGCCTATATATACTCATTGACCCTGCAAAACCCAAAGAATATCTAATCAAACTTGCTAAAATAACATATTGAAAAGGGGTTTCCTAACTTGGGCTATGCGCCTAGGTTAGACCAAAATAGATTTCCCGCTTAAAGTTGCAACATATTTTGTGATGTATTAAATGAGTCACGTGATTTCAATTTGATTTCAAATTGATCTGATAAAACACATCTTAGAAAGAGCATCAATGACGATGTGAAGTAGTATTTAAGTGCTGTCTATTTTTAGATTGTTGATTTCTTTTAAAGTTTACCACTCCAAATATAATACGATTTGTTCACGTTTTGGTGGATTTCATCTATTAATGATGACGAGATTATGACTATTATAAAAATAAGTTTATTTTTTAAAGACATTTATAGCATTTTTTCCAGATATACTCCATTCAGAAGTTGAAATGAACCTTACTTATTTTTACCATGGATATAATAACGCTTAGTGTTTTTTTTGAGCGCTTGAAAATTCTCCTTACAATTTTTCAAATAAGAGGCATATTGCAAATAAGCATGTGCTAAATTTAAACCATAAATTTAATCTCCTTCATTTCATTCAATCAAAAGCAGTAAAAATTAAGGTAAAAATTACTGTTTTAACAAGTGAGTACTATAATTATTTGAACATTACACAGCAGTAAGAAACTACATTTTTTCTAACATTACAACGAAGACAAACATACCCCCAGCATCTTCCTGGTTTTCTGTATCAGTGTCATTGTCATGAAACACTTCATCCTGGTAACGGAAAATATCATTGTGCACATAGTATTTCTTTGGAGACTGAGGTGCCAGCACAAATGTCTGCATAAATCGTCGCATTTGCTGGCCATTGTTTGACAATTCTCCAGTCACCTTTAATAGATACAATTCAATATCAGTTTTCTGTGCAATAAATGATGCAACATATATGTCTAAGACCACATCTAAAAATATCTCTGTTTCCCCTTGCCCAACCCTAGATTTTAGAACTGATTAGGCATGTAGTCTTTTTTTTAAATCCATAAAAAACATGTAGAAGATAAACAGAGAAACTCAACATTTTATTAACTGATATGGCTATTCCAATAAAACAACATATATAACATGTATTAATTGTGCTTAATACTAACTGTATTGCTCCTAAAAGTGTAGGATTGAAAACTAAGAAAATCTGTAAAAATGACTAGTATTTGTATAACATATATATATATATATATACAAGAGTTGTCAGAAGACAACAAAGCCCGCCCCTGGGTGTCTAAGTCCAAAAAGGGCCATAACTGTGCCAAAATGCAATCCAGAGTTATGGTTCTTGTCTGTGTGTGTTCCATTGATGATGGTGAAAACACATGCACAGTTTCATTCACATCCAATGAGTGGTTGCATAGATATCTTAAAACTTAAACGAAAAAGTTTAACCTGGGTGTCTACAGACACCACCGGGTTCATGGCAATAGCTCTCCTTGGACTTCATCCCGGCAAGCTAATAATAAACTGAACTGTGTTTAGTTTAATTGACAAAATGGAACTGTATACAGAATTACTAGTATTAGTAAATTGGACAACAGTTGCTAAAACTGTTGGAATCTAGAAGTGCCCACAGAACAATATTAAAAAATGGAACTGTATATAAAACAAGAGGCCCAAGAGGGCCTGAGGACGCTCTACTGACTCATAGTGGCCATAGCACTTTTTGAAATTCTCCTATGCAATAGAAACATCAGGGCGGGGTCATTTTTAACTCTAGGGACACCATCTGAACAAATCTAACAAAACTATAGTTGCTCATCATTACTACATAAACATTTTGAAAATCTGTTGGGCCGTTCATGAGAAGAAGATTTTTTAAGTTTTGGACTATTTTTAGTAATGGTGGCCATCTTGAATTTTAGATAGAAAAATAAATCTTTTGTATAGTCTCCTATGCAACAGAAACATCCATGTGAAGTTTCAGTTTAATTGGCCTAGTGGTTTCAGAATAAATGAAAAAAGAGAATTTTCTGTTTTCCCACAGTATCCCTTATATAAAATACCAAGTTCCCTTACAGGGCCCCTATATATTTTAGCCTCTAAATTCTTATCTGCAATTAAACCCCTACACATTGGGATAATTTATATCAAATATGTACAAATATGACATACCGGCCCCTCCTGACCCCTTAAGACATAGGAACCCAGTCATTTTTACAAATCTGAACCTCCTTCACCTAACAATGCTTTAGTGAAGATATAGGCAAACTCATTTCCCTTAAAAAAAAATAATAACAAAAATATTATATTGACATGTGTTCCCTTATTGAACTCTCGGGGCAGGGTTATTTTTAACCCTAGGGACACCATTTGAACAAATCTAACAAAACTATAGTTGGTCATCATTACTACATAAACATTTTGAAAATCTGTTAGGCCGTTCATGGGAAGATTTTATAAGTTTTGGACTATTTTTAGTAACAGTGGCTATCTTGAATTTCAGATTAAAAAATCTTCTGTATAGTCTCCTATGCAATAGAAGCATCCGTGTGAAATTTCAGTTTAATTGGGCTAGTGGTTTCAGAACAGATGAAAGAAAAAGAGAGTTTTCTGTTTTCCCATAGTATCCCTATGTAAAATTCTATGTCCTCTTACAGGGCCCCTATAAATTTTAGCCCCTAAATTCTTATCTGCAATCAAACCCCTACACATATGATTTATGCAAAATATGAACAAATCTGACATACTGGTTCTTAAGAAAACAAATTTAGTAATTCCCAATTTTTACCCTTTTGGGGCCTCTCCTGACCCCTTAAGACAGTGGAACCCAGTCATTTTTACAAATCTGAACCTCCTTCACCAAACAATGCTTCTGTGAAGATATAGGCAAAATCATTTCCATTTAAAAGATAAAATCTAACAAAACTATAGTTGGTCATCATTACTACATAAATATTTTGAAAATCTGTTGGGCCGTTCATGAGAAAAAGATTTTTAAAGTTTTGGATTATCTAAGTTTTGGACTATTTTAAGTAATGGCGGCCATCTTCAATTTCAGATAAAAAAAATCTTCTGTGTAGTCTCCTAAGCAATAGAAACATCCATGTGAAGTTTTAAGTTTAATTGGCCTAGTGGTTTCAGAGAAAGTGCTGCTAACATACGACAGGCCATCGCGTAAGCATTTTTGGCCTTTGGCCAGTAAAGCTAAAAATAAATGCAATTATGTGTTAAAAAAATTTTTAAAATCATTCCTGTAGACCCCTTAGTGACTGTTTTAAAAAAAAAGTGAGCAAATTAATAACTTTGAACAAAATGTATATTTCTTAAAAGAGCAGACCAAGCTTTTAATTTTTGTTTACATTTTTGTAATACAACTAGGTTGCTTTCAGATTGTACCTCCGCCAATGTTCGGAAGTACACAAAGAAAAACATACATTTTTATGCACACATTATCCAGATTCTCAGATTCAGCAAAGAAGATACAGAAAACAGAGAAACACCACTTTATGATCATCATAACATTACAGTGGTAGAAGATAAGACAACTTTACTCTATGAAGATTTTTTATTACACAGTTGGGGCATAATGAAGTGTTATATATTTAGGTGACGTACCAGTTTATTTTAAAATAAGCGATCTGCAGTGGTAGTGTGGGGATTCAGACCGTTAGATAAGGGTTCATTAACAAGATTAGAAAAGTTATGGCTTGACATTATGCATTATTGGGTTTTCTGATTTTTTTGTAAAAAAATAAATACTGATGTCTGCAATAAAACTGTTTCGAGTATAGTAAGCATTATATTATTTATATGCTCTGAGAAACAATGAGTACCGAATCTAGTTCTGTCTGGTAACTCCTGCTCAGGATCCACCCTCGCATATACCCTTGATACTATCGCACACGCTTATATGTCACAATCCACTTATTGAGAGAATACCAAGGGTTGTTTGTTTAGTACAGTTATTAAAGAAGTTATTTTATCTTTAATACTATATGAATGATTCTTTGCTTCCATGCAATAAATTAGCTTGTGGGTTCCAGTTCAATTATACACCGAGGGGAATAAAAGGGTGTTCTTAAAAACTATCTAACCACAAGTGGTTATTTAATTTTTAACTGCATTCCCTACAGTTCCCCCATACAATGTTTCTCTCTGAAGTGAATTTATCATATATTTCAGAACAAGCTTTTAACTCTGTTTTATGTCGAAGGGATTCATGGATGAGAATAACATTAATTTGTAAACAAACTCAGTTCTTAATTAAGTACTAATAATGTGCTTTATATCTCTTTTAACATTTGCAAAGTTTCTCGGTGATCAAATAAACATGTATTCTATAATCTGGAAGAGTAAAATTGACCGTTTCTGAAGTTTAATGAGCCTTTAATGGATAAACAGATCTTAACAGTGCATTATCAATGACATCACCCTGACAATTATCTGCCTCAACAAGATCACCATCAGTCAAATGTGTACATGCAACATTTTTTCTGATGGACAGAACAATGTCCTTTACTGCCTATCAAGAAGTGCAGATTTCCAAATGTTTTTGACCAAAAACACTGACAATTAAACTTTAACAAACAGCACATTGTAAATTTACATTTTCATCACCTCCGGTAACACTATGCTGGTACCGACGATTTCAAGTTAATGATGAAATAATCTTTATGTTTCAGCTGTTAAAAAAAACAACCAAATAACTTGTCATATAACTCAGCACTGTGCGAGTTAAGTAAATATATAATGAAAATTGCAGATTCTATGATTAAGATCCTAAAACTAACAGATGGAAAAATCATTTTCATCTCAAACTATCCCATAAAACAATTTCAAAACTGTTATCTATATGGCAATAAAGAATTTACCTGCACTACAACTGCATTTCCCACAGTAGCTTGACTGTCAACTTGACGTATCTTTGCGTGACAATCACGGAAATTAAGAGACATAATTTTCTTATGGATATCCTGAAATAATGCACATATTCATTTTATGGTATCTAGTTTTTTTGGCACACACAAAGTTCTTACCTCAGAATCTGAGAACACCAATTTTCTCCTGCACAAAACTAACAAACATTCTCATCTTTTTTTTATCAAGCTGTACTATAAACCACACAACTTCAGTACAAAGCAAATATCTCATCACATAATAATGTTATGAAGAGATATATAATGTGAAGAGGACATATTAACATTTGCAATAAGCAAACAATAAACGTGTTTAATTTAGGCTTAGTAAAGCAAGAAGACTGATAATAGTCATGTCATCATAACATCCTTTTTCTTTAGAATGCCCTTTTTATGAAGTAAACAAAAATGTAAAACTTACAACATTTACACATAAACTTAATGTACAACAAATATGACAACTAGTTATGGCAAAGGTGACAAATACATGTATGGCATGAACAGCTAAGATAACAGTGCCACTCTCACTGTGCAATCTAGTTGTTAAATAAAAGAATAAGAAAAAATTATATAAAATCCATAGTTCCACTTACTGCTTGACCCATCACTGGAGGTTGTTCCTCACCAGGTTTCTCTACACCACCGTGAACAAAGCTGGAATTGTGACTATAAAATCTGCAACAAAAAAACAAACCATAAGCACATCTTACTGATGTGAGAATAATTGATAATTGATAAAAAAATACTCATCAGATTCTACTATTGATGATGAATTTGACGATTTTGGAAGAACTTTTCTTTTAAGTCAATTTTAAAATTCCGTAAAACCCTGTTTGTATACTCCCTTTAAATGTTGCATTGTATATAATTACCTGTGAAGATGCAGTGGGGCCTCATGAAGCAAAGTATAATACTGCCTCACAAATTCGCGGCCAACACACTGAGGACTAGGAGTTTCCATGACCATGACTTGCGTTTTCTAATGGGAACAAAAAAGTCTGAAAAAAAAAGCAGATATTTTTTGTACAAATAAAATAATGGTGCTGCTTACTGATGTTTTTTATACAGAAAATATATCCTGTTCAGCAAACAATATATGTTGTTAGTAAGCGAAAATGTCTAAACATGTGCAGTTCTAGGTCTGGTTGGCCTGGTGTCAGTATAATGTGACTGGGTGGAGTATCACACTATGTGTCTGCGGCGTGAAAGCGCTCAGAATACTGTCTCAAGTAGACATCTTCGCGATATGACTGAAAAATTGTTGAAAGCGACACCATACAACAACAACTTAATTGGCCAAACAACCTTCCAAAGTGACTACCGTTTGATTATCCTTCATTGGATTCTACACACGTAAATCAATCACAGAACACTTATCATGCTTCAACCCTAGAGAGCATAAAATTAATCAGAATGACACATTCAAGAGCATTTGGTTTAAACGCTGCCTATAAGCTTGTATGACAAATTTTCAGAACCTGACTGATCACACAAAGTAAAAATTTAGTCAAGACAAAGAGTAAGACCACATCTAAAAATATCTGTTTCCCCTTGCCTTACCCTAGATTTTCGAACTAGGTAGGTAGGCTTTTTTTTGGTGGAAAATCCATAAAAAACATACATGTAGAAGATAAACAGAGAAACTCAACATTTTATTAACTGATGTCGCATTAGCGACATCCCTTAAGTGGCCCAACATGTCTTCCGAACCGTTGCGACTACCGTTAGATTATCCCATTACACAAGCCCATCAGTAATTAAACAAGTGACCCTGTGATCAATTGACCTATTTCACAGACTTGTCAATCACTCGCAAGCGGAACTGGAGGTGCGACAGGTAAGCCAATCAGAACGAGTCATTTGAAGGTTACTCCTCAATATAGAAAGCGGTGTCCTGTGAAATTTCTTGATCCAATATGGTTTTTCACAAGAAATAAAATCGACTACTGACCAAGGTGCCGGGATAACCTTTCAATTGATTCATTTACCTCCCAATCACGTGAAGTCTTCGTAGTATATATGCAATCAATCAGAACTAAACACTCAATAAAGTGTGTCACGGCCATTTCTCAGATCAAGACAACTAGAAATAAATCGCAGTGTATAGTAAGGGCTTTATGCAAGTAAGCAAAACAATGAAATCATAAAGGGTTTTCTCAGCATCTTATTTCAACAAAGCTAGAATAAAATCCCCACTTAAAATGGTTTATTTTGTACATAAATTGAAGAAAAAATATGACTGCCTACCGGGTGTTAACAATATTGAGAAACCCGGTCTAAAAGTCGGCGCCTTTAAAAGTTGGATAAAAAAAATCGGTGCATCGATTATAGCGGTCCCATTTATGATAGGGATATTTAACCCTTTGCTCCATAATACCGCAAAAAACCGCACCTATCCAGTGCGCCTCAATACCGCAAAAGACCGCATATATCCAGTGCGCCTCAATACCGCAAATCCCCGCAGTTATCGACTGCTCCACGATACCGCATTTCCCCGCAGTGTGTTTTTAAACTCAAAATTTTTGCATATTAACGCTCAAAACAAATGTCCGACCTTTCTTTTTGTAAACATTAATTCTACAGGAAGTGGATCCCCCAAAAAAACCATGTGGTTACTATTAATAATTACGCAATAAATAGCGTCCAATGAAACGAGGGCATTCCCATAGATCACGCGCGAAAGTTGTATGCGAGATCTGGAACAATCTAGTTGAAACAAGGTCATATTTCTAAAAATAACCGTGTTTTTACTTTATGCATCGCTAATCAAAATAAAAAAATTGGCATCTTTGAAGATTTGGTTTGTTTTTACAGCTGATAGCTGTCGTCGGTTGGGAGAATTTGAAGGTGGTATATGACACGTGGCCAGTGATATACCGAGTTGTAAATTCGGTAATAAACCTTTGATTGTTATCTCAATAAAACTAATTAAAAAGTGTCCCGCTGAGAACAGAGGATCAAGTTGATTATACCAGGAGAATGAAAACAATCGGCCAGTTCGTTTTAGAACATCAAAATTTTCATTGCGACCGTGTTTTGTAATTTTTTTTTATCAAAATATTCAAGATTTTCGGCGTCTTTTAGAAAGCGACTTGGACGAGTGTGATTTTTCTGAATTTGATATTGATTCATCTGATGATAGCTCTCTCTCTCTGGAGACGAGGATCAGACTCGTGAATGGATGAGCAATTATTCTGATTTGAAGGTGTGTTTTATGAAGCTTTTTATAAGTAACGATTTATCAATTTTTGTCAATAAATAACTGGCTCAAACAGGCAAAACAAACGCGTTACAAATTGTCCGCTATTTGTTTATTCTCACTTTCTACTGGAATGCAGTAGGAACAAAATAAATAACAGAATAAATAAAACTTTTAGACTAATCAGTTGGAAATAAAGATGGTATGACAAGTAAAGATGGTCTTTACAAGTTCGAACAATACAAAAAGTAAATTGGAAGTGGCGAGGTCAGGGGTGGTGGGGTAAATATTTTTTTTTTTTTTTTTTTTTTAAATCTAGACTCGGCAGCTGTAAATTTAGTAGTAGAGTGGATGGATTTATGGGGGTGGTTGGTTGGAAACATGTTTTCAAATTTATTTTTTATAAACAAAGTTTTAAAACTGGATTCTGCATAATGTAAATAAGTCGGGTAGGGGTATAAGGCTAGAAAAATACTTTTCCAATATAAATCAGGAAAGGGGTGGTAATAATAATTAAAAAAATGAATAGGGGGGGGGGGGGGGGGGGGCAGTAACTGGATTCTGTATAATGTAAATGAGTTGTTATGAATGTTAATTTATTTATTAAGTTGTACACTGTTTATTTACATGAATTAGTCATAGATATATATGGTATATTACCATAAATAAATATATTTTTGCAATTTTTTTTTTCTTACTTCACAAACCTATATTTTGTTACACAACTGTCCTATATTTAAAAAAATTACATCACCAGAAAGAGAAATTAATTCTCCAAAAACTTCACATTTACACCATAACTATAAAATCAGTATTTCACACTGTAAAAAGGAGTTAATTAACAGAGGTATCAAACTTGAACATTTTTCCAATAAGCTGCATGGAGATAGTGCATGCAATCTTATCAGTTACCTATTGGGTATTGATTATCAGATACTGGTCAACTGTATTGACCTGTGATAGCTGATACGGTAAAACCTATATGGAGCAAAGGGTTAAGACTTAACTATTAAAGTTACTTTTTATAAAATTTATATTTATTTGGAAATACACCGACACCTTATGAAAATTACAGAATCGAACATTAAAAATGCAAACTTCTCAATTGTATTAACTTTGAAATATGACAAGTTGTCCATTTATGAACACTCCTTTACTATATTTTTATGGCAATAGTATTCTAATATTGGGAAGAAACATATATTTGAAATGCACATTAATGGATAGTTGGATAGCCCGGTTTCTTAGCATCTTATTCGACCAAATAAAATCCCCACTTAAAACGGTTTAAATTTTTAACATAGATTAAAGCATTTTCGTTCATTGGAAAATTTGGTTACTGTGGTTCCGTTTATGCAGGATATTTAGGGGATAGGGAAAAAAAGAATTTGAGTCATAATATGGAGTCTGGGAATTTGTGTTACATCACATAAATTCTACATAAATAAATATAAGCTGCAGAAGTGTATAATAATAATTTAATGTAATTTGCAGAACCTTTTAAAAACAAATAATTCTCTTAATTGTCACATTGGGTACTTTTTTAACAACTTAAAACTTCTCTTAAATCATTAGTTTATTGTGTAATTTCTGCGTTTCGTGGTGCTCATTTGCGTGTGTGTTTGCACTAAACAGGTATTACTATAATCTTCTAAACCAAAACAGCTCGTGTTTTTTTTGGAAATAAACTTCATTTTCCTCTTATTTGAATTGATTAACATCTGGTTTTTTATTTGCAACTTAAGTATGAGAATTTGACTTATATTTTTTTGTAATGTGGCGTAACCAATCGTGTCCTCAGAGTTACATCATGATAAAATGTGTTATAGCTTACAACCTTGACATCGCCGATCACATACACGTTGTTTTTATGTGATCGACAGTGTACTATGAAAATGACGTAAACATGGCATTCTAGAACCCACCACTTAAATATGGCATACAGCCAACATATTGGTTACGAGAAACGTGTCCTCTTTTGTTACGTCACGGTATCTGAGCATAATGGAAAATTACCAAGTAATTCACCCGCGTAACCTTTTTACCTTGAGTCTGTTTACGACACCGATACCAGTCAGTTCTATGGCTGGCAACGAGAAGGAAGGTTGAGGAATCAACTCGATATATGGGGGACGACAATGTACACACGGTCAGTTTTTGGAAAAAAGTTACGACGACAACATTGTATTGATTCATCCTCCGGTCTCTTAAATGCTCTAAAATGCTTTTAAGCATTACCAAAATCATACAGTCAAACCTGTCTTAAGCAGCCAGCCAAGGGAAAGGGCCAAATTGGCCGCTTAAGACAGGTGGCTGCCTACTACAGGGTCATCAATTTTCACCCAGATTAGCGAGGTATTTTTGTATATTGGCACAATTTCACAACCTCAACACGTTCATCCAAAGTCAAACACTTCCGTTTTGGTGGCATTGCTAACACGCTGACAATCAAAACGTTTATGATTTAAGTCACAATAAATCATTTCCAAATTTTATATTTTCCACAATTAGCGCTTTTTACAAGTGTGAACTTAATGAGTTAATTCCTTATCGTTCGTTAAAAGCACGAACAAACTGCCATTCTAATTATCGTCTCAAAAACGTTAGCTTCTTTAGTCTTTTTATATGCCGACTTTTTCACAGTTAACATGTTTACACAAAACACTTTGATCTGACGTGAGCTAAAAATAGAGATGTGAAAATTATCATGCACTACACTCGTGTTTGAGTCGGAAAAATTTCGATTATGTAGAACACAATAACAGCTTTGTTTGGTTTGAGTCAGAAAAATGGCGATTATGTAGACCACAATAACAGCTTTGTTTGGTTTGTTTACAGCCAATTAAGAAAGTTTAAACTAAAAGAAACTTATTTTAAATTAAAGATTTATTATAATTATTTGATTTATTTGGTTTTAGTACTTTAATTAAATATTAATTCTGTGGCCGTAATGAAATTTTTATATGCACAAATCGATATTTTACGGTTAAATTTGTTCATTTGGTGGCCGTTTTAGGAGGTTTTTAATGCATTTGGGACTAAAAATGCTGGCCGCTGGCCGCGTCGACCAGGTGACCGCCTATTGCAGTTAAATTATATAGTAAATTTCGACGGGAGAGTCTGAAACTGGCCGCTTAAAGCATGTGGCTGCTTATAACAGGTGACCGTTAGTACAGGTTTGACTGTATGTGATGTATGAAAGTACCATGATGAATAATTAATTCTATGTAACAAGGTTTTGTTCAGTTCTGCCTGACCTATGTAGTGTATCATATTACATTGACAACAAGAATCTCATGGTTAACAGTGACTGACATGCTGTACCCGTGAAAATGAAATGGGTTTAAACAATTAAGATACCTGAATTTATGCAAAATATGAACAAATCTGACATACCGGTTCTTTAAAAAAGAATTTAATAATTCCCAATTTTTACCCTTTTGGGGCCCCACCTGACCCCTTAAGACAGTGGAACCTAGTCATTTTGACAAATCTGAACCTCCTTCACCAAACAATGCTTCTGTGAAGATAAAGGCATAATCATTTCCATTTAAAAAATAAAATAAAAAAAAATATATATTATGACATGTGTCCCCTAATTGAACCCTCGGGACAGGGTCATATTTAACACTAGGGACACCATTTGAACAAAACTATAGGTGGTCATCATTACTACATAAACATTTTTAAAATCTGTTGGGCCGTTCATGAGACGAAGATTTTTTTAAGTTTTGGACTATTGTTAGTAACGGCGGCCATCTTGAATTTCAGATCGAAAAAAAAAATCTTCAGTATAGTCTCCTATGCAATATAAACACCCATGTGAAGTTTCAGTTTAATTGGCCTAGTGGTTTCAGAACAGATGAAAGAAAATGAGAATTTCCTGTTTTCCCATAGTATCCCTATGTAAAATTCTAAGTCCCCTTACAGGGCTTCTATAAAGTTTAGCCCCTTAATTCTTATCTGCAATCAAACCCCTACACATAGGGATAATTTATGCAAAATATGAACAATTCAAACATACCGATTCTTAAGAAAATGCATAGGTTACCTTTAGGTTACATTTAAAAATAGTGTCCAATCGTAAATACCCATGCCAGCGATCACGCGAGGTCATGGAATTTTCCAGAAAGAAATAGGTCAACTCTATTTTCCGAAAATGTACATTGGCATATTTTGATTTTTTTGAAAAATCATGCGTGCTGACTGTGATAATTGACACGGTAATAAATCAATGTTTGTTTTGATTGCGATTACTGGGATAGAATCATGTACACTACCGTGGCTTACCGTTATGGTTTCGGGCGGTTAGAAGTTGGAGAGGGTGTGTCGTAAATTATGTCAGTTTGCAGTTCGGCAATTTACCAAAGCCGTGATATATGTCCTGGGGGTATATGGACTAATCAAATGCAGGCGCCAATATGCAACAATACTGGTTTGTTTTCACAGCTGACACCCGTGACCGGAATTTTTATACCATGAAGGGGCAATAAAACTATAAGGCGTCCCAGATCAGCATGATGTCTGCTGGCCATTATAATAAGGTAATTTCAGTTTGAAAGATCACACATAGCAGTCGGGATTGCATATTTTTTTGAAATGCATCATTTCTCCTGGAAATGTCATCAGAACGCAGGAAATGCATCCTGAATTTTCTGACGGGGACAGGGGCATGTCCCCAAGACCCCTCCCCCAACCTTTTTAGAACCCTATGGGCTTGCACATCATTTTAGGGTCAGCTATGCCACTGTCAATAAAGGAGATACAGTGTGTAATGTCATTTGAACCAAATCAACAAACACCGTCTGTTTTAATCAACAAACACTCACTGTATGTTTATTTGACAGACTAAGGTGTTGTTTTTTTAATGTTTTTAACTGTTCTAGTCAATGTTTACTGTTGTTTAGTTCTCTTTTGTGGTTGTTTAGATGGTGCACAGCTAAAGGTTCACACAGTGTAATGGTGAAGTATCTTCATTTTCACTATGTTGCATCATTTTAAATTATAATGACAGGGTTTCCACTGGCCCCATTTTTTTTTTGGCCACCATAAAAGCGGAAAAAAAAACAAAGTATGCGTGCGGGAGGGTGGTTTCCCCCCTCTCGTCCGCCATTTTTTGTTTAGCTGTATTGATATACACTATTTTAAGCATATCTAGCACTTTTATGGTGTGTTCTGTCTTTGACTGAATTTTGTGATTTTATAGCTTATTATAAAGAGTATGGATGAATTACACAATTGTAAATAAATAAACAAAAACCGTAAAACATTTTCCATTCTTTTATTCTTATTATTTCATCATTGTTCACATACAAAAATGATCAGCGGTTCACATGCCCAGATTTTTATTACCAAAACTCCTTGCGGTATAATATGAAATTTGTTAACATAGACTTAAATGTGTTAATTATATGTAGGGTTAGCTCCCCTTAACATTATGCATGTCTAAATCACAAGTTTTAGAGTTTGAATAAGACCGGGAGAAGTGAGAGAATTGCAGGAGAACTGACTATGTATCTATCAGTATGCCCAACTTATTATGTTGTATTTAATCTTTGTTTTTTATTGACTATCATTTCTGTTCTGTCGATTCAGTATATTTAAAACATTATTTTAAATATCTTTCTCTTCTTTTCTTATTATTGCTGTCATAACATACAATAATGGTAATGTCAAGCCTACAAAGCTATTCAATCTATCCAAGAGAACTTGGCAATATGATAAATAAATGCAGTCTATGATAGTCTTCAAATATCTAGAAAGTGCAACTAGTCAACTATATTTCAAATATTAAAAAAAAACAACACATAATTGATCTTAATTGTTGTTTTCAATACTATATTTAAATCATGCCAAAGAAAATTATACGCTGAAACTACACAACCAAAAAACAATAAGTTTATTACTATAATACCCCACCCACATTTGTCTTTACCGTAAACTCAATTTAAATATCAACTTTCACGTTTTCACAGAATTTTTTTCATATACATACAGTTCCAATAATTGTAAATCTACGAAATATTTATAAAATTACCAAGACCTAACGCTGACATTTTACATAACGCGATCGATCGCAAATTATCTGCAAAAACCTAATCAGCTTTTAGAAATCGTTACCATTTTGGCAAAGGGAGATAATTTTATACTCTTCATACTGGAGAATTTGAGAGACACCCGCGAATTACGTCATCGTCTATTTTTTTGTCTTTGAAAGGGTAGGAGGTAAGAAACGTGTACCTTGGTCTTAGATATCCGACCAATCAGAGCGGTTATTAAAAATAGGTTAATTTATATTCAAAGCTATCCGCCAATCACATTAGAGGAATAAAAATAGATAAATGAATATGCATGAGAGGTTTTCCAAAGTCGCATAATCGGGCATGTGGTATGATAAACACTGCGGGGGTCAATTGTTTATACTGATTAGTTACGTCTTAAAAAAGTGCTACCTCAATGGTTTTTTTTACCTGCATAATTAGTTTTGATTGACTTATTAATAATAGAATCAAAGGCGCAATTTCATTTATTCGTTACAAACTGTAAACAATCATCATCACGTGTCGGTGTTTCAATCAACCATTAAAGATCTTAGTACAACCGATGTTTATTGTTTTACGAGGAAGTGATAAAGATAAAAGGTGCCGCATTTTACCTCCCCTAGCCATGCTACTATATGGCATGTCACACGTGGGTTGTGTACTGTGTACAAGCTGTGTTTTCGGCTGTGTGATATTGATGTTAAGGCCAGAACGAGGTGTTTTGGAAAGGGAAATTTCGTGTATATAAAAAATTCTTCTTACGGCAAATCATTTTTTCGCCATTTTTTTTATTTTTTCGCCATTTGCGAATTTGGCGAATGACAGCGGAAACCCTGTAATGATTTAGTTAAAATGTCTCGAAAAATGGGACTCACACTTTCATGTTTTTGACTCGCAGATTTGTAGTCCAGCGAGTCCTGGGACTCGTACATTGGAATTTGTAAATAAATCACTATAGCGACCATTTTTTATATTACATTTTCAACACGAAACAGAAAATTTAAACTAGTTATACAGTTTTCGATTTTTTATTTATTTGACAAAATAAACTGTGTTGATTTCATTAAACAAAAAACCCTATTTTGTTGTCAAATAAACCCCACAAAACATCTGATACAACCTATGCAGTGGTGTACTTAGAACAGTTTTCTGGAGCGTGTTGTTCTAGTTTTACACCAATTGACCACAACAACTTCTCAGACATTAACATATTTATCGGAAATGCAAGAGTTAAGACATTAATCCTAGGAGTGTTCGATATTCCCCCATATAACTCTATATATACTGGTCATACCCAATACCGCGAGTCTAAAAAATGTTCAACCATGTAAAGAATGGCATCAATACTAAACAGTCATAAGGTTACTTAAGTGTGCTGAGTAGTAAAAAAATAGCTGCCGATACTAAATGTTAACAAATACCAACGCTAACGGTAGTTGGAGCTTTGCGCATGTCTTCCCAGATTTTTATTATACGGGCATTCGCAGTAATAGGTATATCACAGTATTAGGTATACACGGGATATAGCCATTTGTTCTGGCTTAACTCCACCTATGAGATTTAGTCTCATTTAATTGCCGTAATAGGGGTGAGATTAGCCCGTTTACGTATCATTTCCATCGGAATTACGTATCATTTCCATCGGAACAAAACCAAGTGGAAAATTAGACCACATACACACGTCTTTTTCGTAAATACTGCATAAACAATCGTTAATTCCTTAAAATATTGCTTTATATTGATAAAATAACGAATAATAAATATGCACTATGCAAGACACTGTCCTCTGTAGTTTGATAGGCAGTAAATATGACCAAGACATTCGAATTTACCTTATAAAAAAATAAGATTTAAATTGGAAAATTTACAGAGAGAAATATATGGGTTATAGCAAGGATTTGTAATATCTTTAATTTAGTTTAAACTTATTTATTTTACTTTGACTGTGAAACAAGTTCTTACAAATCACACTCGAAGTCTTCCTGGGTAAAACAAGTACAAAGCATATGCGGAAAAAGTGTCTTGCTCAAGGACACCACACATGGCCGTAGCGGAGGATCAAACTCACCACCCTCCAATCATGGGTTCGGTGCTCTTCCATTGGACCATGTACTCCATATCTCTATGGGTTATAGACAAATAAGAAAAGAAAATGTTCTTCTATCTTATGATATATATTTTGTTATTTGTAATATTTTATTACCCGCACTGCAACCCTTCATAAACAGAATAAATTTGACTTGTTTAAATGTTTGCTTTCAGACAGCATATTTTCTCGTATATGAGCACAGAGCTGGGATTAGTGAAATATTTGCAAAAGTAAACACTCATAAGTCAATTAAAGTATGGGCGTCGAAAAATAAGAATATGAACTTTACCTATCCAAGTACTCTGTTTCTCTTTAGACCATAACGGATGTGTGTGTGTTCAACACCGCATATATTGGGTTAGTGAAATATTTGCAAAAGTAAACACTCTCAAGTCAATTAAAGTATGGGCGTCGAAAATTAAGAATATAAACGTTACCTATCCAAGTACTTTGTTTCTCTTTAGACCATAACGGATGTATGTGTATTCAACAACGCCTATATTGGTGGAAAAGCCATGTGAATGCATACAACATTTAGTGTTCTTGTAAACCGTTGATACTAAGTCTGTACATGAATATCCAGATATGTCTGCCATTTATAGTGGGTTGTGATAAAATACAATAATATTCAGCAGCTTTCATTATTTTAAATAATGTCCGTCTGAACAACATTGGGTGATAAGCTACGACTGTTTGGGTATTTATTGCTAAGTTTTCAACTAATTGATATCGTATGTATCGGCCACACATTTTTAAATGATTCTAACTACTTATTGACAGTATATTAAATTGTTGTTGAAATGGGAATTGTCATAAGCTAACAGTAAAACAAGTTTTGTATGTGAATGCCTAATGATGATTTTAAATAATGAATAATGTATGTAACCTTCAATTTCTAACCATAGAACCTTGCTTGAGGCATTGCATTAATCAACCCACAGATCCCTGACGAAGCTTTAGCAAAAATTTTTTCAGTTGCAATATGGATTGTACCAATTTAGAGCTAATAAGTATAATCCATATTTCATTAGGACTTTACTAGATTATTTTCAATAGTCACGTATGCATCAAGGAACTGGCGTCAAGACTTTGACATCTGTTTAACGTTGTACATAAATTAATATGGAAAAAAATTATCATGGTGTACTATTGGCCCATGTAGTTATCTTTAAAAAATTAAGTTTTGCTCTTTTACTATATGTTTAATGGTTATGATAGAAGATTACCAGAGATTTATGAACACACGCCTAACTTTCAGAAATATATAAACCTGACATAGATATTATCATTAACTGATGAGCTCCTAAAAGTGTTTTAGGATATATTTGCAGGAGGTAGGAATGGGTGACCGTACTGGACAACTTTATGTTGATCTCATAATACACTTACAAAAGATCACTAATGAAGCGGTAGCAGACGATACATTTTTTTATGAAAATAACGGATATTCACAAGTCGAAGCAATGCAGAGAAGACAATGTCATGTGTGTGAATGCAGCGCTACATTTAGTTTAAACACTATTTTGTTCACAGTAAACATGGTAGTCATACAATCAATTACAAGTGAAAAAGATCCGTAAGAAAGCTATATAATCTTGTTATCCATTTTCTACTTATAAAAGTACAGGCAACATTTCTGCTACAGACATAATATTTATTAAACTGTAACAAATAAGATAAGTATTGCCTTTCCTATTTACCTCATAGAGCTTCCATCAGTGTTTCTATTCAAATCTCTATGACGCTTGAAAGGTGCGCGTCACATAACTGTCAAACACGATTTGAAACACGGATTGTATGTAAAAACTAAGTTATTTAAGTGTTAAATGTGTGGTTTTGAGGATATTTTTACATAAAGTGTTTTTTACAACCGATAAGAGTTTTTGTTAATTACGTTACATATTTTAATTAATATGAGTGTTTTGGCTTCCGCACTGAAATTGGTGAAGAACGTCCACCCATAAAAAAGCGGATGGACTATGCACATAGAGGATGATCAATTAAAAAAATATAAAAATCGTTCGAAAATGTGCCTTGATATGTACTACTATGACATTGCTCATAGATATGTCGGCATCGCCTTGTCCCGGACTGGGTGAATTTGTGATAACAAATGACTAGTGCATTATAACTGCATCTTAAATATAGCAATTGATATAATGTAATTAAAACATTAGCAAAACCATAGACCATTCATATATATATAAAAGTGATAAATTAATTAAGGCCACCTAATCATGAAAACTGAAGTAGCAGAAGCTTGACAATACCGACTGCCGTATGCATCGTGTCTTACACAAAACTAACTAATCCATTCAGCGCTTACTTAATGCACTCTTAACCTTAGCTACTCTCTTATAAAACAAAATGTGGTTAAGTGTAAAACAGAATATTTTTACAACTGATCAAGCACATGGACGATAGGTTCCCGAAAATTTGGAAGGGTAATTTTCTTCCATCATTTTCAGCAAACATCATGTATAATATTTGAGCTTCGAAATGTAACAAAATAAGAGTATAACAATTTACAGAAAAATATTTATTGATTAGCAATCTGTAGATATCGCTAAAAACGTAAGAATTCATAAAAAAATGTAAAATTTGTCAGGTAGGGAACCGGCGGAAAGGACAATTGTGAAGATTTTAAAATAACAGTTTTTTTGTATCATTCAGTCTTACCTTTTCGATTAGATCAATGAACGGGTTATTACTGTTTAAAAATACATGAGAAATATAAGTTAATTAGGCCAAGTTTATACACAATTTCTGTCCTTTTTTTCGGTTCTTTTTTCTAGCACATGCACGTCTGGTGCGCAATGATCTCGATAACTCGGAATGCGCATGTCTGAAAATTTCCGTTCCGCACAAATTGGAACCCCTCGTAAGTAGCATAAAGAAAATTCCATATAGACAAAAGCATTCTTTCTTACTCGGTTTGAAAAAAGAAATGTGTAAGATGAGATAAAAAAAACACAATTTTAGTTTAAATGAACACAGAATATCTATAATTTACGTCAATAAAACTTACTAATGTGACATATTAGTTTTGTATTTTAATTAAGCGTTTACATATAAATGGGGCCGAAAAGCAATATGAGTTTCGCATTTTTTTTCATCTCTTTATATTTTATTCAAAACAAACATGAACTCTTTATATAAATTTCTTAAATTTTAAAATTTATCTTGCATTAATATTTTATAAAATCATAAATAGGAGAAATATCAAAATACGAACATTCGAAAGTTACAGTCCGTCATTTTAGACGCATGCGCGTTGTCATTAGTTACAAAATTACATCTTGAGTAATTTTATTCCTTGCCTGCATAAAAATATAATTTGTCATTGTTACAGTTTAGCTAGACATACGCATTAAATCATGGCGGGCACAGCATACCACATGGAAGCCTTGCGTAAAGCCAGAGTCATCGAAAGGAAAACTGAAGCGATGAAACAGCTCCAAGAAGGTCTGGGACAGGTTTGTAGAAACAATTATTTCTTCTTCTTCCATATAATGAACTGGGATCTTTCCAGATCGTAAATAGCTTAGCGATTAAAACATATCATGGTGATGGCATACAGCATTTCCAAGTTGCTATTTACAATTTAAAAGTTTGTACAATCTCTTGAGCTCTAGTTTGGTCAGACAGATCACATCCGAAGGGGAGATCTGAACTTGTCCGGTGAGATGGCAGACACTACTCTGGATGGCAGATGGTTCCATTCCATTACTGTCCTGGTAAGAAGGAGTTGGAATATGTGCCATCTTGTATTCTCTCCTGGTAAAATCTGTTTGTCCTTGGGTACAACTATCACCCTCACACAGGTATCGGTTGTTTAGGATGTCTACTAGGCCTTGTTGAATTCCATACAACATTGAATGTCTGTTTGCTTTCCTCATGGCTTCTAGCGGTTCCCAGTCAAAGTCCTTTACCATTTTCGTGACTCACCCTGGGGTTTTGCTGTGGTAGTCGTTGACAACATAACGTGCAGCACGCCTTTAACCATTGCAGTGTATGGGCTGATTTTACTGGAGATGTGCACTCTCTGAGGTTCCTTCTGATGAAACCAAGGTTTTTTTTCCTTTGCAAACCACATTTTGGATGTGCCTATCCCATTGAAGGTTGTTTGTAATGGTCACTCCCAGGTATTTACTTACTTCTTTCACTTCTAAGAAGTGGCCATGCAGCTTGTAGTTGGTAAGTAAGATTCTCTTTCTGTTCTTTGGGACAATTTGTAGGACTGTGCATTTGGAGGGATTGAAGCTCATCTGCGAGGTTTCTTTCCAGGTTTCAAGGGCTGTAAGATCTTTCTGGAGAATGTCAGAGTCTAATACTCTCCACTACTTTAAAGAGTAGGCTGCCATTGGCGAAGAGCTTTGACTGTGAGGAGTGTATGCAGTCAGGGAGGTCGTTTATGAATGCCAGGAAAAGTAGGGGCCAAGGACTGTTCCCTGAGGTACTCCGGATATAACCTGGGCTGTTTCTGATTTCACTCCATCGAGTACAACTTGCTGATGTCTGTTGCTGAGGAAAGAGCGGATCAATTTTTTTGTATTGTCTCTTACTCAATAGTAGTCAAGTTTTGCAGTAATCTTTCATGTTGCACTTTATCGAATACTTTCGCAAAATCAAGCAGGATTACACAGACCTGTTTACCTTTGGCTATTGAAGAGGCAATATTTGTATAGTTGAGATCAGTTGTGTCTCACATGAATGTCGTTTGCGGAATCCGTGTTGATTATCACATAAGATGTTATTCTTGTCAAAATGTTGCATTGTGCTACTGTGTATGATGTGCTCAAGTAGCTAGCAAGTGATAGAGATTAGAGAGACGGGTCTGTAATTTGCTGGTTGGTGTTTGTTGCCTTAATTGAAGATTGGTACTACTAGAGCATCCTTCCACTCCATCGGAATTTGCGCATGTATGGGATATTGTTATTATACAGGCATTCACAGTAATAGGTATATCGCAGTATTAGGTATACAAGGGATACATCATGTGACACAATAATTTTGTATCTATCCATACATGTCTAGTGAAGCTCTGGCTTAAGAAATCTATTGTAGCCATGGCAACAGTAGATTCTGGAAGGATATTAAAATGAAAAAAGTGACAGTTAGGGCAGTCAGTATATCGTATGATAACAATCGATGTGGGTAAGGTCTTTCAGTGTCGTATCTTAATACAGAAATCAAAACCATTTTTTTCTCTAATTTTAGATTAATACTGATTAGCACAAATCGTCACAGCCAGGTGATGAAAGGCTAGAATTTTCTTATAAAAGCTACTCGTTCCGATTACAACATTTTTAATCGAATGTTTAAAATCAAAGAAATATTAATCATTTTCTTAAATCTTACTTGTCCTGACCAAATGTTCACTTGTCATGGACGAGTGGAATTTTCCAGCCCTGGTGATGTCATCATTTTTATGTCATCAAGAACTGACAGACGATCCACTAACCTAGTCACTCTATCCTTGGAATCTGGTTAACCAGATCTCAAGCACATGCACCCATCTCGACAAACAACTGATAACTTTCTCACTTGAATCAACAGTGAGACAAATGACAATGAGACTAAATGTCGTATATCAATCATCACTAAGACTGTGGCCAAGCTGGGAGTCTAACTCCTTACTCCTGGATTGACTGAGCTAACTGGGCCTGGTATAACTATTTGATATAGCAACAGCTAACAGTAAATTATCAGGCAATTTGTAATAAACCAGCAACCTATTAAACACTTAACAGAATTAGGCAACTGTAGGTATAGTGCTTTTCTGTTACCGGGTATATCACATTATTTCTTGAGTGGTATTAATACAATATTCGATACTTTAACGGTAACCTTCCTATTCTTCCAGTCTAGTAAATTTTGAGCACAAATTCTCCCTTTCATTTTCAATACAACTGTTATAGATCAATGATGAGACCAGTAGCAATGGGGAACAGTGCCTATCTTCATATTCTTGTTTGTTTTGATAGTTAGCATATTTTTTTTTATGTCATCGAGGGCTAACAGACATTCAATTAACCTAACCACTCTTTTCTGGGATCCTGGAAAGTTAACCAGTACTCAAGCATACCCATCTCTGAAAGTAACTGATAACTAAATCCCATTTGGAATCAGTGGTATGAGACAAATGACAATGAGATTCAATGTCTTATCAATCATCACAGAGACAGAGGCTGAATTCGATCTCACAACTTACCTTGATAGTCGAATATTTGTGTCCTGTGGCTGAATGCTATTAATAACAACTGAGCATTAAACTAAGCAGGAGTTGAATAATTTGTTATAAAATGAGTAACATATTTTTAGTTTCCGTTTTAAAATTTCTATTGTAATGTGAAATTATTTTCACATGCATTTTATAGTTAGCGACTAAAAATGTTTGGGTTTTATTTTGTAGTTAAATTCATGTATATTAATTAATGTATTGAAATTGTTCAAGTTGAAAAACTAAATGAATACTATGAAATATTACTTTTTAAGAAATATGCAATAATTAAATATTGTCTATTTTTTTAACTTTAGGATGGGTGTTTTGATGCAACTCCCATGGAACAAACAGCGTCACCATTGGTATTTTCAGAGCCTGGCCATTATGCACAAACTAGGTACACTTTTCTTAGAGGTTTATAAGATGCCCAATTAAGTGGATATGATTGCATTATAGAATTTATTAAATACTCATCTGAAATAAAACCATCATGTAATATTAATTAGTACTATAATCATGAATGAATACATGTACTAATGCTAATGGTGGATAAGTGATTTTCACATAAAAAGGTAATGGTTTTCATTCAAAGTAGTGTAATCATTGTAATATTTAAACAATAGTACAATTACATTTAGGAAAGCATGAGCAATGTGAGAAAAAAACATGATTAAAATTTTAAAACACTAGCTCTTACCCTGTTATAAACACACTGTTTTTTATATACATGCATTTGCCTTTACATTTTGCTATTTAGTATCCGGTCTACACTATTTTATACCGGTAGCAGTTACATATATTTAAGAAATGAAATGAGCCAATTAAACCATAATAATTTGTCTATTTCCATATAACATTGAAGCTAATATTAATTGATACAGTCAGTGAAGACATTTCAGTGGATATAGATTATTAGGTTATCTAAATTTGATGATAATTCTTGACAGTTACTGAAAATAGGTCGTGGTTTACCCAGGAACCACCAAGATAATTCTTAGATAGGGATCAAAGAGACAGGTTGTAATCGTAAGTTAAAAAATTTCTTGGTTTTTAGTTAGCCATTTTTCTAGGTTTTGATAAAGGTATTAACAAGTAATTAATTCGTCAAAAGTGTGACTCTTTAAAATTTCCAGTGATTTGACCGAAGCCTTGATTCTTATCAGAAGTTGGTGTAATAAATTGTACAAATAGATCATATATAATATCGTAAGACACTGTAACCATCGAATCTGGTTGCATACCTTTGGTCAATTTTTTTATTAATGTACTTTGATTAACAAGGTATCATTTATCTTTACATGACTTTTCTGTTGAATTAACAAGCAAACCAATAAAAGGGATTATATTGGCATATAACAGTCAATTCCCTGTCCTAAATATACACGCCCAGCATATAGATACACTTATAACTTAGAGATATACACGTTTAAAGTGTCTAATTGCATAACCTCTTTATTATAAACATTGGGTTTCTGAAACCACGTTTTTGTTCTTGTTTACATTTGCCATTTTCAACGAACCGCTTTCGGGTTTCCAATTAATCATTGGATAACATCGTGAAGACTCGACCCTGATCTTGTTTTCGAGGCTTTGTTCGGGAAGTTTACGGAGTTCAATGTAAACATCGCGCAATACTTTATTGCGGGACGTATTAAAGTTTTGGCCAATATTCAATTACTATTAATTTGATAACTTTCAAGTAAATAAAGGTTATACGTCAATACATAAGCATTATTTTGTGCACACTGCATACAGAAAATGTCTGGATTAACAGCGTGTTTGTGTTACTTGCCAATATACATGTTATCCCTTTAATGTAGTCTGTAGAATTCTTTCATAACAGCTTTGTTTAATATTGTACTGAATTATAATTTACGTAGTGTCTGCGATGATGCATATAAGAACAATACATACCATGAAATCCCTATTGAGATGCCTTCCCAAACAAATAATAGTTTTAACAATGGATAGCATTCTTGTTTTTTGTTTTTCCATGTAAAAAAGAAAATATTTTGCAAACTTTTTTTATGAAGTTATCCCATTTGAAAAATGACACAAACAAGTATAATAGAGATTTCATGGTAGTTTATTTAATTTTATAATTATATAACTTCTTTTGACTTTAATTAATTTTAATAGCATTGTTCACGCAATATCATATGGGTATCATCATACTAGCAGTATGTAATAAAATATGGACATGCATGATACTTTTGTATAAAAATACTCATAGAGCACTGATTTTGATTAAATAAAAAAATTCTTTTATTGAACAAACCGGATAATATTAAATGTGACAATGTTGTATATGGTTGAAATCACATTTGGTACTGAATGCTTATTTGAAGATATTTTCCTTTACATTTATATGTATGAACAATATTATTTTCTCACAAACTGGATAAGGATATCGGCAATTTTACCAGTGTGAGATATTTCTATCTATCTTGCTCCAGGATTGAGATAAAATTCATGCCCTAAATAATAATAAAACGCACATGCTTAAATTTTATGTGAAGTCCTGCTATTATTAGAATTGAGTAAATCATGCCAAGAAAACAATATAAAACTAGGATTAATGTACCTCAGTAGATTGAGTTCCAACAAACACTGATAGTTTGAAACCTCGAGTTTGAATGTCAGTATCTCAACATAATACTCATTCTGGAAGATTCTTATAACCAATTTATATGCCCCACAAAATCTACTTTGTAGTGGATGCTAAATAGGATTGCTAAATAGATTTTGGTTTGCAGCTGATCCATTGTGTTTCAACTGATATATTTTATTAGGATTAAGACATTGCCATGAAACTTATTGTTTGGGTAGATAAAGAGGAAGACTATGATTATGTATATTGGGGTCAAGGTTGTGTGATAAAAATAGAAAAACATTTTCCAACTGGTAACTTTCATAGGAATGAGATATTGTCATGTAACTTTGTGTGTTGCTAGATGAACAGGAAGATCAGTGGTCAAGGTCACTGTTGCTAACAGTAGAAAAAAAAAAAGAGAAATTTCTGACTAAAAGCGTTTGTTAGGAAAATAACAAGCTTAAATCATCTTCCCTGAATTATATTCAAATAATGTACCTTAACTGATAAATTGGCTTAAGGTATGCATTAGCAACATGCTTTTAAGTGTGTCTCTTCTATTGTTTTTATACCCCCGACAAACGAAGTTTTGAGGGGGTATATTGGAGTCACCCTGAGGTCGGTCTGTCGGTCGGTCTGTCCGTTGCAATTTTCCTTGTCCGGAGCATCACTTGAAAAGTACTGGATGGAATTTCATCAAAAGTCATACAATGGTAGAATATAATGAGAGGAAGTGCAGTGTACAAGAAACATAACTCTATTCTTGCTAATTACAGAGTTATTGCCCTTTGATATTTTTTCTTGTCCGGAGCATAACTTGAAAAGTACCAGATGGAATTTCATCAAGCTTCATACAATGGTAGAATATAATGAGAGGAAGTGCAGTGTACAGGAAACATAACTCTATTCTTGCTAATTACAGAGTTATTGCCCTTTGATATATTTCCCTTTGATATTTTTTCTTGTCCGGAGCATAACTTGAAAAGTACCGGATGGAATTTCATCAAGCTTCATACAATGGTAGAATATAATGAGAGGAAGTGCAGTGTACAGGAAACATAACTCTATTCTTGCTAATTACAGAGTTATTGCCCTTTGATATATTTCCCTTTGATAGTTTTTCTTGTCCGGAGCATAACTTGAAAAGTACCGGATGGAATTTCATCAAGCTTCATACAATGGTAGAATATAATGAGAGGAAGTGCAGTGTACAGGAAACATAACTCTATTCTTGCTAATTACAGAGTTATTGCCCTTTGATATATTTCCCTTGTCCGGAGCATTACTTTTAAAGTACTGGATGGAATTTCATCAAACGTCATACAATGGTAGAATATAATGAGAGGAAGTGCAGTGTACAAGAAACATAACTCTATTATTGCTAATTACAGAGTTATTGCCCTTTGATATTTTTTCTTGTCCGGAGCATAACTTGAAAAGTACCTGATGGAATTTCATCAAGCTTCATACAATGGTAGAATATAATGAGAGGAAGTGCAGTGTACAAGAAACATAACTCTATTCTTGCTAATTACAGAGTTATTGACCTTTGATATATTTCCCTTGTCCGGAGCATTACTTTTTAAGTACTGGATGGAATTTCATCAAACTTCATACAATGGTAGAATATAATGAGAGGAAGTGCAGTGTACAGGAAACATAACTCTATTCTTGCTAATTACAGAGTTATTGCCCTTTGATATATTTCCCTTGTCCGGAGCATTACTTTTAAAGTACTGGATGGAATTTCATCAAACTTCATACAATGGTAGAATATAATGACAGGAAGTGCAGTGTACAAGAAACATAACTCTATTCTTGCTAATTACAGAGTTATTGCCCTTTGATATATTTCCCTTGTCTGGTGCAGTACTTTTAAAGTACTTTTAAAGCCATCAGTGATAACAGTTTAATAAAGTTCATGAAAGAACCAAGTTGATGAATATAGGAGTTCGAGCAAAGCAGGTTCGATATTGTATTCCTAGTGCTCTTGTTTGTTTCTTATCCATAAAATTGTTGTCCCTCAACATAACTCGAAAAAGTATAACATTTATTGATTGCCATGAAAGCTTGTACACTGCACAATAATTAAAAAGACCGTTTTTAATTTTAACAAAACCATAAAAAAATTAACAATACAAAAAAACTCAATCCATAATATTCTCTTTTATTCAGAATTTTTTTTGTCTGGAGCATAACTATTGGATATAATTTAATAAAACTTCATACAATGGTTAACCATTTTGTGTCATGGCGGCGTTCGGGGGGTATTCATCACCTCCAGTGATGGGTCTAGTTTTAGTAACACAAAACATGAACTTGATGTAAACCAGCTGTTTTTTGGGAGTATGGCTAGGTCAAAATCATTTACCTCTCATCGCTGAGGTTCGAGTCTCGCTTGCAAGTTACTTGCAGAAAGATGTTGGTCTACTCGGATTCATTCTTCCTCCACCTATAAAACTGGACATGCTATATATATATGACCTGAAATGTCTCGAAAATGGCATTAAAACCCATTAAAAAAAAGTAATTAAAAGACTAGTATCTGGTGGGAGTCTTGATCAGGTTAGCACTAGTATCTGGTGGGGTAACTGCATTTTGAATGTTTTGATGATGTATAGCCTGCACTTTGAATGTTTTGAAGACCAACTGCCTGCATTTCTTTAAAACTATTTGCACATTGGTGAATTATGTCTGTCATCTAAAGATTATTTTATTTAAAATTGAATCTATAGCAAATTTCAAGAATACAATATATGTGCAAAAAGTCTTTAAAAGCATTAAATTAGGAAAATTGCTAAAATAAATGTGTAAAAAATTGAAACTTATTTTTAAAAGGGATACAAATCACAGATCTCATTATCATTAATTAAAATTAACAAGATATGATGATTTGGTTTTTCAAATCCGCCGAAAAAGGAACAAAAACAATATTTCAATCAGAGTGGTGAAATTAAAATGAAATCCCATTCTAAAAATAGATAGCATGCAAATGCTTCTTGACAACCTTCAATTCATCATCCAAACTCTTTTCTAAGAAGAAATAAGTTCCAAAATATGTAACCAAAATGACGTATCATGTGACTCATTTGATATATCACCAAATACATTGCAATTTTAAGCGGGAAATCTTATTTTATTCTAACCTGGGTGCCTTAGGCCAAGTTAGGAATCCCTTTTAATATATTATTCTGTCATGCTTTAATGGACATCCTTATGAGTGAGCATATTATAGACATGACATATTGGACAAATGTTTTTTTGCCAATTTTAAAAAGGTATTAATTTTGAAATATTTATATATGCATGTATATATGCCCATGTCCTGACAAATGTTTAAAATTGGCGTCCTTGCTTTTAATGTTCTGTATATTTATAAATTTGATGTTTGCTGTGCATTTTCTATTCATATCATGAGCAGACCCATGGCCAAGTGGGCTAAGTGCTCTGAGGTGCTATCTTTGCAAGATCACTTATATTTCACTGATAAGGTCGATAGATTGGATTCAAGTTTAAGTAAATCGGGCTCCAGTTAGCTCAGTCGGTAGGACGTCAGACTAAATCCAGGGGTTATGAGTTTGAATCCCCACCTAGCCCCAGTCTCTGTGGCATTTGACATACAACATGGCGCCTCGTTTTTGTTCGTCTCTCACTGCTGATTCAAGTGAGAAAGTTATCAGTTACTTTTGTAAGGTGAGTGTGCTTGTGTACTGGTTTACCTCCAGGATCCCAGGAAAGAGTTGACTGATTGTCGATTTCATTAAAATGAAAAAAAGTTACTTGTGGACAGTTTCACTCCAATGCATGTAAATGAAACATTTATTTTTTCGAAGTAATGTGCTGGGTCTACCTCTGCCTGAGGAGCGGCTGTCAATCGTTTTCCACCAATATAATCGGATGATTGGATGTCATGATTTATATATGCTATAAATGTGTAAAATTCATGTATTTTTTACCGTAACCAAGACTTCTACTTGTGGTGACAGTGATAATATTTAGTGAACTGGAGACAGACATTCTGAGACTAAGAAATGAGACACAACAGTTAGCATGAACTGAACAGAAAACAAAATACAGGTAGAGATTAAAATGGTAGACATAATCAGTACTCCATGATGAACTTTATCTGTTTATCAAAGGACCAGCTCAAAGCTCCACCCCCCCCCCCCCCCCCCCCCCCCCGACATATCAGATTTTAACTGAGTGTTGATGTTGTTGTTTGAAAGCATATTTTACTGTTATGTATGAAGTTCATCCACATCATTCGATCACAAACTCATCATTTTCATTTTTCATTTTCCGAACAGCGTTCATGTTACTAATCCAGTAGTTATTAATTTCCATTTTTCTAGATTCTGCAGTAAAAGACTTACTAAGGATGATGTGGTTTTTGAGGAGGTAGTGCACGACCCTAACTTTAAATATAGAGTGCTAAAGGAATCCGGCTGTGTCCCTCTACACGTTGACCCCATTTATAATATCATGTATCCGGGAGGAACTAGGAGAAAGTAGCATCTTAGGACACAAAGTAGCATTCATCTTGTGTATGTGTATGGTTTATATGTATGCCTGTTTACCCATTTGTCCATTAAGAAAAAAACTTACTTCATTATTCTAACAGCATGGTTCTGTTTAATTTGAGTTGAATAACTTCTGTATGGATCCAGCATTCCAGATAAGAGGTATTCTGTAAACGGGATATTTTTTATTAAACTTTTTTAGATAATTATACATAAAGGAGTATTTAAGAGCTGTATTGGTTTCTTTAAAAAAAAAACAACTTATAATACACTCAGGTAGAAAAACAATATGATGGTTGTTTGTGTTTTTAAAGACATATTTTGTTAATATTGCTTAGATTTTCTAATCTGCTAATTAGGTGTTTAGTGGGGTGAATACAATGTGTAGCAATATCTGGTATTTAAAATGTGACATGATACTTGCTAAACACAACATTTTAACAGTAACATCAGTAATATCAAATATTTAATGGTATATAGAGGAAGTATACATGATTTCTGTATTATCTAATTTAGAAAACAAAAACTTGTTGGCTAAAGTTGAGTTGGAAGTTATAATTTACCAAAAAGAATTTCATCAAAGCCTATGACAAAATGTAGAACTGATTAAATGTAATAAATATACATAAAAACATGTGTAAAATTATTTGAATTCCATTGATTCAGGCTTATACATGTATGTATATACTTATCATCAAAATTGTTTCAAATTCCTTCAAAATAGAAGAAACACATTTTTATGGGAATAATCAATCTCTTATCTGGTAGTCTGAAAATCTATATAAACATATAACACTTATATCCATGGTAACCTATTAACTATTTTCTGCTTCACTTTGCGAATGGACATACTTTCCAATTTGTGCATAATACTTCTTCTGGTTTTCAGAAGAGGTTTTGACAATAATGAAACAAGTCATTGCCACTGGCATTGATTTTAAAGGTTTTCAAAGAAATATTGTATTTTTCTAACCATTTTGTTTCTATATGTTTCACACTATAGCAGCCCTTTTTCTGTCTGCCACCATATCAAAGCAGCACTATTTTTTCTCATTGTAGTGAAAAGTTAACCATTGCAGTGCTTTTATGGGGGACAGTCATTGTCAGTTCACTTTAATTTATCTTCTTTTATGTGCTACGTGTTGTAAATATTTTACAAAAACTGGAAAGTAGAAAGTTCTCAAGATTTTTTTATATTATCTTTGGTGCACATTTTTGTTTCCTTCATTGCCAAGTATAATATGACCATTTATAAACAAATAACAATCTGGTAAATTGTGTTTAAAATTGAGATATTTGATAAAACAATTTACTTGTTATTATGTTCATTGTATGATCCATTCAGAATGATGTTACCAGTATTTGTATTAATTCAGCTTTAAATATAAAAAGAGGCATTATTTGTGCAGCTTAACTTAATATATTACAAAATTTGTACCAAAAGTAATGGGTCTTCAATGAGCTTTTAATTGCTTTCTATTGATATTGCTATCAGAAAATGGAGAGAGAAAAAGTTCACAGTATAAAATATGGCTCCCATAAGGGGGGTGGGATACAGTGGTATATATAATGTTTATACCAAAATTTATTTTGATTACACTTTTCCATTACCAGTACTGCAGCTTTCAATCATAGGTGTAGATTGTTCACCTCGCATGCGAATGGTAATGCATTTGATCCCCGGCCAGATCATACCAAAAACTTGAAAAATGGTACTAGAAGCTTTATCACTTGGCGCTCAGCATTTAGAAGATATTTTTTTGTCTTGTCAGCTCGATGTCAGTATAATGTGACTGGATGGGGTATCATACCATACAACAACAACATCCATTGCACAAGTCATCTGTATAATATTAAGACACAGAGATACATTGTTTATGTCCTTTAATGTGGTCAGTTTACCCATGACCACAAATGTAACTTACAATTAAAACAGATTTATGCTTCATTATAATGTCTCTATATCTTTGTTTATTAATTTTTCATGAACATTTATTAATCAAATTATTTTGTCAAAATATGACTCTTAAATAACAAATTAAGGCCAGAGGTCAGTTTAAAAGTCATTATTTGATCACAAAACTTAAACTTTGGGTATTGCTTTTCCTTTAACAAAGTTTGGAGCTATAGTCAAACCTGTACGAGTGGTCACCTCTATTAAGCAGCCACTTGTCTTAAGCAGCAATGTTTGTTATTTCCCATTTATTTGCTTTCAGAGTAAATTAACCTGCATTAAACAACAACCTGTCTTAAAGGCCACTTCTGCTCCTTCCCTTGACCGGCTGTTTAAGACAGATTTGACTGTTTGTGTATACTCTATGCTGACAATCATATCACTTGCAAAAAGCCCAAAGTCACTTAGTTTAGATCATAGTCTGTGGTGCAAGTATTTTTCTCCAAGTGGTATTGTTCTGCTATATATTGGGTGGTTAAAATGAAACATTTCTAATAAATAGTTTTACCTAAACTAAATATGAACATTTATGATTATCAATGAAGCATACATCTGAATGTGACCTTGACTTTCACTCCTTTGTGTCACTGTACCATATCCCAGTAGAATTATTACTTAACTTTGATTGGCATGAGTCTATGGGCACATACATGTATAAGTATGAATCGACACATTTCTTATGTACTCATAAAAGGGCTGCACACCTCCTCATGATTGCAAAATTTCATTTATCATTGTGACTAGTAGCTTATATAGGCATTAAAGATAAAAAAAAATATTATTATTAGTTAAAGCAATTATTAGCTCATTGTAGTTTTTCTTACAACATTTTGTTTATCGTTGCAAATTTTAGTGTATACACCATCATGTCATGCAGTGCATAGTTTTGTTTAGAGCCAGAAATGTTGACCTCTGAAGTAAAGAAACAAAACTGAAACAAAACAAAATCAATTTGATGTAAACAATTCAATGTAAAAAATATGCAACAATAGATATGCCGGTGTTTCCAATGAATGTTATTTGCTGAGCCACTTGCTAATAGTTTCCACTATGATTACCGTTTCTTTGCTTTGCTTTGGAATTTATTGCCTTATGCTATGCACATCTCGGACACATTATTTAAAGATTTCAACATTTTGTCACAAGTGATTAAAAATGAATACTTATTTTAAAGAATTGCACAATACAGGTCAAGTTTGAAAATATATTCATTTTTTTAGAATTGCCATTAAAGTAGAGTTTGTGATATCTGTTTGATTTTTGAGATTTGGCAAATAACTTCAAGATACATGTTGTGTTATCTTTTTTAACTCGGGATGGATCACTTATGTACTTTATTTCCGAATTTCAGGAATAATTTGGAAAAATTTCGTGTCAACTCTGAAGGCTTTGACAACAGATTCCGAGAACGACAGAATCATTTTCCTCATTGTGATCTTGCCTATGCTGTTGTTTACCCAGGAAAAGATAACTCTGATTATACTGCAGACGATAATAAAACATTTAGGAGAATCAATAAGAATGCCGATAGATATGATATTGCTAAAAAAGTTAACGGAGACTTTTATGTGCAAGTCCTTCAGGAGACACCTGTATAGATCATTTTGAATTTGTTAATTAGGTTTTTGTTTTGAAATCAGATGTGTTGATTATAACCATTCACACGACTCACATTCATTTGTTGCATCACTTAATTTGATTTCACAAATCTTTGAGATTCATATTTCACCCATATAGATATTAAGCCCTGCATTGTAACAATTAATTAAAGTACAAAATCATTTATCAGTACTTATGTAAAAGTAAATATTTTGCAGGGAAATTTTACAAAATCCTGCTCCTCAAACAGAGCGTAAGAAATTTATACGTCGACGAAAAGATGACACAATTCGAAAACCTACGCCAGAATCTGTAAAAAGTATTCCACGAGATCAAGTTTATGCAATCCTTCATCCGTGCAAGTGACCACCTCTCATCTTGTCATCAAGACTAACATTCAACAAATCAGTATTACAAATTGTCATGTTTTTGTGTTTTGTATATCTTGTGTGTGCGCTAATGCTATAATTTTTTAACTTTTTTTTTGGTGCTTTTGCCAAACTTAATTATTGTGTGCATTGTTTACAGTCCCGTTGTATATATTTGGAAAGTAATAAACCATGCATAATCTGCACTTGCTCATGTTTACCTTTGCTGTCATCTGTTCTTTTGAAGTTTGGAAGGATAAGAGTGGTGATGGGCACTAGTAATTATTTTTTTAAACCATCTTTAGAATTAAAAGCTTTTTTTCACTCCCAGCAAGTATAGATTTAAACTTGGCAGCATGCTGATTCAGCCATTTTCTTTTACAAGTTGTACAATTTAATATTGTATCATAATCATGCAGATTTGTTGCCAAGTTTTTTAATACTGCTGAAAGAAAGGAAAGCTGAATTACCTGCATGTTGAAGGGTGTTTGTAGTCCGCACAATAAGTCTGAATTCTTTCTTTTTTGCATTTTCAGTAAAAAAGTGCATTCGGAAAGAATTCGTCACCGCCGTTGTCGGGCTGAAAATGAGGGAGAAGACAAAGTTATGCCCCTTATGAATCCTCCCGAGTATGACTTTAAAGTTCCCTTCCATGACCTGCCTCCTCGAAAACCACATTTCAAAGTTTAATCGCACATAACCTGTACATCAACCATCTTGTGTTTCATCATGTATATATATACATACTGTATAATTACATTTCAGATATAACTTTAATAGTGGTGCAGGGGATTATTTAACAGTTTTTTTAACATCAGTAGTGGTATGCTATACAATGAACTGATGATAACGATAATTTTTATACAGATATGTGGAGAAAAAAAAATCTGACATTGTCATGTTATGTCAAAGTTGTAGAGAATGACAATATATTCAGTAATTTATTTCAGTTGTATGGACATACATGTTTCATCACTGAAACTAATGTGCCAAAAACAATGTGTGTGTATCCTTGATCCTTCACTCGCTCATATTGCTATATTCAGTTATAAGAATAGTTGGAGACCATTTATTTTATGTACAGTATTCCAATTAAAGGAGTTCTATGAGATTATTTATACTTACTCTTCAAATCCTTTTAATCACGTTTAACTGTTTACTCAGGATCAATTACTACCGAGTTGGACCTGAGCGGGATCGTCGACAGTATGACCACAGTCGAGTTGGGCCAACCGTCAATCGATCCAAATACGACTTGAAACGGGATTTCAATTTCATGTGCACAAATCTCAGTATGCTTAATGATGCAATAACACCAATGCATAAACCCACACCAACGTGCAGACGGTATTGAGCTTGTTAGATGTTAGCTCGATCAAAATAGTTTTACATATCTTCAAAAAAAAAAAAAGAAACAAGAGTAGAATTTTGTTAAGTTTCATAGTGCATGGCACTGACATGTAATTTTATTTGTTACGATGCTGTTATTAGGATGAAGTGATACTGTTTTTTTGTTTTTCAATGCTACATATTTTTGCTTCAAACATTCAGGTTTTTGTTTTCTTGCATTTATTGTTATTGTTAATGGTATTCAGAGTTTGTTATTTATAAAATTTTAAGTTCAATAAAAAAAACTATTAAACTATTAACTTAGCTTTAAAAAATCATTGTAAAGTATTTTTCGTCTGTTTATTTTTTTAAATTTTTTAAGACATCACTAGAAGTTTGACTTGTAATTGTCAGCATTGGTTGGGGTTACATTTTCGAAACTGTTAAAAAAATCTTATTATTGGAGTAAGATTCTGTTTTTTTTATTTTTTGTGGCTAACAAAATGATTTAGCATTAAAACATGCTTTTAAAAATTAAAATAAATTTTAAGACTCTATCAAAAGTTCAATACAAAGTAATAAAACAATTGTATTAACATCTGGTATTGCTTATGTTTTACTCAAGGTAGTTAGTTAGTAAAAGGTTTAATATTTTGGATTTAAAAATAGGTTTGTAAGGCATCAACTTACTAGTAGTTAAACTAAGTATTAAACAAATTCCATTTCTAACTAAAAAAGACCATATGCAGCCAAAGAGACATCAGGATACTGAATGTTGCCCATTACAATTTCATGTACACTTGTTTTAAGCAATGCATATATATTTGTCACTTTGGCTTCACGGATGTTCGTGGCTACTGTTTGAACATTAGTAACAGAATTACACATGTTTCTGCTAGCTTGCAGCACATTATATACATTGTTGGGGAATCCACCAGTGTTTCTATTATGCTTTCTGCCTTAAATCCTATGAAAAAAACGTATTCTTTAATGCCAACATCCATTTGAAGAATGCACATTAAAATAAAACAAAAAGAAATATTGTTGTGTCAATCATTGTTAAATTATTTGTTTAATTCTGTCAATTATAATTGGCAAAAAAAATAAATATGATAAAACTTTTATCAGTAAAATTGTTAAAACAAAATCATTTTGGCTTTTGGTTAAAACACGAATGTAGCATTACTTTAAAGAAATGGCATCAAAGAAAAATGATATTGCTTTGCTTTATATATGAATAATTAAGAGTAACTCCTTTATGAAATTTTGAAACTAATTTTGCTTCTAGATACCATTCCCTGTAGTAATTACCTACTCCAGGTCATGGAGGCTAGAGCCAAAGTCTTTATTATTCTATAGGGATATAAAATATATATTGACACTAGCCTCTGCTCCAGGTGGTATAAATATAATTAAGAACTAATGCTATGATGCTTCTATGTTTTCACAAAAAAACTATCAAGAATAATGATGATGGTTTGAATACTGAATTATTAATCAAGAAACTGATTTAATAAAGAATGTGATATGGTTTGACTTCCGAATCATAAATGATAATCGAGTAAAATAATTGTGAACATTTTAAAAAATATTTTTTTTTAATTAATACCTCAACTGTTTGAAGTAGAATAATAAATGTTTAATATGTTTATTAAAAATTGATAGCATGTATTAGATGTACATCTTTATATAACACATTAATATTTTTAGATATACTGACATCATTTTATTTTTGATGTGGCCCTATCTGATAATCCTGAAGAACAGGAGAGCTATAGAGTGTTTCGCTAATATATATTTCTGACTGTGATACAATTTATAATAGTTGTTTGGTAATTTATTTGTTTCTTTTTATGCCCCATTTTTATTAAATTTTAAGCGAAGTTGTGCAAACCTGTTAATGTGACAAGTTGTTATTTAACGAGTTATTGTGAATTATATTTATATCAACAGCCAATACTAGTATTACATTGTATAAACTTGGTATACAGATTGTGCAACAGAAATATAATTATATTATGTACAAAATTCAAAATGTATTACAAATATGTTACTTCTACATTTTCGTCTCTTAAAGTCCAACATCAAACCTATTTTTACCTACTCTAAAAAACAATGCTGATAAAACAGACTTGTTTGTTTTGCTTCATCTAGTAAAAACAATATCATAGATTATTAAATGCCCTATGTATTTTTAATTGTTAAAAAAGGTTTTGCTAAATGGCTCATAAGGAGAAAAGAAGACCAATGTAAATTGGTTGGTACAACCATCCTGAATGTACTTCGCCTACAACAGTATTATGATCTTATTGTACAAGTATTATGTTGTTAAAAAATGCCCTGTGTGTTAAAACTATCCACTTTATCATGTTATAATTATTTTATATTTACGTTTGTTGACGTGTATTTATAAGTAGCACTTTTTATTGTATATATGTTTTGTTGTCCTTTACGATACGAAATAAAATATGGTATTCTCTGCATGGATTTAGAGTAAGTTTTTTTTTTTCTCCTACTAGACCGGGATATCCTGGTTATCAGAAGTTGGAGTATTTATCTTTTCTGGTGTTATGGTTTGGAAAGAATCCATCAAAAGGGATTACAACTGTCTTGGCGTGTACAAGGCTCTGCCAAGTTAACGCGAAAACAATTATTCCAAGGGACTGAAATTTCTATCCAAATCAAAACAGTCCTGAATGATTCTTTTTCTTGTAGACCAAGTACATTATTATCCCCCCGCTTATGAAGAAAATTAGGGCGATATCCATCAATCACATTTTGGACAATCGTTGGATACCCACGGGTGTCTATTCCGATACTCTTCATCCATCACCCATGGGAAAATACGCTAGCTCTGCGCCTTTTATTTGAATAGAAAAGAACAAAATAAAGCTTACATCGTCTTATCAAAACGGCGTTTACATGAAACTAGCTTTGCAATTAGATAACATTCCCTTCATGAAATTGTGAAGGAACCATTGATATGGTATAACATAATTAGAAATGATTATCGAATATAGCTCTATCAGATATATACAATTGGTGTCCCTGGTGTCAAAAGTGCTTGGCTTATTTTCTGAAGTTTCTCCAACATACCTGGCACCATATATCTATGACAATTTAAGCCAACAACAATTAAATACTTTGTGCATCCATGTGGTGTGAAACAAAGGTCAGGAAAGGACAGGAATACAGTTCAGTCCCATTTTGAGGTTTTTTATTTTAGCAATATAATAACAAAATAAATTAACAAACAAATATAGAAAATCATATTTTAACATACATTCATATTATACAAGTACTTGCCGTAATACTGAAATAATTATGATGTCAGACCTTCAAAATATACATACAAGTACTTGCTAAATATTTCTCTATAACAGACTTCATTATCATTCATCTCTCACCACTGATTCAAGTGTGAAAATTATCAGTTACTTGCTAAGATGAAGTGTGCTTGAGTTCTGGTTGACCTTCCAGGATCCCAGGAAAGGGTAATTTGGTTAAATGTAAGCCCCTGGTGGCCTAAAAATAATGCTAAATTTTAAAACAATCAATCTACATTCTTGTATTTGAACCATTCCATTATCTCTGATCAGTCTGGACTAATTCACAGACTGATCTAAGACTATATTGTGTGCAAATGGTATCTATATTGACATCAATAGCACAAGTTTCACATATTGTAACTGATGAAAATATAAGTGATAGATACAATTATGAACAACTAAAACAAAGGTTTCAATTTTAAATGGGCAAGTATAACAGCAAATTTACATATGCTTTTGGAATATTTAGCATCATTGTGTATGCTATCTAGGGATAACCGACCAGTTAACCTAACCACACTTTTCTTGGTTCCTAGAAAGTCAACCAGTACTCGAGTGCTCTTCACAATTAACTGAAATCTTTTCCACTTGAATCAGTGGTGAGATGAATGACCATGAGCCACAATGTGGTATATCAATCATCATGGACAGGCTGGTTGGGAATTTGAAAATTATGACCCCTGGATCGATAGTCAGAAATGCTACTGACTGGGTGTTATATCCGGGGTCTGTATTATTCAAATATTTTAACCTGAGAATCAAATCAGAAAAATTTATGAATGTTTTGCAAATCCTGCAGATAAAAATTAAGGATAAGAAATATTCTTTTCAATGTTTTTATAAAATTAACTGTTAAAGTTGCTTATCGTTGCAAATAAACAATTATAGCATTTGCCTGTTTAATATATGTTACCTGAATTTCAAATGTATGAAATTTTGCACAAGAGTCTCGGACTCAAAATAATGACAAATTTGGATCCAGCCATAACTTCAACACAGATTAATATATTTATTATAATATTAATTACCGGTCATCTCTACAATAACACATGAACAAATCTACAACCAGTGATAATACAACAGCTTGTACTGGTTCTACCCAGGAAGACTTCAAGTGTGATTAATCTAAGTAGTAAGAATTTGTTTCAGAATCAAAGTAAAATAAATAAGTTTAAACTGTACAATAGCTTGTCTGTCAAAGAATTCATGGAACAAGAATGCCGATTTAAAATATTAATATAATTTTCAAAAATAAATCATAGACCATTGAAGGGCCACACAACCATTCTATATCAGCATGGTGTAACTATAAAATTGAAATGCCCCACCCAGTATGTATGCAACTTATCTTTCATTTTGTGGTTAATAAACATCCTTTTTTCCAACATTGTAGTTATCTCTATGACAAAATGTGCAAGATGAATTTTAATTTTTCATCTGACAGTATGATACAAAAATAATATTTCCGTATGGTTACATCCATAGGTGTAAAGATTTTTTTGATGTGTGAATACAAACATATTTTGGCATTGTCTCTTTTAAGTAACCATTTCCAATTAAAAGTACATGTACTAATATTGAAAAACATTAAATTTAAAATAAATTTGTATTTCGCCAATTATAATCCACACTCGAGTATAATCCTCAGGTGATTTTGAAGCCAAAACTATTGGAAACAAGTTGGCTGCTTTTAAAAAGCATCCAATGGTTAGGTCTTATAAAAGATGTGGCAATTAAACTAAAGTGAATGGATGTGTAAGTTTGGTTCCTTGTACAGGGTACTTAATACACGGGCGATACCGAATCCTGACATGGTTCCGGCTGACACAGCAAATTTCGAATGCAGGTGTGCCTTATAGTAACTTTGATGTTTAAATGTACTGATCACAATCATTATGTATTGCCACTTTATATAATGTCTAACGTACTTACTGCTACGTTCTATACAATTTTCTACTGTGATCATAATAGATTTTAAATAATTCGAATACATATTTTAAATTAATTTATGGATATATTATTTTTGAAAAATAACTGTTTTTCCAAAACTTGTGCATGTTTGGCGATAAAGGGAGATAATTAAATTCACAACAACAGAATTTACGATTTTTGGGATCTTTTCAAATGCTTATTCACAATGCATGATATATATATATATATATATATATATATGGAGATAATTATTTGTGAATAACCAAGACATAAATGTACAGACCTAACTACGGCGAGTGCGCCTAGCTACAATGCAAACCATAGATACAATATCAAGGCCTCTGCCAAACCACTAAAGTTCATGTATGTAAATTTGTCCATCCTGTCCAGATGTGTTGCATGTTATTCAATAGTATATAAGTCATGGTCAATACCAAATTTATTGGTTTGGCAGAGGTAAAGATAGTAAAATAAACAACTATAGCCGTTTAATTTTGTTATTTTTTCCATTGTTACGGGTTCAGCATATTATAATAATTAAGTACATTCATGGTTATTTGAAAATTATTAACATTAACTCAGTAGGAATCTGTCAGAAACGGCGATAAATTGTCGAAAAAGGTAAGTTTCAAGACCTCATGTAAGCAAGATTTTAGAAAATTTTTTGATTTAAGGCATTTTCATTATTCCCTGATTAAATATGCAAAGAACAATTCATAGTGATTTCAATTAGTGCATTAAAACGTCACAATCAATTAATACACACACCGCATTTAAATTTTCTTTTTAGCCGGAAAGTGGTCGGAATAGCCGGAACATGACCAGGTTTTAATATCAATACCGGTTTGTACATTCCCATAATGCACTGTTTAGAAAAACAATGGCGACCTCCATGTGGTGAAATGCCGTGTTTTTAAAATGTGATGGCAGCGGTCAGAGTCAATTTCTTAACTAGCCCTTATATATGGTTTGGTCGCTCATGTGACCTAACTATAAAGCCGATTATCCGCAGGCATGAATCAGTTGTTTACTACATTCGGACCAAAGTGAGATGGATTTTGATTGGTTATTTATGGAGTAACAAAACCTAGATTAGTATACCGCTTATTTTGTAAAAAACGAGGTAAAACATTTTGATGTGATATATAGTGTGATATAGAAAATAAAACTTGCGAGTATAAAATGGTGTTACCGAAATTAGTTTTATGTGTTTAATCAAATACCACCATGCCCAAAATTTTAATTGATAAATTACCACCATGTACTAAACAAAAAAATAAGGTTTAAATCCCCTTTCTCCTTTTCACTTATTGTAACACTTTCCAGAATTACTAGTCTGAGTGTTTGCCTACTTTCTTTGAAGTACGCCAACATAACACTTTTGATGTAATGCTGATGAGCAAGTGATTACGTCACAGTTTTCCAAAGGTCAAGAATTAAATAAAGGGGCACTAAAGAATAACAAACAAAAAAAATAAATAAAAAGTTATAAAAGGTCAGTGTTTGTTTGTAACTGGTTGTCTTCTAAAATGTTTATTTGTTAAAAATAGAATTACTATTATACTGATACAATCAGTAAATACAGTTATATTTATAATTACACATGACTAAATTTATGTACAGAATGAACATGCTGTCCCTTTCACCAGCACCTTGTGCTAATATCTGATGACGTCACTCAGACGGTGAAACAAACTTTATTTCACTACCGGTAAGTGGGTATCTTGGAAATTTTTGATGGAAGGATATCTGACAAAGGAATTTCATTGATGTAATGTACATAAAACTCGAACATGTCAGACATGTTTGTCATTTCAATTTAAACACTCTTGCCAGATTTCTAGTCTATTCGTAAATGCGGAGGAAATATATATAAAACAAGAGGCCAAAGAGGGCCTGAGGACGCTCTACTGACTCATAGTGCCCATAGCACTTTTTGAAATTCTCCTATGCAATAGAAATATCGGGTTGGGGCCATTTTTAATCTTAGGGACAAGATTTGAACAAATCTAACAAAACTATAGTTGGTCATCATTACTACATAAACATTTTGAAAATATGTTGGGCCCTTCATGAGAAGAAATTTTTTTAAGTTTTGGACTATTTTTAGTAACAGTGGCCATCTTGAATTTCAGATCGAAAAAAAAATCTTCTGTATAGTCTCCTATGCAACAGAAACTTGCGTGTGAAGTTTCAGTTTAATTGGCCTAGTGGTTTCAGAATAGATGAAAGAAAAAGAGAATTTTCTGTTTTCCCATAGTATCCCTATGTAAAATTCTAAGCCCCCTTACAGGGCCCCTATCAATTTTAGCCCCTTAATTCTTATCTGCAATCAAACCCCTACACATAGGGATAATTTATGCCAAATATGAACAAATCTGACATACCGGTTCTTAAGAAAACGATTTTAGCATTTCCCAATTTTTGCCCTTTTGGGGCCCCTCCTGACCACTTAAGACAGTGGAACCCAGTCATTTTTACAAATCTGAACCTCCTTCACCAAACAATGCTTCTGTGAAGAAATAGGCAAAATCATTTCCATTTTAAAAAAAAAATTAAAAAAATATTATAATGACATGTGTTCCCTAATTGAACCCTTAGGGCGGGGTCATATTTATCCCTAGGGACACCATTTGAACAAATCTAACAATACTATAGTTGGTCATCATTACTACATAAACATTTTGAAAATCTGTTGGGCCGTTCATGAGAAGATTTTTTAAGTTTTGGACTTTTTTAGTAACGGCGGTCATCTTGAATTTCAGATCGAAAAAAAAAAAATCTTCTGTATAGTCTCCTATGCAACAGAAACATGCATGTGAAGTTTCAGTTTAATTGGCCTGGTGGTTTCAGAAAAGATGACAGAAAAAGAGAATTTTCTGTTTTCTCACAGTATCCCTATGTAAAATTCTAAGTCCCCTTACAGCGCCCCTATAAATTTTAGCCCCTTAATTCTTATCTGCAATCAAACCCCTACACATAGGGATAATTTATGCCAAATATGAACATATCTGACATACCGGTTCTTAAGAAAATTTTAGTAATTCCCAATTTTTGCCCTTTTGGGGCCCCTCCTGACCCCTTAAGACAGTGGAACCCAGTCATTTTTACAAATCTGAACCTCCTTCACCAAACAATGCTTCTGTGAAGATATAGGCAAAATCATTTCATGACATGTCTCCCCTTATTGAACCCTCAGTGCGGGGTCATATTTAACCCTAGGGACACCATTTGAACAAATCTAACAATACTATAGTTGGTAATCATTACTACATAAACATCTTGAAAATCTGTTGGGCCGTTCATGAGAAGATTTTTTAAGTTTTGGACTATTTTTTAGTAACGGGGGTCATCTTGAATTTCAGATCGAAAAAAAAAAAATCTTCTGTATAGTCTCCTATGCAACAGAAACATGCATGTGAAGTTTCAGTTTAATTGGCCTATTGGTTTCAGAGAAAGTGCTGCTAACAGACGACAGACGACGGACAACAGACAACGCGCCATCGCATAAGCACTTCTGGCCTTTGGCCAGTAGAGCTAAAAATGGATTAAAGGTAATTAGGTCAACAACGATAAACTGGAATGAATATTTTATTTTAATTTCAAATGCTATATATATATTTTGTTCACGGTAGTATGCATCATTGTTATTTTTTTTATGAAAACACAAACCAGTCATAACATTTTAATTATACTGCTGTCAGACCCACCATCAAACCCTCAAAATCATCACCTTCGTTATGGCTGCCGCGCAACGATAACATATTCTAAGCACCTTCTCATCAATGAGGTTCTGAACACCTACTCAAACGGTATTCACACTTTTTAATTCAAGATCAAAGAGATGTCATTTAGTTTCAATTGACAGAGTGATAATCTGACGGCAGTAAAGGACAAGGAAAGTACAAGTGGGCGGAGTCAAATTAGCGTCGCCGAACACTTGTGCAATTTTGTTCTCCCGAAGTTTTGAATTTGTTTTGTGTCATTTTTAATCAATAAACTGATAATAATTATTCATAATTGTAAAAAAAAAAGCAATACATAATTGTAAAAAATAGTAATATATATTACATTAAACACCATACAACAACCCCATTAAACGCATAGGGGTACGGAGCCTAGCAAGAATTAAAAAAAAAAATCCCCCCAAAAAACTCTCTATATGCCCAACAATTGAAAACAAAACAATAAAAAAATTTTTTTTTACGAATATACACATATACAAAAATGGGTAGAACTCGACCCTCCCCCGAGTTCGTGTCAATCTCACTCGATGAAGAAATGGCTTAAAAATACACTTAATAGTGTAACATTCTCGAAAAAAAAAATACAGGTCAGAAAGGATGTCGTTCAGCCACATGGCTGCATAGCACGACTTCCCATGCTGAAATGAAACTGTTCAACTGGATTTTGATTGATTTGCGCTTTAAACCAACCATGTACTACTTAAATATGTACTCACTGTTCAAAGTAACTCGAACATTTGATTTTGTCACCAAGAAACTGATAAAATACACGGTAATTCTTGCTAGGGTCTGTACCCCTGTGATTAAACAGTGAGCGTAAAAATAGCGAATTTAACAGAATTTGATGTTTGCACCAGTCTAGTGAATAAACAGAAGACTTCCGGTTTAGCGAAAAGTTTTGTTGTCGTCCCATTTGGAAGTTACAGAATACACAATAATACCAAAAAAGGTTTATAAACGTTGTTTATAAAATAGAAATCATAAAATATAAAGCATGTAAGACATGTTTAAAACTTTGTGTGCTTTTTGCACTACTGTCAAGATGATAGGCATCAGAAATACTGTTCTCGACTGGCCTTTGTTGACCATCACGAAAAAATATTGAAAAACATTTTATAAAATAAATAATTAAAAGTACAATTTATTTTATACCGGTATTTAAAGCTATGCAACATTCATTATTTTTATTGATCCCCCATAGAATAATTATAATTTATATTCATTTCCATAACAAACTTCTTTGGTACTTTGTTAAGTACATTCACTTCTCATGGGCACTTAATACAAGAGAATTTTGCAATACTAAATGTCTTGCCTGTTTCACTTAATTACAAGTGAGCTAGGCTTTGAAAAAGTCCTTTATCAATGCAAGTACAAGGCTAAACAAATAACATCATCCAGAGATGCATCATTGGATATTTGTCTATTAATGCTGTATTCAATTTAGACGATTACCGCACACAAGCAAAGTTGATTTAGTGTGAAGGTACAGGTTTATGAATTATCTGCAGAGAACTATGTCAAGGTCATCCAAATTAAGCTGCATGTTTTTGACAGTTTTACCTATTACACAACCATGAACCAAATGTGGTGACTGCGGGTTAAACAGTATCAAAGAAACAATGCTAAACAAACCAGAGCTGCCGGAGGGACAGCGCTCTCGACTATTTCGATGCTGTTCTAAAACAACAGCTTTTTCAGAAAATAAGTACCAAATGGAAGACAATTAAAACTCAAGGGTATAATTATTGCTTATCTGTTAAAAATATATTAGCAAAATAATTCACCAACACTATTTATTTCACTATCAACAGTTGTGTTTTTTTGAAAACAACAAATTTCATTGATGGCTCATATTGCCTTAATATTATTTAATTCAGAATTATCATTTGATACATTTATCTTTCAAACTTTAAAATTGCTTATAAATTCATTAACCATTGCTGACAAATAACCCAATAGGTGTGCCAATACCTAACTTAAGGCACAGCATGTACGTATAATAACCCTAAATACTTCAATTGCATGACTAGACTAATGTAAGTTGGCCAAGCAATACTAATATACAAATTAAACATTACCTGAAATAATTCCAGCATGAATTTAAAATATAGTGTAAGCTATAGTTGAGATGATCTTCTGTTTCAAGATTAGTTTATCAATGTTTTACATATGCGATACAATTATGCACTAACTTCAAATCATATGATAATATACCAGTTCTTGTTAATGGATCTATAGTTTTGTACCAACACATACAGTTTATCAATGCTGAATATCCTTCTATATTCTAAGTTGTTCAGTTTTATACATGCATATATAATATATACGATATAAACCACTAACTTCACATCAGAGGGCAATATTTCGGTACCAGTTCATGAAAATGGATCTATAGTTGAACTAATCTGGTACCAGCATGCACAGGTTATCACAGCTGGATAACCTTTCATGAAAATGAAGAAATTCCACCCCCCCCCCCCCCCCCCCCCCCCAGAAAAACCTTACTACAAACTTTAACCTGCTAAAAAAAAAAAAAATTTAAGTCCAAAAGAGTCTTAACTCTGTAAAAATGCAACCCAGAGTTATGGTTCTCGTCTCTGTGCATTCCGTTGATGATAATGAACACACATGAGAAGTTTTATTCATATCCAATGATAGATTGATGAAATATGTACCTGCTCAAAAACTTTAGGTATCTTACCTGATTAAAAACTTTACCTGAAAAGTTAAGTCCAAAAAGGACCATAAATGTGCCAAAATGCAACCCAGAGTTATGGTTCTTGTCTCTGTGTGTTCCATTGATGATGCTGAACAAACATGTGAAGTTTCATATCAAGTAAATGGTTGCATAGATATCTTACCTGATAAAAAACTTCAACCTGAAAAACCAACACCGACGCAAGTACAATAGCCTGCCGACGCAAGTACAATAGCTCGCTGATGCAAGTACAATAGCCCGCCGACGCAAGTACAATAGCCCGCTGATGCAAGTACAATAGCCCGCCGACGCAAGTACAATAGCCTGCCATATTCTATGAATAGTCAAGCTAAAAACCTTTTAAGTTTAATTTCAATGAAGTCATGGTCATCCCAAAATAATGCTGCATGGCTTTGAGAAGTTTAGCCATTACACAGCTACAAACCAAATCTGAATCTGAAGGTCAAGTTTATCATTGGTCATCTAAAAAACACTTTGCAGATATATCCAGAGGTCAAAGCCATTTAAAAAAGTGCTGTATGGATGTGAGTAGTTCTATCCTTCACATGGCTATCAATAAAATTTGGGGGGCAAACAGTTTCAAAGAAACAGACCTTAAAACAAACACCCAATATTTTGTAGGCAAAGTTAGTTATTTGTAGAGAGCAAGGTCATCTAAAAAACAATGATGTAAGTTCTTTAGTAGTACTACCCATAACACAACGAAGTATCAAGTTAATTGGCTTTGGATCAAATAGTTTAAAAGAAATGGAGCAAACACAATAACAACAATTTGAAGGCTAAGTTAATTATTCATACAGGTCAGTACTACTACCCACAACACAATTATGGCACAGATGTTGCTCTAAGCTATACATGTTTACAGAAACAGAGATAAAATACAAAAGTTAACATTTCATAGAGGGCAAAATATCTGGAAAATTTGCATGGTTTTGAGTATGGACCATTGGTGACTCTAGGTCAAAGAATTTTTTTTAGAAATAGAGTTCAAGGACAGCCCAAAAATGTACACATGTATTTTTTTCATCCATAGAGTTTATGGCCAATTCATCAGAAATATGCAGTTATGTGGTCCAAGCTCAATTAATAAAATGATTACAATCTGTTCTGTTGCCAGCAAGCCTGTAACACATCATTCAGTCTCTTCTTGTCCAAGGTCGATTTGTGAACTGAATATAAACTGATACAGCTGCTTGTACCGCTTCCGAACCTGTAAAAGTGAAGGTAAGGTACAGTATCTTAATTAAACAAGAGGGCTGAATGGCCATCAGATGCAGAAGTGTAATGTTATTAAGAAACGTCTTTCAGATTTTTACACACTATGTTTCACCACTACAAGTGCAGAATATCTCGAAAATAATCATTAAACTACATGTGTCCTAAAAAGGTTATGTAATTTGTATGTGATATGACATTCTTTACACATGTACAAAAGTCAGAAAAAAAATTAATTTAATTCTATTGTAACAAATTTAAATAATATACACATTAATATCAATTGGATCCACCAAGTTAGGTGCATTCACATGAACTTAAATATATAATAATATATACTGAAAATGTGTCATCAGATACCCCAAATATGTAAGTAAATTTTACCAAAAGCTACATAAAATTAAGTCTTAAAAGGGTAATAACTTGTGTAAAAATTTGACTGACATTGACAAGTGCATGTATTTTACACACCAAATATTAACTAAATAAGCAGAATCTTTCCGAAGTTTATCGGTTACAAGTTTGATGAATGGACAGGTAACATTTAACTAACCTTCACCATTATTCGAATAATACTAGCATAACAACATGTTCTGTTTAGATGTTTATGAAACAATATTTTTTTTATTTGATTTAAACTTATTTATTTTACTTCAGTCGTGAAACAAGTTATTACAACTTAGACAAATCATGCTCAAAGTCTTCCTGGGTAGAACCAGTACTAAGCATATGCAGAAAAAATGTCTTGCTCAAGGACACCAAACATAGGAGTGTGTATTTTTAAAGATATAATATTAAAAGAAAGTTATGCATGCATAATACACAAAGACAAGACAGTTTTCCAAGTCTTGCCAAGCGCTACATCAGATATGGTATGATACCCTTTTCAGTCACATTGTACCGGTACTTGACTGACCAATCTTACAATTTTCCTCTTAATGGTAAGCTCCGACCACTGCTGCCTACGGTCTTATTACCTTTGCAGAAAGACATGTACAGCAAGTACAAAGGATGAAATACCTGCTTAATTGTTACATTTCCGAACTGTTTGGCAATTTTGGCAAATGTTTTCTCCTTAGCACCATGCTTTTTACATTTCTCCAAAATAGTTTTATCAGTCTCCCTGTAAATAAATAAATAAGAATATCACACCTATAACTTATGTTCAAACCCGGGATCTTGCATTGGTTTTGATTTAATAGCAAGCATCAGCTTCATCACAACAAAAAAACATTTTATTCAGCATTATAGGCTTCACATGCACACACAATTTTTACATGAAATAACTTTTTGAATCTGATCAATAAAGAGAAGCAAATAATGTTTATAATATGATAAAAAATAGGGTAAAAAAAATTAAACATCAAATATTTTGATAATTATTCTAGTTCTTTTCTTAGTCTATTTAAAATATAAATATAAAATAAAGGAGTTTTGTTAGATTTAAGATTCTTTGTTTCATTTGGATAGCATTAATATATCGAGTTTGTACTATATGTTTGGCCAGTTACAGATGTATGGTTTTACTATTAAAGAGAAAGTGATATTCATTTAAATGATAAAATGATAAAATTTGCATATTCTGTTATTTCTACAGCAGAAATTCTAGGGCTCAATCCCAACGAGACTGGACAAAATAGTTCGAGTTAAGGGTTGTTCGAGTCTATTATTGTTCAACATCATACCTAACATGTATATACATCGAATATGGGAATTTGTCCAGGACCAGACAAGTGGTTCGAGCTATATATATGTGGTGTTCCAGCATTCTTGGAACCAACAAAGTTCTACTGTTTATTGTTGTAGGGATCACACTCAATTTCCATAATTTAAATCTACTTTAAAAAAGCAACTTTGAATTTCTTTTCTTAATTTTTTTCTAGATATGATTCAAGAGTAAATAAATATTTTAGAGCGACGGTATGCACTGATCCTTGTTGAGTTATGTTACTGTGCCAAGTTTGGTGGTATTAATTAATACTTCTTTGTTTTTTTAATCAAATGGTACATCCTAAGTAATTTGATTTATCCAAACGTTTGATAAACCTAAACTGTCAAAAATAGTTTTAATCTGGTAGGCCCAGTTCAGACCATTGTGCATTATATCGATATAATTTGCATCATTTCTTTAACATTTCTTTTGACAAAGAACTTTTATTTATTTTTAAAATACGATTCCAATAACGGTTCATCTTTATTTGCCTCATATACTTAATTCAAACAAATAATTAGATAATATAAATATACTACTTATATTGTTATCGAAGCTTGAGGAGTCCTCCATGGCCAAGTGGTCTAAGGCATTGTCTCAAGATCACTTACCTCTCACTACTAAGATTGTAGGTTGGAGTCCCGCTCGGTCTTAAAACTTTTATGTGAGAAAGTTTGTCAATTACTTGCTGAAGGATGGTTGTTCTATTCAGATTCATTCAGTGGTCTTCATCCACAAATAAAACTAATATGTGTTGAAAATGATGTTAAATGTTGAATTTTTTTTTAACAAGAGGCCCAAGAGGGCCTGGGGATGCTCTACTGACTCACAGTGACCATAGCACTTTTTGAAATTTCACAATATTTACCCTCTTTGGGGGGTCATCTTAAAAACTTATGGATAAATACCCCCACCACACCTATACTGAACAAAAACTTAATTGCTATGCAAAGGAAATACTTTAAATTCCCATACATTCATCTGTAAAAAAAATATAGTCCCCTGTACAGAACACTTATACAACCCAGTCCCTTAATTTGTCAGAACTTCAATCACCCACTCTTAGCGATTTATTATGAGCAGAAATGATTCAAATTTTAAAAATAAGTTTTTTTGTAAACATGGATGCAAAATGAAAAAATATAAATTTCCCTTGTAATATTCCTATGTAAATTTAGCCCCTAAATTCTTATCTGCAATCACCCCCTACACAAAGGGATAATTTATGCCAAATATGAACAAATCTGACATACCTATTCTTAAGAAAACAGTTTTTGTAATTCCCAATTTTTACCCTTTTGGGGTCACTCTTGACCCTTTAAGACAGTGGAACCCAGTCATTTTTAAAAAACTGAACCTCCTTCACCAAACAATGCTTCTGTGAAGATATAGGCAAAATCATTTCCATTTTAAAAAAGAAAAAATATTTATTATAATGACATAACTTTGTGTCCCCTAATTGAACCCTCGGGGCAGGGTCATTTAACCCTAGGGACACCATTTGAACAAATCTAACAAAACTATAGTTGGTCATCATTACTAAATAAACATTTTGAAAATCTGTTGTGCCGTTCATGAGAAGAAGATTTTTAAAGTTTTGGATTATTTTTAGTAATGGCAGCCATCTTGAAATTCAGATCGAAAAAAAAAAAATCTTCTGTATAGTCTCCTATGCAATAGAAACATGCATGTGAAAATTTGGTTTAATTGGCCTAGTAGTTTCAGAGAAAGTGCTGCTTACAGACAACAGATGACTGACAACGTGCCATCGCATAAGCACTTCTGGCCTTTGGCCAGTAGAGCTAACAATCAAAGTGATCAATTTGATCTTAAATTATATGTGATTAAATAGTCAAGCAGCCATTTATTCACTCTCATTACTACTACCAGAATGTTCAAGATTGTATCTACTATTGGTATATTCTTTTGCATGTGCCTTTTAAACCAAAATAAAAGAATGTATGTTCTGTAAGACTGTTCATAATTCTCAAAAATACTCTCTACCTTCATTTTTGCCCAGTATCTCTGAACAGTTATCAGGTATGGATACAACTCATGTCAGATAATTTACATTTTCAGTTATTTTAGAATCATATGGATATAAACAAGAGGGCCAAGATGGCCCTATATCGCTCACCTGACTTACCTTGAGTCACCCAACTTAAGTAGATTATATAATACATGTACACTCAAAATACCAGAAAAACGAGATGGGCAAGTAGTTTGAATTTTGATTTGTTTTGAAGATGTAACAGATGCGTAGAAGAGTTTGAACATAGTAGAGCTTGTCCCATGGTAAATGTCAGTGAAATTACATCGAAATCAGGTCAGTAGATTCTGACAAGAAGGCTTTTGAAGTGTTTACTATAGCTGCCTATATAGTTAACTAGCACCTCACTGTGGTGGTCATGTTTTTTAACAAATCACAACGGCTTGAACAAACTTGGTAATGGGTCACTCAAGGAACATTTCTATGAAATTGTTTTGAAATTGATCCGGTGGTTTCTGACAAGAAGATTTTTTAAGTTTTTACTAATTAAACTTGCCCGGCCCCCTGGCAGCCATGTTTTTTGACGAATCAAGATGGCTTGAATAAACTTGCAGAGGGTCACCCAAGGAACATTTCTATGAAATTAAATTAAAATCGAGCCAGTAGTTTCTGCAAGAAGATTTTTTAAGTTTTTACTATAGCTTATATAGTAAACTAACCCCACCCATTGGCCGCCATGTTTTTTGACGAATCAAGATGGCTTGAACAAACTTGGTAGAGGGTCACCCAAGGAACATTTCTGTGAAATTATTTTAAAATCGAGCTAGTAGTATCTGACAAGAAGATTTTTAAGTTTTTACTATAGCTTATATAGTAAACTAACCCCACCCCATGGCCGTCATGTTTTTTGACGAATTAAGATGGCTTGAACAAACTTGGTAGAGAATAACCAAAGGAACATTTTTGTGAAATTATTTTAAAATCGAGCCAGTAGTTTCTGACAAGAAGATTTTTTAAGGTTTTACTAATTAAACTTGCCCCGCCCCCTGGCGGCCATGTTTTTTGAAGAATCAAGATGGCTTGAACAAACTTGGTAGAGGGTCACCCAAGGAACATTTCTGTGAAGTTATATCAAAATTGGCCCAATGGTTTCAGAGGAGAAGTTGTTAGAAGCTAAAAGTTAACGATGGACGACAGACGACGGACACTAGGCGATCACAAAACCTCACCTGTGAGCCTTTGGGACAGGTGAGCTAAAAAAACTCTACATGGCATACCGGAATATACAATGAAGAATAGCTGTTAAAAATAACACTTTATATTATTTTATTGGCATATTTCACTTCAATAATGAAAAAGATCAGTACATCTATATGTAAGACTAACTAGTATGTTACAGAAAATATTACTAACTTGGACCACAACGGCTCCTCTGCCCTGACCTCAAGATCAGGACCATCTGGTGTCCTCTCAGGATTATTTATCAAAGCTGTTGAATACAGAATATTAAAAATAACTCATAACATTTCGTTATAATCACCTCTCTATTAAAAGTATCATTAAAAACCTTCAAATGCATCAAGTCTTGACACCCAGCACTTTGATACAGATATAGTGACCTTTACCTTCGAGAAACATTACTTACTTTCGAAGGCAACTTTGATGACTGAAACACAATATTTGGATATCTAGTAAGATTTTTAACTTTTTTTAGTACATGGCCGCTCTCTCTACTGAACCAGTATGAATCCTTAGAAAGAGACTGGTGTACAATATTCCAGTCTGTTTATTCCAAGGGAGTTATAATATACCAGTTTGTTTATTCCAAGGGAGTTGTAATATACCAGTCTGTTTATGCCAAAGGAGTTGTAATTTACAAATCTGATTGAGACTGATGACAAATCAAAGCAAACAAGAGTTATCTAACTTACAAAATTGACAAAACTGAGTAGGTCTTATAACTGCAATATCTTGTATGAAGTTTCAATCAAATACATGCTGTGACTGCTGAGTAATAAAATTTCTAATTAAAACAAAGGCTCTAATTTGCAAAAAAATCTGCCAAGAGTTATCCGACTTGATCAGTTTAGTTGGCTTCATGACTACAAAGCCATTTGTAAAGTTTCAATCAAATACATTGAGTGCATGGTGTAATATGGACTTGCATGCAAAACTTTAACCAAAACTCTTAGGTCAAAGAAGGGCTATAATTTGCATTATATTTATGCAAGAGTTATCTAACTTAGTTATTGTAGTAGGGTTGTTGACTGGGAAGGCTTGTGTAAAGTTTCAATCAAATACATGAGTGGTTACTGAGATATGGACTTGATGGTACTTGCACGCAAAACTTTAACCAGAATTCCCAAGTCAAACAAGGGCAATAATTTGCATTATATTCAAGCAAGAGTTATCTTACGTAGTTATTGTAGTTGGGTTGTTGACTGGGAAGGCTTGTGTAAAGTTTCAAGTCAATACATGAAATAGTTACTGAGATATGGACTAGATGGTACTTGCACGCAAAACTTTAACCAGATTTTCCAAGTCAAACAAGGGCAATAATTTGCATTATATTCATGCAAGAGTTATCTAACTTGGGTATTGTAGAAGGGTTGATAGCTGGGAAGGCTTGTGTAAAATAAAGTCAATACATGCGATGGTTACTGAGATAGGGACGCCGACGCTTGGGTGAACAGAACAGCTCTCTTTATTCTCTGAATAGTCAAGCTAAAAAGTATCTGATTACATGGTTGATATACAGATGTAACACACCAGTCTGTCTTTCAGCGACATAATACAAATGCACATACACACTACACAGTAATATTATATGATACACTATCATTTTAACAGTTAAATTAAACAGACGTGCATGTAGACGTACATACCAGTTTGTTGATCACCGGTTTTACAAGTTACAGCATCTGGTGTCATTTTATCTCCTGCCAACAGAATTACAGCTTGACTTGCAGAAAAATCCTTAAATATAACATTGTAAACTTGTTATCTTTAAATCTTTAAGATATTAACACATTTAGAATTGACAATTATTGAACTTGACCTGTACTTTAAAGATATAGAACTATACACCAAATATTGATTAAATACAATCATCCACCCTTTCACAAGTAATTCATTGGAAACTAACTTTTTACCAAAGGTTAAGTCAAAAAGGGACAATAGCACCATAATTTTACAAATATTGAATGTGACATGCATTTTTTAAGAGGTTAATACACGACAGAGCCCAGCTGGGAGGTGATAATCGGCCCGGAAAATGACGTTTTACGTAGCCATTGGTTTCATGCACACACGTTCACTGGGCTGATTATGATAATGAGTTTTCAGCCCGGGCCGATAAGTGATGATTGGTGTGTGAAGGCAATAACCTGCTTAAAACATGCTCATTTTTGTTACTATATATAGTAACATGTGTATTAAATGATTATACAGCTATATACCAAACTGACTACAGCAGCTTTCAGAAAATATTGACCAGGAACTAGTTTGATGGACGCACAATCTGAAGGACGAACGAACAAATGGATGACCAATGGTAGTAACACTGAAGTATTCTTTTAATTGCGGGTCTTGAAAATAATAATTTATCTGTGCAAGCTTATTTGGCCAGTTCAGTTATCAGTGCAAGCAAGAACGGTCCAATGAGAACCATTTCAGTTTATCAGTGTGAGACATGATTATCAATTTGAGCCAGGATGGTCTAGTAACAAACATTTCAGTTTATTAGTGTGAGATAGGCTGTACTGGTAACAAGTGTTTCAATCAATACGTGTAAGCCAGGATGACTTAATGATAACCGGTAAAACAATTTGAGCAAGTATGGTCTAGTGATAAACATTTCAGTTTATAAGTGTGAGATAGGCTGTACTGGTAACAAGTGTTTCATTCAATCGGTATATATAAGGATGACCTAGTGATAACCATTTCAGGTTTATCAGTGTTATCAGGATGGTTTAGTTTAGTGACAAGTAGTTCAGTTTATCAGTAACTGTCAGATAGGATTGTCCAGTGATAAGCACCAGATACATATATGTATACCATGTAATACCAGGTATTGTAGAAACTACCAAAACCAACATGTTCGCTGCGTTTATTGTTAAGCAGGAAAGTAGTGCAGTAGATAGTGTTGACTGCTCACACCAAAGGTTGCTAGTTCAATTCACAGCTATACGTGTTGCCTCTATAAAAAACAAGCACACTGAGTTCTATCCAGGAAGCAGACTCAAGAACGGTTAATATAAAGTTTGAGTTTTCTTTGCAATTGAGTTTAAATGAATGAGTAAAAAAAACATATGGGAAATCCTACCTTTCTGTTCAAGCATTTATCAGGTTCCTGGCTGGTATCAGAGTCCTGACTGAATACTGAGGATTCAGACTGATAAAGTTGCCTTTCATCATCATCTCTCTCCAGATTTCTAGATTTTTTACTTTTCTTCTTCTTTTCTCTATTTAAGGAAGTGTCTGAATCAATGTCATCCTTCTTCTTTTTCTTTTTGTGTTTTTTATCATCTTTATGTTTATGTTTTGATTTCTTTTTACTCTTACTTAAATATTCAGTATCACTTATTTGTTTGACTTCTGTTTCTTCGCCTTTCTTTATTTCTTTAGTTTCTGGTTCAGTATTGATCCCAAGTATTGATCTGTTCTGGTCAGAAGTGCATAAAGAACTTGTTAATTCTCTTACTTCAGAACATTTTTCAGCTAATATCTCTTTTACATTTTCATGTTCTGTAACATTTTCAATTGGTTTAATGTCACTATTTCCTTCAGTAGTTACACTTATCAAATCTCCTTGTGTTGATCCAACACAGACTTCTAGTTTTTCATTGGTTTGCATATCAGTTTTACAAACATTTACTTCACTGTCATTCACAGATTCAATGACATCTGTAGACCTATTAACACTAGAATCAATAAATGGTTCCACAACCTTATCTAAAGATCCAGGACAACTTAAATTATTGCCTAGAGAATCTGACACAGATTTAACAGATTCCATATTTTCAAGTTTGTCTTTCAATTCTTCTCTGTGTTTTAACTGAAGTTTAAGATCACTTTCTAACTTCTTTTCCTCATCTGTTCCTAAACTGCCTTTCTCTTGAAAAGATTCATTCACCTTATGTTTCAACTTCTTATTTTTATTTTTCTTAAGATCTAATTCAGTTGCAACAGAAGAACTAATTTTTATGAGACTTACTTCTGTTTCTTGAATGTCATCCTCACTGACATATTCCTCCATACCAACCTCTGGTAACAATGTTTCTGACTTGTGAATACTAGATGTATCATATTTGATAGTTTCTGAAATCTTTTCACTGTCACTAACATAATCACTCATATCTTTTTCAAACTTCTCATCAACAACAGTTTTCTCAAGTTCTTCAAGACCAGCAAGTGTATCATCATTTTCACCACAACTTAAATAAAATTTAGCTGCATTTGTAATAAGTGGTAAATTAACCTCCTGTGCACTACTTGCTACCTCTGTCAAACTAGACGAAGGTGTTGGGTTGCTACTTGATCCACTATCAGACAGAGTCGAGATTTTAAAAGTTCCTGCTTTTATTCTTTCCATGTTCTCAATGCTTTGCACAGACTGGGGATAATACCGATGAATGCTGGCTACTTTGTAATCCTTCTCTACTTCTTCATCACTATCACTCGATTCATCTTCACTCTCAGATAAAGTACTTTTTGTTCTTATTGCATCATTAGATTTGTTTCCCATTTTATTTATATTCTTAGTTTCAGCATTAGATTTTATTCTACATTCATTTACTAGATTACTTTTAGCACATGATTGCATAACAGAAACTACTATGCATTTCTGTGTTTTTACAAGAGATTGAATTTCTGTTATTTTTTGTGAACTGTCTTCAACATCATTATCGATTTCATTAGAAGTTGGAGAAATCACAGTACCGGTAGAAGTAAACTGATGTTTAGTTGTATCAATTTGCTCTTGCTGCCTTATTTGTAACTTTGTTTTTCTTTCTTCAGAACAAGACTGAGTAGAATTCTCTAAAGATGCCACAGTACTAGTTATTGTCTGCTTAGGTAAACTGTTTGACTGACCTGAACTTACAGCTGCTACAGTATTCACATTTGTATCAGCTCGACAAGGTGAATTTGTCAATTGAGATACATCTATATTTAGTCCAGAAATATTAGCCCTATCCTCAGTTATAATGGAACACTTTTGAACCAGTCTATCATTATCATTTTTACCCTGTTCTCCCCTGTTTAGGGCAACAGACTGATGATGTTGATCAGAAAAAGCAGCCTCATTCCCAATTAATATATTTTCAACATGCTCACTTTTTGTCTGGTTCAATGTTTTGCTTTCCGGGGCGAGTTCATTTTCATTGCTCTTGCTGAATGATACTGCCTGCGTTTTATAGTCCAAGGCATGCAGAATATTTGTCAAGTTGGAAATCGAGTGCATACTTTCTCCAACATGATGTGAAGGCTTTTCAAAACAATGGAATAAGCTGTCATCAGATAAAATATAACTGTTGGCACTATCTGCCTTTGATGTCTTTGGAAATCCTTCATTGGCATTTTCAGAAAAGGTTACTGGTTTACTTATTGTTATATTAGCAACTGGAACATCGGAACTTTTAGAATTCTGTGAATCCGATTGTTGTGAATTTGACAGCATTTCTTCTGATCTTTGTGAAGTTGGGACTGTGGCTGATGTGGCATCTAAGGTAACTGCTTTAAAATCACTAGAATGAGATTTACTACTTCCAGCTTGGGTTTCATTTGACAAACTTGTACTACCTGGTTTCATGATAGTCATACTTTCCAAACCATATTTCAGCGTTACATCTGTAGATGAGTTTGATTTCTCAATTTGTAACTTCTCAAAGGGGCTTTTTGTAATTTGTGTTTCATACAACACTGGAGAATTCTGCACTACTGTTTCAAATGAGGAAAATGAGGAATTCTCTGCCAGACCACCCTTGATTGGGATAGGTGTAATTCTTCGCACTTTCGTTGAACATGAAGACCTACTCACCACACTAGAACTGGGACTGCTCACACAGGCTAGTGGACTTTGCGCAGTTATACTCTGGATTTCAGAAGCAAATGGAGAAAATGGTGAAAAAGGTGGAGACATATTAGCTTCTATTTTCATTTCAACTTCAACCATTGATTCAATTGTTGACTTATCAATGTGTTTAATGTTTTTATCTGGATCATTTATATGTCCATCTACATCTTTTTCAGACTGCTCTGAGTGTGGAATTTTAGCCCCCACTTTTGAAAAACTTGAATCCATCGATACATTCAAATGAACTTGACCTATTGGTGCCAATATTGCAACAGAGCTAGTGGAATTTACTGCAGGTTTTGGCATCAAAAGACCTGGTGAAAAGGCCACAACTTGAGACTGCTTTGCAGCACTGTTCAAATCACTTGCAACATTAAGAACTTCCCCATGAACTTTACTATTATTTTCACTAGAAGCCGCAATACTAGAAATGTTCATATGTTCAGAATCTACCACAGATGTGTTTTTCTTTACAGATGATTCAGAAGCCATTGCAAATGGTAACGGCACTGCATCCATAGAGACTTCACTCATCAAAGCTGAATTAAAGGCTTTAGCAAGAATGTCATTGGCCAGTGAAGTGTCACTGTTAGAACTATTTTTAAGGTCTTGGTCATTTAGTTTAACTTTGATATCTTTGTTTTTTGGTTTTTCTTCCAATGAACTGTTTTCTTTTGTCCCTTCACATTGTGTACTGTTTGTTGGAATTTCCATTGTAGTATGATCATTCTCTTTCAATAACTGTAAATCAAATGCAGTTGTTTTGATTTCTGAATGTTTCGATGTATTTCCGCTGCTTACCAATTCCAAACTGGACAAAGTTGTTTTGATTTCTGAATGTTTAAATGTATTTCCACTGCTTACCAATTCCAAACTGGACAAAGTTGTTTTGCTTTCTTGATGTATGATTTCACTGTCCACCGATTTCTGTTTGTTTTCTTTCAGTTCCATTTGAACATTAGTACTACCCTTTCCATTCAATTCAATACTGGAAACTGACGTCTTAATTTCTCCAGATTTTGTAAACTTTGAAGCTTTGATCATCATATTATTTTGTAAACCTTCATCTGAATCACAGGTAGATTCTACATTAACACAACCTGAAGTGACATTTTGCTCAGGGCTAAAACTTGCTATGCATTCAAGTTTTTCAATTGAAGCTTGCAACTCATACTCGCTGACAGATTTTTTAACTTGTGTATCTCCAACACTGTTTTCATTGTTAACGCTTCTTACTTGATGATCTGGCGATGAATCGCTCGAGTTCATAGAGCTTGAGCTTCCTGCATTTGATCGGAGTGATTTACTTTGAACTGAAGACAATGAAGGTGATTTCGCTTTATCCATGCATATTAAAATAGAAGACAGTCGAGCCTGCTTGCTTTTTGGTTTTGATCTTGATAATTTGCTGATCCTTTGGAGAAATGATGATTTTTTCCATGTGTCTGTTAATTTCCTATGACCCATTTTGAGCTGGAAAATAATAACAAAATAATGCACTCACAATAATTGATGTTCAAGTTTTATATTTTGTCATCAATGTTGCTTTCTACTGAAGACTGACCACTATGGAGTATTGTTAACCTTGAATGCAAGTGCCACGAAACAACAATTTAACTCATATTAATCAACTTGGCATTTACTGCTCAAGTTATATTGGCTTGATCTTTCAACGTTTTTGGCAGTGTCATCCCTTCCCAACAATTCAAACTGGGTTAAAATCCCTGCCTAAGCTTTATGAATGAGTGGTGACACCCAAGGGGACACCTGGGTAACCCAACGCAACACAAGACATACTTTTAAGTGGCCTAGCCCATGTTATTATGGCCATGATGTTTTCATCAGAAATCAAGGCCAAAATTTGAAATCACATTAAAATAGTTTCAAGTCTTATAGTAAACGTTATAAATTCATTAACAAATAACTAGAGTGGTCAGAATAGATAAAAACAGAATTCCCATACTTTGTCTGATTTCCTAGTAGTAGAAGCCTCTCCAGTTTGACTGGTTGCATCATTATAATGTTCAATATTTTCCTTCTCAGCAGCTGCTGTATCCAACAACCAGTCAGTCTCATCTGGTTCCATGTTTGGGTCACATTCCTCACACTCTGGTTCCTGTTTTATGTGTATGATAGGTGGATCATCCATATGTTCAGGTGGTAGACTACCAGCTTTGATTGCGGGACCAAATGTGACATTTATTCTTTTGATGGTAGACTTGTTAACCTTGTATACAAGTTCACCATCAATTACCTGCAAAATAGATATATTTGAAACATGATGTATATTGTTCAGGGCTGGTCTATATATGATGTATATTGTTCAGGGCTGGTCTATATATATATATAACCTGATGTATATTGTTCAGGGTTGGTCTAAATATATATAACCTGATATCTCCTGAATCAGGTCTATTATCCCCCAATGAAAAAAGCACAGAATTCTATGCCTGTCCCACAATTCATAGCAATTTAATGCTTACTAAACTATGATGTCATTCAAACTTTCCCTTAAGCAAATGACCAATCAACATGTTCAAATGTGCCATTTAACAGATCTAATCTGGAGAGCTGGGTCTGTTCTGTTCTAAACTTTTGAAATTCCAGTAAAAAAACTTTACTGCAAAAACTGATTTTGAATGGGAAAAATAATTGCAAATTGTTATTTACTGTTGTCAAAAGACAGATGCTTTGCTACGTCTTTCAGCAGGCAATTATTGTGATAAAATAATCAGCATTTCTTTATATAGTCATCTGACCCATATATCATCAAGTCTTAATAAATTCTTAAGCAATTATTCCTTAAAAGGTTTTAAACCATGAAATTTCACATTGAAATCTGCTTATCAAAATCATATTTTTGTGATATATCCAAAATTATTCAAGATATTTTTGAAAATAATAGAGTATTTTTATTTATCACTAAAAAGACTTCAATTGATGTATAATTGATATCTTTATTAAATGAACTGTGTTCATGAAATCAAAGCAAACACACAACTGCAACTTTACAGTCCCGGGTTTTCTTTACTACAATAACAAATTGAATATAACAGGTACAGTTCTGTTGGAGACCATGTCTTAAATTCATCCATTTCCTTAATCACATCGATAAAGGGGGTCAATATAGGGAATTTTCTGATCAGTGCTCTGCAAGGGTGCTGGTCAGGCTTTTTCCACCTAAAGGTAACATATCTGGAAAAATCAAAGGCCTAAAAGGCCTGAGGGAAGGCTCACTTGTTCACAGTTTTGCCACTCATGTCGTCTCTCTTTAATTTCATGTTAGAATATGATATTTGGATTTACCAATGAGCTCATTTACTAATGGCATCATAATATATTTTTCTACATTGACTCCGTGTTTCGAAATAATCAATTTGCTTTCCTTGCAAAATGTAGAATGAGCACATTTATTATGAGGAGAATGAGGATCAGCTGGAAAACACAGATCAAGTCAATTAATATTTATTACAATCAAGCAATATTTAAAAATATGTGATTTTTTTGTGTGTTTCTAAAAACATGTACATTTCAATATTGTAAATCAAAATTATGATTCAGATGTTTATTTTACCTTACTGCATGCAGCCCTGAGTAAAATTATATAAATCATTTTCTAGGTTTATAAACTTTCCCCTTTGTACAGAAAGTACATAAAATAAAATGAATCATGCTTACAGTGAGACAGCATCTGTAACAATGTTTCTTCCTTTTCCTGTATGTATCATCTCCAGTATCATGGCAGAAACATGTACACCATTTTGTTCCGTGTACCTCTTCTCCATCAAGTAATTCAACCTCCTCAAAACTGTCATACTTGGTGTCAGTGTCATCACCACTACTGTCCAAGTTTACTTCCTCAAAATCTTCCATTAGGCTTAAAAAACAAAACAGAGCTGTATAAATTTGGAGACATTTATTTTAAAATTTTTGCTTTTCTAGAACAAAGCCTCTTTAAACATTTCCACTTACAACATACAACAATCTACCCAGCCATGACCTACTTACATGTGTCATATACAACGGTCTGTTTTGCCTTGATTCCATTTACCACATCTATCAAGTTTTGACCTTGACCCAAGAGACTTAAAATTATCAATTCAATTTCAAGGGCAATAACTCTTAAGAGTCACTAATAAATTTTTTGCCATTAATGGGACAGTCAGACAATTTTTACATGGGAATAAAATTTATCAAATTGTTATTAAAAATCCGGCCAACCATTATAAAGATATAGTTCTGGATGAACACACATCACCAAATCTATATCCCTAGAACTTCAAAGGGAAAAATCTATAGAATAGAACCCAAAAATGTTCCAAAGTTGCAAAAATTTGCATGGTTTTGATTACTGCTCATTATACAGTTATGAACAATTTGTAGACTCTTGGGCATACAGTTTTTGAAAAACAGGACTCAATGCAAAAACTAAACATTGTGCATATGTAAAAGTCAAGGTAACCCAAATATAATTATTGTTAGAGGTCAATGTCATCTGAAGAAAGTCTGTATCAGTTTCAGTAGTGCCATGCATAAAACTCTGGACCAAATTTGATGACATTAGGTGAAATAGTTTTTGAGAACGAAGTTGAACTAAAAATCTAAACAGTGTGTGGCTTATTATTCACCTGTAGGAGTCAATGGCACCTGAAATACGCTGCATGTTTTAAGTACTACCCATAACACAACTATGGACTATTTTTGGTCAAACAGTTTTAGAGAAATGGAGCTAATCAATAACTTATCGCTGTATAAGTCAATTTTAATCCGTTAGGTTCATGGTCATCTGAAAACTAAGCCAAACAGTTTTCGAGAAACAGCAGAACACAAAAAATAAATGTTGTGTAAGCTGTTATTCTTCTGTAGTGGACACAGTCACCTGAAAAAAATGCTGCATGATTTTGAGTAGTTAGTTAAGTTTAAATATATTTTATTTCAAATATTCTGAAATTTGGTTAGGCCACAAATTCTTCCAACTTAGATTCGGCCCTCCCCCAACAAATAACAAATTTACAGTGTATAACAGAATAAATTATATGTTTATGCTAATATTAACAATTGTAAACATACAGTAGGTGATTGAGTGAGAAAAAGAAAGAGTGAGGTGGTGAAAGAGATAGAGAGAAAGAGAGAGGGAGTTTTGAGTAGTACTAGGTCAAATGGTTTATGAGAAACTGAACTAAAAGTAAAAATAAAGATTGAATTGTTGAGCAACCTGCCGTCAATGGAAACGTAACACCCATGTCTCTATTTGTTTTCTTTAAAAAGGCAAGACAAGACTGGACAACACTAGTCTTTAATTCAGAATACAGCTTTCCATCCAGTTTTATATGTAGAGGAAAGTCTTGAATACATGTTTATGAAACATGACACATTGACACCACCCATCTGCAAATAAATGGTCAACTTCCTCACCTGAAACCTACATATATGACCAAGCTGTGCTCAAGCCTAACCTTACATCGTTAATGTGAAATAATGATAAAATACCTTTCAGGTGGCTGTTCATTTGGGAAGAATCTAGAAAATTCTTCCAGTAGATATCGCTGGCCCTTCAACACTGGATCAACCTGGTCCCGTAGGTCTTGGGGATTTCGTCCTGGTTTCTTGTACCAACGAGACAGTATTTTCATCAACTTCTGAAACTGGTGGGGTGTTTTGCAGAAGTATATCTATAAAGTTGAAAGAAGTCTTTAAACTTGGAATGAGACTAACCTCTAAACAATTTGTCATATCAGGTTTGGAAAATTAACTCTAGGGACACCATTTGAACAAATCTAACAAAACTATAATTGGTCATCATTACAACATAAACATTTTGAAAATCTGTTGGACCGTTCATGAGAAGAAGATTTTTTAAGTTTTGGACTATTTTTAGTAACGGTGGCCATCTTGAATTTTAGATAAAAAAAAATCTTTTGTATAGCCTCCTATGCGATAGAAACATCCATGTGAAGTTTCAGTTTAATTGGCCTTGTTCTTTCAAAATAAATAAAAAAAAAAAGAGAATTTTCTGTTTTCCCAAAGTATCCCTATGTAAAATTCTAAGTCTCCTTACAGGGCCCCTATAAATTTTAGCCCCTTAATTCTTATCTGCAATTACTAATTCCCAATTTGTACCCTTTTGGGGCCCCTCCTGACCCCTTAAGACATAGGAATCCAGTCATTTTTACAAATCTTAACCTCCTTCACCTAACAATGCTTTAGTGAAGACATAGGCAAAATCATTTCCATTTAAAACAAGGGGCCCAAGAGGGTCTGAGGACGCTCTACTGACTCATGGTGGACATAGCACTTTTTGAAATTCTCCTATGCAATAGAAATAACAGGGCAGGGTCATTTTTATCCCTAGGGACACCTTTTGAACAAATCTATCAAAACTATAGTTGGTCATCATTAGTACATAAACATTTTGAAAATCTGTTGGGCCGTTCATGAAAACAAGATTTTTAAAGTTTTGGACTAGTTTTAGTAACGGCGGCCATCTTGAATTTCAGATCGAAAAAAAATCTTCTGTATAGTCTCCTATGCAACAGAAACATGCATGTGAAGTTTCAGTTTAATTGGCCTAGTGGTTTCAGAATAGATGAAAGAAAAAGAGAATTTTCTTTTTTCCCATAGTATCCCTATGTAAAATTCTAAGTCCCCTTACAGGGCCCCTATAAATTTTAGCCCCTTAATTCTTATCTGCAATCAAACCCCTACACATACGGATAATTTATGCCAAATATGAACAAATCTAACATACCGATTCTTAAGGAATCGACTTTAGTAATTCCCAATTTTTACCCTTTTGGGGCCCCTCCTGACCCCATAAGACAGTGGAACCCGGTCATTTTTACAAATCTGAACCTCCTTCACCAAACAATGATTCTGTGAAGATATAGGCAAAATCATTTCCATTTTAAACAAAAAAAAAATAAATATTACAATGACATGTGTCCCCTAATTGAACCCTCGGGGCGGGATCATATTTAACCCTAGGGACACCATTGGAATAAATATTATAATGACATGTGTCCCCTAATTGAACCCTCTGGGCGGGGTCATATTTAACCCCAGGGACACCATTTGAACAAATCTAACAATACTAGAGTTGGTCATCATAACTACATAAACATTTTGAAAATCTGTTGGGCCGTTCATGAGAACAAGATTTTTTAAGCTTTGGACTATTTTTAGTAACGGCGGCCCTCCTGAATTTCAGATCGAAAAAAAATAATCTTCAGTATAGTCTCCTATGCAACAGAAACATGCATGTGAGGTTTCAGTTTAATTGGCCTAGTGGTTTCAGAATAGATGAAAGAAAAAGAGAATTTTCTGTTTTCCCATAGTATGCCTATGTAAAATTCTAAGTCCCTTTACAGGGCCCCTATAAATTTTAGCCCCTTAATTCTTATCTGCAATCAAACCCCTACACATAGGGATAATTTATACCAAATATGAACAAATCTAACATACCGGTTCTTAAGAAAATGATATTAGTAATTCCCAATTTTTACCCTTTTGGGGCCCCTCGTGACCCCTTAAGACAGTGGAACCCAGTCAGTTTTACAAATCTGAACCTCCTTCACCAAACAATGCTTCTGTGAAGATATAAGCAAAATCATTTCCATTTAAAAAAAAAAAAAATGATTATAATGACATTTGTCCCCTAATTGAACCCTTCGGGGCGGGGTCATTTTTAACCCTAGGGACACCATTTGAACAAATCTAACAATACTATAGTTGGTCATCATTACTACATAAACATTTTGAAAATCTGTTGGGCCGTTCATGAGAACAAGATTTTTAAAGTTTTGGACTAGTTTTAGTAAAGGCGGCCATCTTGAATTTCAGATCGAAAAAAAATCTTCTGTATAGTCTCCTATGCAACAGAAACATGCTTGTGAAGTTTCAGTTTAATTGGCCTAGTGGTTTCAGAATAGATGAAAGAAAAAGAGAATTTTCTGTTTTCCCATAGTATCCCTATGTAAAATTCTAAGTCCCCTTACAGGGCCCCTATAAATTTTAGCCCCTTAATTCTTATCTGCAATCAAACCCCTACATATAGGGATAATTTATACCAAATATGAACAAATCTAACATACTGGTTCTTAAGAAAATGATTTTAGTAATTCCCAATTTTTACCCTTTTGGGGCCCCTCGTGACCCCTTAAGACAGTGGAACCCAGTCATTTTTACAAATCTGAACCTCCTTCACCAAACAATGCTTCTGTGAAGATAAATGCAAAATCATTTCCATTTAAAAAAAAAAAAAATAAATAAATTATAATGACATTTGTCCCCTAATTGAACCCTCGGGGCGGGGTCATATTTAACCTTAGGGACACCATTTTGAACAAATCTAACAATACTATAGCTGGTCATCATTACTACATAAACATTTTGAAAATCTGTTGGGCCGTTCATGAGAAGAAGATTTTATAAGTTTTAGGACTATTTTTAGTAACGGCGGCCATCTTGAATTTCAGATCGAAAAAAAATCTTTTGTATAGTCTCCTATGCAACAGAAACATGCATGTGAAGTTTCAGTTTAATTGGCCTTGTGGTTTCAAAACAAAGGAAAGAAAAAGAGAATTTTCTGTTTTCCCATAGTATCCCTATGTAAAATTCTAAGTCCCCTTACAGGGCCCCTATAAATTTTAGCCCCTTAATTCTTATCTGCAATCAAACCCCTACACATAGGGATAATTTATGAAAATATGAACAAAAGTGACATACCGGTTCTTAAGAAAACAAATTTAGTAATTCCCAATTTTTACCCTTTTGGGGCCCATCCTGACCCCTTAAGACAGTGGAACCCAGTCATTTTTACAAATCTGAACCTCCTTCACCAAACAATGCTTCTGTGAAGATATAGGAAAAATCATTTCCACTTTAAAAAAAAATATAATGACATGTGTCCCCCAATTGAACCCTCGGAGCGGGGTCATATTTAACCCTAGGGACACCATTTGAACAAATCTAACAAAACTATAGTTGGTCATCATTACTACATAAACATTTTGAAAATCTGTTGGGCCGTTCATGAGAAGAAGATTTTTTAAGCTTTGGACTATTTTTAGTAACGGCGGCCATCATGAATTTCAGATCGAAAAAAAAAAAATCTTCTGTATAGTCTCCTATGCAATAGAAACACCTATGTGAAGTTTCAGTTTTATTGGCTTAGTGGTTTCAGAGAAAGTGCTGATAACAGACGACAGACGACAGACAACGCGCCATCGCATAAGCACTTCTGGCCTTTGGCCAGTAGAGCTAAAAATGGACAAAACACTGACCGTATCGAACCAAGGACCTCTGGGTCTCACAGCAAGTATGCTAGCAACTAGACCACTGTAACTTTCAGGTTAATATATTTAGTGTGCATCACTAGAAAGTGATTAGCTGCCTGATAAAGTAAGGTTTATTAAGCACGTTACTTTTTTCTGTGCATTACAAGGAACGATATGCAATGTCAAACATTGTCAATTTTACATAGCATACAGTTTAATCAAGTTTAACCCATTACTCCATAGATGTGCGTTTTCCCACACCAATCACAGAAGGCCTTTGAAAACAGTGCAGGAAGAGTTCAGATTGCTCGTAATGAGCAATCTGAACACTTCCTGCACTGTTTTCCACTCTGTCAGTTAATATAAACATAATTCACTAATAATTCAAATGCCTTCTATATAAGAGGTGTCCAAAGCCGTCTTTATTAGAGGTGTCCAAAGGTGTCTATATAAAGTAAAGGGTTAAACTTTCCACATCTGAAATTAATGATTTTTTTTAATGGAGTATTAACCGATAATTATTTTCCTTTGAAGGGTTTAAAGCCATTTTCAACACAGTCATGACTGATAAGCATGTCCAATTTTATTGATGGAGGATGACTTACGAATAAATCTGAGTAGAGGGCATACTTCGAGATTCATGATCTCAAAGTCAAATGTTAATTGCCACCTACATTCCTTCTTCCCAAGTACTGTTAGACTCTCGAACAGCCTTCCTGCTGGACTGATCACATCTCCCAGCCTATGGGGTTGCAGTATGCCATGAAGTAATCATCCCTGAACCCAGTTTTTAACCTGTATATATGTATTTTAACTAAGCACACTTGGTCCTAAATGCCGCATGTACATACACTCAATTTGAATATACTCAGTTTTTGAGGGATGAATAACTTGGAAGAAGAAGAACCAATATCCTTCCACAAATAACTTTCACCAAGTTTTTGGACTGAACAGGGATGAACCCACCACCTCAATGTTGAGACGTATATGACCATTACACGACAGTGCTGTGGCTCACTGAGTCACGTAGGACACATTTATCGATACATAAATTGAAGTTGTAATTTAGAAGTACAGTGTTGGTGTTAGGGAAATGTAGAGGAGGGCTACACATGAAGCAGACAATTGATGATACCTCAAGTTTTCTCAGGAAGTGTCTAGCATTGTTGAATTCTTGATACGCATCATAGCAGTCACACTCCTTGGCTTGCTGTGGAAGAAGAAATCCGGAGAAGTCATGCATCAGGTCTGGGTAGCCCATGAACAGTTCACTTAGTTCTTTATAGAGCTGTAATAGACAATAATTAAATGACATACTTAATATTATTTTTTTCCATAAATATTCAGACAAATTCTGAAGAAAGGATGTCATCACATTTTATGTATATAGTAAAAAAAATTCACAAAATGTGACTGTCATTTGAGTGTAATCTTTCAGCTATATCTCCATGATGTCTGATGGAGAGAGTATTCTAAGCACTGCCACAATGGAGTATCATGTTACATACATAATTAAACTGTGATATCGCATCCAGTCACACTATATTGACATTAGGTCAACCAGTTCTTAAACTATCCTCTAAATGCTAAGCATCAAGCGAAAATTATTCTATACTAAGTCCTACTTTAAAACTTTAACATTCTTTGGTATGCCACTAGTTGTTTAATAGCTAGTTACTAGTAAAAAAATGCAGCGAGTTGCTCAATGGTTTTTCAATTTCTAATTATTTAATAATATAACTATTTTATAAAATTAAACAAAAATTCAAATTAAATGAATCTGACCTAATTATAACAGTTTCAAATCACTTTTCTCCAGCTCAAAGGAGAATTGGAGGATGGATCTGGCAGTTGTCCCTCAGACTTGTACCACTATAATACAGTCTCGAGCAGAGCACAATATGAAAGGACAGACAAGAGAATGTAAGAATCTTTCCATACACTATAAACTGCCGGTTAGCTCAGTCGGTAAATGCATCCAACTATCAATCCAGGGATTGCGAGTTTGAGTCCCCGCCTAACGAGTCTTCATGCCAATTTATACCGATTTACTCACGTATATCGCGCATCAGTGTATATCGCGCAGCCATGTTTTAAGATCAAGAACTAAGAAAAAAATACAATTCTCCTATATATGTGAATTGAGCGCATCATAAGTGACACTTTTGCAGTAGTGACAATTTTGAAGTTTCTCAAGAGAATGCCAATAATTTTTTTAATCTACGTTTAATACACACTCAAAATACTTGACACTTCGCATCACTGTCTCAATACATACTCAGAGTTTTCAACACCTGCCCAGGCATGCAATTAAGATGTCAACTAATATGCAGAAGCCACATGGCAGCAACCGCTTTCAATACTCCGAAATGACCGGTGACACTCGTACACAGTCGTGTTTTTTTTTTAAATAAATCTTACAATATTTTTTTTCTAATCATAACGAAATACCGCATATTATATTGATTTTATTTTATAAACATAAACTACTACAAACCGCACAAACAAAAGATACTGGGTTTCGTTTAAAAATGATTGATTTTCAACCAAAGAACAGTCGTCTCTTTGACGTTCACTCCATCACGCTTCGTCATCGCTAACATATTTTCGTTAAAAAATCAATAAATTATATACTGGTATATATCCCATACTAAAAGATTCATCAATTTGCGAAAACACAATTGCTTTGCTTTCTTTGAAATTAAATACACACGGTAATAAGCGCTTCATGCCAATTCCATCAGATAAACACGTTACAGTCAGACTGACTGGTTTACACTAAAGTAAACATTACAGAATCGAGAAAGTATGTAACAAATAAATGTGAACCAGTACAATTTTTTATTTTGCGATTGAATATGTCTATAAGCCGACACAATTTATTTTTGACCTTGTGCCAATGTGTGATGTCGTCACTTTGGCAGTTTCTTGCATCATTTTACGTAGCATTCTATTTCACTATGTGGAAAAGTATCGATGTAACGAACATGATTTTCTAAAAATAGCGTGAACACTTTTTTAATTGTCAATCGTATAATAGTACAGTGACTTAAAATAGATGTTTGGATAAACAGATCAGCTAGGGTCAGGAGTGTTGTGTAAGCAGGGCATGCATCACCTGATTGTTTTATCACACATTTACAAGCAAAGGAACGATGCCCTAGGCAATGTTTTTCACATATAATTAGGGATTAAAACTTATAACAAAGAAATAAATTAAAGCTACAGGTATGGCAATTTATAGACTCTAAATAACAGAGAGCAATCATTATTTTACTTAATCTTTTAAAATATACATGGGAAATCATCGGAAATAGAAAATTTACATAAAAAAAAAAAATGAAATCTTATGTACTTATGTATATCGTGCATCCCTTCTCGAAGATCTAAAAAGTTGAAAAAAAAAAATGCGCCTAATACGTGAGTAGAAACGGTATATGGCATTTTGTCTCATTGTCCATTCGTCTCTTATCGTTGATTTAAGTGGGAAAATTATCATTTACTTGTGGCGATGGGTGTGCTCGAGTACTGGTTAACCTTTCAGGACCCCAGAAAAAAAAAGATTAGATTAACTATCATCTGTTAGCAGTCAATGGCATTAAAATGATAATAAACATTCAAAGAAATCAATAAAACATCTTTTATTTTGTATAACTACACTTGGTTTATTCATGTACGTACCTTAAGTGGCGATTCGTTTGTCTTACTGAAGTTGTACATGATGTGAAGAAACTTCTCCAAAGTGTCCATGTCATCTTTCAATGTTTTCTTCACCTTGTGTAGGTAAGCCTGGGCAAACCCTGTATCACGGTCATCTCGCTACACAATCAATGTCAGGTTTGAACATCAATTAGTAATTTATCATGTCATATCATAATTACAAGATTGTAAACTTAACTGTAAAATTTTAATGCATTTGATATAATTGTGACCTAATTAGTTATATGTCTCTCTTATTATCAAGTACTTTGTTAACTAAGTTATGTATTTTAGATAACTAATACTAACATGTCGTCATCTCGCTACAGGAACAATGTGCTTTTTTAACATCAATTAATAATTCAACATGCCTTATCATCTTCATTATACAATTGTTAAGGTAACTGAAGTTCTTCTGGTTCTACTCAGATTCATTTTGATGTCTTCCTCCACAAATAAAACTGGATATGCCATAATTATATAACCTGGAATGTGTTGAAAATAGCGTTAAACCCCATTCAAACACAGGACCTCTAAGTAGTGAAAGATACAGTTTCTTAAACAACTTGGCTACTTATGGAAATGCAACACTTCGTAATCCTTATATTCATTGAAACATACACCTCAAACCTAATCAAGCAATGATACACAAAGTAACATAATTATTTTTAAAAAGAACTCACAAGGGGATCTGACTCTACAATATCTGGAGCTAGCATTGCAAGAGTTACGTCTCGATCCCTGTCCTTCTTTCCTAAGCGGCCTCTGCAAACATCATCTTTTCCTGGATCAAAACTGCAATTCAAGTCACCAATCATAAATACTGGTAGACTTATTATCCAATATTGAAATACATGTACCGGTAATCAAATGTCAGCTGTTATTTTAAATAGGAAGACAAGCATTAGTATAAAACAAGAGGCCCAAGAGGGCCTGAGGATGCTCTACTGACTCATAGTGGCCATAGCACTTTTTAAAATTCTTCTATGCAGTAGAAACATTGGGGCGGGGTCATACTTAACCCTAGCGACACCATTTGAACAAATCTAACAAAACTATAGTTGGTCATCATTACTACATAAACATTTTGAAAATCTGTTGGGCCGTTCATGAGAATTTATTTTTTTAAGTTTTGGACTATTTTTAATAATGGCGGCCATCTTGAATTTTAGATAGAAAAAAAAACTTCTGTATAGTCTACTATGCAATAAACAAGAGGGCCAAGATGGCCCTATATCACTCACCTGACTGACCTTGAGTCACCCAACTTAAGTAGATTATATAATACATGTAAACTCAAAATTCCAGAAAAACGAGATGGGCAAGTAATTTGAATTTTGATTTGTTTTGAAGATGTAACAGATGCCTAGAAAAGTTCAAACTTAGTAGAGGTTCACCTATGGTAAATGTCAGTGAAATTACATCGAAATCAGGTCAGTAGATTCTGACAAAACGGCTTTTGAATTTTTTACTATAGCTGCCTATATAGTTAACTAGCACCTCACTGTGGCAGTCATGTTTTTTAACAAATCACAACGGCTTGAACAAACTTGGTAAAGGGTCACCCAAGGAACATTTCTGCAAAATTGTTTTAAAATTGATCCGGTGGTTTCTGACAAGAAGATTTTTTAAGTTTTTACTATAGCTTATATAGTAAACTAACCCCACCCCCTGGCCATCATCTTTTTTGACAAATCACTACGGTTTGAGAAATTTGGTGAAGGATCCTCCAAGGAACATTTCCGTGAAATTATTTTAAAATTGAGCCAGTAGTTTCTGACAAGAAGATTTTTTAAGTTTTTACTAATTATAATTGCCCCACTCCCTGGCAGCCATGTTTTTTGACGAATCAAGATGGCTTGAACAATCTTGGTAAAGGGTCACCCAAGGATCATTTCTGTGAAATTATTTTAAAATCAAGCCAGTAGTTTCTGACAAGAAGTTTTTTAAGTTTTACTATAGCTTATATAGTAAACTAACCAAACCCCCTGGCCGCCATGATTTTTTACCAATCAAGGTGGCTTGAACAAACTTGGCAGAGGGTCACCCAATGAACATTTCTGTGAAATGATTTTAAAATCGAGCCAGTAGTTTCTGACAAGAAGATTTTTTAATTTTTTTACTAATCAAACTTGCCCTGCCCTCTGGCGGCCATGTTTTTTGATGAATCAAGATGGCTTGAATAAACTTGGTAGACAGTCACCCAAGGAATATTTCTGTGAAATTATTTTAAAATCGAGCCAGTAGTTTCTGACAAGAAGATTTTTTAAGGTTTACTATAGCTTATATAGTAAACTAACCCCACCCACTGGCCGCCATGTTTTTTGACGAATCAACATGGCTTGGACAACCTTGGTAGAGGGTCACCCAAGGAACATTTCTGTGAAATTATTTTAAAATCGAGCCAGAAGTTTCTGACAAGAAGATTTTTTAAGATTTTACTAATTAAACTTGCCCCGCCCCCTGGCGGCCATGTTTTTTGACAACTCAAGATGGCTTGAACAAACTTGGTAGATGGTCAGCCAAGGAACATTTCTGTGAAGTTATATCTAAATTGGCTCAGTGGTTTCAGAGGAGAAGTTGTTAGAAGCTAAAAATTAAGGACAGACGACAGACAACGGCCGACGGACGACAGATGACGGACACCAGGCGATCACAAAAGCTCACCTGAGAGTCTTTGGCTGGTTCACATTTATTTGTTATATACTTTCTCGATGCCGTAATGTTAACTTTAGTGTAAACCAGTCTGGCTTTGAGTGGACATTTCATGATTACGTGACTGTAACGTGTTTATCTGATGTAATTGACATGACGCACTTACCCGTGTGTATTTAATTTCAAAGGATGCAAAGCAATTGTGTTTTCGCAAATTGATCGATTTTTTAGTATGGGATATATACCGGTAGATAATTTATTGATTTTCTAACGAAAATATGTTCGATTTATTTGACATGTTTTACTACATGTAAAATGTATAAGGACTGAATTTGAATAAAACATTCTCCGCTAGGTAAATTATTACCTATAATCGAGCTCACATGAAGAAATTGTCCTGAAATTAATATCTGAACATACCGGTGTAGCAAAATCTTTTCTGAATCGATAAATCTTTGAAAAATTACATAAAAAAAAATGAAATCTTCTGTACTTATGTATATCGCGCATCCCTTCTCAAGGATCTCAAAAGTTGGAAAAAAACTGCGCCTAATACGTGAGAATAAACGGTAGTGGTTTCAGAATAAAGGAAAAAAAAAGAGAATTTTCTGTTTTCCCACAGTATCCCTATGTAAAATTCTAAGTCCCCTTGCAGGGCCACTATAAATATTAGCCCCTAAATTCTGATCTGCAATCAAACCCCTACACATTAGGATAATTTATGCCAAATAAGAACAAATCCGACTTACCGGTTCTTAAGAAAACGATTTTTGTAATTCCCAATTTTTACCCTTTTGGGGCCCCTCCTGACCCCTAATGACGTTGGAACCCAGTCATTTTTACAAATCTGAACATCCTTGACCAAACAATGCTTCTGTGAAAATACAGGCAAAATCAATTCCTTTTTACCAAAATAATTGAACCCTTGGGGCGGGGTCTTTTTTAACCCCAGGGACACCATTTGAACAAATCTAACAGAACTATAGATGGTTATCAATATTACATAAACATTTTCAAAATCTGTTGGGCAATTCTTGGGAACAAGATTTTTTAAGTTTTAGACTATTTTAAAGACCCAGCATCCGATCAGACTATCGGATGTAAATTAGTTACTCTGCAGGGCGTGTTTTATCAACTGGGAGTGTATAATATGGTCTAACAATCGAACAGTGATAATAGCAGACAGCAAAATGTTTGTAAAACAATGCTGAAGGATTACATTGTAACTGATACAGGAATGTTGACTCTGGGGTCAATGTCACATCCCACTTTAGCATTAGGGACTACAGGGTCTTTAATTACTCATTATCAGGTAATAACTGTTTTATCAACAATATTGAGTGATGTGATAATGTTGTTGATTGATATCAAAGTAATTATGTATATGAACATATGTGCCTAATAATTTTAAACCACAATTCAAGCATTACAATCAGTCTAACAGATATGCCCAAAATCCCTATATTCAAGCTGGTATAGCTAATTATGAATAATTTAGAACGATTTGGAGAGAAATTAAAATACATAGACATGTTACATGTTATGTGCTGATTTTTTTTGTCACTTTTAGTGACAGAAAATAAGAACTTGCAATTAATATATATTCATACTTGGATATTATATTAATAATGGGATGTTATTGATAAAAAAGTAATTATCAACACTTTGTTGAATATATTAGGAATTAGACTTGAACTAATGTTGATGTGATTAAAAATTGCAAAAGGTGTCTTTCTCAACACTACCTCAAATCATACAGTGGATACAAAGTTGAGTGATAGAGACTGTGCTAATAATAAACTTTAATTAATGCTGGTGTTTTATCATGCATGTGTATTAATTGGTAATTATAAATTGTGGTGATTATGAACAATGTCAAGGCCGCGCATATCAAAAACAAAATAAAAAGTGAAAAAAATCATTTAAAAAATTGGTTCCTGTTATAACAATGTAAAACACGGAGGGAGATAAAACACTTCAACTTCATTAAAGCAGAAATCATGATGAATAAATCAGTTGTAATTAAAAATTTACTGATAAATAATTAAGAAAAAGACCAGAAATGTTTTTTATTTGATAATTTTAAGTCACTTTCAAAAGCTTTCATTTGACAAAAGCCGTTTATATATAAATTATATTCATGATATTCCTGGTGAAAACACTATCTTTAGTTTTAATTTAAAACTATCATTTCTGTTTCATGTGATATAATACACATGTAAAATGATTCATTCATGTTGCACCATATTTTTTTTTAATAAAGAAGAGGAACAATTGTATAATTCAATTAAATATGGTGATATACAACGATATAATAGTTAAATACAAACTACAAATCATGCGAGACTTACCAAACTTATAAATGATTCCTTCTATTATCCTTTTTTTAATCACCAACAGTTGTATATCACCATATTTATGTATTTTAATTTTATCTAACTATAAAATACATAAATATGGTGATATACAACTGTTTGTGATTAAAAAAAGGATAATAGCAGGAATCATTTATAAGTTTGGTAAGTCTTGCATGATTTGTAGTTTGTATTTAACTATTATATATTAAATACATCCATGTGAGCTACAGCATGCCAGTTTGTTTACAAACATTGGTCACATGACAAATATTGATCCGTTTGCTCCTCCCACAAAATTCAAATTTCTCTGTAACTGATTGTCTGTTGAAAGCAATAAGTAATAAATTATTGCAGATTTTATTCTGAAATTTTCAGGAACTGTGAGTAATATTAAGACTATGTTGCATGACAAATTTCAAATTTTTCAATCTATGAATTTATTTTTGATTTGAAAATTACTCTCCCTGATCTGAATGTGTTTTGAAAAATAAGGAAAAACACTCCCACCGCCATTACCTCCCTTTTATACCCAGGTTGGGTCTTTAAGTAACAGTGGCCATCTTGAATTTCAGATAGATAAAAAAATCTTCTATACAGTCTCCTATGCAATATAAACATCCATGTGAAGTTTGAGTTTAATTGGCCTAGTGGTTTCAGAGAAAGTGTTGCAAATGGACGACAGACGACGGACAACGCACCATCTCATAAGCTCTTCTGGCCTTTAGCCAGTAGAGCTAAAAAATTAACATTATACAATCATGCACTTAACTTCATTTTAATGTTCTCCAGTGTAGGTACACTTGGGTATCATTGCAGTTAGTTCCTTGACATGGAATCATATATGTACATTGGGTTTTAACTTGACATGGAATCATATAATATTATGTACATTGGGTTTTAACTTGACATGGAATCATATATGTACATTGGGTTTTAACTTGACATGGAATCATATATGTACATTTGGTTTTAACTTGACATGGAATCATATATGTACATTGGGTTTTAGTTATTTATAACAGGTGGCATTTTTACAGGTTGCTTCTTAACAAGCTTTCTTTCCTGATATTATTTATCTGATTGAGTGTTCAACTATTTCATTTCTTTTGAAAATACCTACCCCACCAATCCCTGCATGGCCTAATAGAATATTAAGTTTCAAAATTATATAGTTTGTATTGAAACCTGAACAATTTTTGTATAGCACTGTATTATGTCTTACATGGAGTAAAATAAAAATAATCTAATAGAATAAACAATTTGTTTGCAGATAAGCTTGCAAATTTCTTTACAACCTGGTTACTACTATACATGTCCTCATGTTCATGACCCCTGCTCCTCTACATTGGTAGAGCATCCACCTCACATGCGGAAGGTCATATGTTCGATTCCCAGGTGGGTCATACCAAAGACTTGAAAAATTGTACTAGAATCTTCCTCGCTTGGCGCTCAGCATTAAGGGAATAGTCTGGTCGGCCCGGTGTCAGTATAATGTGACTGGGTGGGGTATCATACCATGTGTCTGTGGCATGATACTCCAGTGTGGCAGCACACAGAATACTGTCTCAAGTAGACAACATCACAATATAACTGAACAATTGTTGAAAGCGATGCTAAACACCATACAACAACAACAACCTACTCCTCTTCATGTTTGTAGTTATCTTATACATTATAGTATCACAATGTGTCTTATACTCAAATGACATGTTTGTTTCCTTATTATTAACATGTTTATATCCTTTTGAACAACCTAAGATATAACAAAAACATGTTTAGATATTTGTCAAGAATACAAATTAATCTTACTTCACATACAGTCAAACCAGTCTTAAGCAGTCAGTCAAGGGAATAAGCAAAAGTGACCTTTTAAGACAGGTTTTGCTTAATACAGGTAAATTTGTTCTGAAAGCATAGAAATGGAAAATAGCAAATGTGGCTCCTTAAAACAAGTTAGTTAATAGAGGTTTGACTGCAGGTGTACCAGAGAACTACTACTACTTAATCTGTCAAACACACTCCCTTCATACATGCTAAAACTTACCTTGTATCTTCTCCTGTATAATGTAATAGTGTAGTTAACACATTCGTTCATAAAGTTGTTTGTACAAGAAGTGAATCAAGTATTGCCTTACATATGAAGTCACATACCTGTTGACAACAACAATTGAGGAAGGTTCTAACAATATTTTGTGAGCTGTTTACATATGGAAAAACTGTTCAAAATGAGCCATGGGAAATGCGGACAGGTAAGATGGCTAAAACATTACTTCACAGGTATAACTTGTCATCATGTTATGCTGAAATGCATTATATGGAAATACATAGCTTCCATATGCATAAGTCCTGTACATAACCTTCACATTGAGGCAGCCACCAAGGTGTCGTACATGACATGTTTTTATGTCATGCAAAGCAATTCTAATTTGAAATTCGGTTCATGTATTTAGAAGTTACAGGTCAGACACTACCAGCAATGCAGTAAATGGAAATATACAGCCTCTATATGTCCTATATGTGACCTTTGCCTTCGAAATATCCGCTCACTTTTGCTCGCAACACATCATCATATTATACTGAAAATCAATCCATGTATATGGAAGTTACAGAGTGGGCATAAAAGTTTAGACAGACAGGCATACTAACTGACAGATGGAAAAAAGCAATCCTAAAGTCTCAAAACCAGTTTTCAATGGGTAGGGGACTATTAATTAACCAACAGTTGTTATTACCTACCACATACATCAATCACTGGACTACCTGGTGGACTAACTTACCCACAACAACCTACCTGCCAATATCTCCACAGGTTGCCACTGCATGAAACTACCAAACCTATCCATCCTAAAATATATGTACAGTCAAACCTGCCTAAAGTGACCAATAAAGGAAAGCAGCAAAAGTGACATTTTAAACCAGGTTGTTGCTTAATACATGTTAATTTGCTCTGAAAGCATATGAATGGGAAACAGCAAATGTGGATCTCAAGACAAGTGGCTGCTCAATAGAGGTGACGACTTACACAGGTGTGATTTGTCTGCAACAAATCTATCCAATTTTATAACATATAAAATAAAGATCCAGCTAGGTATTTATCACTGTACCTGAACGTGTCTCCTACTGTCCCAATAGTTGTACTGGGCTGCATCAGACTGGCTATGTACATCACCTACCTGACAGTTGTACTGACCTGCATCAGAATGGCTGTGTACATCACTTACCTGACAGTTGTACTGGTCTGCACCAGACTGTCTGTGTACATCACCTACCTGACAGATGTACTGTCCTGCATCAGATTGGCTGTGTACATCACCTACCTGACAGTTGTACTGGCCTTCATAAGTCTGGCTGTGTACCTCTCCTACCGGATAGTTTGACTGGCCTGCATCAGACTGGCTGTGTACATCACCTACCCAACAGTTGTACTGGCCTGCATCAGACTGGCTGTGTACATCACTTACCCAACTGTTGTACTGGCCTGCATCAGACTGGCTGTGTACATCACCTACCCAACAGTTGTACCGGCCTGCATCAGACTGGCTGTGTACATCACTTACCCAACTGTTGTACTGGCATGCATCAGACTGGCTGTGTACATCACTTACCCAACTGTTGTACTGGCCTGTATCAGACTGGCTGTGTACATCACTTACCCAACTGTTGTACTGGCCTGCATATCAGACTGGCTGTGTACATCACTTACCCAACTGTTGTACTGGCCTGCATCAGACTGGCTGTGTACATCACTTACCCAACTGTTGTACTGGCCTGCATCAGACTGGCTATGTGATTATCATCATCCTCAGCTCCTTCATCGTGGCTGTCCAGATCTTCCTGGCTGTCTCCCTCCTCCTGCGTATCATTGCCATCTTCACTCTGTGTATAGTCACTCTCTGTATCTCCATGATTGTCATCATCATCTTCATAAATGTCTGTATTGTTATTTTCATTCCTGTCTATATCATCATCTCCCATGTCATCGGAAAATAGTTCTGATTCCTGCTTATCAATACCACTCTCTGCCGTATCTTTCTGAGAGCTGTTTTCATCCCTGTTCTCTGATACTGATTGGTTGCTAGATATTTTTTCTAGTTCTTTATGGGTTGACTGTACCGACACTGGACTTGTGTAGGGGTTTGGCAGTATCTTATGAAAGCCACCCAACGAACTAGAAAAACTATTACTGCTCCTTGGCTTTCTTCCCTTAATAGCTTTGTCAACTAGATCAGAAGCTACTTTTTTTGAAGGTGAAGTTTCAAATGTTCTTAAAACAAATCCTTTTGGAAGAATTGATTTGACCTTTTCATTCAACTGCTTTCTTCTTAAACTTGATTTAATTTTAGGTAGTAAAGGATTAACATGATTTGTACTAGATGGTGAAGTGGGTTTTGGGGCAAGACTAACATATCCACCTTGCTTCTTTTTTGGTGTCGTCTCTTGAGATTGCTGCTGAGCTGAGAAAATACCAATTTTGTTTATCGGTGAAATAAAGTATGGTGCATAAGAGGCCATAACTTCAAGCACATTCTTTGGGGTTCCATTACAGGATGCTACTGAAGAAGTGGGTGTTAACTGCTTTGGTGTTATATGCCCAGATTGTGGAGTCATGCTGTTCGACTTTGGTGTCATGTGACCAGTTTTAGGAGTCATCTGACCAGTTTCAGGTGTAATCTGATCAGATTCACAGGTACTATTACTTTCAACACCTGGCGTGCATCTACCCTCAACTGCCATGCTTCTATCTAATATTGCTGCAGTTAAAGCACTGGAAATTGCTGATACTGGCTGACTGTCACATGTAACAGAATCAGGTGTGGGCCAAATCTGACTCGATTGTACAGTGATAAATTGTGTAGCCAATTCAGTTTCTGTCATGCAGGATGCTGTAACTGGAATCACTTCTGATTCAAGAGTAGTGGCTATTTCTTCACTTTCTGTAGTGGATAGAAAATTAGGCATTGATTGCACATGGTTTGATGATATATCTGTACTCTCATTCAGAGTTGCATCTTCTGAAGATGCTGACAGAGGAAAAGAGGTCAATGTCTGTTCCATCTGCAAAGATTTTTCTAGTGACAGCGACGTAAGAGTGGTATCCTCTATGCCCTGCTCCTCCATATTATTATTCAAATTAGAATCCAAGGTCGGCAGTATCTGCTCACGTTTCTCAATGAGTTTTTCTTCATTGTATACTTGATAACGTGCCTCTGTACTAGCTGTTGATAAGGCTGTTAAATTATTTTGTGCCATTGTCATGGAAATGGGAGTAGCTATCGAGATGGGAGTAGAGGCCAAATTCATGGCTGGCTGAGTAGAACTGAGGACCTGCACGGGAGCAGTATTGTTTATCAGAATAATAGTGGGGGCTACACATGTGACTGCAGGGTTCAAGACATTGCCTTGGTTGACAATGCCAGTAGAGTTGATACCATAGCTCAGTGCTGATGTGGCTGACAGTTTGTCCAGAACGCAGATAGTGATGGGACTGTTACGTGATTTGGAACTACAGTTGGACAAAGGCAGTGGCACAAATGCTCCTTGAGCAGTTCCATTTTTTTGGTTCCCCAAAACTAGCTTCTTTTTGTAGGCCTGTTTACGCCTGAAATTAAATAGTGTAGATGTATTTTTTTTATAAAAGTAATGAGTAAATTAAAAAATGTTCTTGTACTTTCATTAATATTGAAAATTATGTTTTCTTTACGTGATATTTTTTTTAGGTATAAACTGAAACTACATGGTATAATGCTGAATGAAATCCCATCACCAACTACTAAACAGTTTCGGAGAAAGAATAAAATTTTAACAACATTCAAACTGAAGTTGAAAAACAACGATTCTGGAAAACCAATTCATCTGTTTTAAAGAAGTCTCTTGTAAAAAAAAAAGTGTGGAAAACAATGTAAAACTGCTGGTGTGAAGGACAAGAAAAAACTTTCAATTGAATGACACAAAAATAATATTGAAATGTATGCAAATTATATATCAAAGGCCTGAAGGGCCTGAGGGAAGGCTCGCTGCTTGTGTTAATTAAAAAAATGTAGGTTCAGAAAATTGGAAAACTTAGTAAGATTTCTGATATGTTAAAAGGCAATTCATTGGGATTTAGAAAAGAATGTGGTGTGTTTAATATTCCTTTTGTGTATCTGTATAAATAATATCCTGCATGCAATACAGAGTCCATATCAATACTTTTCCAACAGTAGCTATCAAACTGTTTTAATAATGCATTTGAAAAAATGCAAACATCATGGTACACACCGTCATCCGTGTGAAAATTGACTGAATATTTGATGACCCAGGTGAAAATATCCATTTCAGGACATTTTGTAAACTGGTAACATGGTGGTCCAGGATTCCTTTCCACATCTCCACATAAAGTTATCAACATGAGCAACCTATATGAGAGCTTCACAAACAAACTTTCATATTCTGATGTTTCTCCAAAACCTAAAAAATTGATTAGGGCTTTTCCAGAATTAAATGTATGGGGGGGTCGGACGGCAGTATAATTAAAATTTTATGCCTGGTGGGTGTTTTCATAAAAAAAAATGATGCCTTGCGGGGTAAAAGCTTATTAAAATTTTATGCCTTGCCGGTATTTCCGTCTCTGAACCGAATTTTTTCTTCAACACCGTTTTTCTTCTCGAAATTTTATACATTTTCTGCCCAGATATTTCCTCCCGTCGTATACAAAAACATAAAATTGTCCTTCCCCATGTACCGCACCGAGTCAACATCCCGCAGCGTCTAGATTTCGGCGAGCATCTCATCTTTATCGCAGCAGAAACTGCAGGTCTTTTAAATTTACCTTGATTTGACCTTTATGTTTGCCACTGACACGCGTGTTGTAACGATTGTAATACACAACCTCCATGACCAAGTGAACGTTTTACGCGACTACACAGTTGGACACTCGATACACTGGTGATGTTAATATTAGGAATTGTCTTCAATTAACTTTTTCATCTCAAACTGATTGATCTTTTTTGTTAAGACCGCCATAATATAATTACAACACCCGGCAACAACATATGATTTAATTTATTTGTTTGAAACAAAGTATAATTATCTACCTTTGGACTTCCCGAAAAGGGACAAGAAACATACTCTTAGTCGTGAATAAATTATTAACACGGAAATGTACGAGCTAATCAGGTGGTGGAATACACTTGTAGCAGGCCGTAACCACGTCTACTTTATTAAATTGATGCCGAGATTATCTCCTCAAGTAAATTTTACGAATTATATATATTCAGTATTTGACGTATCGGATATGTTAACAAATACTCCAATACCGATATGAATATACAGACGTGAATATTATTAAATTCCGCAAAACTTACGATTCAACTCTACGGCGGCATTGCTATAATTATATGCATATCCGCGCTGTTTGTCATATAGTGTAAAACACTAATTTATTCGGCACAAAAAGAAACGCCAAGAAATGCAAAGTCTATTGTGACAAAAAATCTAAATTAGTACATTGCGTTAGCAGTGAAAATAAAATCCACATTCTCAGATATGTCACCCCACACCCTATACGCCTCATTCTTACCCCAGTGTCTGAAAAAAATCATGGCGAAATGCAGATATTTCTTAACGGTCATACAAAAACATAAATTGGACTGTGAAATTGTCTTTGAGCATCCATAACCGGATTGTTTGCCATCGGGTGTGCGAAATGAGGTCAAATTAGATTAAACCTTTATCGATAGTAGGGAGTTAATAACATGTGTCATAATAATGTTTGTTTCACTGTCAGAGTGACGTCATCGGACATTGGCACAAGGCGTGCATAAATTTAGGCATATGTAGCATAACTCTCTTTACGGATCGTATCAATTTAATAGTAATTCTTTTTTAAGAAATTAGTATACTGAAAATAAACATTTTAGAAGACAACTAGTTACAAACAAACACTAACCTTTAATTATTAATATGTTTTTTTTTTTCTCGTTTGTTATCTGTAGTGCCCCTTTATTTAATTCTCGACCTGAGATAATTTGTGACGTAATCACTTGCATATCGGTATTAGATCAAAAGTGTAACGTCGGCGTACTTCAAAGAAAGTAGGCAACCGTCCAGACTAGTGTTTTGGAAGCGTTATAATAAAAAAACATTAGAAAGGGGATTTTAGCCTCTTTTTTTATTTTTATTTTGTGCATGGTGGTATTTTATCTAATTAAAATTTTATGCATGGTGGTATATATCACAATTAAATTTTATGCTCTGTGGGTAAAAAAAATAAGTGCCGTCCGACCCCCCCATACATTTAATTCTGGAAAAGCCCTTAGTGATGTACAACTCCAGTCAATTTTAATATCTCCAGTTCAATAGTTATGATTTATGAATAACGAAATGCATTCAGCACAAAATGTTCCTGATTGTCCGAGAATATACAACACATATCCATAACTCTTTGTCTAGACCAAAACAAACATGACCTACTTATAGATTTACGCATATATTGACTTGAGTTATGTTCGATTCTCATTTAGCTTTCAATCAACAATATAAATAATCAATAAATAGCATTATTAACAGTGTTGCGTGACCTAGATTTAATCAATCTAAAAAATACAACAAACATAACGGTCGGATGACCTAATTAACCGTTAAATATGTTCATCAATACACTGCTTGCATAAGATGACAGATTGGCGCGTTTATAAACAACAAATGTAGCCCCGAACCTAATTTCGTTATTTTACTATCAAAATAAAAAGAGGACAATCCGTAGTGAATAAAATTTCACTAACAATCACTATTTACTCAAACTATGAGTTATTATATCGAAAACATGTCAACATTTAACCCAATTAATGATTACATGTCGAATGGTGTTAGAGATTATATTCCCCCACCCCTCACCAGATGACGTCACTATGCATAGTAGTAAATGCGTAAAACATTTTTTTATCAATGAAAATTGCTGCGTTTTTTTAGAAGTGTATTCTTCCGCATTTCCATGCAAATTGTATGCTTCCCGTATCGTATTTTTGAACTTTTGTAAAGAAAAACATCCGCAATAAATAAAAAAACTTTGAAACTTTTGTTGTATAATACGTCCTCTGCTACCGTAAATGGGTGTTGAAAGTTGTGAACTACTTTATCGGTCGGATGAATATGGCGGTTCCTACCATACGTAGTATGTATAACAGATTGCTCAGGCTGCACGACAGCTAAGGAAGTCAGAGCTTTGCTAGCCTTCCAAAAACTAGTTTATTTGAAATACCTCTAGATTCAGATATTACATTTTACTATCAGAATGCAAAGATGTGCTTTCTACATTAAATTATGCATTATTTATTTACATTAGGGTTACCTCTTTTTTGGGATGGTTTCTGAAGATATTACAGAGTTGTCACTTGAGGCTGAAGATCCCTTTAGACTTCCATCCACCTGCTGTACAGGCGTCACAGGAGCTGATGATGGCGGTGTACACTGAAATATACCAGTAATTACAACTATAAAGGTTTGGAATCAACTTCCTTCACTCAACTCCTAATGTACTGAATAATTTAACCCTTTACTTCATATAGACGCCGTTGGACAACTAATAGACGCCTTTGGTCACACCTCTAATATAGAAGGCTTTTGAATTATTGGGTGAATTATGTTTATATTAACTGACAGAGCAATCTGAACCCTTCCTGCACTGTTTTGAAAGGCCTTCTGTGATTGGTGTGGGAAAACGCGTATCTATGGAGTAAAGGTTTAAAGAGTCTGCTAAAATTTTAAGAAGTCCAGCACATTTTGGATTTTTGTTAAATAAGACATTTTGATTTCAAATTTTTATACATACTACATACTTCTTCAGCAGAAATAGATTCATAAACTTTTCAACCAATTTTTCAACACTAATGTGTGTACATATTGATTGATTAATCAAGAATAAACTGAAATAACAGCTGTTATTTCAATGAAACATACAAAAGTGTTAGTTTAATTTAAACAAATCATGCTCAAAGTTTTCCTGGATAGAACCAGTACTTAACATATGCGGAAAAAGTTTCTTGCTCAAAGACACCACACATGTTGTAGGGTAGGATCAAACTCAAAACCCTCCGATCATGGGTTTGATGCTCTGATCCATGCACTCCACAAAAGTGTTAAATGACATTACCACTGAAGTGTTTTACTTTTTAGCGGGGCAGTTGTATAGACTAGTGGATAGTGTTGCCTCTAAAAACACCATTCAGTACTAGATCTACCAAGGAAGCGGATTCAAGAGCAGTTCATATAAGCTTTGAACTTTCTTCGTTTTATTCTTTCAAATACAGCATTACAAGATTCAACTTTTGAAATTACAGTCTTCAACACATCCTACTGGTATGCCATCTCATGAAAAATGTTGTATGGTGTTTAGCATAGCTTTCAACAACTTTTCAGTCATATCGCGACTGTGTCTACTTGAGACAGCATTTTTGTAAGCGCTGCTTCACTGGAGTATCATGTTGCAGAAACATAATATTATTATACCCCAGAAACATGGTAACATTATACTGACATCGGGCTAACCAGGGTCCAGATGGTAACATTATACTGACACCAGGCTAACCAGGGTCCAGATGTTCGAAGCATTGTTAGCTTAATGCCAAGTTACGATGAATGTTTGAATAATGATACTTTCAGAGTTAATACATTCAAGGTCATTTATTTGTAATTATGACAAAATGTCAGTCTACTTCTATAATGCATTGTACTTGATATGGAAACTAGGAATTTTGAAGATAATGAACATACAAGATTTCACCTAACACGAGTCTTAAGCTAACACAACTTTGAACAACTTGGCCCAGACCTAGAACTATCTTCTTAATACTGAGTGCCAAGCGAGGAAGCTTCTAGTACCATTTTTCAAGTCTTTGGCATGATCCGATCGAAACCATGACCACCCCTGCAATATGCCATCTCATGGAAGTATTATGCTGCCAAATTCATCACACATGATCATTTTGAAATCTTTGGTATGGCCTGGGTAGTTATTGAACCCACAACCTCCTGAATGTGGGGCCTAGGCTCTATCACTAGATCCTCCTACCCAGAAGTCAACATTGTTGAAAATTATTAAGAGCATAATTTGTGTGTCAAAACTTACAAATCTATTTTAATGTTAACTTATCAATTTATAGTTTTTTTACAACTGACTGAACACATTTCAAGGAGTTTGAGGTTTGCAACTGTTGCACTGTCATATCATTATCATCAGCAACACAATTACTTGTACTGATATAATGCTTACCATGGTACATAAAATTACTACTAACTACATGCAGGACCTCCTATTAACTAGGATTCCCTGATTTCCTACTTTTTTTCATTATTATTATCTTGTTATTTATACATAGATTCTATACATATTAACAAAAGGCCATGCAAGACTGTAAGTAGGTGATACATGCCAAGTTTCAAAGCTGTAAGGAATATAGTACAACAATAACGTAAACTATTTGACCCCAAAAAGTGACCATTTGTGAGCCCAGGTGTGTGTAGCTGTAGTATTGTAGTACAGTGCTGTACTATCAAGAAAGCCTCATCACAGAAAGCTTTAACTTAAATATGATTTAAAATCCACCAAGATGTTTCAAAGAGGAGGTTACGCTTAGTTGAGCTAACAAATTGCACATGCATGTATATAGAATTTATTTGGCTCCTGAGCATGCCTCAAACACCATTTAATAAGTGGATATAAATCAAATGAAAAATATAGAATCTGAAAAAGGGTTGGCTTTCAGAAAAATATTTTTTACAGAGGGGTAGTGCAATGTATAGAATTTTGGCACTCAGGCCGAAGGTTACAAGTTCAATTTCAAACTAGGCTGGATGGCCTCTCAAAAACAACACTAATTACTAGTACTACCAGGATACGAATTCGAGAGTGATTCATTTAAGCTCTGGACTTTCTTCTCAAATCAAGCTAAAATAAACTAGTATAAAAAAATATTTCCAAAAATAATAGACTATTTTCACAGCATAGTAGATTATTTTCCCAGAGTAATCTTGACCAGTATAAATGATATCAAAAATGTTTGTATAAACTTTTTTGTCAGAAAATATTATTAAAAAAGTTTAATACCTACCAGAGAGGATATGTCTGGGCCAGACACACAGTAATTGATTGACTGTTTCTCTTTATTCCTTTTCACTCGAGCTTCTCTAATGCTCTCCAATACACTAATGTCTGGATTCTCATCACAGCGGAAAAACTGGCAGTGGAAAGTACAAGATTATGAATTCAAAATCGACAAGAGTGGAGTGGTGGTGAAGTGGATAGGATGTTAGTCACATATGCCGTTACATTTTTAGTAATTTGTATTCATTTCTACTTTCACTCTGCTAATAGCTTGTGAGGTACGAACCGTAATAACCCGGAACCAGTTTATCTTTACCAAAGTACAGGAAATGTGAAACTGTCAAACAGCTGTTAGGATATGCATGTACTAACAATGTTTTGCGTATACCCATTATATATATTTTGTTATGTATATATGTTGCAAAAATGACCTAACTTTAATTTGTTTATCTATTTTTGACGCATTGGAGAGGGCTGTAACTAATTCGTTGAAACTTGAAGCTTAACCGTTTTTACATTTTATTCATCAATGATGCTACAAATCATTTTGAGCATGTTAACTTATGATAAAAAGTGTGCTTGCACGGTGATATGCTAATTCAAAAGTATTTATATATTATGTATTAGTATATATATTGCAAAAATAACAAACTTTATTTGTATATGTATTTTTGACGAATTAGAGAGGGTTGTAAATAACTTGTTAAAACTTGAAGCTCAACCGTTTTAACATTTTATTCATTATTGATGCTATGAATTGTTTTGAGCATGTAAACTAATAATAAAAATATTAACTCATACATAAGGTGGTATATTTGTCTATTTGAAACAGTACTTATAGTAATCCAATTAATTAAGGTGATCTATGGGTAACTGCCCAACCTGCAACAAACAAAATCCCTCTGACAATACACCCCTGGATATGTCAAGCATTCACACTTTACACAAAGGAATTAAATTGATTATATTTCTTAAATGTTAACATCAATTTGAAAACATAACATAACGGTATACCTTAATTATTTATAAAGATGGAAATACATCAACATATTTGATAAGTATCCTTTTGGTCGGATTTTATATTGTTAAAAGCAAATTTTTAGTTGTGTTGTGAACTTTTGCCTACATCTCTTGCTCAATGTTTTCGTTTATTCTCAATGCAGAGAATAAATCTGCGGTTAATAAGTACAATAGGAAAAATAAATCGTATCTCAATTTTATCTTCAATACAATTTCTAATTGTCTCGTGCAATTTATAATACATTTATGCACAGTATTACTTGAAATTAAGCCAATGTCAAGCTGTCGATTTTTTTTCTTTGATATATGCAATATATACCAGATATTATAATAATTATATATTTTTATTATTAAAAACAGAGAAATATAATTAAGTCACAATTTCAAATCATAGTTTTACAATAAATCTAGATCAATGAAAATGGTTTAACTTGATTCATTAAACAAGGACGTAGATATATTCTATAACATATTTAGTGTGAATTCAGCCAAGTGTCATGAAAATGAAACCATATCCCCCCCATACCCCTATCTTCAACCCACACTGCGCAAAGGTGTCAAACCCATATCAGGGCTAGAATTTAACTATTTTGTGCACTGGCAATTTTGGCCAGTGCCTAAAATTTCAACTGGCCAAATTTGAAACCAAGTAGCCGAACCAATTTTCGCAGAAACTTGCAGTCCTAAATGTCTAAATAAACCAAAAACTAATTATTTCAAAGCCTGCGTGTTATTTAATATTTTATTATTAGCTTTTTTTATTTATAGACAATGGTATCAAGGTTATTATATATGTTAAGGTACAATTCAAAGCAGTACTTTACAAAACAAAATATTTTAAAAAATAAACTTGTCTTTGTTATCTATTATACTACCATAAATAAATGCATACAATGATATATAACACTTTTAACTAAACCAAAATATGAATCATGGATTCAACAATAACAAGAGTACAGAGACTGAGATTGAGACATACACACATTTCTATTTATAGAATTAATATAGCCAATGGTCTTTCATTTTAAAATAAGATCTAGGTCTAGCCAAGGACGATTGTTTAACATGTGTAAATGTTCTGATATCATAGTAATATAGTTTGATTATTATGGATGATCTGTCGATCAGGTGGTTTCTACAATTGACACACCATTTCAGTGATTGTCAAGTTTAACGGCTGACAAAATATGTAAACAATAAAGTTGACGGGTTTCAACTTTACTTTTATTTTATATAGTGAGTGCGCGGTCGATCAAACTAGACACAGTCTACTCATTTTATGTTGTTGACGGGTTTTAACTTTACTTCCTTTTTGCAGAATGAACTCGATATCAAAAACAATTGGACGCAGCCTTTACATATAAATACTTAATACATGTCATTGACAATCGTGCTGCCAGGGGGTAATTTGGTCAAATTGACAAGAATCCGTTATTTTTTACCAGGATAATACTTGTATATTTTCAAATAGCAATAAAATGAATACAATCAGTAATTTTCTCAACTTGAAATCCACTCGCAAAAAAATGCCAGCTTAAGTAATTTCACCTCGCATTTTCAAAATACAGCTCGCATTTTGCGAGTGGCGAGTGCTTAAATTCGAGCCCTGCCATGTCACATTATTGGGGACCCGTACTTGGCGTGATTGTTAAAACGATAGTTCACCAGGACTGCTCAGGTGAAATTAGCATATTGTCCTTACTGACCGATAAAAGTGGGAGAAAAAAAATATGTGGTGCGACCCACGGCTGGTAATTATCGGTTTATAATCTTATCTGAAACTATCGATTTTCATAATTTTCAAGATCGACAAACAGAAAACACAGGTAAATGAAACCTAATTACCATTATTCAATTATCATCTTACATTGCCATGTCTGTGCGGTCTCAACAATATCTTATAACATGTTAATGTTTGATTAAAAATTGTTGCACACGTTTTGACCGATTTCAATTGATGTTTTTATTATTATTATTATCTCATTATCAGTATTTAAATGCATTACTATTATATATTGTGGAGCATGTTAAGTTACATTAATATGTAACATGCCTAAACTTTCGAATGGCACCTTTAGTATGAATTTATTTGGACCAATGACCAATATTAACCGCTAACGTGTGCCACGTCTAAATTAAAGCTGATAAAATATTTACTATTTCTAATAATTACAGGCTATAAACAAGAACGGTAATACACAAGTTTAGACAAAAACATGTCAAACTTATAAAAAAAACCTTGACCATGTTTTAATTAAAAAAAGTCACAAATTTAAATATTAGGCCTACCATAAGATTAAATTTTAAAAGTGACTGCAAAAATAGCATAGTGCAAAAATAAAAGTAAGCATTTTACCACCCGAACTAGCATATGACAATCAAGTATTTTCTTTTGATACAATGTTGTTTAGTTACGGACGATTGGTTACCCGTCAATCTGTGTAAAAATTTATGTAACAGCTCAATCTGCTGTCTCGCTTCAAATCATCTCTTATATGGTGGATCATATTTAAAATATGGTAGGTAGCATGGTTAACAGTCTTTCAAACACATTATTAATGTTTTAATAATTTAGAACCTGTGTAATTTCGTTAAATATAGTTATAATTATTTATTCAACTGCAACCAAATATTTTATAATGGGTGTAACACAATTGGACAGTCTTTGTGGCAATCCACCAATCAAAATGATCGATTCAAAACACTTCCACTTGAGACACAAATTTGAGAAAATCATTAATATATATATTTGTAATATTTAGTGCATTTCGCAGTTTTATAGCTTACTCTACACGAGTTGTTGAAGGCAAATTATGTTGAGCAGGTTGTTTATAGCTATACCTTTATTTATCTAATTTCTGTTATATTTACTGTCCATGTTAAGGAAGCAATATGGTAGAGTTTATGCTTGGATTTTCAATCATGGCTGGCAGTAGTTTCAATACAGAAACACACACATTCCCATTTCATTCCCATTCTCGTGACAGGAGGCTATCAACTCAAAGGTAGTTATATTATTTCTAGGCTGGCAGCTGTATACACATACATTTTAAAGATATGCGACAATGCATCCCATTATTATTATTTTAAGTTGATAGTAAATGCTTGTATAGATTATTTAGATCAATATAATAATTCTTTGTCAAACATATGCAAACAAAACCAAGTACTAGCAGAAATGCACATTCCCATTTTACTGGAATAAGGACAGTGTCATTAGTGAGTTAATAGTGGGGAAATACCATTTTACAAGACATGTATTGTTAAATGACTATCTTACCTGCATTGGAATCTATATAATCAGTGTTTTGTATTTTTGGCCAAGTGTCAGTATAATGTGACTTGGTGGGGTATTTATACCATGTGTTCGGGTATGATATTTCAGTGTAGCAGAGCATAGAGCACTGTCTCAAGTAGACCCTGTAGTGATATAAAATGTTGTTACTGCAACACTTAACACCTTACAATAACAGTGTTTAAATGGAACTTCACAATAATGAAAAAATAAAAAATTTCACGTTTCACGTACATAACACAACATAAGATATAATATCCATAATATATGATGTTTTGATATTTATGTGCAGTTTTACTGCTACATTCGAAAAATACCACAAAATATATAGGTGATGCCTATTAACTACGCATCAAAGATAGGTTAGGCTATAAATACAAACTTATCATATTATGGCTGTGAAATAAAAATTTTATACTATAAAACTATATATGAGCCCCCCTCCAGGAAAACCGGGCTTACTGACATAGATATGACGTCGAGGAAATCCCGGTCAAAGTTACGACGTCATAAAACATGTAGCATTTCGCTAACAATAAACTTTGAATGTCATTGTCTTTTTAGAGTTTGTATTATAAATTTATCAAGGATAACCTGGATTTTCTGAAGTAAATATTTAATTTTACATAAGGACTTAAAATGCTAAACGTGTTTTAAACTTTGCAATACTGGCCAGTAAATAGAGAAATAGAGTAAAAATGAAAACTTAACGTTGGATGTAAATGCAAAATTCAGCATCAAACAATGTCAATGGACCATGAAATGTAGGTCACACTCAGCATCTGCAGTATATAATGTGACACAGGGTGTTAGTTGTAACTATGATCCAAGTATGAGTGTCCTAGCACTTGTACTTGTTGAGAAATAGTGTAAAAACGAAAACTTAACGTTGGAAGTAAATGCAAAATTCAGCATCAAACAATGTCAATGGACCATGAAATAATGTGATGCAGGGTGTTAGTTGTAACTATGATCCAAGTATGAGTGTCCTAGCACTTGCACTTGTTGAGAAATAGTGTAAAAACAAAAACTTAACATTTGAGCTAAATATAAATGTTTGACTGCCGTCGCCATCAACAGAAAAGCAACACCTTAATCTTGTCTCTCCTTCGTCGCGGTGAGACAAAAATGAAACTGCATATGAATTTATGAAGTGCTGTTACATCTGTACGTAATATTAATCTTTAATGATTCCGTATTGACATAATTGGTGAGGTGGCGTAGTTACATATAGCCGTGGACTGTTGCCCAGGAAAACTGAGTTTGGATCCCGTAAGATACAAATTCTTTTTTCTCTCATTTTTTCCATATCTCAAACCCTAATTAATTTTATAATGCCTCATTTTAAATGTTTATATGTGGCATTTAATTCCAAAATATAGATTATGAGTTTTGTTGGCACATCTAACATACTTTGATTTCGGTTACAGTCATATTGTATCAATCTTTTATTTTTTTTCTATTTTTAGGAGCTAGAGAGTTTGTTCTCCGAACATTTCGGGAAAACACCAATTTCTACCCCATTTGCTTCACAAGCCAGTGACAGGGAGGATAATGAAGCCATTTATGATGATGGTATCATTGATGAAAATGACATGCAACTGAATGTTGATGAACGAGCAAGACACTTCCTAACAACCATTTGTGAAGAAAGGGCGTATTTAGATAGTGACGATGAAAGAGAGCATGACACTCAAGATGATAATGTAACGTTAGAGGGTGACCAAGATGTACAGAGAATTAGGCAATTTATGTTTACTGGGTGTGTGCCATAACAACTGCCATACACATTTCAAAGAGTGAGATATTTACAAACATGTATTGGATGTGAGTGAAATGGAAAAAAGTGACAAAGAAATGTACATTATGGCAACACTGGTTGATTGTTCAGACACTGAATCTACTAAACGCAGAAAGAAAAGACAGAGAGTAAGATATGAGTATTTTTTTTTTGGAAAACATGTATGTAGGAACACATTCAAATTTGTTTTTGACATAGGTAAACACAGCCTTCAAAACATTATGACACACATCAGTAAACACGGCGCAACCACAAGAACACATGCAAATACTGGACGGAAACCAGCTAAGTCCCTTAAATTGATGACATCAAATTGGTCATTCAATTCATTTTGAATTACAGACAAATTTGGAATACTACAGCCAGCTGCTCCAAGGGGACAGGACAATATACCTCCAATTTATTTGCCAAGTGATACAACAAAAACAAGTGTCCATGGAAAATATGTTGCTGGTTGTACTGAAAATAGCGATACCTAGAGACGATGTATGTACTTCTTGTGAGAAAATGAGAAAAGCCATAATGTTACTGAAGAATAAAAGCTGGAATCTACAAACAAAATGAACGAACATATATTGCAGGCGCAAAAAGAAAGACAAGTATACAACACATGTATTAAATTTACCAAACAAGTCCATGGCAACTCTGAGGCAGAACAGTATGTACACTATACATTTGATTTCAGCCAGAATGTATGTTTACTCTATCATGCCAGGCAGATGGGCCCATTATATTTTATGCTTATAAAAATACAGATATTTAGATTTTGTCTGGACAGAGTTCCCTGGCAATTGAATTTCTTTATCAATGAAAATGAGACGATTGGAAAAGATGGAACATCATCTCACGACCTGAACTCTGTAATATCGATGATCGACTAGTCACACGGCAGTGGCGAGACAACTTGTACTAAACATGCAGACAACGCCCAGGTAAATTTTAGATTTTTTTTCTTTTATGTCCAACTTATTTTTCATCATTACTATATATCATGTAAAATTCATTTTGTCTTATGCTTATATATAAATGTATACTATGATAATGAACTTGAGGTATAATGAACATATTGACTAATGTATTACACTATTACTATAACTACATGTGATTGGAAACACGCATGTAAATTTTCCTTGGGAAATCAATATTATTCAATGATAAATGAACTAACAAAATATATAAATTTAGAATAAATTATTTTATCACATACTTTAACTTCAGGTCAGAACAAAAACCAGTATGTACTTGGTTATTTTATGTGGCGAGTAATGACCGGTAAACACCAACACTTAGGCTACATAATGCAAGTGCCTGGTCATGCCCGTTGTTTGGTGGACAGTGGCTTTGCCTCTTTGAAGAAACCGTATCGATGTACTGACTTTGATACCATAGGTCAGCTTGAAGATGTTGTCAACAAATCATCGTCAACAAATGTTGCTGTTCGGTATCCATCCTCGCAATGGCATGACTGGTAATCATTGCTCAGACCAGTTTTCCGCCCGTTACAAGGAATAAGGTATAGTTTATATAAACATTTACTTCATACACACACTATTTTTTTCCTTGTTATATACCGAGTAATGAGAAAACCTATTTAAATAGCATAAAACCAAGATAGAAATATACTTAAAACGCTTGTAAACACATAAACGTCGCATGTGTTAAATTTTTGTTACTTTGGATACATGTTCGTTCTTATTAGTTTTTAGTGAAACACCATTTCTGGAAAATAATTTGACAGAAAAATACATGTCATTAGACTACTTACCTTTGTCATTTAAAAAGTGAAGTTTGACAACTAAATTTGGGTATCATATTATAAATATATAAGTATTATTTTAATATACATTTTATGTAAATGAAATAGACCTTATTGAAATAATTCCTTATGAAAAATAGACATAATTTATCACTTAAAAAAATAGTGATATTATTTTATCAAAATAAATACTGTAACAAAGGATCTAAACTGGAAAATATAATTTGATTATTTCACTAGATTGCGGTTTTTTGATTGTTTGAAATTATCTGTTCCTACAAGCAATACCAGTACTTCATGATGTCATCTGCAGAGCCCATTGTTGTGAAAGTAAAGAAACCTTCGACGCTGACGAGACTTCAGTGAATATATTAAAGTCTTGGGACTTCACCTTCTAAGAAGATGCTATGCCAGATATTATCGCCCCCGAGGGCTTGTCCAGGGAGCGTCAAGACTACTTCCATAGAGATGTCAGACCATTTGTTCGACCGGCATATGATCTGAATGTGAAATTTATACAAACCTCGTTTTCACTGTAACTTTCACTCAGTAGTTAAAAAATATCGGGAATTGTACTTTCGATTTCAGATGTAAATGTTATCTACCTTCTATGAGATAAGTGGGTAAATGAGATGTGAAATTATGTTGAGTGTTGATGGTGTTTTGGTTATTATAAACAACAATACCTATATTTATTGTCATCTTGTATGTTTATATATAACTACAGTTATGATCGTTAAAGAAATACAAGTACTGTACAGTTTTGATTATTTTGCACTCACATCTTTGAATTTGTGCTTGATTCGATACATTGTGTTAATTTCTTTTCAATCATCAAGGTATACAGAATAACTAAGAATAAAATACTGTTTGTTCCTGAAACATAACGTCAAACACTAATGTCGCGCATTGACGTCGTGCATTATTATACCTCTCGCAGGAAAACGTTGATAATAGAAAAAGTAATCGTCGAACAAAAAAAAGCAGTATTATGTTCAGGAAACTCTGTTTAATACAAATAATAATAAAAAAATTGTCAAAAAAATGTCATTAAGCCCAGTTTTCCTGGAGAATGGCCCATTATGTATATATGTTATAAAAAATTTCCATATGCATTCTAATGATTTTGAACTAAATTGGTCATTTAATTGTTGGATTTAATAAATTTGATGTCAGCGATGACATCATGCAGTGCGTACATAATACATATTTTTAGAACAGGGATTCTGTTTCGATTTCACTATGATTTAAATATTGTCTGATTTGGGTACACTTCAAAAATATGTTTATTATCTATAGTTGTTTTATATTCATTTTAAATTCCTTTTTTTTGGTGATAATTTTCTTGACATACTACCGTTAAAAGAATTGTATTGAATTAAATACCATGCTGCCCCCATTTCAACTTAAGTAAGCTAGCCGTTGCCAGACATATATGCAAAAACTGTTTTGCTAATACATATCAAATATGGTTGCATTGATACAGATATATACGTTTTTCTGATGGTTAATAAATTTATAATATACTGTTCTGTTAATTGAATAGTCAAGTTAACACTGTTCTTCAACAGCTCTTGTTTTATTTATAATTTGTTTCTTAACAGATATGGAATCCTCATCCACACTAAAGTATGCATTGGTGCTGTTTGACTGGGATGGTTTTACAGCTGTGGTTAAGACAAAGAAGCTGAATCCAAAGACTGATATTAGCATGTCTGCTCATGTACATATGCAACTAGCTGGAAACAAAAGTTGTCAGAAGGCAACAAAGCTCGCCGATTGGATAAAACTCACCACCCATGCAAAGATTGAGATTGGAGGCAAACACCAAAACTTAAATGCAACTAAACGCAAAAGTTTAACGTGGTTGTCTACAGAGGAAAAATGAAATCCAAAAGGGCCATAAGTCTGCCAAAATGCAACCCCGTGTTATGGTTCTTGTCTATGTGTGTTCAATTGATGATGGTGAACACACATGCGAAGTTTCATTTACATCCAATGAGTGGTTGCATAGATATCTTAAATTTAAACGCAAAAGTTTAACCTTGGTGTCTAAGTCCAAAAAGGGCCATAACTGTGCCAAAATGGAACCCAGAGTTATGGTTCTTGTCTGTGAATGTTCCATTGATGATGGTGAACACACATGCAAAGTTTCATTCATATCCAATCAGTGGTTGCATAAATATCTTACATGATAAAAAACTTTAAACTGAAAAATTAAGTCCAAAAAGGGCCATAACTGTGCCAAAATGCAACCCAGAGTTATGGTTCTTGTCTATGTGCGTTCAATTGATGATGGTGAACACACATGCGAAGTTTCATTCACATCCAATGAGTGGTTGCATAGATATCTTAAATTTAAACGCAAAAGTTTAACCTGGGTGTCTAAGTCCAAAAAGGGCCATAACTGTGCCAAATTGGAACCCAGAGTTATGGTTCTTGTCTGTGAATGTTCCATTGAGGATGGTGAACACACATGCAAAGTTTCATTCATATCCAATCAGTGGTTGCATAGATATCTTACATGATAAAAAACTTTAAACTAAAAAATTAAGTCCAAAAAGGGCCATAACTGTACCAAAATGCAACCCAGAGTTATGGTTCTTGTGTGTGTGTTTCATTGAGGATGGTGAATACTCATGTGAAGTTTCATTCACATCCAATAAGTTGGTTGCATAGATATCTGAAACTTTGAGGACACCGAAGCCAGGGTCATGGCAATAGCTATCCTTGGACTTCGTCCCGGCGAGCTAAAAAGAACAAATTTCTGCAACTATCTGGTATGCAAAACATTGAATGATTTTTCTCCAATCTATTTCCACATTCTAATTTGATTGAATTTAATCCAGTTGGTGTTGTGCTGTATGTTACCATAATAGCTTGGATAAATATGATGAGCAATGAGACACCATACAACTTGATTGTCTGCATGGTGCACCTGAATGCTAATGCTATATGGTACCCTGTATTTGCCTTGCCTATTCATACTAATTTTTATTAGAAATTATATATTGGTATATAACTACGACTGCAAGCATTGGGAGATCCAACTGTTATCCATCTTTAAATAATCTACATTTTAATTAACGTAAAATAAAATTGACTCACTGCCTTAACATTCAATACTCTACAAACCAATCATATTATCTATATCTTATGCGCAAAAAATAGTGCATGTATACCGATTTAATGCCATAATTAAATGTACTGATACTGAATTAACACTAATCAGAATATTGACAATAGTTAATCACAGGACACAAAAAAGTATTGTCAATGTTTATATATTAATCTGGGTCACGAGTTTGAATTCCCGCCCAGTAACATTCTCTGTGATAATTGGTATACATTGTCTCATTATCATTCGTCTCTCACCGCCGATTCAAGTGGGTGGGTTCAAGTACTGGTTAAACATTCTGGACATTCCTGTTTCCTAAAATATCAGAGCACGCTCCTGGCAGTTGAAATTTTCTACATATGCACATACAATTATCACAAACAATATTGGACTTGTAGTATTATTTAGGTATAGGTTCTGTGATGAAGGCGTATACCATGTCAATAATTAAATGGAAGCATAAAACCAACTTGGATTTGACATTACATAACAAGAGAGGCCCAAGAGGGCCTTAAGACGCTCTATTGACTCATAGTGGCCATAGCACTTTTTGAAATTTCAATCAACCACTCTTAGCGATTTGTTATGAGCAGAAATGATTCAAATCTTAAAAAGAAGTATTTTTGTATACATGGATGCAAAATGAAAAAAATCGGGTTATTCCTATGTAAAAGTCACATTACAGGGCCCCAATATATCCCAGCCCCTTGATATGCAGAATTTTCAATCCTTGCTGATGTAAGGATAATTTATATCAAATATGAACTAGTTTGACTGAAAGGTTATTGAGAGGAAATTTATGAAAATTCCCAATTTTAACTTTATTGCCCCATCCGCCCACTGGCCGCTTCTGGAAATTCAATCCTCTTTATTGAACAAAATCAAATTTTTTGTTACTAGACAATGCTTTAGATCTCAAATTAAACAAAATATTGACCCAAATGCACAAAAAATGTGAATTTTCAATTTTCCCATAGTATTCCTATGTAAAACTCAAAGACCCTTACAGGGCCTCTATACATCCCAGTGTCCCTTGATTTGTATCAACTTAGATTTCTTAATCATAGGGATAATTTATATCAAATATGAACAAATTTGACTGACCAGTTGGTGAAAATAAGATTTATAACAATGTTCCATTTTAATCATTTTGTGACCCCACCTGGCCCCTTTTAGAAAGTCAATCCTTCGTTTTGAACAAAATCATATTTGTTATGACTAGAAGTTGCTTCAAAACTCAAACTGAATAAAAAATGTCATAAATGACATCCAACAGTATTCATATATAAAACTCAAAGCCCCCTTACAGGGCCCCTATAAATACAAGACCCTTGATTTGGCCCCTTATGGAAAGTCAGTTCTCCTTATTGAGCCAAATCTTATTTCCTATGACTAGATGATACTTCAAAACTCCAATTGAATAATAATTTTGCCTAAATAGATGAAATAAAGAGAATTTTCTGTTTTCCCATAGTATTACTATGTAAAATTCTAAGTCCCCTTACAGGGCCCCTACAAATTTTGGCCCCTAAGTTCTTATCTGCAATGAAACCCCTACACATAGGGATAATTTATGCCAAATATGAACACATCTGACATACTGGTTCTTAAGAAAATGATTTTTATAATTCCAAAATTTTATCCTTTTGGGGCCCCTCCTGACACCTTACCCCTTTGCTCCATAAGCATTTTCTTGAACTCTTCCAAATTTAAAGCATTAATTCACCACATATCAGCAATGGGTGAATTATGTTTATATTAACTGACAGAGTGGAAAATAGTGCAGGAAGAGTTCAGATTGCTCGTAACTCTCCCTGCACTGTTTCAAAGGCCTTCTGTGATTGGTGCGGGAAAACGTGTATCTATGGGGTAAAGGGTTAAGACAGTGGAACCCAGTCATTTTTACAAATCTGAACCTCCTTCACCAAACAATGCTTCTGTAAAGATATAGGCAAAATCATCTCCATTTTAAAAAAAAAAAAAAATTATTGTAATGACACATGTCCCCTAATTGAAGCATTGGTTGGGGTAATTTTTAACCCTACGGACAACATTTGAGCAAATCTAACAAAACTATAGTTGGTTATTATTACTACATAAACATTTTTAAAATCTGTTGGGCCGTTTATGAGAAGATTTTTTTAAGTTTTGGACTATTTTTAGTAACAGCGGCCATCTTGAATTTCAAATTGAAAAAAAAAATCTTCTGTATAGTCTCCTATGCAATAGAAACATCCATGTGAAGTTTCAGTTTAACTGGCCTAGTGGTTTCAGAGAAAGTGCTGCTAACACACTTTGGAGACAACAGACAATGGATAACGCGCCATCGCATAAGCACTTCTGGCCTTTGGCCAGTAGAACTGAAAATGTAGCAAGTGAAATATGACATTTCGAAAGAAATAATGGTATTATGTCATTTATCAGGGTTCATACAGATAAGGACTGATAAAATTCAAGCACTTTTCAAGGTAGAAATTTTCAATTCCAAGCACTAAAATAGTTGAACTCGCCATACATACTTACTGTACCTTAGGAGTTCCTGCACAGCGATCCGAGGGGCTAGTTACAATATTATCATATATATTCTATATCCCTATATACTATATATAGGGATAAAGAATTTATATATATATATATATATATATATAAATATTGTAACTAGCCCAGCTGTCTCTCCCAATAAAGATAACTTAAACATATGAACAGCAACATAAGACCATAATAATTTAATTATTAGATTATCATCCCCACCCGATAAATAAAATTATTAGAAAAACATCAAAATTTTAAAAATAAAAAATAAAATACTCCCGCTCTACCTGATTTTTAAGAAAAATTTGGGTGATAATCTAGAAATTAATTTATAATGACCTAAATTATTTTTTTTACAACTTCAGTTAGTTTCAGCCAAGTACTCCCTCAGCCCTTAATGTCTTTGCGTCCCATTTTTTACCAATTTCTTTGTACTACACATGTTTATCTTATGCTCATTTGCAAATTATCGGCATGGACATTTCATTTTACTTGTGTTTCTCGCTGTTATCGTGCGACTTCAGGGCTGAATACACACTTTCTCCGAGGCATTGTTATCCATTTATTACTACCATGTGCTTTGGATACATTGGGTTTCCCCAGATGACATCACTAGTTCAGAACACAAGCAGCTGTTAAATTGCATTTGATTCTGTTCTCTGTATTTTGGGTGTTATAGTCAATTTTTCTGCGCGGGTTATGGGATAATTATTTATCAACTGCGTTAAGTTTATGCATCTGTTTGTTTAGATGACAACACACCATATCTATTTTTAAAATAAGAGCAGGTGCACACTGGTTCCAAGCATGCTGCACTGAACAATACTACTAGAAAACAGATTTGTCGAATTGAGTAGTCTCCCTTTTCTTGCATATAGTAAAACACTGAGTAAAATAAATGGCGAAGATGGACATTTCATATTCTCCGTAACTGTTTTTTTAAATTCAAACTCTTTTAAATTCAAGCACTTTTCAATGATTTTTGTTCATTCTCAAGCACTTTTCAAGCAATTTTCCCACTGACATTAAAAATGAGCACTATTCAAGGAAGTTTTTAAGAAATAAGCACTTCTCACTTGAGAGGTTGATAATCAACCACTTTTCAAATCTGTGCAAACCTTGTTTATGCACATAATTGAAAACGTTTGTTCTAAATTGTTTCATTATTGACATTATTCCTGTAATTAATTGGCTACTTTACCGTATAAAGCAACAGTAATAAATCACCTGTGACAAGTCTTTGTATTTGTATATAATTATTTACACATAGTGGTTAACAATGGTTGGCCAGAAAACTGGAGGTAGACAAATCAAATGATTTAGCTTCTGAAAAACAGACGCATATAATAAAGCGGCAATATATGATCACATACCTTGCATTCAATAAAATGTATTATTTATATGTTCTAATGTTTATTGGGAGTAAGATGCCAGTATACTCCCTTTAATATGAATAACTACCATTTTCACTCACGTATTAGACGCATTCGTGTATATCGCGCATCCATGTTTTAAGACCAAGAACTAAGAAAATAAATACAATTCTCCTATATATGTGTATAGAGCCCATCATAATTTTGAAATCTCGTTGTTCTCCCAACAAGTACTTCATCAAATGTAAACAAGTCCTTAAAGGAATTGTTCACACATATAAGTGACAAACCTTCTAATAATTTCGCATATATATTTTATATGTTTTAATCCCAAAATATCCATGAAAAACATTGTCTGTACGTCGTAATTTTCTATTTCCGATAATTACCCATGTATATTTTAAAAGATTAGGTAAAATATTGATTGCTCTATTTGTTATTTAATGTCTATAAATTGCCATACCTGTAACTTTAATATATATCTTTGTTATCAGTTTTAATCCCTAATTATCCATGAAAAACATTGCCTAGGGCATCGTTCCTTTGCTTGTAAATGTGTGATAAAACAATTAGGTGATGCTTGGCAACTCCTCAATTAACTGATCTATTTATCTAAACACAGATTTTAAGTCGCTATACTGTTATATGACTGACAATTAAAAAAATGATCATGCTATTTTTAGAAAATCATGTACGTTACATCGATACTTTTTCACTTAGTGAAATAGAACGCTATGTAAAATGACACGAGAAACTGTCAGTGTGACGACATGGCACATTGGCACAAAGTCAAAAATAAATTGTGTCGGCGTTATAGACATATTCAATCACGAAATAAAAACATGGACTGGTTCACATTTATTTGTTATATACTTTCTCGATACTGTAATGTTAACTTAAGTATAAACCAGTCTGGCTTTGAGTGGACATTTCATGATTACGTGATCGTAACGTGTTTATCTGATGTAATTGACATGACGTGCTTACCCGTGTGTATTTAATTTCAAAGGATGCAAAGAATTTGTGTTTTCGCAAATTGATCGATCTTTTAGTATGGGATATATTTATTGATTTTCTAATGAAAATATGTTCGATTTATTTGACATGTTTTACTGCAAAAAAATGAAATCTTCTGTACTTATGTATATTGCGCATCCCTTCTCGAAGATGTTAAAAGTTGGAAAAAAACGCGCCTAATACATGAGAATAAACGGTAAAGTCACAAAATTTCAAGTGTTAAATGAAACATGTTATTTTTCAGATTCCAAGAAACACCTTGATGAGTTTGAAAGTCAGTGGACGTTGTCGCACAGGTCTAAGGCCCCGGAAAGAGAGAAACAACGAAGGGGCATTACTGGTGTAAATAGTGGTTTTCTGAGTATATGGCCTGATGACGAGGTAAACTTTAGTGTTTAGCATTTATATGTGCTCTCTACTGAAAAAGTTCTTATTTTGACAGCCAGCTGAATACCAAGTGATTTTAAGTCCATGATCTACTCATCTAACCTAACATTATATGTATATAATAGTTACTTATATACGATTGTAAATTGAACAATTGTACTTTCACCGGTATTTCAAAATGAAGAGTTTCACCAATAAATACTTTTCCAGATTGTTCGCGCAGATAAGAATATTCTACACAATGGTTCATGACATACCCAAGTAAATATTCAACGTCAATGTAGTGACTGTTTAAAGCAATTTTTTCCTCTTAAAAGTTTTTCTCGATTGAATCAGAATGTATTTGTAGCAGTCTTTATTACAAATGTTTTTTATTACATACCAAGTTCTATTTCTAGGTAAGTCTTCTTCTTTCAATAAAGAATGTTGCTAACTACATATCATAATAATTAGACTTTCCACACTATTACAAAATTAATGTTGCCATTGTTGACAAATCTTGAATTATTTTAAACCCATGAACATTTACATTTACAATAATCTCATTTAAGATTACTTACAGCACAAAAACTTGTTTTGTAAATGCTTTGGTATAATATTGATTGCATTATTATGCTGGAGCTCTTAATTTTTGTTTTAATTCAAACCAGGATCAGCCTGAAAGAGCGATAGATATTGATTTGCCGGTAGCAACTACAGAAATGCCAACAGTAACTGACGTTCAACAACCAAACAGAACTGGAGAAAAAGAGGTAAATATAATGTTCTAAGTAATGAAACATGAACTGCAAGATTGTATGTGTTTTTTGAAAATGTTATTGGAGGCATACCTAAATTATATACTACTCAAAATTTGACATGGATCATACCATAGATTCTACTGAACTAAAATTGAAATGGTTTTGTGGACAAGGTAATTGAAAACAGATTTCTGTACCTTGCTATGTTAACTTGGCGTAAATATACACATTTTTTTGTTTTAAAACATGACGTTACCCATCAACTTTTCCATTTATAACTCGATTACAATAGTCTTGGTATTTCTATGTAAGGAATATATGGTAGTTTTAGGAAAAGTAAAGCTTTGAAAATCAATCAAGAATTACAGAAGATACATCCTTTTAAAATTTGTCCAAAAATTATAATGGTTGCATTAAATTTGGTGATTGGAAAAAACTGTTGGTACTACACCCTGTTGGTACTACACCCCTTAAATCATCATAGATTTGTTATATGAATGTTAAAGTTTTTCTAACATACTTCTCCACCAGGCCATCTGCAGCCTCAAGCACTCACAGCTCTTTAAATTTATTTTATCTTATTTGTATTTAGATGTATTGTTCTCTAAATCTACAGATTACACAATTCAGAATAAATAAAACTTGACAATACCAACTTGAACAATTAAAATTTAGGAGAACACTGTTTGTTTTAAGGCACTAACAACAGAAAAATTGCAGTTCTTCATGAAGGGTAGGGAGATTATAGTGGAAGTAGCATGCCAAAAAGGTTGTTGTCTTCAACAGTGATGAGAATGTCATTGCCGAGCCAGTTGTGAATTTGCCAGTTAATCCATTGCCTCTGCACAGAGACACATCACGGACAACAGCCTTATTCCAGCTGTCGTCACCATCATACCAGAGAATGGCTGTTGGTTAAAGTCGCAAACTTGTGTCAAGGAGGACAACTTCTCAAGCATGTAGTTCTGGCATGCTGAAGGAGATAGAGAAAAATAGCGACATGCTGCATGTTAAGGCAGACAACGAAGTAAGGGTTTCCCCATCTCTTCAGAGAAATGTGTTTGATAGTTCTTGTTCAAAAGGAAACTTCGCTTGGTCGCTTGCACAGAGGTTGTTTACTTCAGAAGAACTTGTAGGAAGGAATTACTTTGGTATAAAAGGGCGAACTGATGCTGTCTCCAAGAAGGTCACATGCAATCGAACATGCTGTATTAGACATGTATGGAACAGCTGATGACAACTTGAAACTTGTTGTTAACGCAATAAACACCGGTATATGAAATTTAGTTTTTAGAAGTAGCAACCAGAGGCTACCGTTCGCACCCCTTCATACAAATTAAAGTGATGTGTCTAGTTATTTTGAGAATTATTTATAAGTAAAAACTAAAAACAAGTTAAATCTCTAAAGCTGGAAACCATTCTCTCTAAACCAGACTTTCGTGTGAAGTTTGATGTGAAAATCAGAGAAAAACTAAAATAAGATGATGTCATTTATTTTTGTTTATGAGTATCTTTGCACATACAGAAAAAAAGTGTCATTTTTCTTTACAGAGACATTATTCACTAAAAAGGAACATTATATATATATATATATATATATATACATAAATACAACCCTTGTTCTTCAGGATAGTTTTTCATAGTTTGATACTACTTAACACATCACAACTGCTGTTTACTAATCATTATTTTGGTAACAGCCTGTTATTCTGTCTGATGAATAACTGTATGCTAAACATATACATAGTATATTATAGATCATGATTAAAAATATTATATTAAAGTGACTTTTGTTTATTCTTTGTTATTAAGTAGTACACATATATGTACAATCCAAGGCTAAGAATAATGGTCAGAAATCATAAACACTTTGAAAGTGGTGGGTAGCAGCAATTTTGAGCGGGTAGGATGTAGCACCGCAAACAATTTTTTAAGGACGGCCTAATACATAATTACACTAGACAAAAGAGTATTTCACTTAGGTCCATGATTTGTGAATGGTAATGGGCCATATTTGAAAAAATATTGTTTGCTGTGCTCCAACACAGTATTTTTGCTTAGGTATCTAAGAAAAATGTCTGAACACATCATGAAAAAAAACGCTTTGAATGTCAATAAAAACAATTTGGGTAGCGGCAATTTTTAGTGAGAAGGTAGGAGCATGGCAAACAATTTATTTTTTAAGGACATCCTAATAGGATTGATTTTTATACAAGAAGCCCTTGGGCATTAATGGTCACCTGATTATCCAAATAACATTCAAATAAGTCTATTAAGTCATAAAAATAATGTTTTTTGTCAATTTCTCTTGTATATGTTTAGTAAAACAGTTGCCACCTGACTAAACCGTGATACCCAGGGACATGAAATTTACAAATTTTAAAAAGGACCAATAGTCGTCAATAATCATGCTCACAATTTGTTTTTGAGTGCTACCTTTGATAATAAGAATATTCTTAAAGTTTACCTTGAATTAGACTGTTTTGGCCCCGCCCTGCCCTTAAGACCTCATGGGGGTGAAGACCATGAAATTCACATAGGTATCAACTGTCATGTCAGAACAACAATTCGCCCCAAAAAACATTCGCATGAGCCTATTCAGTCAGAAGAAATTATAATGAATGAATGAATAGTGATTCTATTCTTAGCTGGAACCACATGGGCTCATAAGAAATTATAACAGATTTAGTGAAGTAGACCCCACCCCCAATGCCAAACTGTAAGACAAATTTCACATAGGTGTCAACAATCATACTCACAATTTGTTTCCAAGAGCTTCTTATAATAAGAAGATTTTTAAAGGTTACCTTTAATTTGTTTAGGCCCCCAGGACCAGACCATGAGACTCAGGGACATGCAAAACACAATTTTATAAGGGACCCATATGTGTTCATAATCTTGCTCACCATTTGTTTCCCAGTGCTTCCTATATTAAGAAAAAGTTTACCTTGAATTTGAATGTTTAGGCCCCAGGGGGTGAGGGGGATCATGCAAATCACAAATTTGATTCACCCAAAATTGCATAAAACATTTCATTACGATTGAGCTTAAATTTTTTTGAGAAAATATCGAAAATATCAATTGGTTACTGATGAAGTCTCAGGTGACCTATAATGCTTTGAACGATTCAGTAGTTCTCCATCATCTGTGGTGACAATACAACCTATTTGAATAAAATTTAAATATAACATAATATTGTAGACCGTCAGATATGACATTATAATTATAGTAAATTCAAATTTTGTGATCGATCATCATAAACTTATAATTTTGGTCCAAAATCTGTTAAATAATGTGAGGCTTGTCTGTGTTGTCGTCTACTACATCAAAATCACATTAATCACATACATAAGTGTTTGCCGGTGTCATAGTAGTAAGCAAGAAAGCATTTCATAATAAGGCTAGCTATTTATGCAACTTGTATGTGTATGTATAATACTACACATTATCTCAAAAAGCACTATTTTTGCGTCTTATAATTTGAGTTGACAATTATTTACACTACATATACATGTCTGAAACACAATCTCTGATTTCATCCTGATTACTGGTCTTAAAATCGGTAGCATTGCCATGATTCAGTACCAGTTGTGGTATAACTCTGTGTATATGGTCAATGAACCTGCCACATTCACTGGCAGTCAAAGACTCCCAGTATGTCCTTATACCTGCAACCAACTTGTCCTTCTTCCTGGGTTTGACACGACGCCAGGGCTAGAATTTAACTTTTATGTGCACTGGCAATTTTGGCCAGTGCCTAAAATTTCAACTAGCCAAATTTTGTAGCCAAACCAATTTTCGCAGAAACTTGTAGTCCTGAATGTCTAAACAAACCCAAAATTAATTGTTTCAAAGCCCGTGTGTTATTGCATTATTAGCTTGTATTTATTTTAAAGACAATGGTATCAAGGTTATTATATATGTTGAGGTATTTCAATTTCAAAGCAGTACTTTACAAAACAAAATATTTTCAAAAATAAAATTGTCTTTGTTATTTATTATACTACCATAAATAAATGCATACAATGATATATCATAAATAAACACTTATAATTAAACAAAAATATGAATCATGGATTCAACAATAACAAGTGTACAGAGACTGAGATTGATGATACACCCATTTCTATATATATAATTAATTTAGCCAATGGCCGTTCATTTTAAAATTAGATCTAGATCTAGCCAAGGACAATTGTTTAACATTTGTAAATGTTGTGATATCATAGTAATATAGTTTAATTATTATGGATGATCTGTAGATTGCATGGTTTCTACAACTGACACACCATTTTGTTATTGCCAATTATTTAGTCCAGTGTGATATTGAGCTCTCGCTCCCCTTTCGTTACAATATTAACGAAAGGTTTATTTCTCTTTTTTCTTGCTGGGACTCGCTTTCATTCATTGGTTCAATGGAGAAAAAGTTGTTATTTTATCAGCCATTTTAACAGCTGACAAAATATGTAAACAATAAATTTGACAGGTTTCAACTTTACTTTTATGTTATAGAGTGAGTGCGCAATCGATCAAACTAGACGCAGTCTACTCATTATGTTGTTGACGGGTTTTAACTTAACTTCCTTTTTGCAGAATGAACTCAAGATCAAAAACAATTGGACGCAGTCTTCTTATTTAAATATTTAATACATGTCATTGACAATAGTGCTGCTAGGGGGTAATCTAGCATGAGAAGCAAAAGAAATTGGGTAAAATTGACAAAAACTCGTTATTTTTTACCTGGATTATATTTGTTTATTTTCAAAAATCAATAAAATGAATACAATATGTAATTTTCTTAACTTGAATCCACGCGCAAAAAAATGCCAGCTTCAACTTGCACTTTCAAAATACAGCTTGCATTTTGGACGCTGTAGATAGCCTTTAAGAGCTGACCACACATTCTCAATGGGATTTAAATCTGGTGAAGAAGCCAGTGTTTTCATGACCTTATCTAAAAGCCCGACTTCACTCATCCAGGCTGTTGTTGACTTGCTTTTATGTTTCGAATCGTTGTCCTGAAATAGTTGGAAAACAAAACAATGGCAACTGATTGCAAAATATGACAAAGATGTTATGTACAATTATCGCAACACAGGTATACAGAGCAACAAAAAGACTGACAAGAGCAGTGGCATAAGACAGCTCTTAATTTATCGAATCATTTGTCACAATTTTGCTTGATATTTAGTTATCCCTCTTACCATATTGCGCAAGTTATAAATTTCAATCCAATACATGCAATGGCTGATGAGAAATAGAATTCAACCAGAATTTCTAAGCCAAACAAGGACATTAATATGCAAAAACCATCTGGCAAGTTATCCCGCTTTTGTTTCATGAATTCAAATAAGCCTTACATTAAGTTTCAATTGAGACGATTATAGTAGGTTTGATTACTATAGTTGATAGTATTGATATTGATAGTAATGTGTGAAGATGCAATCAAATATACTGAGGCATAAAATGAAATATTGTATACCTACCTACCCAATGATATTGCCCTAATTGCCTTTTGCCCAAAATAATATTTTAATTTTTTTTTTGTTGCCAAACTATTTCTGTTATATTTGTGGATTTTGGCCTGAGCAATCAGTTTGAATACGTGAGAATTACTGATCAGTAAATATAAATTTAGAACACAATTTATTCACGTGTAAGAGAGGCTGTTATAAATCCACGGAAGGCAATGACAATTCACATATGTCTTTCATAAATATATTATTCATTTCCTTATAAAATAAACAACTTTAAGCCCGAGTGTTTGATGAGATATGGACTTGATGGCACTTGCACGCAAAACTTTCAACCGGAACTTTATAAGTCAAACAAGCGCAACAATTATCATTATATCAGTCTTCCAGATAAGCTGCGTATTTCACTCAAATAAATTCGTAGAAAATGCAAATAATTTTGTTTTTATGCAACCCAGTACACAAATAATTTTTGTTTCACACAAAACACTGTTAATACATGCATATTCAAACAGCTGTTTGACATTTCCTGTAACAGCCAGATAAACTGTTACCTCACAAATCATTAACAAGTAAAGAAAAGTAAAGTAGAGACAATTCGTCGAGTACCAGTTAATTCAGCCTTCTCATACAGGAGTTTGCATATTATATATACATACATAGAAATGAAAGTGTCAAGTTGATCAAGACCACACACTTTGACAAAATGTTTAAGTGAGAACAAAAGTCTCAGCTTGCAAAGGAAAAAACATGTTCTTACCCAAATCAAAGTATAATTCTTCAATAAATAGTTTAAAATAAATTAAAAAAATATTATATATAACATTGTCAACAACGAATTAGACTAGAAAATATGATTTGCAGGCAGCTGCATTAGTCAAAGAAGGAACTAGTTTGTTCAGCCCGATTTGATTCAATAGTTATAATGCAAATCAAAAGTTTACAATACTGTGCATTGAATATAGAATAGTATAGAATAGTTTAATCAAGATATGGCATAAATTTGAATTACTTTCAGGCTCTCCTTAAAAAATATAGTTTGTGTGCTCCTACATACTCACTCAAAATTGCAGCTACACAAACCTTTTTATTGTCTTTCAAAGCATTTAAATTTTTTTCATGATTTCTGTCTTTTTTTTCTTTAAAATGACTATGCAAAAACAAAATTTGACCAAAAAAAAATTACGCTACCTACCTACCCACATGAAAAATACTGGGGCGGAGCACAGCAAACAAATATTTTTTTAATGTTGACCTCATTAAGACAATTCTCTATGTTTCACTCAATTATTGTAAACTTACTGAGTGAAAATTACTCAATTAATTCCTTGATTATAAAATTTCTCTCATGTTTAATTTTAAAGAATTTTCACTCTGTTCAGTCAATTCTGATCTGGGGCACTATTATATTCAGTTGTATTTCAAATGTACTTTTCGCTTTCATATTAGGGCCCATGTATCAACAGTGTGAGCTATAAGTTGAATGAATGAATGGAATTTTACTATGTACCAACATGTAGGTCATTTGACCCCAACAGGAAGGAAGATTCCAGGTTTATTCCAGATGTACAAAAACAACAAATTACATCAACAAATGAATATGCAGAATGAACCTAGAACCTTGATGCCACTTAAATCGTCTGTGAAAATTACCATTTATTTTATAATAGGTAGGGATTAAAATGTATCCATGAATATCAAGATTAATGGACTGACAGGCAATTCCACGTTTTCTACCTTTCGACCTTTGTGTAACATTGACCTTGATATCTGATGTAAAGGTCTGGGTATTTCTACAGGTAAATGCAGGTAACACATCATCATGACATGTTGATCACTTTTGTCAAGATATTTTGAAATCCCTCCATGTAAGACAAAGTTACAGAAAAGAAATGAAATATCAAACAAACTGAAAGTGTGACCTTGACCTTTGAGGTAAGTTTCTTGGTCTTACGCGCATCCACATTGTCATGTTGATCAATTGAGCAAAGTGTTTTTTTTACATGCATTTACGTATCACAAAGTTACAGACCGGACTTGAAATCTCAAAGAGACACAGAGTGTGATCTTGACCTTTGAGTTACGGGTCTGGGTCTTTTGTACAACATATCATCATGTCATCTTGATCAATTGAACCAAGTTAAACCCAGATAAGAAATATCGAACAAATTGAAAGTGTGACCGTGACCTTTGAGGAAAGGTTCTTGGTCTTACACGCGTCATTTCAGCATGTCATATTAGCAAAGTGGTTTTGAATGACAAAGTTATGTGCGACACATCATCATATTACCTTGTGTTACATGTTTCTGCGAGACAAACTGCTTAATATTATGTTTTGATGTGTTATTTACTTGACAAATATAACAAAGTTTTAACAGTTGAAATATTATGAAAAAGTACTTAATATATTATTTAACATTTTTAAGTACAAAAGTTGATGATATACAATAGCTCAAAACATTGCACAATGTCCAGGCAAACTGAATAGTTACATAGTCATGGAATCTGCAAGATTATCAAGCGAATGAATCAATAAGAAGGAATGAATCTCTGAGAATAAGGCATACATTTGAAATTGTTGAACTATTCAATATGATATTTGTCAATATTTTTTTCTCAGAATGTGTAACGAATGCAACTTGATAGAAGCTTTTGCATTTGAATCAGAATATTTTCATGTATTCTTGGCAGACAATATCTTAGCATGCATTGTTTTTCACAATAATCCAATCGTTTAAGTTACCGAGGACAAAAGAAAACTTACTTGTGTATTGTACCGTTGTTTGCGACTTGCACAAGGAAACGATGGACACGCTGTCTGGTTGTTTTCAATGAAAACGTTATGTGTAATGTCCTTGTTATCCTTACAGTTGACATTCCTTTAGCGTGTAAGTCCAGAATCAAACTTTTTGTCGCAACACTCAACCTATTTCTACTAGTTGCCGCCATTGTTGTTAGTTCAAATATCCGGTTGCAACAACTTTAAAGATATTTCGTTTAAAATTGCTTCCAAAAAAATATATTTTTGAAAGACAATGATAGTGGTTTCATTCAGTTAATCCATTTTGATAAATACATACAACAGAATTTATTTTTAAAACATCTCTACACGTGTTGTTTTCAGTGATTTTATTTTCACTGTGTTTTTTTACTGCATCTTCAGATAGTCAGAGATTGTCAGAGATGATGCGATTGGTGAAAACTCCATGTAGAGATAATGTGATTGGCCAACATGCCATGTTAATGATAAACGCTGAACGGTAAACGATACACATTAAATGATTCAAACGTAAACGCATGCTAAAATGCATTGAAAGTATTATTTTGCGTTTAGTATCATTTGAACTGCATGTTCGCATTTCCCCCAAAGTTTATTGTTCAGAAACTCAAACCATTAACGAAACTAAAATACATTTGAAACGCAAAACAAACGTGTCTGATACGCAAAAACAAACGCATCTGAAATGCATTTTTGGTGTACTTGAACTGATTACTGTCTGTACTATAGTAGGGTTGATGACTGGGAGGGCTTGTGTAAAGTTTCAATAAAATATAATGAGTGTCTGATAGATATATATGAGTACTTGATAGTACTTGCACACAAAATTTTAACCAGATTTTCTAAGTCAAACAAGGGCAATAATTTACATTATATTCATGCAAGAGTTATCTAACTTAGTTACTATAGTAGGGCTGATGACTGGAAAGGCTTGTTTCAATCAAATATATTGAGTGGTTGAGGTATGGACTTGATAGTACTTGCACACAAAACTTTAACCAGAATTTTAAAGTCAAACAAGAGCTGTTAGAGGGACAGCATGCTGGACTATTCGAATATTTGTCACAAAGTAAAAAAATGACTGATGACAAATTGAAACAAATAAGAGTTATTTTACTTACACAACTGAGTAGGTATTATAACTGCAATACTTTGTATGAAGTTTCAATCCAATACATGCAGTGACTGCCGAGTTATAAAATTTCTAAGTCAAACAAAGGCCCTTATTTGCAAAAAAAATCTGGCAACAGTTATCCCACTTGATTAATTTAGTTGGTTTCATGACTACAAAGCCATATGTAAAGTTTCAATTAAAGACATTAAGTGGTTGGTGTGATATGGACTTGACAGTACTTTAACCAAAAATTCTAAGTCAAAGAAGGGCAATAATTTGTATTATTTTTATGCAAGAGTTATCTTACTTAGTTATGGTAGAAGGATTGATGACATGGAGGTCTTGTGTGCTGATCAATCAAATAAATTGAGTGGTTGGTGAGATGTGGACTTGATAGTACTTGCATGCAAACCTTTAACCAGATTTTCTAAGTCAAACAAGGGAAATAATTTGCATTATATTCATGCAATAGTTATCTTACTTAGTTATTGTAGTAAGGTGGATGACTGGGAAGGCTTGTGTAAAGTTTCAATCAAATACATTGTGTGGTTGGTGAGATATGGACTTGATGGTGCTTGCACGCAAAACTTTAACCAGATTTTTTAAGTCAAACAAGGGTAATAATTTGCATTATATTCATGCAAGAGTTATCTAACTTAATTATTGTAGTAGGGTTGATAACTGGGAAGTTTTGTGTATAGTATCAAGTTAATACATGCAATGGTTACTGAGATAGGGACTTGCAGGCAAAACTTTAACCAGATTTTCTAATTCAAACAAGGGCAATAATTTGCATTATATTCAAGCAAGAGTTATCTAACTTAGTTATTAGAGTAGGGATAATGATTGGGAAGGCTTGTGTAAAGTTTCAATCAACTACATTGAGTGGTTACTGAGATAGGGACTTGCATGCAAAACTTTAACCAAGGTGTGACACTGACACCCGGTAGGGTAGAATAGCTCTCTCTCTCTATTGTCTGAATAGTCTAGCTAAAAATTATAACCATCACAAAACAGCTAACTATTGAATATTTTATAAGTCTGAATTACTTTATTTGAATATTTAGCATCATTTTTATGCCATTGAGAACTAAGAAACGCTCAATTTACCTATTCACTCTTTCCTGGGATCCTGGAAGGTTAACCAGTACTCAAGCACATCATCTCACTAAGAAACTAATACATTCCACTTGAACAGCAGTGAGAGACAAATATTGAATATGTGGTATATCAGTCATCACTAAGTCTGTGGCCATGCAAGAATTCAAACTCATGACTCCAGGATTGATAGTCAGACTGAGCTAACTGGGCCCAGCAAATGATTTAATCACAACTTTTATAAGTTATGCTTACCCAGCACCATGCCGGCAGGTCTTCTGCATCTGCATCACTGTCCTGAGGAGCTTTCATCATACTAATGTCAAAGTAGGGTGCAAACTGGGGAAACTGTGGCAGCCTCTTGAATGTCTTCCAAAACTGAAAATTGAAATTAACAAGTTGAGATAATTAATTGTCAAGTAAATTAAAGCATACTCTACAAACATTGTTCATCAAATCTGGTTTTTTTTTAAGAGGTGATAATTTTCACCTAAAGATTTAAACAAGAGTCATCTAGATTAGTTAATCCTTATATAAAATATCTTTTTTTGTTACTTCAGTTACCTGCACAAGAGCTAAATATAGTCCTGTATGTAATATGTTTAAAATTGTTGCAATGCAAGGTTAGGACAGCATGTAGATTTTGAGGAGTGATGACTTCAGACAAACTTTATATTTCTAGCAAAATTGGGCACTATTCACCACTTAAGGTTAAATTTTATCCCATTACATTTCCATAGCTTATGAGCTGTAAGATTTCAGTTGCTGAATGGTTTTCTTTGAAAATGTCTCTGTATTGTGTAAGAGTGTGTACATTGTCTAAAATGTGTAATATTTTAGTGTACTATGCTTTATTTCATAATAAATTCAGTATTTTAAACATGCCCTTATATAGAAATTGCTATTTAAACATTAAAACTAAATCAATTGCCAGTTTCAATATAGGCTAGGTGTTGTCTTTGTACTCTAAATATTTAGAAATAAGAAGAGACTCATGTGCAGTCAGTCATTCACTAATCACCCAGAAGCATTTGGTGATATTGCGTATAATTATTCACTAAAATGGTGGTAAGTGTCGCATGCCCCCATAATGGTCTTTGAAAAATAACAATATAATTATGTTATAATAGGTAGCAATGTAGCCATGAATATAAAGAGTAATGGACTGATGTTTCAGACTCGACATGCAATTTCATGTTTTTTTTTTACATTAAAGTGTGACCTTGACCTTTGTGTAACCTTGACCTTGACATCTGGTCTGGGTATTTCAACAGTTAAATGCTGCTGAAACATCATCATGACATGCCAATCACTTGTGTCAAGCTATTTCAAAATCCCTAAATGTAAGACAATGTTACAGATCAATTTTTGATAAAGTTAGCCAAGTGTTTTTGAAATCAATCCATGTATAATAAAGTTAAAGGACGGACTTGAAATCTCAAACAGATTCAAAGTGTTGTCATACATACTAAAAGTGTGACCTTGACCTTTGAGGTATGGGTCTAGGTCTTACTTATGACATCTTGATAAATTGAGCCAAGTTAAAGGCAAAGTCACAGACCAGATACACAATATCAAACAAATTAAAAGTTTGACCTTGATATTTGAGGAAAAGTTCTGGGTCTTACATGCGACACTTAATTATGTCATGTTGATCAACTGAGCCAAGTGTTTTTAAAATTTATCCATAGATGACAGACAAGACAAGAAATGTCAAAATGACTGAAAGTGTTGTCAAACAAAGTTAAATTGTGACCTTGACCTTTGAAGTGGGAGTTTGGGTATTAAGTGCAACACTTCGTCATGTTATGTTGATCATTTATCTCACACAGACTCACAGACACAGACTCAAAGTGTTGTCAAACTCAAATTGTGATCTTGACCTTTGAAGTACGGGTTTGGGTCTTACTCGTGACACGTCGTCATGTTATGTTGATCATTTGTAGCAAGTATTAATAAAATCCATCTATGCATGACAAAGTTACAAGCCGGACACGAAATCTCACACAAACTCGAAGTGTTGTCAAACAAACTCAAATAGTGACCTTGACCTTTGAGTTTAGGATGTGGGTCTTACTCGTGACACGTTGTCATATTATGTTGATCATTTGTAACAAGTATCATTAAAATCGATCTATGCATGACAAAGTTACAGGCCGGACACAAAATCTCATACAGACTCAAAGTGTATTCAAACAAACCCAAATTGTGACCTTGACCTTTGAGGTATGGGTGTTGGTCTTACTCGCGACATGTCGCCATGTTATGTTGACCATTTGTACCAAGTATCAACAAAATCCATCTATGCATGACAAAGATACAGACCGGAAATGAAATACCGGATGGAAGGACGGACGGATGCTGCGATTATTATATGCCACCCCAAAATTTTTGGGGGGGGGGCATAAAAATGACAAGTGACAACTCGCAAAGCATTTTCAGCTACTGAAACGTGTTAATTTTTCTCAACTGAGATTATGTTGACTCTATAACAAGAGGCCCAAGAGAGCTGAGGACTCTCTACTGACTCATAGTGGCCATAGCACTTTTTGAAATTTCGCAATATTTACCCTCTTTTGGGTTCCTTTTAACAACTTATGGATAAATACCCCATTCACACCTATACTGAACAAAAACTTGATTGCTATGAAAAGGAAATATTTTAAATTCCCATACCATTCATCTGTTAAAAAAATAAAGTCCCTGTACAGAACCCTTATACAACTCAGCCCCTTGATTTGTCAGAACTTCAATCATCCACTCTTAGGGATTTGTTATGAGCAGAAATGCTTTAAATTTTTAAAAGAAGTTTTTTTGTACACATGGATGTGAAAATGAAAATAATCAGTTTTCCCTATAATATTCCTATGTAAAAGTTAAAAACACATTACAGGGCCCAAATATATCCCAACCTCTTGATATGCAGACTCTTCAATCCTTGCTGATGTAAGGATAATTTATATCAAGAGGAAGTTTTGTGAAATTTCCCAATTTTAACCTTATTGCCCCACCCATCCCCTGGCCCCTTATGGAAATTCAATCCTCTTTATTGAACAAAATCAGATTTATTGTTACTAGACAATGTTTTAGATCTCAAATTAATCAACATATTTGCACAAATGGAAAAAAAATGAGAATTTTCCATTTTCCCATAGTATTCCTAAGTAAAGCTCAAAGACCTCTTACAGGGCATCTATACAGCTCAGTGTCCCTTGATTTGTACAAACTTAGAACTCTTAATCATAGGGTTAATTTATATCAAATATGAACAAATTTGACTGACCGGTTGTTAAAATAAAATTTATGACAATGTTTAAATTTAATCATTTTGTGACCACAACTGGCCCCTTTTAGAAAGTCAATCCTTCGTATCGAACAAAATCATATTTATTATGACTAAAAGTTGATTCAAACCATAAACTGAATAAAAATGTCATAAATGAATGATAAAAAAAAGAATTTTCCGTTTTCCAATAGTATTCCTATATAAAACTCAAAGTCCCCTTACAGGGCCCTATAAATACAAGACCCTTGATTTGTACAAACTTTAAACCCATACTCATTGGGATAACCATATCAAATATGAACAAATTGGACTGATAGGTTGTTGAGAAGAAGATTTTTGAAAATTTTCTATTTTACCTGTTTTTTACCCACCCTGGCCCCTTGTCGAAAGTCAATTCTCCTTATTGAGCCAAATCTTATTTCCTATGACTAGATGATACTTCAGAACTCAAATTGAATAATAATTTTACCTAAATAGATGAAAAAAGAGAATTTTCTGTTTTATCATAGTATTCCTATGTAAAATTCTATGTCTCCTTACAGGGCCCCTATAAATATTAAACACTATATTCTTATCTACAATCAAACCCCTACACATAGGGATAATTTATGCCAAATATGAACACATCTGACCTACTGGTTCTTAAGAAAACAATTTTTGTAATTCCCAATTTTTTTCCCTTTTGTGGCCCCTCTCGACCCCTTATGACAGTGGAACCCAGTCATTTTTACAAATCTGAACCTCATTTACCAAAAAATGCTTCTGTGACGATATAGGCAAAATCATTTTCATTTTAAAAAAAAATAAATTAATATTTATTATAATGACATGTGTCCCCTAAATGATCCCACGGAGAGGGGGTCATTTTTAACCATAGGAATACCATTTGAACAGATCTAACTTATTTGGACTATTTTTAGTAATGGCGGCCATCTTGAAATTCAGATCGAACCCCCCCCACCACATATCTTCTGTATAGTCTCCTATGCAATAGAAACATCCATGTGAAGTTTCAGTTAACGGACGACAGATGACAGACGACAGACAACACCCCAGTACATTTCTAACATGGTCAATATCTGTAACAAGCAATCTTGACATTTTGCATTGTGTAAACATGCCCACAAGGTTTGATCATGCAACTGTAGCCTTTCCATGAAGACAGAAGGTGATTCTATGCTAGAATGTTACAATTGTAAACAGAAACAATGACTGTTTTTTTCATACCTGGAAACAACTGGCAATTTGTAAATACCAGAAACATTGCTAAGTTGGTATGAGTCCCTAGTGCCTATTGTTATACACTAAATGAGCACTTATTTTCACAGCATCACTGCTTGAAAAGCAAAAAACAACTGATCGATACAAAATTCAATATATTTTACTTACATTTTCATCAATATATGACCATAATATTGTCAAATATTTGTTAACAACCACTGATTTCTCATGAAATGGCATCATTAAACACTCAAATTTACTAAATTATCTGCATCTGAGAATATTCTGACAGAAAAAAATGATCCATGTCATTGTGGTGCTTTTTTTAAGCATTTGACGCAGTCTCACTACATAGCTGAACTTTGTTCTTTGTTCTGTTTAAAATAAGGTCTAGGATTTCCATGGTAAAAAAAGCATTCCATATAAAAAAATAATAATTTTAAATTATTTTTTTTTATAGTAGGAATGTATACCCACAAAAAAATGCACAGTAACTGGTAGGTTGACCAGCATGTTTTTTTTTTAAAGACGGTGCAGTGACACCCCAAGATTTTCTCAAAAAAGAAGTCCTCAAATGCTCATAAATGCATGCATATGTTGAAATCCTATAAAATTCACTTTTTTAACAACAGTGATGTCTTATTGCAGTATATGCTATGCTAACATTTGGTATACTCACCTGCATCAAGAAATTAAAACAACTATGAACCATTTTGAAAATATTTCAAAACCATAGGACTTTTTTAAGCATAAGAATCATGTTACCGTGGGACAAAAGGGATGTAAGTGTGGAGTGAGACGTTAATAACAAATACCTTGACGGGATTATCCTTCGCTGATTTGGCACTGAGATTCTTTATCCGTATACTAATCTGCTTCTTGGTCTTGCAGGGCAACATGAACTTGTGTATGTAGTCCTTGGCATCACTCAGGTCACGGAACTGGTCCATACCCATAGCTAGCAGGCTGTAAAAGATCATAAATATTTACTGATGCCAAAGTTATTAAACCTTATATAATCTACCATGGACCTGTTTGGGCAGCCAACAGGTAAATTAATTATTTATTTTCATTTTAGTTGATACAAATTTATTTTGGCTCAATTGTTTAGTTCGCTCAGAGCTTATATGAATCTCTCGGGCCAGTTTTCTAGTAAGATCCAGTACAGTTGATACTCACCAACTCGAACTCTGATATTTTGAATTTCCGGTTATCTCAAATTTGAAGTTTGGCCCCGTTTTTTCCCTTCTATTTCTATATTAGTTAACTCCTGATATATCAAATTCCAGTAATTCGAATTATTAACTATTCCGAATCTGTTTTTCGGTCCCTCCATCCTAAAATCTATTGATTTCTCACTCGTTATTTCAAATTTTTATCACCGCGTGAAGATGAAAGGCAAACCGTCGAAGGTGATAATTGTTGATCCCATACCTGTAATTTATCGCTTCATGTGTCTGTACTGGCTGGTAAGTTAATTGTGTCATCAAATTGTTATGATACAAACACGAGCAATACATACGCTAATAGTAGACAAACAACGCCTAAGTGTTAGAAGACGTTTTTGACATGTATGCTATTTTTCGTCTTATTTTTTATTTGTAAAATTGTTGTAACCATTGATTGTATATAACCTGTGTTTATATTTCAGTTGCCTATTCTATTTATTTGATATTCATGTAAATAAAAAGTATATTTTGTTTATCTATTATATCACACTCAAAAATATACAATGTTCACTCACTGTGCAAATAAATAATTAGCCTACACACGGATAACAACGCACAACATACGTTTGCATAGAAGAAAATAACGCATGTAAACAGTAGAATTTACCACGATTTAAGATAAATCCACAGTACACATCAATATAAACAAAGTTTATATCATGTGTAAATATAACGACAACGTGTTATATTGTAAAAAAAATAAAAAAACAAATAGAGGTATTTATATGTACAACATGTATATTTTCAACGATTTATGAAGTGGGTGAGGTAACGGTAAAAAGTTGAACAAAAATACACTCCTGATAAATCGAACTTCGGATATTTTGAATTATTTTAACGGTCCCACGAAACGAGTTTCAACTGTACTTGGATCAAACCTGCTACCTCTTGCGTTAGAGGTCAACACTCTAATGTTATTTTCTGGACCAAAGTGAAAGATGAATTTTGATTGGCTTATTATGGAGTAACGAAATCAAGACTAGTGTACTGCATAACTTTGTAAATACGTAGGTAAAAAACCCTCAAAATCATCTCCTTCCAAACAACGATAACTCATTCTAAACCCCTTCTCACCATTTATCAATGTTTCAAGGGCCATAACTCTGACATTAATAATCTGATTTGGCCAGTTCAAGAACTTGTCCAAGATATTATGCTTATATAACTACTGTGCAAGTTTGGTGAGGATCAAATGAAAAATGCGGGTGCTAGAGTATAGTTTTGTTCAGGTGAGCTAACAAAATCTGGGCTGGGTTACGCTGAGGGACGGTGCCATAAGAATCCCTTTTTTGCGCATTCTTTGATCAATGACAATGATTTTTCAACAATCAATTTCAAATGACCAAATCTACCAACTCTGAAAGTTTCATTGTCTTACAATGATTTATGAGGAAATCAGAGCACTTTTCCGGGTATTTTTTCAACACCCCTTTTTTTACATGTACTTTGTAAGAAACATTATGTTCAAGTAAACTTATTTTAATTGGAAAAGGCATTTTGATCGGATGCAGGATTTTAATACATTCTACTAGTTGTGATGTCATGCAGCTACTCTTTTATGTTGAATATACATATTTTTTTTGTATCTGAAGTTGGTGAGCAGGTCAGTGAATGAAGCCGGTGAGCAGGTACAAACTAGATGCCCAAGGACTACAATGTCGAGTCCACCAGGACAGGCCTGTGATCAAACATTTTGTATCTATTTGTGTCCTTGAACCTCTAAGTATGACCTTAATCTTTGAGATATAAATATTGGTCATGCACATGACACTCTTAACTGATTATGGTGAATATTTGTGCCATCTTATTTCAAAATCTGTCAAATGTATTTATGATCTTAATCTATAATTGTGACCTTGACCTTTGAGTTATGGACCTGGGTCTTGCACACGACCCATCGTCGATTATGGAGAACATTTGTGCTATGTTATTTCAAAATCTGTCTTGTGGTTGACAAGATATGTAGCAGACACAAAATTTTGTACCTATGTCTGACCTTGAACCTCTTTGTGTGACCTTCACCTTTTAGCTCTTATGTGCTACATTGCATCTCATTATGGTGAACATTACTTCAAAATACCTTAATGCTTGAATAAGTTATAGCAAGGACAAAATCAGACGGACAGATGTATGCACTTACACCGACCGCCATTGTGAAGACAAAGAAAAGAATTTAGATGGACGAATGAGTATGGTACTCTCATAAACAAGAGGCCCAAGTGGGCCTGAGGATGCTCTACGGACTCATAATGGCCATAACACTTTTTGCCATTCTACTATGCAATAGAAACATTGGGACGAGGTCATTTTTTACCCTAGGGACACCATTTGAACAAATCTAACAAAACTATAGTTGGTTATCATTACTGCATAAACATTTTGAAATCTGTTGGGCTATTCATGAGAAGAAGATTTTTTAGGTTTTGGACTATTTTTTAGTAACGACGGCCATTTTGAATTTCAAATCGAAAAAATAAAAATGTTCTGTATAGTCTCCTATGCAATAGAAACATCCATGAGAAGTTTCAGTTTAATTAGCCTAGTGGTTTCAGAGAAAAACGACAAACGACACGCCATCACATAATTAAATCACAACGAATTAGATCTGTACTCAAAATGTAGACCTACATTTCTTGGGTGGATCTATATACTATCCAATATTTTCTATTAAATGTGTACATTTTGCTTTTATTGAAAAATAAAATTTAAATTTAAGTTTTTAATTAAGTGCACAGGTTGTGGTCAGTATTTGAAATGCATAAAGTGATAGAAGTGCTCCAGTTCAAATGAGAAATTAGCACTAAATCAATATTATTTCATTTTCTGTAACAAGTTTTCAATGAAATTAAGTCTAAACGAATATATCATTGAACCAAATTAATCCTAACAAAAATTAATGATTTTGCAGTATTTCAATAATAAAATAATTATTTATCATTAAAATGTGAAAAAATCAATAATGTATACCAGTACATAAAACTGCACATTTTACAAACAAAACAACATGAGATACTGCCTTACGGCCCAGGTTGTGTAACGTCATTTTATACCATGATAACGACACTCATAAATTCTTCTAAGTATTGGCAATGATGCTGGATGCACTACCAGTGCCACCTTATCCACTTCTTGAACAACTAACTCTTCAAAGCCTTGTCGTAAGATTGTAGGGTGAGCTGTACATTTACGTATCTCGTACCCTGTATATAATCCTTGGGTGCTGGAAGGTAGGCAAAGTCAAGAGGGGCTAAGTAGGGGAAATACGGGGGTGGGAGTCGTTAGTTAAGCCATCTCCAGTTCAGTTGAAGCAGCCATGTGAGGAGGTGCATTATTACGATGGTAAACAAAATTTTCAAGGTCTTCTGCCATACCAGAATATTTCTTTTCTGGTCGCCAGCATATTATGTCACGACGGAGGACCTGAGGTGGATGAATTTAACACTATCACAGATCTAACTAATCGTACAAACAATTATTGTTATTATAAGAATTATTATCATTATTATAATTATTAGATCTACTATTAGTATTATTTTTAAAATTATTATTATCATTATTGTACGTATAATCTGAGAATAGTAGGCAGTGTTGACGGTTTCACCTGGACGTACTGCATCCCGCTAACAGTAACCCCTTGCTGCCAAAAAACACCACAAACACCATTTTTCCCATTGACTTTAAGACTTTTGCTTTTTTTGGATGGTGAGGTATCAGGAGACTTCCAGATACTTGATTATTTCTTACTCTCCGGCTCATAATAATGCAGTCTCATCGATTGTCACAATCTTGCTAATAAAAAATTCTATCTCGATGGCATCGACGCAGGAAGTACCAAGAGTATGCCACTTCTCGCCCCATTAATTTTGTTCTTCCATCAGTAATTGAGGTACCCACCTTGCACATACATGAGATACTGATAAAATTCTAGAAAGAATTCTTTGCAAGTATGATTTACTTATGTCAACAATGTCTGCAATTTCTCTACTACTTTGGCAACGGTCTATCCTGATGACATAAGACACTCGATGGATTATTGAGAAATCAATTTTCACTGGTTATCTTTAATGCTGTAAATTTTTGCTATCAACCCAGTCGAAAAACATTCGTTCCACTTATTGATAAGACTGTAGACACATTCCTGTGACTTTCTGACATTTCCATTTCATTAATAGCCTGTCCCAGGGTCAATCCTTCAACAGTCAGTCAGTGCCCTTCTATCAGGAACTTTAAACATCACACAGACATGCCAAATATTAATGTTACCGGCAATATAATTTGTTTATTAATGTTTACATCAATTGAAATTACAGAAATGCCAACTAGAGTAAGCAGTTTTAGGGTTAGATCATTAGACCGTTTCTAAGACTGAAAAAAATCACCACAATAAGATGAGTTAACATATCAATAAGCAATAATGCGAAATGGCTATTAGAATGTAATTGTAAAGTTACATTACTGTATCGCATACTGTTATTGGTTTATTTATAAATTTACACGCTATTTTGGGACAACCCTCGTTCTTACTACATATACCTCTTTCATCCATGCTTGAGCAAAAACACCATCAATGTTTATATGTACATAAACTGACGTCACTTTACAGATACATATCAGCTGTGAAGAATGGTTCCATGTGTATTTAAGCGTTGAAAAGTGTTATTTCAGTGTCAGTTTTAATTTACAAAACATAATATTCATGTAGTTTATCCAAATGTAGTTTCCATTTACTGAAATACAAGTAATTCAAAAATGCAAATAGTCACTTGTGACTTACATCACTGATCACACTTCATTAGCAAAAACATGGGAACTTTTGTTGAGTAGCAGAAAACAACAGTTGAATAAACTCTTTATTAATAATTATGTTCTATTCAAACCAAGGTTTGTTCACTCTAATTATGACAGAAACATTAATAAACACATTTTGCCCAGTTTGCATAACTAATGACATAAATTGTATGTATATGTTCACAATATTACAATTCCTAATAGTAATATTGTTGCAAAATGCTCAAAAATAAATAACAACTATGTTACAGTAACTGTATCTAAATACAATAGGATGAGAACAGTATAATACAATTTTACTGATTTGTCTCTTTCCCCTGTATCAGCAGAACATTACTTTTCTATGAGGAAGCTGTGCAAAGATTTTGTATGGAAGGTTCAGTTAATTTTTTTCAATATTTTTAGTTATTTGAATAAAAGAAATATCCTACTAGTATATATGCCTTTATACTAGCCTATAAATGTGCACGGCTCACGTCATATCAAAGAGACAAAATATAACCTGCATTTTTGCTTCCCAGCTCTTGCAATACATTTTAATAACATAAAGTTATCATTCAGAAACAGTGGAATATATATACAAATGTATAAGTAAGAATATAATTTATACAAAATCTCAAAAGTTTTGTAAATTTACATTATAGGCAAATTATCAGAGCTTAATGTCAGGCGAATTTTTATTTTAAGTTTTTCATTTGTATTTTTTAAGACTATTTCAATCATATCTATCCATAGTCCTGCCTCTTCTTTCTCAAAAACAAACCTGACTTTTTCTATAAATATTTTCATCTCAGATTTTTGGAACCTAATTCTTCTTTGAACATAGTATAGAAAATAATGTCACACAAGTTCCTTAATTTCAGAGCATGCGACAATATGCATTTCATACCTGAAGTTGGAAAAGGAATCAAGCGAAGTCAAGGTTTTCTGACAGTGAACAAAAAGTTTCTACAAGTCAAGTCTGCTTTAGGGAAAGTTAAACATGGCAAAGAAGAAAACAAAATCAAACTTGCAAAGTCAAGAAGTAATGTTCTTCAAAGTATTAAAGATTTAAGACAGCAAGTAAACAATATATTTGATGCACTGAAGACAAAGGCCACTAAGAATGTAGATGTTATTTATAAAGAAAATGTAACTGATATTGAAGCAGACATGGACATCTGTAGTAACTTCTTATTACAGCTCACTCAACTGAAGCATTAAGTTGACATGATAACAGCAGGCACTGTAAATGAGTCTCAGGTTTTTAATTAATTTAAACTGTATCTGTAATTCTAAGAAAGGATAGTCTGGAGCTAACAACTGATCCTAAACTGGAGGAATTTTTGGCCAGTATTGGTAAAGTTGAAATAAGGTCAACTGTGCCAGAGGTCAAGTTACAGAAACAACAGATACCTCAACCCCACACAGCAGTGACAGCACAGAATGGAAGAGACTATAATGTGAAAATGAAGAATGACAAGAAAGCATGTTCCATAGCAGGATCTTGTCAGATGCATGATGGAACAATATTACTGACTGACTATAGCAACAGCAAACTAAAACGAATAGACTAGACACCTCCTTCAGAGTGACTGATCACTGTGATCTACCCAGCAAACCACAAGAAGCTGCAGTATCTGCACACAACAAAACTATTTACTTTATATCAGTAGGCAACATGTCTATAGACATGGATCATTGTTTATGGTATAGCATACCACAATATTACAGATACAGACAAGAAGTTTACATCTACACCACAACAGGCAGGTGTATCAAGACAATAGACAAGCATCACAATGGTATAGACATGTTTGCTGCCAACAGGTATACTGCTGTCAGTGATGATGGCAACAAAGTCTATGTGGCATATAGCAACAAAGGTATGGACACACATGACAGTACAGGTTAACATCAATGACTATACATTCTCTGATAGTCAGCTTGATGGAGCCTGTGGTGAATGTGTACATGAGGATGGGAGTGTGTTTGTGACTGGGTGGGGATCTGGTACTGTCATTCAGGTGGATGAGTTGGGGAAACAGAAGATTAGTGAAGTAGTAACTAAGGTAATCTATTCAGCACCAATCTGTGTAGACTCAACACACACTGAGTCTTCAACTTGAAGTAAGAATGGGGAGGTAGTAACTGGGGAAGAAAATCCAGCATCATTGTGTGCTGATAAACTCCAGTCAACAATTATGGCAACTACTGATAAACAAGGTGGCCATCACACAGAGAGTGTTTGACTTGAAATAAGAATGGGGAGGTAGTAACTAGGGTAGAAAATCCAGCATCATTGTGTGCTGATAAACTCCAGTCAACAATTATGGCAACTACTGATAAACAAGGTGGCTATGACACAGAGAGTGTTTGACTTGAGGTAAGAATGGGGAGGTAGTAACTAGGGTAGAAAACCCAGCATCAGTGTGTGCTGATAAACTCCAGTCAACAATTATGGCAACTACTGATAAACAAGGTGGCTATGACACAGAGAGTGTCTGACTTGAAATAAGAATGGGGAGGTGGTAACTACGGTAAAAAACCCAGCATCAGTGTGTGCTGATAAACTCCAGTCAACAATTATGGCAACTACTGATAAACAAGGTGGCTATGACACAGAAAGTGTCTGACTTGAAATAAGAATGGGGAGGTAGTAACTAGGGTAAAAAAATCCAGCATCATTGTGTGCTGATAAACTCCAGTCAACAATTATGGCAACTACTGATAAACAAGGTGGCTATGACACAGAGAGTGTTTGACTTGAAGTAAGAATGGGGAGGTAGTAACTGGGGAAGAAAATCCAGCATCATTGTGTGCTGATAAACTTCAGTCAACAATTACGGTAACTACTGATAAACAAGGTGGCTATGACACAGAGAGTGTTTGGCTTGAAGTAAGAATGGGGAGGTAGTAACTAGGGTAGAAAATCCAGCATCATTGTGTGCTGATAAACTCCAGTCAACAATTATGGCAACTACTGGTAAACAAGGTGGCTATGACACAGAGAGTGTTTGACTTGAAGTAAGAATGGGGAGGTAGTAACTAGGGTAGAAAATCCAGCATCAGTGTGTGCTGATAAACTCCAGTCAATAATTATGGTAACTACCGATAAACAAGGTGGCCATCACACAGGGAGTGTTTGACTTGAAGTAAGAATGGGGAGGTAGTAACTAGGGTAGAAAACCCAGCATCATTGTGTGCTAATAAACTCCAGTCAACAATTATGGCAACTACTGACAAACAAGGTGGCCATCACACAGGGAGTGTTTGGCTTGAAGTAAAAATGGGGAGGTAGTTACTAGGGTAGAAAATCCAGCATCATTGTGTGCTAATAAACTCCAGTCAACAATTATGGCAACTACTGATAAACAAGGTGGCCATCACACAGAGAGTGTTTGTCTTGAAGTAAAAATGGGGAGGTAGTAACTAGGGTAGAAAATTCAGCATCAGTGTGTGTTGATAAACTCCAGTTAACAATTATGGTAACTACTGATAAACAAGGTGGCCATGACACAGAGAGTGTTTGACTTGAAGTAAGAATGGGGAGGTAGTAACTAGGGTAGAAAACCCAGCATCAGTGTGTGTTGATAAACTTCAGTCAACAATTATGGTAACTACTGATAAACAAGGAGGCCATGACACAGAGAGTGTTTGTCTTGAAGTAAAAATGGGGAGGTAGTAACTAGGGTAGAAAATCCAGCATCAGTGTGTGTTGATAAACTCCAGTCAACAATTATGGTAACTACTGATAAACAAGGTGGTCATGACACAGAGAGTGTTTGATTTGAAGTAAGAATGGGGAGGTAGTAACTAGGGTAGAAAACCCAGCATCAGTGTGTGCTGATAAACTCCAGTCAACAATTATGGTAACTACTGATAAACAAGGTGGCCATGACACAGAGAGTGTTTGATTTGAAGTAAGAATGGGGAAGTAGTAACTAGGGTAGAAAACCCAGCATCAGTGTGTGTTGATAAACTCCAGTCAATAATTATGGTAACTACTGATAAACAAGGAGGCCATGACACAATGGGGTGGTAGTGTTATGGATAGGGTGAAGGCCACTCGCGCCAGAGGTTGCGGGTTCAATCCTCCGATTGACCTGGTGACTATAATAAAACAACACTCAGTACTGGTTCTACCCAGGAAGCGGACTCGAGAGCGGCTCATATAAGCTCTGAGCTTTCATCACATTCAAGCTAAAATAAATTAGTATAAACTGAACTAAATAATAATAATAATAATAATAAAGACTTTATTAACGAGAGAAATCAATTGAATAAATTCAATCTTCCATGAGGCCCTCAACATATTTACAAAGTACAACATTAATTTAACATATAAACAAAAGAAGTAAACAAGTAGATATATATGTATGTGTGTGTGAATGTATATCAATTTTGAAGAGAGCTACCCGATTTATAAGAATTACTAAGAATTTTTTACTCCATCATAAACATAAAGCTTTGAACTGATTGATAGAATTTGCATTTTTTATATAAGACGGAATAGAGTTCCACAAAGAAGAGCCTGAATAGGCAAATGAATTTCGAAACATTTCAGAATTAGGCCTAGGAGAATACAACTGTAGATTAGAGGATGACCGTAGTGTTAGCTGTTAGAGTAAATAAATCTTTGAGATATGCAGGAGCCTGGTCATTAAATGACTTATATATAAGTACTGCTTTTTGAAATTTAACTCTTTCAGGAAACGTCATCCATTCAAGCTCTGTGAATAATTCAGTAGGAGTATCGTAATTTTTATCGAGAATAAGTCTAGCAGCTCTCTTTTAAAACCTTACAATTTTATCTACAAGTGAAACATTACAATTTCCCAATATTACATAACAGTAATCTAAATGTGGTAAAATGTAAGCATTAAAAAACATCTTACGCATTAGTACAGAAAGAAATACTTTGATGCGAGATAGAAGATAAAGTAATGAATTACATTTCTTTATAATAGTGTCGGCTTGAGTATGCCAAGACAGCATAGCTTTTTTAATAATATGGCTTCACACATAATGCCGTCTCGTTTATCAAAAAGCTATTTGACTAATGGGTTTTAACTACTGACAGTACCAAGTACTAAAACAGACATATAGTTGAAATAATCTTGTACCAGCATGCAGTTTATCACAACTTGATATCCTTTCGCATTCTACGCTGTTTCAGATCATAGGGCAATATATTGGTACCAGGATATAACAAGAGCACCGCAAGCGGGTGCAGATGCTCGCCTTTTTTCCAAATCTATTACCGGTAAGTAGGTCAAAGTCAGTGAAGTAAACTTTTTAAACATGATGGTGATAAATTTAAAACATCAATACTATTACTGAAAAATTATATAGATTTAAAAAAAAATAGAGATGTCGAAAAACAGCATTCACTCGACTCTTTTAGCCTTGTCACAGAATAGTATATTATAATGTACCATCAGAAAAACAGATATATCTGTATGAATGAAACATTCTTTCATATTAGCAAAATATATGTATGTGCAAGTATGACTATTAGGGCAGGGGTGAGGGTCTTGGGGTGGGTAACAAAGTTGAAATGTGGGCAGAGTAATTGATTTAACACAAAACAAATTTTAAAAAAAAACACAAAAAAACAACATACAAAAAAGTAAGCAGCAGGGTTGGGCTCAGACTCAGGCAGATAGCCAAGTAGATATGGGACAACGGACCTGGCAAATTCATAAAGGGAGATAATTAATTATTTATCTCCCTTTATGAAATAAAATAAAATAAAATACATATAAATTCACTGTATCTTCATGATCCAACGGGTTTATAAATCTGTCCTTTATATAGCATATGAGTAGTCATGAATCCTTAACTGAATCCTACTCATATAAAGCTATCAGTTCATGTATGTAAATTGTCCGTCCAGTCCAGATGTGTTGCATGTAAATCCATAGTATAGAAGTCATGGCTGACACCAAACTTATTGGTTTGGCAGAGGCCTTGATTTTTGTATCTATGGTTTGCATTGTAGCTAGGCACGCTCCTCGTAGTCTTGTCTGTACATTTATGTCTGGTTATTCACGAATAGTTATCTCTATATATATATCATACATTGTGAATGAGCATCTGAAAAAGATCAAAAAAACGGAAATTCCGTTGATGTGAATTTAATTATTACTGTTATATAAAAATTATATGCAAGATAGGGAGAATCATACGTCTAACAAAACACCTTTCAGCAGCACTGGATCCGCAAGGATACATAAATGGTAGAAATATATATATATATTTATAGCTACCAATCCCATATGGACTTTCCACCTTTCATATTTCCCATTAGTTAGGTTTGCTGCTGGTAACCAGGGTCCATTTCACTAACACTCGAAAGTCTAAGATTTTCATACAAATTATGACACCTAGGAATACTTCATTTGCGTAGTATTTTTACAATTTTTAAAATTTACGAATATTCATAAAATGATGTAAGCAAATCCGAAATCCAGATTTTCCTTCATATTTTCAATTTTACACTAAGAAATAATCTTATGAACTTTAGAGAATCGGGCCCCCGATCATTTAGACAAATCTTGACATGATAAGGTCATAGTGACCTTAACTTTTGACCTCAGTTTTACCCTATATTGTTAGTCCTTCTGCAACAATTTGTGACAGTGGCAGAAATGGATTATCAAAGTGAAAACTTGTGTCTACAGCAAACGGACATAAATAATGTATATCCAGTAATAAATTCATATAATGCTATGGTTGCGTGTTCACCAATTGCTAATAATTTGGTCAGTCTAATAGTGATAAAGAGCACTTACTTGTCTTCAGTTTCGATAAACTTTACACGTGCCCTATCTTTCTTGATCTGTGAAGTCCTAAAGAATCCACCATGTGGGAGGAGCTCTGGGTACATAAACGCGGGATTGGTCCACAAGGTCACCATCTGTCTGTAACTCAACCGTGGCAGATTCTGGCTATCTAATATGACAGAGACAACACTGAGAGCCTTTCCAAAACACTAACTTCGAGCATACTGGTCAAGTCAATTAAACATACATGTATATAGCATTTGCAAACTTTTAAGATTCAGATCAGCAGTGGAAAAAATTGCTGATAGGGGTGTATACTGTTTGACTCTAGTGTATTTCATTTTCACAAACATTTCTTCTAACTGATAACAGAATGACCAAAATCAAGGATGAAATAGTCAATTACAGAAATTCAGAAAATTATGAAGCTTTCTTTTTGTAAATAACAATATTTTTATGATAATTCAGTTGTATCATTAATCATTTTTTTATGTTAAAAACTTGGATTCAATCACCCCCAATTAATTTTGTCATCTTAACAAAGTATATAATTTTATATCTCTCATGTATTGTCAGAGAAGGTCAGTGGGATGCTTCATCAAACACATGACTAAAACAGCACTCTCAAATACAGCATTTGATTATCCAACTGTGTATCCATACATATGGAAACCATTTTTGATGCCTGCCCTGGTATATTTAATTTAATAAGGTTCTATTTTCTACAAATTAATTGATGCTTGATTACCTTATTTTACAAACAATAAGAAATTTGTTTGTTAATATTTGGTTTAAAGGGAGTGTATGAGGATGAAACCATTAAATGTCTTAAAAAATAAAATCTATAAAAAAGCATCTCATTATCATTAATAAATATAAACTGAATACCAGTAGTTAGGTATTTCAAATCCACCAAAACGTGACACAATCGATATGTAAATTGGAGTGGTAAACTTGAAATGAAATCCCCATTCTAAAAATAAACAGCACTTAAGTACTGTATGACATCTTTCACATTGTCATTCTGACTCTTTCTAAGATGAAACAATTTTTACTATGGTACTTGTAAACCTGTTTAACAGATTAAATTGAAATCAAAATAAAATCACGTCGCTCTTTTAATACACCCAATAAATGTCGCAATTTTGAACAGGAAATCTATTTTAGTATAACCTAGATGCGTAGCCCAAGTTAGAAAATCCCTTTTTAATATTTCATCTTGGCATTTTTAAAAAGAAATATATATCCTTTTGGTAATACAGGGTAAGTGAGTATATATAGGCATAAAACATTGGAAATAATGTTTTTAGTCAATTTTGAAAATTTTGAAAATCCTGATATACTCCCTTTTAGCATTGTATTTTATTTCATATTAATTACACATAAATACAACATTGCCAGTTTTAAAAAAGGATTAGAAAACAAGCTATGAACGACATAGTTTTGAAAGTTTATATAAATTCATTTCTTACGAGGTCACATTAAGCAGTAAATGTTAAAAATAAAAGTATTAAATTTGACCGATATAATTGTATGTCCTGGTATAGCTTATAGCTTTTCAAATAGAAATTTGATTTTTGTTAACATTTATTTAAAAAATGAATATTCTGACAGATTGAGTTCATTCCAAACACTTCACAGCAATTTCATTGCCTTTGTTGTGAATGTTTCTGATGGTAATTAGACAAAATCAATATAATTTATTTTATTGATATTTTTGTCATAACTTATTTCAGAACAGATTCTTTCATCAGTATTTATCATGTTTTTGTGAGATTTTTTTCATTTCTGTTTTTATCAAATTTTAACCTTTTGGTTTTCATATTTTTATCGTTTCTTTTTTCTTTTTTTCCAGTGTTATTGTTTTCATCCTGTTTATTTGGTACTATAGATTTATTTATCACATCATTTGTTAATATGTTTATTTTTTTAATACATATGTTTGTTTTGAATATTTAGAAATAATATTAGGAATATAAAGATAAAAATATTCCTATTCATATATAGAAAATTCAGTGCTCTAATTAACTGTTGTTTCAAATTTAAAATGATTTTTCAGAGTGTTGGAGCCATACAGGAAATATTCCTAAATACATGTATCTTAAGTTATTTATGAAGTAAAAATATGTGTTAGATTGTTAATTGTGCTGGCAACATATCTGCTATTCTGATATAATGCTCAATTGAGTATTTAGAGATGCATACAGTTAACAGGATCATAAGTTCAAGCCTGTTTACTTTACACCAATAGTGGAAGCAATTCTTACAAATGAAATATTATGTTAAAAAAAGGCAGTACTGTGCTAAAGTGTGTTGACCACTAAAGCCAGGGATTGTGGGTTCAATCATAATAACAACACTCAGTACTGGTTCTACACAGAAAACAAACTTGAGAGTGATTCATAGAAGTTCTGAGCAGACTTTGCAATCAAACTAACATAAACTTTCCATCAAAAGAGCCTCGTATAATATTATTTGATGACTTGATTATAATTTCTATAACAAATGATCACTCATGAATGTTAAATCCATTAGTTAAATATAAATTCTATTGTATGTTAATCAGACAGATTTGTCAGCAAAAGTGCTTAACTATCTATCAATGTACTTTTTCTATTATCACTGATGCTAATTTTTTCATTGTATAAATGTTTCAAAGTGACCAATAAATAATTGTTTAATCAAATGTTAGTTTTTTATAAACACATTTTAATTTTACATATTCTTTTATATTACAACATCAACAGTTTTGATAATTTGAAATTTTTGTAACTATACTATATACATTTTGTTTACTAAGTTACTATGGTTACTGAAAAATCAACATTATCTTAGTAATAGAATTTTAAGTTACCAACAATATATGATTAAAATAACAATAATTAGAACAATATCTTGGCCACCAAGGCTTGGATTTCTTTACTTTGCATACTGGATAAAGGTATCTGCACTTTATCGGGGTTAGATATTTCTATCTCTCCCTAGGCTGAGATAAAAGTTAAAATAATGATTTAATGTGTTTGGTATGCAAGAAAAAGAATCATCCCTGACTTTTTCAAATCTGATAGAATATTCCATCCCTTGAGCAGAGCTCCATTCCCACCAAAAACAGTTATCCCTCAGGACAGAATTTTCTATCTGATCCTCAAACCCATGTAGGATTCTTATAACCTCATAGTTTTAAAGGTTTATATTTATTTACTCATATTTAAACATGTTTTATTAATTTTATACATGTATGTAGTAGTGATGACTAATATAATTATGGGTTGGATCCAATTAATAATCCCCAAATACTTCATACACTTTGTATAACACCATTTCCCATTCAGTGGTCTTGATCATCTGCAATGCTTGCTTTTCTAAAAGTCAAATGTCTTGACAAGTTGTGCAGAAGAAATGTTTGAATCTGGAATATCTGATTGGCTGAAACAAAAACACCTCTGTAACAGTCATGTTTCAATAAAATTTAAAAATATTTATTCCGACAGAAGTCAGTTATCTTATACAGACCCTAATCTGCTCAAGTACCCCAAATGCACGCAAACGGAGTGCACAAAGAGCGTACCGTTTCTGCTCACGTATTAGTCGCGCTTTTTTTCCAACTTTTAAGATCTTCGAGAAGGGATGCGCGATATACATAAGTACAGAAGTTTTCATTTTTTTTTTTTTTATGTAAATTTTTTTATTTCCGATAATTTCCCATGTATATTTTAAAAGATTAAGTAAAATAATGATTGCTCTCTGTTATTTACAGTCTATAAATTTCCATACCTGTAGCTTTAATTTATTTATTTGTTATAAGTTTTAATCCCAAATTATCAGCGAAAAACATTGCCTAGGGCATCATTCCTTTGCTTGTAAATGTGTGATAAAACAATCAGGTGACGCATGGCCTGCCTACTAACCCTTACTGATCTATTTATCCAAACACCGATTTTAAGTCGCTGTACTGTTATACCACTGACAATTAAAAAAGTGTTCACGCTATTTTTAGAAAATCATGTTCGTTACATCGATACTTTTCCACATAGTGCAATAGAACGCTACGTAAAATGACGCAAGGAACTGCCAGAGTGACGACATCCCACATTGGCACAAGGTCAAAAATAAATTGTGTCGGCGTTATAGACATATTCAATCGCAAAATAAAAACACGGACTGGTTCACATTTATTTGTTACATACTTTCTCGATTCCGTAATATTTACTTTAGTGTAAACCAGTCTGGCTTTGAGTGGACATTTCATGATTACGTGACTGTAACGTGTTTATCTGATGGAATTGACATGACACGCTTACCGGTAAGTGTGTATTTAATTTTAAAGGATGCAAAGCAATTGTGTTTTCGCAAATTGATGAATCATATATACTGGTATATAACTTATTGATCTTTTAAAGAAAATATGTTAGCGATGACGAAGCGTGATGGAGTGAACATCAAAAAGGCGACTGTTTTTTGGTTGAAAATCAATCATTCTTAAACGACACCCAGTATCTTTTGTTTGTGCGGTTTGTAGAAGTTTATGTTTATAAATTAAATCAATATAATATGTGGTATTTCGTTATGATTAAAAAACAAACTGTAAGATTTTTTTATAAAAAAAAACATGACTGTGTACAAGCGTCACCGGTCATTTCGGAGTATTGAAAGCGGGTGCTGCCATGTGGCTTCTTCATATTAGTTGACATCTTAATTGCACACCTGGGCAGGTGTTGACAACTCTGAGTATGTATTGAGACAGTGATGAGAAGTGTCAAGTATTTTGAGTGTGTATAAAATCTTGGGAATTATTATATCGAGTCAGGTATTCATTCCAACATGTCGCCACAGCCGAATCTAAACAAGATTTCAAAATTATGATGCGCGATATACACATATATAGGAGATTTGTATTTTTTTCTTAGTTCTTGATCTTAAAACATGGATGCGTGATATACACCTATGCGCAATATACATGAGGATATACGGTAAAAGAAACGCGAATGTAGCGCAGAAGGAGCGCGTACATAGCACAGATTTAGCGCTGTAAGAGCGGACCTGGCTCTTTTGAATAATTAACGCACTCTTGAATGCATGAAATAGATCGAGTGAACTCAGACACGTTGAGTGCACCCTGATACGCTGAGTGCACTCAGGTGCGCAGTATCTGCAATATGCTAGAAACAGTAAGATAACTATTCGTGCGCTACTGAGTGCACTTGTTCATTCGGATACGCTCTTTTTTCGTTATTTGTGGGTTAAATCAGTTATCAAAATCGAGATAAAAACAGAAAAAAAATTTCACATAATTATAAACCATGTAGTATATTTAAATTTTCTTCAGTATTATAATGCATTATAAAATTAATTTTGGTCAACAATTTTTTAATTATATCATAAATATCTATGGTCTCAAGGCCAATTCTTTTGCATATTTAAACATGATTTATATATGATGTAAATAACAATTTAAAAAGATGAAAATTGAATTCATTTTTTGCCTTGTTATTTTGATATTAATTAGTTATAGAACATACAGAACATGTACTTTATTTCGATTTAAGCGTATACAGCTCCAAATACAAAAAAAATCAATACATGCATGAATCAAACAAAACATAGATATGCGGAAAATTATATGATTGTGATTCTATTTGTTTGAGTATTTTGGCAAAATAAAAATTTTCAATTCAATTTGGAGTTTAGTTTTATATTTTCCCCAAACATAGTACACCAAGTCTGTGCTTAGTTGTACATAAAACTGTTATATTGCAATTAAAGTAAAAACAGTATAATCTTGCACATCTCATTCAGTAATGCAAATAGTACCAAATTAATTGCATTCTTAAATATAAAGTGGGTCAGTAGTGTCGCGGATAGAGTGCTGGCTTCAGACGGCAAAGGTCGCGAGTTTGACCCAGGCTCTACACTATGGCCTCTAAAACACAATTCAGTACCAGATCTAATAAGGGATTGCACTGGAGATTGATATGTGTACGCTCCAAGCTTACCGTCCTTCACAATCAAGCTAAATCAAATTAATGTAAAATAAATGTACGTATGCCAAAATAACAAGACAGGCCGGAATAACACATTAGACACAGGAAATAAAACTAGTAAACGTAAATTTATAAGTGAACTTTTGTCATTTTGTGATTTAAGGTCGTGATTTTATATTAACTAAAAAACCTAAGAAAAGGAAGAGCTTTTGATCATGTGGAAGATTTAAATCAACAAAAAACATGTATTCACTGTCTATAAAATAATATATATACTGTATTTTTTTCCCCACAAAGTCGATACGCCAAATCATGTGCATATAAGCACGTAACGATTTATCCCATATAAAAGCTGTGACAAGGGGCAACAAATAAGACTAATAATAATAATGAAGCAAAAATACTCAGATAATAATAATAAAATAATAATGATTGTAATTATAATAAAAAGTATAAAAAGTAATAATTATAAAAATGATAATAATAATAAAAGCAAAATACTATGATAATATTAATATTAATAATGATAATAATTAATAGTTATAGTAATGATAATAATATTATAAAACATACTGCATTTTTTTAGTATTGATTTTGACGATATACAGTTGAAACTCATTATTTCGAATTCCATGGGACCGTAAAAATAATTCGAAATATCCCGAATTCGGTTTATCAGGAGTTTCTTTTTGTGCAACATTTTACCGTTACCCCACCAACTTTATAAATCGATGAAAAATATATGTGTACATGTAAATACCTCCATTTTGTTGTTTTTTACTCAATATAACATGTTGTTGTTATATTTTCCTATGATATAAGCTTTGTTCATACTGATGTGTACTGTGGATTTACTTTAAATCGTGATAAATTCTACTGTTTACATGCATCATTTTCTTCAACGCAAACGTATGTTGTACGTTGTTTTTCTCATGTAGACTAATTGTCTATTTGCCCTGTGCGTGAACATTGTACTTTTTAAAGTGTGATTTAATAGATAAACAAAATGTGTTTTAAATGTATATAGTTTTATTTACATGACTATCAAATAAATAGAATATGCCACGGGTTATATACAAGCAATGGTTACAACAACTTTACAAATAAACAAGAAATGTCACTGGTAAGTGTCACATGCCCCCCAAATGGTCATTGAAAAATAACAATATAATTATGTTATAATAGGTAGCGATGTATCCATGAATATAAAGAGTTTGGTGGTGTTGAAGTTTTTATTTACCCTCGCACTTTGAACTGGTCATTTTTGCGAGCCTGAACAGATGCTTAAAAATAAATTGATGATTATGAATGACATATGAAGGATGAATAATGATATATGACGATTATATACATAATTGCTATTTTACATATTTATTAATTACATACGGTAATCAACTTTTCTTTTTATCATGTTTATTTATATAGATTCCTTTTAATTATCTAATCTTTGTACAAGATTTATTGGCATATTTATTACTGTGATGATTTTAATTCTCCCCATACATTTTATAAATAATTTTACTTTGATTTTCTTTGTGCAAGATATATTGAATACAGTAAGGTATATCCTCCTGTTATATATTAATATTTTATTTATTTAATTCTTTTTCTTTTTTTTAAGTAGTTTAATGTTTCAGACTAGACATGCAATTTCATGTTTTTCACATAAAAGCATGACCTTGACCAGTTAAATGCTGCTGAAACATCATCATGACATGCTGTTAATTTGTGTCAAGCTATTTTAAAATCCCTAAATGTAAGACAAAGTAACAGATCAATTGTTGATAAATTGAGCGAGGTGTTTTTGAAATCCATCCATGTATGATAAAGTTAAAGGACGGACTTGAAATCTCAAGCAGATTCAAAGTGTTGTCATACATACTAAAAGTGTGACCTTGACCTTTGAGGTATGGGTCTAGGTCTTACTTATGACACGTTGTCATGTCATCTTGATAAACTGAGCCAAGTTAAAGGCAAAGTCACAGACCAGACACACAATATCAAAAAAATTGAAAGTGACCATGATCTTTGAGGAAAGGTTCTGGGTCTTACATGCGACACTTAATTATGTCATGTTAAACAAAGGTGTGGGTCTTACTCGCGACACATGGTCATGTTAAGTTGATCATTTGTAGCAAGTATTTATAAAATCCATCTATGCATGACAAAGTTACAGGCCAGACACGAAATCTCACACAAACTCGAAGTGTTGTCAAACAAACTCAAATAGTGACCTTGACCTTTGAGTTATGGTTGTGGGTCTTACTTGGGACACGTCGTCATGTTATGTTGATCATTTGTAGCAAGTATCATTAAAATCCATCCATGCATGACAAAGTTACAGGCCGGACATGAAAGCTTACACAGACTCAAAATGTATTCAAACAAACTCAAATTGTGACCTTGACCTTTGAGGTACGGGTGTAGGTCTTACTCGCGACATGTTGTCATGTTATGCTGATCATTTGTACCAAGTATTAACAAAATCCATCTATGTATGACAAAGATACAGGCCGGACACGAAATACCGGATGGAAGGACGGACGGTGTGATTACTATAAAAAAAAATTTGGGGGAGGGGGGGGGGGGGGGGGGGGGGGGGTACATAAAAATAAGACGTACAAATAGCATACATCTTCTAACACTTTGACGGTTTTTGTCTAATTGTCTTGTATCTCGCTTGTATTTGTACCATAACAATTTGGTAACACAATTAACTAACCGTGATAAATTACAGGTATGGGAACAACAATTATCAGCTTCGGTGGTTTGTCTTTCATCTTCACGCAGTGATAAAAATTGAAATAACGAGCAAGAGTCAATAGATTTTAGGATGAAAGGACCGAAGAACAGATTCGAAATAGTGAATAATTCGAATTACTGTAATTTGATATATCAGGAGTTAATTAATATAGAAATAGAAGGGGGAAAAAACAGGACCAAACTTCTAATTTGAGATAACAGGTATTTCAAAATATAAGAGTTCGAGTTGGTGAGTATCAACTGTATTTCTTATTCAATTACATGCCGCGGGTTAAATTATCTGGCACAAATTATAATCAAAATGAAAATTACACACAGAGGGTTCTTTCGTGGTCAATGGACCGATAAATCACCAATTAACTTTTTATTGACACACATATGTGTCTTACCATGGGTGTCGCTTTAATGATTGCCATTCAACTCTGCCTATATAATAGTAAATAAATTGTTTTATCAATTGTGAACGACTGACCATATGCACGCACGCATGTATCCAATATAAAAACTATGACAAATCAAGAAGTCATATATATATTATAATAATAGATTCAATGATAATAATATTTCAAGAAATAGAACAAATAATAATAATAATAAAAATAAAATACTACATTTTCATTAGTTTTAAAATTGTAGGATTGTTTGTATCTTGTGAAATTAACAATTCTGATGCTTAGTTTTATCTGTTTTTGATACAAAATTACTTTCGAGTCACAAATTCATTTAGCACAGTTCTTTAAATAAAACATGTGATATATATGTTTTTTCTAATGTGCAATAAAATGTTATTGATGCAAAAGATATGATGGCATTCATCTCCTGCAAATTGGAGTGTACTTGACTAATGGGACTTATTATAATGACAGTTAATTAACAGACAAAAACTGCAAACTGTCAAAACTGTGTTAATTATCACTTAAATAAGCATACCTCCCATGCAGGGTTTGGAACTAACATTTCAAACTGCAAATAGGTACATAATGTATAATAACTGCATTTGTTATGTAAAATAAAACTACTAAATGCATGCACATTTATTTATTTTTGTTTTAAATTCATTTATTTTACATCAAAAGTCAATATACAGAATGCCAATTGTCAGCCCTGAATACACATCCGCTGTCACACTTTCTACCATTCACTCAGTACAGGTTATATTTTATACGGTATGTGGGGTTTTCATAAACATTCTGAAAAATCTGTTGGGCCGTTCATGAGAAGAAAATTTTTTAAGTTTTGGAGTATTTTTAGTAATGGCAGCCATCTTGAATTTCAGATTGAAAAAAAAATGTTCTGTTCAGTTTCCTATGCAATAGAAACATCCATGTGAAGTTTCAATTTAATAGGTCATGTGGTTTCAGAAAAGATAAAAAAAATAGAGAATTTTCTGTTTTCCCATAGTGTCCCAATGTAAAATTGTAAGTCCCCTTACAGGGACCCTATAAATTTTAGTCCCTAAATTTTTATCTGCAATCAAACCCCTACACATAGGGATAATTTATGCCAAATATGAACAAATCTGACAAACCGGTTCTTAAGAAAACAATTTTTGTAATTCCCAAAATACCTCCTGACCCCTTAAGACATTTTTACAAATCTGAACCTCCTTCACCAAACAATGCTTCTGTGAAGATATAGGCAAAATCATTTTTTTCTATTATGACATGTGTCCCCTAAATGAACCCTCGGAGCAGGGTTATTTTTAACCCTAGGGACACCATTTGAACAAATCTAACAAAACTATAGTTGGTTATCATTATTACATAAACATTTTGAAAATCTGTTGGGCCGTTCATGAGGAGAAGATTTTTTAAGTTTTGGACTATATTTAGTAACAGCGGCCATCTTGAATTTCAAATCGAAAAACAAAAATCTTCTGTAAAGTCTCCTATGCAAAAGAAGCATCCACGTGAAGTTTCAGTTTAATTGGCCAACTGGTTTCAGAGAAAGTGCTGCTAACACACTTTGGAGAGGACGGACGACGGACAACGCGCCATTTGGCCAGTAGAGCTTAAAATGAATCAATTTAAGAGTTGAGATGTTGCGATTGGTAATGGGCCGGAAAACAAACTGAGCGGATTGAACGTTGAGTGACACTGAACAAACGAAGGGAACGCTGAGAGGAGTATTAAATAAACATATTATCGAACACTCAGATATACACTGCTCGTGAGCAAATACGTGTGAGTGCATTAAATTAACCGCACTTAATCGAGTGCACGTAAACATAGTGTAAACGGAGCACGATCGGAGTGCGAACTGAGCACAAACAGAGTGCAATTATGGGGTACTTGAGTGGTTTAGGGTCTGTACAAGGTGTTTGTCATTTAGATTAAACCATAAACATAAATGTAGAAATATGCATCTAAACATGTCTTTTGAAATACAGTCAAACTTGCAGAAGCGACCACTTGTTATAAGCGACCCCCTGATGTAAGCGACCACATTAAATCCCCCCCCCAACGAATTTCATTCATAATTACACATGCCATAAGCGACCACTTGCTCTCTGCGACCAGCGACCGCTTAAAATCCATCAAATTTCAACAAATATCCTTTAACATACGACCACGAATACACGAGGTGTGAAATTTCAGCATCATGTTTTGTGTACGTGACAAATGTGTAAGTGTAAAATTGTCGATCTCCAAGGTAATGTGCTAAAAATAACCCGAACCCAAATACTGCAGTGTCTCGTGGTGAAAGCAGATAATTGTTCGATAACAAGTTAGAGTTAAAACACTTTAACCCCAATTATATATCAATGTTTGATCATTGTTTGGGTGGAATAAATTGACATGTTTGCTATTTGTTTTATTACGATTAAAGGATGGTCAATTACTTTAATAAAATTGGAATTAAAGATTGGACAGTTTGAGGTTTGTTTGTTGTTTGTTTTTTTTACGACAAAAAAGATTAAATAGGTTTGATCGGATTTTTTGATCAGGTTAAATTGGAAAATTGTGATTGAACTGTGTGCCGTTTGTTTTTATATTTTTTTATTATGATTAACAATTATAATTACGTTTGATTATTTGATCGGCTTTTTGATTAGATTAAATTGGAAACTAAAGACATAACAGTTTGTCATTGTTTTCATGGATGGTTTGAAAGTTTTTACGACAAAAATGAGTAAACGTAAGACAATGAGTATCAAGGTTTATTTGACTGGGTTTCAATATTGTGGTTTCATACTGCGATATTCTTCAACATTGCCATATTTTCAGCAAAGAGAAAATGTCTAACATTAGAACAGCGGGTGAAAGCCCTAAAAATGATGGAAACGTACATGCATTATATAAGACAAAAAAGACCAACAAATTATTTTTTTACCCCAATAAGAGACCACCTGCCTTAAGAGACCACTTTTCAATTTCCATTTAGTGGTCTCTTAAGACAGGTTTGACTGTACTGTGTAAATCGCCAAAGTAGTGCAATTGTTTAAATCAACCAATCAAAAACCTTATCAGGATACCATTACATTTTTTTTCACGGTCGAACCTTTCAAGACGTTTGTCTTTCAGAAAAGCAAGCATCACAAATGAACAAGACTACCCATCAGACAAAGTGACAACTCCACCATTCAACATTTTATTTTTACTGCTCTTCAATAAATGGAATGCTTGTTCTTCAAGTCAATCTTTAAATGAATACAAGGCATAAAATGCAAACCCATCAGCAAGAAAATTTTTATTCCAATAACTTAAAGAACATTCTGTAGTTTTCAAAATGTGAAGTAAAGTTGTCAATATGTATGCAAGTATGTCCCTATTTTTATTAATGAAGCAAAACAAAATGAGAATTATTTAAAATTTTTAGTAACTAGGAAAAATAACTGATTTCGAGTCCCTATAATTATAAACACTCTTTGAAGCAGTAGTCACAGTCCAAGTATGTAGACTGACTTTTGTATGTACGCAAGACAAAAACAAGAAAATACGTTGGATTGTAAAGATATAGTCTATCAAATGTATTAAAGGGAGAGAATTTGCTTGTTTTTACCAAAACTGTATTAAAGACAATTTAGTGAAGATTTTAATATTTTATGTTTTTCTCATATTGTTATCATACAATATAAACATATAAATATATGTATATGTGTGTGTCATCACTATCATATAACCAAGAAATTAAACATTTATAGAACTTTTTTTTTTTAATATAACTCATAGAAATAAATATATCTATTTATATTTGTAAACATAACAACTTATATTGTTTTAAATGCTCCGAATCTATTGAAATGGATTTGGTAGTTTTAAAGTTACTGGTATGGGTCCCACATGAAACAATGCAATGACTATGATCCTGACCTTCATCATATTCATGTGCATGCTACTGCATTTGTAAGAGAACTGACCTGATGTGGACTGTCAATCAAACATGTTGATAATCAAATCAGTGATCAATATTGGTTGCTATACTACCATCTTCCTAAGACTAGTGAACCTTTTCTAAGTAAAAACAACATTGTAGTACATTGTATTTACTTGGACAAACAACATCATATGGCTGGTGGGCAGAGTGATAGTCACTCTCGCATCAGGTCAAATGTCTTCCATGGCTTAGTGGTTAAGGCGTCCACCTCAGAAGCGGGAGATCGAAGGTTCGAATCCCGGTGGAAGCACTTGGATTTTTTCTGATGCGGCCGGTTGCTCACCCAGCAGCTAGTTAAATTGAGGGGTACCGAATGTCTAACAGCCTGACGCCTGGCAAGGTTAGCTTTTGTGAAGTAACTGTGTAAGGAATAAAGGTGTCTCATAAGCCCAGTGTGGCTGGCCCTTTCAATAGGGGTGACACTATAATAAACAAACACACTTTACTATTGTCTGGTGTGACTATTTTAATTCTTAATGCCTCATATATGTCTATATGTATTTTGTCAAAATAATCAATATATATGATAGAAAAATATAATAACAGAAATGAAACAATGTAAGCAATCATTTCACTATATATATTGAAAGAAACGGGAAGAGAGGCATTTGTGTAATTTTTGTCCGATGATTTCTTGCTCCACGTGTGGGATTTTCCATAGCCATGGTATGTATAACATGATTCCGGCTATATTGCAATCGTGCTCTTTGACTCCCGGGAACTGCGTTATATTGGGATTGCAGTGTATTGTACTGATGATTATTCTATATATTGATTATGTTTATGCGGTTGTGTAAAGTGTAGAGGCTTCATCTCCTGATGAACATATATCCTGACGTTTATTCCCAAGACACACACATGGTGGTTAGTTGTGAATCATCACTGAGTGAAATTGCAACCGAAAATCTCAGTAATTATAAAAACCAATCTCTCATTATATGATTTGATAAAATAAATCCAGTTAAAACTAAAAATATCACTGAAGGTGATGAATACCCCCAGATGGGGCCCTGACACAGTTATTGCACATAACTCATTGAAAAGTCATTCTCTTGCAACATGCCTGCAATATAGACAATTAGGCTTGGTATCAGTCATTGAATTCAGGCCAATGGTTGCTGAGAAATAGCGATCACAAAAATTGTCCACAGATGGACCGACTGACGAGCGCGAATCCTTATATAACCCCAAGATACAAAGTATATAGGAGTCACGCTCGTCGGTTGTCCAGACATAACGAGCGCGACTCCAATATAACCCTCAAATACTTTTAAATTTTAAATTAAGACTGATGGAAGCCATTAAAACAGTATGTGGTGTAGTCATATTTGCCAAGTTACAGTCCATATGGGCAAAGTTTCAGTTCATATCGATCGAGATGCAGTCCATATTGGCAAAGTTACAGTTCATATTGGCCGAGTTACAGTCCATTTTGGCAAAATTATAGTCCCATATTGGCAAAGTTACAGTCCATATTGGCAAAGTTACAGTTCATATTGGCTGAGTTACAGTCCATATTGGCAAAGTTACAATCCATACTGGCCGCGTTACAGTCCATATTGGCAAAGTTTTAATTCAGATCGACCGAGTAACGGTCCATATTGGCCAAGTTACAGTTCATATTGGCAAAGTTATAGTTCATATTGGCTGAGTTACCGTCCGTATTGGCAACGTTACAGTTCATATTGGCTGAGTTTCAGTCCATATGGGCAAAGTTTCAGATCATATTGATCCAGATACAGTCAATATTGTCAAAGTTACAGTTCATATTGGCCGAATTAGTCCATACTGGCAAAGTTTTAATTCATATCGACCGAGTTACGGTCCATATTGGCAAAGTTACAGACCATATTAGCCGAGTTACAGTTCATACTGGCAAAGTTACAGTCCATATTGGCAAAGTTACAGTTCATATTGGCTGAGTTACAGTCCATATTGGCAAAATTATAGTCCATATTGGCAAAGTTACAGTTCATATTGGCTGAGTTACAGTCCATATTGGCAAAGTTACAATCCATATTGGCCGAGTTACAGTCCATATTGGCCGAGTTACAGTTCATACTGGCAAAGTTACAGTTCATATTGGCTGAGTTACAGTCCATATTGGCAAAGTTTCAGTTTATATTGACCGAGTTACTAGCAAAGTTACAGTCCATACTGGCTGAGTTACAGTTCATATTGGCAAAGTTACAGTCCATATTGGCTGAGTAACAGTTCATATTGGCAAAGTTACAGTCCATATTGGCAAAGTTACAGTTCATATTGGCCGAGTTACAGTCCATATTAGCAAAGTTTGTGTTTATATCGACCAAGTTACAGTCCATATTGGCAAAGTTATGGTTCATATTGGCTGAGTAACTGTCCATATTGGCAAAGTTACAGTTCATATTGGCCGAATTACAGTCCATACTGGCAAAATTTTAATTCATATCGACCGAGTTACGGTCCATATTGGCAAAGTTACAGTCCATATTGGCAGAGTTACAGTTCATATTGGCAAAGTTACAGTCCATATTGGCAAAGTTACAGTTTATATTGGCTGAGTTACAGTCCATATTGGCAAAGTTTCAGATTATATCCACCGAGTTACAGTCCATATTGGCGAAGTTATAGTTCATATTGGCCGAGTTACAGTCCATATTGGCAGTTTCAGGTAATATTAGCTGAGTTTGTTAATTCATACTAGTGAATGTATCTAAACACTTTCATTCTTACCATATTTATGTTTGAACACCACATCTTCCAGTCTCTCTACATATTCTTCAGGCAATTCTAATGGTTTGTGCCAGTTTGCATCATTGATTATAGTCAAAGATTCCTGGAGATTTGCCACTCGTAATATTGTGGTTGGGTACATCAGCTCGGACCTCTCCGCAAAATGCTGAAGCTCTGTCTGAAAGTTTGAAAGAATAAAAAGAGATCAATTTTGTTTGAATAAAACTTACCATATGCTTTCCTCTTTGTAGACAACTTATCTTTTCTTGACATTTACCAAATTTTATTTGAAATATTCAAATTTTAATTGAAATATTTCAATTTTAATGAACTTCAAGTTTGAAATATTGACAATTTATTATTTTAACTCAAATTGCTTAATCCCAATGACCATTAATGATACAAAATGTGCATCAAATCTATAGATATAACAACAGGATGCTGTCATACTTGTCTTACAATATTAATGTGTTGTGATAGTAAATTTAAAAGATTAATGGCATTATATGTTAAAGATGTCAGTTTTATTCCATAAAATTTGGTCTTAAATCAAGATGCATGTAACACAAAAGATGTGTACAGTACTATAAATGGGACACAAGGAATACTGATATTTTCATACTTACAATATACATCTTTGCAGTGTCTGCAATTATCACATGCTCGGCTTCACCATTCTGAGCCAACACAAATGTCTGGGCCAATAGCTGTATGTGCTACAGGAGATAGTTTATACACAATAAATGTAATTATGGTTTTAAAATATAATTATGAATCATAATTTTAATTACTGATATAAAACAGGGTTAAGGTCATAAAACATATAAAAAACACAACTGTAGATAACAAAGGCTGTCAAATTCAATTATGGATATAAAACAGAATGGATACAAAATACAACTGTAGATAACTATGGATGTCAAATTTAATTATAGATATAAAATGGAATAACGGCTATAAAATACAACTGTAGATAACTATGGATGTCAAATTTAATTATGGATATAAAACAGAATTATGGTTATAAAAATCAACTATAGATAACTATGGATGTCAAATTCAATTATGGATATTAAACAGAATAATGGATATAAAATACAACTGTAGATAACTATAATGTCAAATTTGATTATGGATTTAAAACAGAATTATGGTTATAAAATACAACTGTAGATAACTATGGATGTCAAATTTGATTATGGATAAAAAACAAAATAATGGTTATAAAATACAACTGTAGATAACTATGGATGTCAAATTTGATTATGGATATAAAACAGAATTATGGCTATAAAATACAACTGTAGATAACTATGGATGTCAAATTCAATTAAGGATATAAAACAGAATTATGGTTATAAAATACAACTGTAGATAACTATGGATGTCAAATTCAATTATGGATATAAATCAGTATTATGGTTATAAAACATAACTATAGATAATATTTTAATAGATGTGTGTTTACATTGGTAGTATTTATATGACATGTTTTGTTAACATACATGTATGGTATTAGTCATCTATAACCATATCCATTCTGGTATTCACTACTTCAACATTTCACTAAAATGCAATTTCATTGCTTTCAACTATGATTGTCTATATCCATAAACAAAACGTTTTTACTGATTTTTTTTACTTTATTGCATAACTTATTGTGACATAATTACGTACATGCTTTATTTACTTTGATATTAATATCATAATGCCTCTGTAATTTGAAAAAAAATCTGTTTGTTTCTCTGCGAGTTACAATTTTAAATTTGCATTTTCATGTGCAATTAATAGTCATGTAAACGGCAATAATTTTTATACCAAGACTGCAATTCATCAAACCGGAACATAAAAGGAATCAGCACTAATAGATTTCATACTGATCCTTCTCATAAAGTTTCAATGAAATTGAGTATTGGTTGCAAAAAAACAACACTTTTAATTCCAAAATTTAATGCAAAGGGCCATTTCTCAGTCAAAAATCATCGAACAGGAATGCTTTTAAGGAATATGCGATACTTGACCTCACACTGATTCTTCCCAGAACAAACTATAATTGTCACCATACTTCAAACAAGATTTTTAATTCCAGAATTGCAATGGGCAGTATCTCAGCCAAAAATCATTGATCCTTCCAAGTAAGTTTCTGCTAAACCCAACATCAGACGTCAGTGGAATTCTTTGGACAAGATTTTGCGATAGAAGGACAGACAGAAGGACAGATGGACAAACGGATGACACATAAACAAGATAAGTACTAGACATGTGCCAGTCAACAGAGATGACAATATGTACAAATGAACATCGTGCTGCTACTTGCTAACAAGTTTGACCATTTGAAAAGTTTTTGAGAAGTAGTGCTGATTAGAAGAATTTACAATTAAAAACAAGAGGCCCAAGTGGGCCTGAGGACGCTCTTCTGACTCATAGTGGCCATAGCACTTTTTAAAATTCCACATTATTTACCCTCATTGGGGGTCGTCTTCACAACTTATGGATAAATACCCCCACCACACCCATACTGAACAAAAACTTAACTGCTATGAAAAGGAAATACTTTAAATTCCCATACCATTCATCTGTAAAAAAATATACCGGTAGTCCCCTGTACAGAACCCTTATACAACCAAGCCTCTAAATTTGTCAGAATTTCAATCACCCACTCTTAGAGATTTGTTATGAGCAGAATAATGATTCAAATTTCAAGTTTTTTTGTACACATGGATGCAAAAATGAAAAAAATCAGTTTTCCTTATAATATTCCTATGTAAAAGTCACATTACAGGGCTCCAATATATCCCAGCCCCTTGATATGCAGAATCTTCAATCCTTGCTAATGAAAAGATAATTTTTATCAAATATGAACTAGTTTGACTGAGGGCTTTTCCATTTAAACATACATCCCACCCATGGACGGCAAAATAATAAACTTCTATGGTGAGAGGGTTTTTCAAAATTGGGGGCCTGATAAAATGAATTAAAAATATAAAGGGGGAGGGTCCAATTTCAAACTGCCTTCCATGGGTGGGTTGTATGTTTAAATGGAATAGCCCTGAAAGGATATTGAGAGGAAATTTGTGAAAATTCCCAATTTTAACCTTAATGCCCCATCCACCGCCTGGCTCCTTATGGAAATTCAATCCTCTTTATTGAACAAAATCAAATTTATTGTTACTAGACAATGTTTTAGATCTCAAATTAATCAACATATTTACACAAATGGACAAAAAAAATGAGAATTTTCCATTTTCCCATAGTATTCCTAAGTAAAGCTCAAAGACCTCTTACAGGGCCTCTATACAGCCCAGTGTCCCTTGATTTGTACAAACTTAGAACTCTTAATCATAGGGTTAATTTATATCAAATATATGAACAAATCTGACTGACCGGTTGTTGAAATAAGATTTATGACAATGTTTAAATTTATTCATTTTGTGACACCACCTGGCCCCTTTTAGAAAGTCAATCCTTTGTATAGAACAAAATCATATTTGTGATGACTAGAAGTTGATTCAAACTCAAACTGAATAAAAAAAGTCATAAATGAATGATAAAAACGAGAATTTTCCGTTTTCAAATAGTATTCCTATATAAAACTCAAAGTCCCTTTACAGGCCCTATAAATAGAAGACCCTTGATTTGTACAAACTTTAAACCCATACTCATTGGGATAATCCATATCAAATATGAACAAATTTGACTAACCGGTTGTTGAGAAGAAGATTTTTGAAAATTTTCTATTTTACCCCTTTTTTTACCCATCCTGGCCCCTTATGGCAAGTCAATTCTCATTATTGAGCCAAATCTTATTTCCTATGAACTCAAATTGAATAATAATTTTGCATAAATAGATGAAAAAAGAGAATTTTCTGTTTTACCATAGTATTTCTATGTAAAATTCTATGTCCCCTTACAGGGCCCCTATAAATTTTTGCCCCGAAATTCTTATCTGCAATCAAACCCCTACACATAGGGATAATTTATGCCAAATATGAACAAATCTGACATACTGGTTGTTAAGAAAATGTTTTTTGTAATTCCCAATTTTTACCCTTTTGGGGCCCCTCCTGACCCCTATAGACAGTGGAACCCAGTCATTTTTACTAATATGAACCTTTTTTTCACCAAACAATGCTTCTGTGAAGATATAGGCACAATCATTTCCATTTTAAAAAAAAATTAATATTTATTATAATGACATGTGTCCCCTAATTGAACCCTCGGGGTGGCGTCATTTTTAACACTAGGGACATCATTCGAACAAATCTAACAAAACTATTGTTGGTTATCATTACTACATAAACATTTTGAAAATCTGTCGGGCAGTTCATGAGAAGAAGATTTTTTAAGTTTTGGAGTATTTTTAGTAATGGCAGCATACTTGAATTTCAGATCGAAAAAAAATAAATCTTCTGTATAGTCTCCTATTAGTTGAGCCATTTCGTGAAAAAATTGTGCCATTTTTGAGAAAAGCACCAAACTTTGCAAAAACATAGAACAAGGTTAACTGATTATTTTAACACTGAGACCCAATTTCAAAATGGCGGAAAATCCAAGATGGTCGCCAAAATTGCCGCCAAATCTAACAAAATCCCTATTTGTCTTTATATTTACAGCAGTAAATGATATATGATAGCTCTTTATGACTCATGTTATCAAAACATATTTATTTTTCTTGTATTTAATGCTTTTATTGCGAAAGAAGATTTTAAAATATGAAAATATTCAAAATTTAGATGTAAAATCTTAAAAAAATAGCAACAATTTCTATAATTTGAATATTCTATTATAATTTTGCCCTACTTTTTCATAGATGTTTTATAAAATAATAGTTACACACTTTATAAACATATAAAAATAAAGTTTCTTATGATATAGAGCAAAACATTGTATTTATATGCAAAATACGGTGGGTGGGGAAAATCAATATTAAATGTATATCAATACTGATGTGACCTCATATTTACTATGTAAATTTAATGAAATGTGTTAGGTTCATAATTACATTTTAAAAAAATGTGAGATTTAAGTGATTGATATGAATATATATATATTGGTTTAAAATGTAAAAAATTCTGATAATGCCGGTATGTTTTTATTGTTTTAATGCTTTGCTGTACAGATTCATATAATTTCTATGCAATACAAGTATTAAAACTCAAAAGACAAATACAGCAGACACATGTGTATATACATGTATAAGTTAAGGGGTGTTAATTGTGTTTGTTGTCTCAAAACTATCAGTTACAAGTTGTTGCTTATTCATTATTTCATAAATTTAGAATTCAAAAGCATCATTAGTTTCATGATAAACTTTTTTAACAGAATGCAGAATAATCATAGTCGTTTGGTCAGACGCCAATATGTTGGAAAGATTAGCTACATATTCAATCATTGACAAATGCCCCCTTCTACCTCAATCTGTTCTGTCTGTTCGTCAGTCAGTTATCATCACTGGGCAGTCTGTAAACCTTTTCAATCTCGTGAACTACCTTTATTGCTTGTGACCAGCCTCTTACAAATTCAATAAAACTGACCAGGTACATTCGATTCTTTGAACAATCTTGGCAACTGGCTGAGAGGTAATGACTGCATTAGTGCTCTTTAAAGGGCAGATAATGTATCAGAGGGCCAGGTCATTCCTCAAGGCCACCCACATAAAAGAACACGTTTCGCCTATCAGGTGACTGCTTGTGCATTTCACATACCGGTACGTATGTAAAATGATTTTGGATTAAGAAACCAAAATACAGATGATGGCCGCAGTAAATATTTTTCTTGTTGTTTGCATCACTGCAGAATTTTTAACTGATCTGTTGCCATGAAGTTCCGTCAGGTCGCTGTAAGAAGGCAATTTCAGCTTTACAAATGTTTCTTGTTCAACTTTGGTTTCTTGTTGACATTTATACCGGTAATACGATTTTTGTGGACGAGATAGCAAAACAGTTTGCAAATGGCAAAATTGTAGTGAGCAATAAACACATCGTGAGTATCAACATATCAACCACATGAATACAATTACACGCTTTTAAAATGAGATGGAGGGATGTTGACATAACTTCTTATATTTATGGTATTCAGGAGATGGAGAAAGCAGTTAATGACTTTTAGACGATACTGGAAAGTAGATAAAAATAACAGAGAAAAGGAGCAAATGTTCAACATCACAAACAGGTCAAAATTTTAATGTGTTAAAGTAAGTCCTAGGTAAGTGACCTCTATGTGACTAAGAGAGTGATGGGTAATCTATTTGTAAAACACTCTGGAGATATGTTGGTATTTGACACAGGCAATGATTTAGGTTTAATTTATAACAATTTAAATAGCTAGACTGCAAGTAAGATCAGAATTTATATGAATCACTCTGGAGGCCCTTTTCTAGGTAGAACTAGAGTTGATTTTGAGAGACCAGAGGTTAAGTTTGGTTTCAAACTCTGGCATGAGTGGCCAATCAAGGCACTACTGCCCTGCTTGTCCAGTCATGTCCGAAAAGCATATCTTGCCTAGTTTTGAAGAAAAAACACCAGTTCCTCTCCATCAAGTGAAATATGCGCATTGCATGGATCAAATCTGACCTTCAAACAAAACCCAGTTGACAACTAAGAAAACACAATAACTATGTTATTCTTGGTGACAAAATCTAAGTGAAATCCAAAACCTGGAAAACATCCCAATATTTCGGTTAAAATGTGTTAAAACTAAGTATAAGAAGAGAACTCTCGGATGTCAGCAGATTGGTGGGGATGAATATGTGCATGATAATCTTTAACAGAATCTACGATAGGAAATGAGGATACATAGAAAGCTATGTGAAGCTGCAAACTTTCGGAATGCATTAATTCTTGGGGTAAATGACAACAAGAAATAACTTTCAATAATATGTAGTATATACATGTGTTTCAAAAAAACACAGATATGGTCTGCAACTAAATGTTTATGAAAGGTCATGATAGAAAGCAGCTGATACATATGTCCTGGAATTAGCCATTGATTTAACTGATTTGAGTGTGAATTGGGTTGGATTTTGGAACTGGAAGATACTTCTAGTATGCATACTGTTTCATATCAACTTGATAAAGAGAGGACGAGATCCCTGCCAGCATTTTATTCATTCACGGTTTGTGACCAAACTTCATCATTATTTAGTGGGAAAGGAAAACTATAGAGATGGGGAAACTGGAAAAATAAGGCATTTGTAACTGAATTCGCTACTTTCTGTAAAGAATCCATAAAGGTGCAATGTCATTTATAGAGTGATTTGTAGTTTAAGTTTAGTTTACACTTATTTATTTTACTTCGATTGTGAAACAAGTTCTTATACAAATAAAGTTCGAAGTCTTCCTGTGTAGAATAGTACTAAGCATATGCGGAAAAAATGTCTTATGCAAGGTTACTATACATGGTCGTGGTGGAGGATCAAGCCCACGACCCTGCGACCATGGGTTCAGTGCTCTACCACTGAACCACGCGCTCCACAAGTGATTTGTATTCTTCCCAACAAGTACTTCATCAAATGTAAATGAATCCTTAAAGGAATTGTTCACACATAAAAGTGACCAACCTTTATACCGATAGCTCAGCTATAACGCACCAAACGAACAGCTTGTCAGGTCTTTTCCTATCACCATTCCAAGCCAAAAAAAACAACAGATTGGCAGAAAGTATGGGAACCAATCTGGTTGTCTCTCATCATGCTGACAAAGGGTATTTCAAAAGATGTAAATGTACAAAGGCTAAAGTATTGTGTACATTATAATAATATACCAGTAGCTGTTGGATATTTCTAAAATTTAATCTTTAATTTGTTCTAGCATTGACTGATGCTGGTACATACATTGTAATGTCATACTGATTTACCCCACCCACTTTAAGTTGCATACAGATACAAACCTTTCCTATGCATTATTTGAGCGATTTTGTATCTTACATGTCCAAGCATATCTTTTTGTAAAATTCGATGAAAACATGCAAAAGTATAAAATAATATTTAAATAATAGAAATGTTTGCTTACTTTGACGATCTTAGCCTTTAGTTTGCATTTTTTTTCTCTCTTTGAATAATTTGTTGCAATAAAACAACTATTAGATATAAGTATAATTTGATAACATTAGTCATAATGAATTACAAGATTTCATAAAATACTGTAAATATAAGGACAAACGTGAAATTTGTAAAATTTGGCGGCCATCTTGGATTGTCAGCCATTTTGTAAGTGGGTCTCGGTGTTAAAATAATCAGTTAACCTTGTACTATGTTTGTGCCAAGTTTGGTGCTTTTCTCAAAAATGGCACAAGTCTCTCAATATACAGCGCCATATTGCCCCACTATATGCAATAGAAACATCCATGTAAAGTTTCAGTTTAATTGGTCTAGTGGTTTCAGAGAAAGTGCTGCTAACAGACGACGGACAACGCGCTATTGCATAAGCCTTTCTGGCCAAAAATAGAGCTAATAATTAAAGGACAATAAATCTGCCAGTACATGATAATCATAAGAGCAACTGGACTTCATGCTTATATTCCCTAACAAATTTGGTCACAATCAGTCGAGAAAATTTACAAACAAAAAGATTTGGTTCTTGAGAAGAAGATTTAAATCAAAGTTTACTTATGTTCAACTGATATGACCCAGAGAAAGGGCTATTTTTACTCTATGATCATGACTTGAGCAATGAATGAATGAATAGGGTTTTACAGCACACCGATATATTATAGGTTATTTTACGCCAACAGGAAAGAAGATTCTAGGTTCACTCTACATGTACAAAAAAAACAAATTAACATACAGGTTAAAAAAAATATGTCCACAAATGAATATGCAGAATAAACCTATAACCCTGATATCTGTAGAGTTTCAGCAAATTCTATCATTTTACTTAAATAGTCGCTTCCTACAATATGCATGAGCAACAGTGATCCTATTATTGCCATCAGTCATGTGGCTCCCTGGACTTGTAACTTGAACAAACCTGAGAGGCTATCATTAGGTGATATATACTTCATGCAAAATATCATAGCTCCAGAACTTGTGGTTGTGGAGAAGATTTGAAACTTTGATTAACCCTATTTGAAGCAAAAGTTAACCACAGACAACAGACAACCGATGGACAATGGACACAAGGTGATAACAAAACAAGATTTGGATATGAAACATAGCAACTAATTATAATGAAGATATTTTGTGAATTTGACACATGAATATATTTTAAGAAATGTGAAACCTTTCTCAGTTGATCGTCAATTTGTCTCCGTTCATAATCACCAATCTCCATTACCAGGTTCTGTTGATACTTTGACTCTGCTTTCTTGTTTTTCGTAAATCTACATTAAAGGAAATTATGCAATGGATTTCTGCATGTGTAAAGAATGTCAATTTAAGAATAAATAAAAACAGAAGCATTGTAAGCGGGTGCAGACGTTAGGTCAAGGTTAGTGTTGTGAAACATTTTAACACGAGATGATCTGTTAATTAATACTATTACTGAAAAACAAAATAGATTAAAACAAACAAGAAATGTCACTGGTAAGTGTCGCATGCACCTCACAAATGGTCTGTGAAAATAACAATATGAGTTATAATAGGTAGCGATGTATCCATGAATATCAAGAGTAATGGACTGACATTTCAGACTAGACATGCAGTTTCATGGGGTTTTTTTACATTACAGCATGACCTTGACCTTTGTGTAACCTTGACCTTGACAACTGATGTAAATGCAGGTGATACATCATCATGATATGCTGATCACTTGTGTCAAGCTATTTTAATATCCCTCCATGTATGACAAAGATCAAACAAACTGAAAGTATGACCTTGATGGGTCTTAACGTGAAATGTCCTCATGTCATGTTGATCAATTGATAAACAAAGCCAAGTGATTTTGAAATCCATCCATGTATGATTAAGTTACAGGACGGACTTGAAATCTCAAACAGAGTCCAAAGTGTTGTCATACAAACTCAAAGTGTGACCTTGACCATTGAGGTACAGGTCTGGGTCTTTAAGTAACGTGTGACATGTCGTCATGTCATCTTGATCAATTGAGCCAAGTTAAAGACAAAGTAACAGATCAGACATGCAATATCAAACAAACTGAAAGTGTGACTTTGACCTTTGAGGAAAGTTCTCAGTCTTACATGTGAGACATAATTATGTCAAGTCGATCAACTGAGCCATGTGTTTTTGAAATTTATCTATAGGTGACAAAGTTACAGACTGGACTTGAAATCTCAATCAGACAGAAAGTGTTGTCAAACAAAGTTAAATTGTGACCTTGACCTTTGAAATAGGAGTTGGATGTTAAGTGTGGCACGTCGTCATGTTATGTTGATCATTTGTAGCAAGTGTTTATAAAATTCATCTATGCATGACAGAAGTTACAGGCCAGACACGAAATCTCACACAGACTGAAAGTGGTGTCAAACAAACTCAAAAGTGTGACCTTGACCTTTGAGTTACGCATGTAGGTCTAACGCATGACAAGTCATTCTGTCATGCTGATGAATTGAGCCACATGTTTTTGAAATTTATCCATAGGGGGACAAAGTTACAGACCAGACTTGAAATCTCAATCAGACTGAAAGTGTCATCAAACAAAGTTAAATTGTGACCTTGCCCTTTGAAGTGGGAGTCTGAGTGCAAGTATCAACAAAATTCATCTATGCATGACAAAGTTACAGGCCGGACACAAAATCTCACAAAGTCTCAAAGTGTTGTCAAACAAACTCAAAGTGTGACCTTGACATTTCAGGTGTGGGTCTTACTTGCAACACATCGTCATGTTATGTTGATCATTTGTAGCAAGTATTTATAAAATCCATCTATGCATGACAAAAGTTACAGGCAAGAAATAAAAATCTCACATAGACTTAAAGTGTTGTCAAACAAACTCAAAGTGTGACCTTGACCTTTGAGGTACGCATGTGGGTCTTATGCATGGCACGTCATCATGTCATGCTGATAAATTGTGCCAAGTGTTTTTGAAATTTATCCATAGGGGACAAAGTTACAGACCGGACATGAAATCTCAATCAGATTGAAAGTGTCATCAAAGAAAGTTAAATTGTGACATTGAACTTTGAAGTGGGATTCAGGGTGCAAGTATTAACAAAAAACATCTATGCATGACAAAGTTACAGGCTGGATAAGAAATCTCACACAAACTCAGTGTTGTCAAACAAACTCAAAGTGTGACCTTGACATTTCAGGTACGGGTGTGGGTCTTTCTTGCGACTAGCCGTCATGTTATATTGATCATTTGTAGCAAGTATTTATAAAATCCATCTATGCATGACAAAGTTACAGGCCGGACAGAAAATTTCACACAGACTCAAAGAGTTGTCAAACAAACTCAAAGTGTGACCTTGACCTTTGAAGTATGAGTGTGGGTCTTATTTGCGAGGGGATGGGGCATAAAAATGGTCTGTGAAAATAACAAAATATTTTATAATAGGCAGGGATTTAAATATATCAATGAATATCAGTTGTGAACTGACATTTCAGACTAGACATGCAATTTCATATTTTTTACATTAAAGTGTGACCTTGACTTTTGTGACCTTGACAGTCTAGGTATTTCTACAGGTAAATGCAACACATCACCATGACATATTGATCACTTGTGTAAAAATATTTTAAAATCCCTCCATATAAGACAAAGTTGCAGACCAGAAAGAAAGTATGATCTTGATCTTTGAGGTAAGGTTCTGGTTCTTACATGCAACACATCGTCATGTCATGTTCATCAATTGAGCTAAAATTAAATCCTCCCATATATGACAAGTTACAGACCAGACACGAAATATCAAACAAATTGAAAGTGTGACCTTGACCTTTGAGGAAAGCTTCTTGGTCTTACATGAGACACTTCATCATGCCATGTTGATCAACTGAGCCAAGTGTTTTTGAATTCCATCCATGTATAACAAAGTTACAGACCAGACACGAAATCTCACAGACTCAAAGTGCTGTCAAACAAACTCATAGTGTGCCCTTGAACTTTGAGGTTCGGGTGTGGGTCTTACACACGGCATGTTGTCATGTCATGCAGATGATTTTTTTTAAATTCACCAATAGGAGACAAAGTTAAAGATCGGACACAAAATTTCAGACTGAAAGTGTTGTCAAACAAAGTTAAAGTGTGACCTTGATCTTTGAGGTGGGAGGGGGACATAAAAAAATCATCAAACCAGAGCTAAACAAAAAACTTTTTAGTAAGGTTTTAGAGCTGCAAGTATGGAAACTTGGGTAGCTGTATATATGATATTAATGTGCTTATGAAGTTAAGTCACTATAACATATTAAGTAGTTTATTCTAAAAACATTGCTGGGCTGAACATTAACTGGACGACGGCAACAACAAGATCATTCGTAAGCATTTAAAAGATTCTGTGACTCTTCAAACTGATTTTCCTTTCAGGCTAGTTTTGTCTTATTTCCAATGTTTGTTTAACCTGCTCTTGAAAAACTGTTTATACTTGAAGCTGTAACTAATTATAACATCAGTGTTTTCCCTCACACTTTGAACTTAGGGGTCATTTCTCACCCATATTATGATACTTTATAGGCAGATTGCAGCAATTTAAGGGACATTTGAGAAAAAAGAGAGACAAAAAAAATTGCAAATATTGAGGGACATAGAAAAACCCTTTTACATGTACTATTTAAAGTCAAATCAAGAAAAATAATTTCAAAATGAGTATTACATTAAGACATTTTCTCATTACAATTGTATGCCACCCTTTTGTGTTGTACATGCATTGTGTTAAGCTAACAATCAAACATACAAGAATATTCTACATACACAATCTTCTCCGACTCTGCCATGATGGTGTGTTTACATTCATCATCTAAAGGATCACTCTCACCATATGCATCATTCAACTCATCTATCAGCAGGTTCAACTCCTTCTCTGTAATGTATTTACAGCTGATATATAGAGGGATGTTACACATGTAACAGTTGTATATACAGTTGTTACATATAGGAGTGTTACACATGTAACAGATGCATATACAGCTGTAACATATAGGGGTGTTATATATACAACAGTTGCATATACAGCTGTTATGTAAAGGGCTGTTACACATGTAACAGTTGTTTATACAGCTGTTATATATAGGTGTGTTAAACATACAACAGTTGCATATACAGCTGTTACGTAAAGGGGTCTTACACATGTAACAGTTGTTTATACAGCTGTTATATATAGGCGTGTTAAACATACAGCAGTTGCATATACAGCTGTTACATAATAATAGGGGTGTTATATATATAAAATAGTTCCATATACAGCTGTTACACATATGAGTGTTATGCATACAACAATTGCATATACAATAGTTGCATATACAGCTGTTACACATGTGTGTTATGCATACAACACTTGCATATACAGCTGTTACACAGAGGGTGTTACACATACAATATCTGAATATACAGCTGTTACATACAAGGGTGTTATATGTACATATAAAATAGTTGCATATACAGCTGTTATATATGCAATCTTATCTCCGTAAACCAGACAATCTTGAGACCTAATACGAAGTCTGGTTTAGAGAGGTTACTTATTTATACACCTTATTATGTTTCTTGCTTATGTGAGGATAATTTATATCATACATGAACATAAAATTAAACTGAAAGTTCTTGACAGAAAGATTTTTAAGTGTCACAATTTCAACCCTTTTGGCCCCTTTTGGAAATTCTTTTCTCCTTGTTGAACCAAATCTAATTTGCTATGACTTGATGCTTCAGATCTCAAGCTAAATAACATTCTTACACAAATAGATGAAACATTTCCATTTTCTCATAGTATCCTTATCTAAAACTCAAAGTTCCCGATTAAATTTAATGGGAGTATCTAATGGTCTTTGTAATATATGCAGAAAAGAGAAACTATTGTTCACTTCTTCTTTAGCTGCGAAATTATAAAACCCATTTTAGCAAACTTTGAGATTATACTTAATAAAGTAATTGACATATTGCGCAATTTGCAAGTTGCCGACACTGTTCTTGGTTATCACAATGTTCCAAATAAATGTAATTTATTAAACACTATTGTATTTGAATTGAAATGGAATATATGGAAGCACAGGAATAGCTGTAAATTTGATACACAAATACATGTTTCAGAGACATTATTTTTTAATACAATACGTCGTATAAAAAACCAGACTGTATATTTAAAACCAAGAAAATATCGGAAGAACCGATGGATGCTCCCCAAAGTGAGTGTTGACTTTGTACCATATGGTAATGATATTGAATGGGGGAAGTAACTGTGAGAGGTCCAACAAAGAGAAGTCAATACACTATTTTTTATTTCGTGATATAATAAATTGTACAACATACTTTGAAATAGGACATTATGATGCATCCTAGCAAGTTTCAAAAATTCCAACATAGGGTTGTAGAGAAATAGCGCTGAAAAGAATTTGGGCACAGACAGAATCAAAGGGCCATAACTCTGTAAAAAATCATCACACTGGAACAAAAAAAACAATATGGGCATCTGCACTTGATAATGATGCATCCTAGTAAGTTTCATAAAATCCCAACCTGAGGTTTTAGAGAAATAGCGCGGACAAAAATTCGGTCACAGACTCAATTAAAGGGCCATAACTCTTTAAAAAATCATCGAATCAGAACACAAAGACAATATGCACATCACCACTTGGTAGTGATACATCCTAGCAAATTTCAGGAAATTCCAATATGGGGTTGTAGAGAAATGGCGTGGACAAGAATTTGGTCACAGACAGATTCAAAGGGCCATAACTCTGTGAAAAATCATCAAACCGGAAAACAAAGACAATATGCGCATCTGCACATCGTAATGATGCATCCTAGCAAGTTTCATAAAAGCCAACTTGAGGTTGTAGAGAAATAGCGCGGACAAGAATTTGGTCACAGACAGTCTCAAAGGGCCATAACTCTGTGAAAAATTATCGAACCAGAACACAAAGACAATATGTGTATCTGCACTTGGTAATGATGCATCCTAGCAAGTTTCATAAAATTCCAACCTGAGGTTGTAGAGAAATAGCGCGGACAAGAATTTGGTAACAGACTCAATTTAAGGGCCATAACTCCATGAAATATCATCAAACCGGAACACAAAGACAATATGCATATCTCCACATGGAAGTGAAGCATCCTAGCAAGTTTTTATAAAATTCCAACATGGGGTTGTGGAGAAATAGCGTGAACAAGAATTTGGTCACAGACAGAATCAAAGGGCCATAACTCCGTGAAAAATCATGGAACTGGAAAACAAAGGCAACATGTGCATCTGCACTTGATAATGATGCATCCTAGCAAGTTTCATAAAATTCCAACTTGAGGTTGTAGAGAAATAGTGCGGACATGAATTTTGTCAGACAGCCTCAAAGGGCCATAACTCTGTGAAAAATCTTAGCAAGTTTCATAAAATTCCAACTTGAGGTTGTAGAGAAACAGAGCGGACAAGAATTTTGTCACAGACAACCTCAAAGGGCCATAACTCTGTGAAAAATTATCGAACCGGAACACAAAGACAATATGCACATCTTCACTTGGTATTGATGCATCCTAGCAAGTTTCATAAAATTCCAATATGAGGTTATAGAGAAATAGCACGGACAAGAATTTGGTCACAGACTCAATTAAAGGGCCATAACTCCATGAAAAATCATCGGAAGACAATATGTGCATCTTAACATAATAATGATGTATCCTAACAAGTTTTTATAAAATTCCAACGTGGGGTTGTAAAGAAATAGCACGGACAAGAATTTGGTCACAGACAGAATCAAAGGGCCATAACTCCGTGAAAAATCATCGAACCGGAAAACAAAGACAATATCTGCATCTTCACATGGAAGTGATGCATCCTAGTAAGGTTTTATAAAATTACACCATCGGGTTGTAGAGAAATAGCCAAGACAAGAATTTGGCCTCAGACAGAATCAAAGGGCCATAACTCTGTGAAAAATCATGGAACCTGAAAACAGAGACAAAATGCGCATCTGCACTTGATAATGACGCATCCTAGCAAGTTTCATAAAATTCCAACCTGAGGTTGTAGAGAGATAGTGCAGACATGAATTTTGTCAGACAGCCTCAAAGGGCCATAACTCCAAGAAAAATCATTGAACTGAAACACAAAGACAATATGTGCATCTCAACATAATAGTGATGCACCCTGGCAAGCTTTTATAAAATTCCAACGTGGGGTTGTAGAGAAATAGCGCGGACAAGAATTTGGTCACAGACAGAATCAAAGGGCCATATCTCCATGAAAAATCATCGAACTGGAAAACAAAGACAAAATGCGCATCTGCACTTGGTAATGATGCATCCTAGAAAATGTCATAAAATTCCAACTTGAGGTTGTAGAGAAATAGCGTGGACAAGAATTTTATCACAGCCTCAAAGGGCCATAACTCTGTGAAAAATAATCAAACCTGAACACAAAGACAATATGCACATCTGCACTTGGTAATGATGCATCCTAGCAAATTTCATAAAATTCCAACCTGAGGTTTTAGAGAAATAGCACAGACAAGAATTCGGTCACAGACTAAATTAAAGGGCCATAACTCCGTGAAAAATTATCGAACCGGAACACAAAGACAATAAACGCATCTCCACATGGTAGTGATGCATCCTAGCAAGTTTTCATAAATTCCAATATTGGGTAGAGAAATAGCATGGACAAGAATTGGGTCACAGACAGAATCAAAGGACCATAACTACAGACCGTAATCCGTTCAAGTACACCAAAAATGCATTTCAGTTGCGTTCGTTTTGCGTGTCAAACGCGTTTGTTTTGCGTTTCGTTTCGTTAATGGTTTGCATTTTTTTTTATGATAAACGTTAGAGAAAATACGAAAATGCAGTTCAAAACGATAGTGAATGCATTTTACCGTTTTGCGTTCGAATCGTTTTGCGTGTATCGTTTACCGTGTATCTTTTACCATTTAACGTTTACACGACATGTTCACCAATCGCATCATTTCTGGTTGTCCAATTATAACACCGCAGTAGAATAAATAATAAGAACTAGATATTTAAAGAAATCGCCGGGTTTTATATGATAATATATTAATTAAATAAATTAAAATAATATTGATTAAAATCTTTCTGAAATATTGATTAAAATCATTCTGAAATATTTCTAACTAAGCCACCCTATGTTAGATATGGTCTACCATAAAGTTGATGATTTGTAGCGTGACAGCAGATTAATATGTTACATAAAACTCAATCATTGAAATTTAATACACATGGTATGGGGCATAAACACGTTACGGTCACGTAATCATTAGAGTGGCCAAACATTGCCAGACAGGTTTACACTAACGTTAATATTACAGTATCGAAAAAGTATATAGTAAATAAATGTGAACCAGTCCGTGTTTTTTTTATATCTGCAGTGGTGTATAATCTGCTATTATGCAATAAACAGAGTATAGACGCCTCAGCAAGTATTTATTTTATTTACAGGAATAATGCATTATTAACAAGTATTTTCCAATTTTAATTCCAGTTATGAATTTCGATAGATTGTCATGTTAAACAATTATAACAATTCATTAAACAAAATAATTTATATAATCCGCAAAGATAAATATATTTACAAATACACATGCCTTAATTTATGTAGCGAGCGCACACACTTTATGTCTATTACTCCCACACAATTTATTTTTGACCTCGTGGCAATGTGCGATGTCGTCACTCTGACAGTTTCTTGCGTCATTTAATGTCGCGTTCTATTTCACTATGGTAAATGCATGAGGGAGGCGGAGATGTTTCCATAAAAAAAGATGCCTTTAAGTGTAAAAGTTTTATGTCTTGTGGCATGGCTTCTAAAATCGCTGGTACATGTACTTCCGTCTGACGCTTTCAAGGACTTTTATGTACATTACGCCGATAGAATTCCTCTGATATCCTTCCATCAAAAATTTCCAAGATACCCACTTAGTGAATAAAATGTTTGTTTCACTGGTGACGTTATCGGACATTGGCACAAGGTGATAGTGAAAGGGACAGCGTGTTCATTCTGTACACAAATTAAGGTATGTGTAGTTATTAATAACTCTATCAGCTTAATAGTAATCTTTTTTTAACAAATGCCTATATTGAAAACAAACATTTTGGAAGACACCCAGTTACAAACAAACACCAACCCTTTACGTGTGTTTGTTATATATATATATGAACTATTTTTATATACAATTTTGGAAAAGCCCTAAGGGTTTTTGGTGTAACAAACAGATTTTCTAAAATTGCGTGAAAACTTTTCCTGATTGGCAATCATATAACAGAACAGCAACATAAATCGGTGTTCAGATAATTAAATCATTTAATTGGGGTAGTTGTGTAAGCAGGTCATGCGTCATCTGATTGTTTTATCACACTTTTACAAGTAAAGAAACGATGCCCGAGGCAATGTTTTTCACGGGTAATTAGGGATTAAAACTTATAACAAAGAAATTTAATTAAAGTTGCAGGTATAGCAATTTAAAGATTTTAAATGACAAAGAGAGCAATCATTTCGTTTAATTATTTATTTCATTGTCAATATAACTACGACAATATTAGAGGATATCCGAATCTTTATTATTTGATGCGTTTAAGTTTGCATTATCGTTTTGTATCGTTCGCCCTGTTGTGTCCGTGTATCGTTTCGTTTATTGTTTCGTTTATCGTTTCGTTTGCATTTTTAGTCTGTTTGTATATCGTTTGAAACACGTTTAATATTCATTTCGTTTGCGTCCGTTTGGTGTACTTGAACGGATTACGGTCTGTACGTGAAAAATTATTGAACCGGAACACAAATACAATATGGGCATCTGTACTTGGTAATGATGCATCCTAGCAAGTTTCATAAAATTCCAACTTGAAGTTGTACAGAAATAGCACAGACAAGAATTTTGTCACAGACAGCTTCAAAGGGCCATAACTCTGTGAAAAATTATCGAACCGGAACACAAAGACAATATGTACATCTGCACTTGGTAATGATGCAAGTTTCATAAAATTCCAACCAGAGGTTGTAGAAAAATAGCCCGGAGAAGAACTTGGGGATGCAAAGCGGCGACTTTATTGCTCCCCCCCCCCCCCCTTTAGAAAATTTAGCATAAAAACATTGCCGCTATAAATTACTTATTGAGAATTAACACAAACATTTTTTGATTTGTTGAATATTGCATTCCTTAAAAAATTCATCTCTTGAAATATAGCTCAACTCTTCTGTTTCTTTTCTTGAAGGTTGCTATACACACGAGAGGCCTGTGCAAATTCTATCTATATAGGGTTGCAGTCGTTTGCTTATAAGTATTATAAGATTACTCCTTTGTCCTATCGGTTATATATATATATATATATATCTATATAAATATATATATATATATATATGAAATGTGTAAAAGCATTAATTCAACTAAACATTCTCGCTATATGCTGGGATATCAGTAAGGATCAATTTGTACGTTTTGTCTGAACCGATATTCCAATATATAGTGAATATTAACATATTGCAATTATGCAAAATCGAAAGGAACGAAATAATAAATTCTTTAATGCTTTCGTTTCACTTTTTTCCAAGTTTACATAACTTAAGTGAAATGTGAAAAACATTAATTTTAATAAACAATTTTGATATATGATGGGATATTGGTAAGGATCAGCTTGTACGTTGTGTCTAAGCCGATATTCCAGTGTGTGTATATGGTGAATATTTAAGGTATAACTATCCTGTGTTTGAGATATGATTTTCTTACAGCCAAGTATGTTTAATTTTTTGCACCTATGCAAATCAAAACGAACAACAAATAAATGGTGATTTAAATATAATATGACAATATATGTTTTGCAAAATGTTGCTTAAATTGTATACATGCTATTATTGTGCTGTTTGCAGCGGGATGGCCCAGACCCCTGCAGACATATTATGGGGTAATAAACGGGCAACCTTACGGTACCTCAAAAAAAAAAAAGTTCCCTTACAGGTTCCCTACAAAAACTACTAGCTTCTTGTTTTGTACAAACAACAACTAAAAAGAATAATTGTCTATTAAATATAAGCAAATTTGACTGCCAGATCAGTTATTCAGCAGAAGATGAAAATTCTCAATTTTAACCTTTCTGGGACTTCATCTTACTCCTTATGGTAATTCATTCCAACTTATTGAACCAAATTTTATTTGCTATGTCTAGATGATGCTTCAAATATCAAAATGAATAACAATTCTAAACAAATGGATAAATGATTGAGAATTTGACATTTTCCCATAGTATCTCTATGTTAACTTGAAGTTCCCTTTACAGAGCATCTGTAAGTACTAGCCCCTTGATTTATATAGACTTCAATCCATTGCTCATAGGACTAATTTATGCTAAATATGTAAAAATTTGAATGACCTATCCTCAATTTTACATTTTTGGGGCCCATCCTGGCCTCTTATGACAGAGGAACAAATCTGAATCTCTTTGACCAATGCTTCTGTGAAATTTTGGCAAAATCAGTTCTATTATTAATACGCTTCATTAATCTTTGTCATAATCACACAAGTCCCCTTACTGAGCACTTAATGTTATTTTAAGCTGAGGACATCATGTGTACAAATTTGATATAACTATGTTTGGTGATCATTTCTAAATACATGTTTTTAAAATCTTTTAATGGTTCATCAAAGAAGATATTTTTTTACTAATTTTAGTAATGGCAGCCATCTTGAATATATAAAAATTGATAAATTAATTTTGAGTATAGTCAAACACACACAAGAACTATCCATGTGAAGTTGAGTATAACTGGCCCAGTGGTTTCAGAGAAAGTGCTGCTTAATAACGTCTTTAGATGACGGTTAATGGATGACAGATGACAAAGCACCATCACATAAGCCATCTGGCCTTTGGCCAGTAGATCTAAAAATGATAAAAAGCTCTTCTTTAAATAACTAGCATCATAAAACCTTACAAAGAAGCACTTTGTAAATAGATGTGTTACAGTTATTGTAATAATTTTGAGCACTATAAATAAACATATTAACATCACGGAAATACAATGTTCTGCAACAAAAGAAAACATACTTGAAACTTTGACGGCCCTGTCATCTCTGAAATCCTCCTGATCATATTCAGCCTCCTCTGCTTCTTCTAGGAAGTTATACTCTGGATCTTCCTCTTCACCACCCATATCTGGACTGTCCTCTGTAATGGTCGCTGAAAAAAGTTTCTACAATAAAACTTCTCTGTCATCTTGCTGTCCAAATATTGTTGTTTGTTTTGTTATTTTTATTATTTTTTCAACGGGGTTTAATACCATTTTCCAAAACAGAGTTGTATACATAGCATCCATTTATATTGATCACAAACAAATCAGAGTCCGAGTAAAACCATCATCTGCCCATAAATAACAGAAAAACATTTCCACATGAACATAAAGACAGAGTTGGGCTCAAATCCTTAACTTTACTGGTAAAAATTAAGTGGTATCAAGATGATAGTTGAACATGCTATTTTTTTTTCACTAAAATAAAGTTATTATAGGAGCTTTATTGAAATATAAGAAAGATTTCCATATACTGGTATTGTATTAATTTATTACAGATTCTCATTTCACTATACATTTCCAGTTTGTTTGGTTCTTTGTCCTATAACATACATGTGTATATCAACGTGTGAAATGAAATACATGAAAAACAAAAAAAAACTATTATGTAGTTTTAGCAATTTTCAGTAAAATGACTATTTTGTAGTTTGAGGTTACAAAACCAAATTTGAACAGCATTGTATAATCATATAGGTCAATTTCATCTTAAATATTAGTAACATTTGCTTTATCAATTTTCTTTCATATTTATCCATGACAATTTTGGGATTATGTTTTACAATCCATTTTTTTTTCAATATTTATTTCGTTTTCCTGTGTACTAACAATTTCTACAAGGTCATTTTTTATCATTTTAACAATAAACAAAACATAAAACTTTCATTTATTAAAAAGCTATTTATTCCTGGGATCCAGCTACGTCGCGGCCTGGGAGGAGCCATGATTACAACTGATTGGAACTGTTGTGCTTACTATCAGCTTTAACCAAGGTCTTCAAGAAGTCTCTCCAGTCGTGATCATCACACGATGTGTCGTATAAATCCTCAGTAATGTCTGGAGCCACAAAGTTGGCTTCAATATCCAGTATAGACATGTCCTTCAATGGAAACTTGGATCGTGTCCTCGATGCAATCAGCTCTTTTTCTTCCTGGAGATAACAAGTAAGTACTGTAACAGTTGGATAAAAATCAGTCTGCCAGGTCAACAGGTAAGCACAAATAAAATTATTTTGCTGTAGATAATATTGTTGACAATTTTAAAGGTAGTTTTTTTTTACCCACTTGATTGAAAACATTAATCAAGACACATATCCTTGTGGAGGTGTAATCCCCCACTCACCTGGACCATTCTTGAAAAAAATTATGGTTGCCGTGCTCCTACCTACCTTGTCATTTAAAATTACAAAGCTACAGAATCTTTTTTATTGACTTTCAATGTGTTTAAGTGGGGATTTTTTGTATAATTTATATCCATTTTTGTTTAAAATGACTATGCAAATTTCAAATCTGGAAAAAAAATAGGTACCTACCTATCCACATGAAAAATACTGGGTTGGAGCACAGCAAACAAACACTTTTTAAGGATGGTCCTGTTGTGATACATGTATGTTGTGCTAAAAGATTGTTATGCTAAACAACATAAAATCGTTTTAGAAGATGGAATTATTTTGAAAAGTAGTTGCTTTAAGTAAATACAAATATAATGTCAAATTTGCTAGCATGCTAAAGTTTCAAAGTCTGTAAACAAATTACTTTGTAGTGATAAGTGCTTTTCAGTAATATTTAAAGGTGTTTCATCATAAAGTCTTATTCTGGCATGATTTAAACCTTTATTGCCATATTAGCTCCAATAATGCAAACTATGGAACATTTGTACATAATATACAGCCCATTGTTTAAATGGCCCAATATGAGATTGCAAAATCGGTTGTTGTTTGTTTCAACAAATTTATTTAGCATTTGGTTTAAACATGTATGTTTGATATATTTTTTGTATTTTACAAAAAAAAACAGGAAGTGTTTCAGAAATTTTTATTATTCATTTTAATGGGGTTTAACACAATTTTAAACACATTTCAGGCTACATATGGCATATCCATTTTTTACTGGTGGAGGAAGACCTTAGAATAATTCTGAGAAGAACCACTGTCCTTCCGCTTTGAAGTAACTGGCAAACTTTCTCACATAAAGTTTGAAATAAAATTAACATTAATGATGTAACTGAAGGAACACAAGACATCATTGTATTATCACACCTGCGCTGTCATGCATTCATTCTTTTCCATGGCATCGTGGAATTTACGCCCAATAGAGCTAACATTCTGATACGATCTGGGAACAATGATCTGCAGTGGAGGTCCCATTGGACTGAGGAAACTCTGAAATAAATACAAAGTGAAACAATAGGTTATTGACTGTAGATCTATTAAAGTTTGTATGTCTAATGACAGATTGGGTAATCTGCTGGCTGTCAATCTATTAAGTTTGTATGTCTAATGACAGATTGGGTAATCTGTTGGCTGTAAATTTATGTAGGTCTGAATGTCAAATGACAGATATGGTAATCTGGTGGCTGTCAATCTATTAAATCTGTATGTCTAATGACAGATATAGTAATCTGTTGGCGGTAAATCTATTAAAGTTTATATTTCTAATGACAGATATGGTAATCTGGTGGCTGTCAATCTATTAAATCTGTATGTCTAATGACAGATATAGTAATCTGTTGGCGGTAAATCTATTAAAGTTTGTATGTCTAATGACAGATAGGGTAATCTGTTGGCTGCAAATCTATTAAAATCTGTATGTCTAATGACAGATATAGTAATCTGTTGGCGGTAAATCTATTAAAGTTTATATTTCTAATGACAGATATGGTAATCTGTTGGCAGTAAATCTATTAAAGTCTGTATGTCTAATGACAGATTGGGTAATCTGCTGGCTGTAAATCTATTAAAATCTGTATGTCTAATGACAGATTGGCTAATCTGCTGGCTGTTAATCTATTTAAATCTGTATGTCTAATGACAGATTGGGTTATCTGTTGGCTGTTAATCTATTAAAGTTTGTATGTCTAATGACAGTTTGGGTTATCTGTTGGCTGTATATTAAAGTTTGTATGTCTAATAACAGATTGGGTGATCTGTTGGCTGTAAATCTATTAAAGTCTGTATGTCTAATGACAGATTGGGTAATCTGTTGGCTGTAAATCTATTTAAATTTGTATATTTAACGACAGATTGAGTAATCTGTTGGCTATAAATTTATTAAAATCTGTATGTCTAATGACAGATTCGGTAATCTGCTGGCTGTAAATCTATTTAAGTCTGTACATCTAACGACAGATTGAGTGATCTGCTGGCTGTAAATCTATTTAAGTCTGTACGTCTAATGACAGATTGGGTGATCTGTTGGCTGTAATTCTATTAACGTCTGTATGTCTAATGACAGATTGGGTGATCTGTTGGCTGTAAATCTATTAAAATTTGTATGTCTTATAACAGATTGGGTGATCTGCTGGCTGTAAATCTATTAAAGTCTGTATGTCTAATGACAGATTGGGTAATCTATTGGCTGTAAATATATTAAAGTTTGTATGTCTAATGACAGATTGGGTGATCTGCTTGCTGTAAATCTATTTAAGTCTGTATGTCTAATGACAGATATGGTAGTCTGCCAGCTGTAAATCTATTAAAGTTTGTATGTCTAATGACAGATTGGGTAATCTGTTGGCTGTATATCTATTAAAGTCTGTATGTCTAATGACAGATTGGGTAATCTGTTGGCTGTAAATCTATTAAAGTCTGTATGTCTTATGACAGATTTGGTAATCTGCTGGCTGTAAATCTATTAAAGTCTGCATGTTGAAAGACAGATTGGGTAGTCTGCTGGCTGTAAATCTATTAAAGTCTGTATGTCTAATGACAGATTGGGTAATCTGTTGGCTGTAAATCTATTAAAGTCTGTATGTCTAATGACAGATTGGGTAATCTGCTGGCTGTTAATCTTTTAAAGTCTGTATGTCTAATGACAGATTTGGTAATCTGTATCATATACTGAACGTAACAGTTAACTTTTGTATTTCCAATATCTTTGTCCTTTTTGAGTAGCATTATCAAAATTTGTATGAAACATTGACAGACATTTATGTATTGATATTAGATAGCCTGAATGTTCTTTCTTATTCAAGTCCAAAATTCAAGGAAATTGCATTAATAATCTTGAGAAAATACATAAAGTGCTAAGTACATCATATGTTAGGTTGCAGGTTAGCTGGAACAGTATTAAACGAACATTTTTAGAAAATATTCAAAGGAAACAGACAGACCATTAACAGGCATATGCCCAGTAAGGGAATTTCTAAAAAATAATTTTGCTACAGACCCTAAACCACTTAAGTACCCCATAATTGCACTCCGTTTGCGCTCAGTTTACACTCCGTTCCTGCTCCATTCACGCTCAGTTTGCGCTCCGTTTGCGTGCAGTTAATTTAATGCACTCACAAACGCAAGAATTCGCTCATGAGCAATGTTTACTATCTTTATTTTATACTCCTCTCAACGTTCGCTTCGTTCGTTCAGCGTTCACTCATCGTTCAGTCCGCTCAGTTCGGTTTCCGGCCCATAACTAATCGTAACCTCTCAACTCTTAAAATGATTCCATATTGACTTTTTAAATGAAGCTGTTAAAAAAAGGAGCAATAAATAAAACGTATCCATGGGATTTAGTCAAGGTAATTGAATTCATAATCCGATTGTTTGTCTACATATTGTGTCACCCGCTGGGGGAAAGATTGTAAATTTCGGATAAACCATTACTGATAATAGGGAAGATTAACGGAAGAGTCTATATTTTGATAAGTGAACAGTGGTCTGTGTGATCAAAGAATATTGCACGTTCTACCGACTTCTACTATCCAGACCGAAATGTGTTTGCGTCAGTCACTTCTTTGATATATCGTTAGCCGTTTTTTACAGGAAAGCAAAAAAAAGTTATCCACAAATTTTATAGATACATCATCAACATAAATTAAATATATTGTAATTATTATCAATAATTCAATACCGCTTATACATGTACTTCTTTGGATTAATAGTAATCCATTTATTTGATCAGTATTAGCAGTGACCTAACAATATGAGGATATGTCACTGGTTTTTGTTAATGTTCAAACTAAAATCAGCTTTATAATCAATAATAAAATTGTACACTGCATGGTTGATGAAAAATGTATTATAATTGGTGAGATGGGATTTGACATATAAAATAATAAATGATTTTTGAAAAATAATAGTCTTGTAGTGTTTTTCTAGATTTGGGTCTAAATGTGGCTTCACTAAACTTAAAAAAGATATTCTGATATTATAAGATTTAATAAATATTTTCATTATCATTATGTATATATATGTTCCTGAAATGAACGTTTTTTAGTGTTTCTCAAATTATTTTTTTACTGATAGTATAATTCATGTTAATATATTAATTTAAAATACAAACTATATTCAACTTGTTTGAAAATATACCCACTGTGCTATACCGCTACTTATATGACACGCAGCAATACAGACACCTGTGGTGTTAACTACATTATGTCACATGCCAGTGAGAGCCGTGTCAATTAAATTATATGCCAAAGCGGTGAATTACCAGTCTATTGCCCATGGAAGAACCCTGCCGATGCTTTCATTTTGATTGTAATTAGTGCCAGACGGAAGAATCTTAATTGAACCCGCAGTATGTGATTGAAAAGAAAATATATAAGAAATACTGCCAGCCAATTAACAACAAATCAAACAAATTCATTTAAGATATTGGTTATTCAAGGTTTCAGAACGATACTTTAGCATGTAAACCCATGATATTAATATCATTAAATTAACGAAACGAAAACCCCATGTTATAAAATATAACCAGTACTTAATGAACGGTAGAAAGTGTGACACAAGTATTAATTAAGGGATGTGTATCTAGGGCTGTCAATTTACCACAGCTGACATTCTGGATCTTGACTTTTGATGTAAAATAAATAAATTTAAAACAAAAATAAATGAACGCGCATGCATGGGCAATATACTTACGATTTAGGTTATTTATTTTGCGTAACAAATGCATTTATTATAAATGACCAACATATTAGACAGTTTTGACAGTTTGCAGTTTTTGTCTGTTAATTAACTGTCATTAGTCCCGTGGGTTAAATAAACAAGTCAATTACATTCCCAATCTGCAGGAGATGAATGTCAGCATATCTTTTGATAAAAACAGATAAAACTAAAAATCAGAATTGTAAATTTCACAAGATAAAAACAATCCTACAATTTTAAAACTAATGAAAATGTAGTATTTATTTGTATTATTATTATTTGTTTTATTTTTTTAAGGGCTTTTCCAGAATTAAATGTATGGGGGGGTCGGACGGAAGTATAATTAAAATTTTATGCCTAGTGGGTGTTTTAATTAAAAAAAATGATGCCTTGTGGGGTAAAAGTTTATTAAAAGTTTATGCCTTGCCGGTATTTCCGTCTCTGAACCAAATTTTTTCTTCAACACCGTTTTTCTTCTCGAAATTTTATACATTTTCTACCCAGATATTTCCTCCTGTCGTATACAAAAACATAAAGATGTCCTTCCCCATGTACCGCAACGAGTCAATATCCCGCAGCGTCAAGATTTTGGCGAGCGTCTTATCTTTATCGCAGCAGAAACTGCAGGTCTTTTAAATTTACCTTTATTTGACCTACATGTTTGCCACTGACACGCATGTTGTAACGATTGTAGTAATTTGTTTTTTTGAAACAAAGTATAATTATCTACCTTCAGACTTCCCGAAAAGTGACAAGAAACATTCTTGGTCGTGAATAAATTATTAACACGTAAATGTACGAGCTAATCAGATGGCGGAATACACTCGTAGCAGGCCGTAACCCCGTCTACTTTATTAAATTGATGCCGAGATGTCGTGTCACAAAGTTATCTCCTCAAGTAAATTTCACAAATTATATATCAATATTTGACGTATCTGATATATTTGCAAATACTCCAATACGGATATGAATATACAGACCTGTATAATATTAAATTCTGCAAAAACTACGATTCAACTCTACGGGTGCATTGCTATAATTGTATGCGTATCCGCGTTGTTTGTCAGATGGTGTAAAACGCTAATTTATTCGGCACAAAAGGAAACACCAAGAAATGCAAAGTCTATTGTGACAAAAAATCTAAATTGGGACATTGCGTCATCAGTGAAAATAACATCCACATTCTAAGATTTGTCACCCCACACTCTACGGTTTATTCTTACCCCAATGTCTGAAAAAATCATGGGGAAAAGCAGATATTTCTTAGCGGGCGTACAAAAACATAAATTGGACTGTGAAATTATCTTTGAGCATCCATAACCAGATTGTTTGCCATCGGGTGTGCGAAATGAGGTCAAATTAGATTAAACCTTAGGGAGTAAATAACACCTGTCGTAATAATGTTTGTTTCACTGTCAGAGTGACGTCATCGGACATTGGCACAAGGCATTAAGGAAAAGGGACAGCGTGTTCATTATGTACATAAATTTAGGCATGTGTAGTTATAAACAACTCTCTTTACGGATTGTATCAATTTAATAGCAATTCTTTTTTTAAGAAATTAGTATACTGAAAATAAACATTTTAGAAGACAACTAGTTACAAACAAATGCTAACCTTTAATTATTATTATGTTGTTGTTTTTTTCTCGTTTGTTATATGTAGTGCCCCTTTATTTAATTCTCGACCTGAGGTAAATTGTGACGTAATCACTTGCATATCGGCATTAGATCAAAAGTGTAACTAACGTCGGCGTACTTCAAAGAAAGTAGGCAACCGTTCAGACAAGTAATTTTGCAAGCGCTACAATGAGAAAACATTAGAAAAGGGATTTTAGCCTTTCTTTTTTTTTTTATTTTGTGCATGGTGGTATTTTATCAAATTAAAATTTTATGCATGGTGGTATATATCACAATTAAATTTTATGCTTTGTGGGTAAAAAAAATAAGTGCCGTCCGACCCCCCCATACATTTAATTCTGGAAAAGCCCTAAATATTATCATTGGATCTGTTATTATAATAAATATATATTGACTTCTTGATTTGTCACAGTTTTTATATTGGATATGTGCGTGCGTGTATTTTGATTATAATTTGTACCAGATTATTGAATCTTAATTTAACCCACGACATGTGATTCAATAAGAAATATATAGTCAAAAGCAATATTAAAAACTACAATTTTTTTCATAATATTATTATTATCATCATTATTATTCGGCCTGTCGTGTTGTTTTGGCATACATACATTTATTTTACATTAATTTAATTTAGCTTGATTGTGAAGCAAGCTCTGAGCTTATGCATATCATTCTCCAGTGCATTCCTATATTAGATCTGGTACTGAATTGTGTTTCGAGAGGTCATAGGGTAGAGCGCTGGTCAAACTCGTGACCTCTGTCGTCTGAAGCCAGCTCTATCCACTGCACTACTGACCCACTTTATATTTAAGAATGATATTAATTTGGTACTATTATTTCATATATTAATGAGATGTGCACGAGTATACTGTTTTCACTTTAATTGCAATATAACAGTTTTTATAGGAAAATATAAAACTAAACTCCAAATTGAACTTAAAATGGGTAATTTTTATTTTGCCAAAATACTCAAACAAATAGAATCATAATCATATAATTTTTCGCATATCTATGTTTTGTTTGATTCACAAATGTATTGATTTTTTTGTGTTTAGAGCTATATACGCTTAAATCCAATTGAAATATATGTTCTGTATATTCTCAAACTAATTTATATAGAGAAAGCAAGACAAATAGTGATTTCATATTACATATTTTCGTATTGTTATTTACATAATATATAAATTTATTTATATTTTTGTTGCGCAAACCAAATCATGTTTAAATGTGCAACTAAATTGGCCTTAAAACCGTAGATAACCACTGATGGGTCGTTTATTGTATAATAGGTTTTTAAACTTTATTATATTGATTAGCTCAATATTGGTATTTATGATATAATTGACAAATTGTTGACCAAAATTAGTTTTATCATGCGTTATACCAAAACAACATTTATATATACTACATGGTTTATATTTATGTGAACAGAAAATTTCTTATTTATTTCGATTTTGATTATTGACTTCATGCTCAAATAATGAAAGAGTGTATCCGAATGATCGAGTGCACTCAGTAGCGCACAAATAGTTTAGTAATCTTACTGTGTCTAGCGTATAGTGCATATACTGCGCATCTGAGTGCACTCAGCGTGTCTGAGTGCACTCAATCTATTTCATGCATTCAGGAGTGCGCTTATTATTTTAAATCCAGCATTCGCTAACGGTCCAAGTCCACTCCGTCAGCGCTCAATCTGCGCTCCGTTCGCGCTCCATCTGCACTACGTTCGCGCTCAGTTTACGCTCTGAGTGCACTCCGTTTACGTGCAATTGGGGTACTTGAGCGGTTTAGGGTCTGTAATAGAGGGAAAATATGGCTTAGTTACTAATGAACTATTAACAATACTTCAACTATTCAAATTCATTAAAAAAAAGTTCATACCGAGCTGTTGTCAGAGTCTGCAGCTGAAGGTGTCCGAGCCCTATATGATGATGTTGATGGTGTAGGACACGAGGTTGACGGTGTAGAAGGCATTGGTGAGCCAATGTCACTGACGCAGGATGACATGACACTCTCACTATCTTCATCACTCTCTTGTTCTGCCACCTGTTCATAATCAGATCAACAATTAACACCCAATGTACAGTCATGCTAAAATGTATTCAACAGACAGCCGGCGTTCCTATAATAATACATATGTTAAAATCCGGGGCACAGTATAATTTGTTAAAAAAGATTCTCCATATTTTTTATATATTTCAATAACTAGTCTTTGATTAAGTTTGAGTAATATTTCATCTGTTGATTTATTGACATTACAGTATTTCTGGAAATTTTGAACTGATCTGTTTTTGATGCAAAACTACCTTTGAAAGTTGTATAAGAAATTAAAAAACATAGGATGTCAACTAGCAACTATGGTAGCAAGAATGTTTTGTGCAAATCTCACAGAAATCAATGAAACAAACTTTTTGTCTCCTTGAGTAACGTGATATGAAGCAGGAATGTAATCTTGCATTTTTGTTCAGGTGGCATAAATGATTTATTGGCAGTGAGTCCATTAAGGCCATTCAAAATTGTTTGTTTCTGTGCGCTGACCAAGTATTTTTCATGTGGGTAGGTAAGAAACTAAATTTTTTTGTCAGATTTTGATTTTGCATAGTCATTTTAAACAACAAGAGGCCCAAGAGGGCCCGACTCATGAACCCTCGAGGCGGGGTCATTTTTAACCCTAGGGACACCATTTGAACAAATCTAACAAAACTATAGTTGGTCATCTTTACTACATAAACATTTTGAAAATCTGTTGGGCCGTTCATGAGAAGAAGATTTTTTAAGTTTTGGACTATTTTTAGTTACGGCGGCCATATTGAAGTTCAGATCGAAAAAAAAATCTTCTGTATAGTCTCCTGAGTTACAGAAACATGCATGTGAAGTTTCAGTTTAATTGATCTCATGGTTTCAGAATAGATGAAAGAAAAAGAGAATTTTCTGTTTTCCCATAGTATCCCTATGTAAAATTCTAAGTCCCCTTTCAGGGCCCCTATAAATTTTAGCCTCTTAATTCTTATCTGCAATCAAACCCCTACACATTGGGATAATTTATGCCAAATATGAACAAATCTGACATACCGGTTCTCAAGAAAACGATTTTAGTAATTCTCAATTTTTACCCTTTTGGGGCCCCTCCTGACCCCTTAAGACAGTGGAACCCAGTCATTTTTACAAATCTGAACCATCTTCACCAAACAATGCTTCTGTGAAGATATAGGCAAAATCATTTCCATTTTAAAAAAAAAAAATAATAAAAATATTATAATGACATGTGTCCCCTAATTGAAGAAGATTTTTTAAGTTTTGGACTATTTATAGTAACAGCAGCCATCTTGAATTTCAGATCGCAAAAAAAAAAAAATCTTCTGTACTGTCTCCTATGCATCAGAAACTTGCGTGTGAAGCAGTTTAATTAGCCTAGTGGTTTCAGAATAGATGAAAGAAAAAGAGAATTTTCTGTTTTCCCATAGTATCCCTATGTAAAATTCTAAGTCCCCTACAGGGCCCCTATAAATTTTAGCCCCTTAATTCTTATCTGCAATCAAACCCCTACACATAGGGATAATTTATGCCAAATATGAACAAATCTGACATACAGGTTCTCAAGAGAACGATTTTAGTAATTCTCAATTTTTACCCTTTTGGGGCCCCTCCTGAACCCTTTAGACAGTGGAATCCATTCATTTTTTACAAATCTGAACCTCCTTCACCAAACAATGCTTCTGTGAAGATATAGGCAAAATCATTTTCATTTTAAAAAACCAAACAAAAAAAAAACCATGTGTCCCCTAATTGAACCCTCGGGGCGGGGTCATATTTAACCCTAGGGACACCATTTAAACAAATCTAACAATACTTAGTTGGTCATCATTACTACATAAACATTTTGAAAATCTGTTGGGCCGTTCATGAGAAGAAGATTTTTTAAGTTTTGGACTATTTTTAGTAACGGCGGCCATATTGAATTTCAAATCGAAAAAAAAAAATCTTCTGTATAGTCTCCTATGCAACAGAAACATGCATGTGAAGTTTCAGTTTAATTGGCCTAGTGGTTTCAGAGAAAGTACTGCTAACAGACGACAGACGACGGACGACAGACAACGCACCATCGCATAAGCAATTCTGGCCTTTGGCCAGTAGAGCTAAAAATGGACAGAAATCCTCAAAGGAATATTTTTAAGGATAGCCAAACAATGATGAGTGTCAAAGAAGGTTGTATATACATGTATGGTCCACAAAGATAGAAGACTGACCAAGTGCAATTGACGCAGCATTATGTGTGTCACTTTTTATGATACACACAATTTTGAAAGAAGAGCATATGACCAAAATGAGCGCACCCTAGGTTCCAATGCTGTTGAAACCAGAAGAAAAGGAAAAGCAGGCATAATACAAATATCAACTGGGTAGAACCAGCACTGAGTATAGTTATACAAGTGTCTTGCTGAAGGAGTACACAACACATGGCCCTTATGCAGGAATCGAACCCAAAACCCACAGGTCTGTGTCTGCTGTTCTACCACAACTTATGTACCTTGTCTGGGTTGAAATCTTCATCATCTTCTTCCTCTTCAGGTAGATCTATATCAAGAAAACTTGCAGCATCCTGCTTCTTTTTCACTGGTGACAGACCCCAAGGCAGTGATGTCTGCATTGAAATAAGAGATAGAGCTATGAATTAAACAAAGAGAAATAACTGTTTAAATGTTCAACATTTCATTAATTATAAATTTAACCTTTTCAACCTCTTTTAATTGAACTTACCAGTTTAAAGTTATGTCTTTACTTAGATGTTAAATTATTTATCAGGGTCGAGTTCTTCAAAGCTTGGTTAGTTTATCCCTGTGTTAAATGAAATTTTCAAATCCTTGTATATTTGATTTTATGGCACAGCAGATGACTAGTTGCTTGTATATTGTGAAACCATGTTATTCTGTTTCTAACAATGCAGGGTTCTCCACAGGAAGAAATGCATGCGCTGGGGTAAGAGTGCGTAAACACCTTCAACAAATTTTCAAGCACTGTGTAAGGCACTCATTGAAATATATTTCAATATTAAAAAAATCAGTTAAAGTCATCATATTTGGTATGTTTCATTTTAAGCATTAAAATGAGAAAGGATATGTAAAGAAAAACAAGAGATTGCCACTAACGTGGTCATATTGCCACCTCGTTAACCCTTAGAGGCATTTCCAGAGAAGTGGATTTAAATTATGCAAAATGAAGAAGATGCTGAGCACAGAAATCACATGTAAATGCCGCAAACTGAAATATGTAGCCAACTGTAATATGACACATTGTCTTGTCCCAGTGAGCACTGGTGTGATGTTCTAAATCAAACCATAAATATGTAAGTTATAACCCCAAAACAAATGAAAAACTATCTTTGACGAACAGACCCAACTCATTCGCATGACACATCATCTTGGGCTGGTTAGCATTTGTGCCAATATATTTTTTTAAAATCCAATCACAACTAAAGAAGATACAGTCCGGACAGCAGTGGACAAACAGACATAGCTGTGACCTTGACCTTTGAAGAACAGACCCAAGTCATTCACATGACACATCATCTTGTCCTAGTAAACATTTGTGCTGAGTTATTTAAAAATCCAATAACAACTAAAGAAGATAAGGAACGGAGAGCACCGAACGAACGGACAGACGGAGCTGTGACCTTGACCTTTGACGAACAGACCAAAGTCAGTCACATGACACATAGTCTTGTCATAGTGAACGTTTGTGCCAAGTTTATTAAAAATGCAATCATAACTAAAGAAGATATGGTCCGGACAGTAAGAAACACAGTGTATACATTGGATTTTCAAACACTTGACCTTGAGCTATGTCCTAGACCTTTAACAAACAGACCCAAGTCATTCACATGACACATCTTCTTGTCCTAGTGAACTTATGTGCCAAGTTATTTAAAATTCCAATCACAACTAAAGAAGATATGGTCCGGACAAGAGGAAACACAGTGTATACATTGGATTTCCAAACACTTGAACTATGACCTTGACCTTTGACAAACAGACCCAAGTCATTCACATGACACTTCGTCTTGTCCTAGTGAACTTATGTGCCAAGTTATTTAAAATTCCAATCACAACTAAAGAAGATACAGTCTGGACAAGAGGAAACAGTGTATACATTGGATTTCCAAACCCTTGAACTATGACCTTGACCTTTGACAAACAGACCCAAGTCATTCGCATGACACTTCGTCTTGTCCTAGTGAACATTTGTGCCATGTTAATTAAAATTCCAATCACAACTGAAGGAGATACAGTGAGGACAGCAGGGGATGGACGGACGCAGCCCATTTCTATATCCCCCGCTCTGCTCTACAAGCGGTGGCGGGGGATAACAAGAGCACTGCAAGCGGGTGCAGATGCTCGTCTTTTTTCCAAATCTATTACGTAGGTCAAAGTCAGTGAAGTTAACTTTTTAAACTTAATGGTTAGTTTAAAAAATCAATACTATTACTGAAAAAATAAATCAGATTTAAAAAAAATCGCCAAAAAAAATAGAGATGTCGAAGAACAGCGTTAACTCGACTATTCTAGCCTTGTCGATCACAGAACAGTATATAATAATTTTAAAATATGGGTGTGGATGTGGGGTTGTATGTGCCAACATTTAAAAAACAGGACTGTTTAGGTTAATGTAATAAAACAGAAGTTGTAGGGAGAGGGTGTGTTGGGGTTGGTAACAAAGTTGAAAAGGGACAGTGTATCTAATTCAATACAAAATTTTAAGAAAACAATTGGAGGGGGTGGGGGGTCTTGGGGTTGGTAACAAAGGGGCAGAATAGTATTAAATTTAAACTTTAAACAAAACAAAATTTAAAAGAAAAAAAATGGGGGTGAGTGGGTGGGGGATGTCCTTAGGGTCAGTAACAAAGTTGAAATGGGGCAAAGAATTTAATGGTAATAAAATTGAAATGAGGCAAAGTATTTGATTTGATACAAAGCAAAAAAATGAAAAATGAAAAAAAAATGGGCAGGGCTGGGGGGTGGGGGGGGGGGATTAGGGGAAGAGGGTTTTTGGGTTGGTACCCAAGTTGAAACGGGGCAGAGTATTTGATTTAATGCAAACAAATTTAAACAAAAAAGAAAAAAATATGGGCAGCAGGGTGGGGGTCTTGGTTGGGCTCGGGTAGGAAAGTCCATTAAATAGGTCAAGGTCAGTTTAATTGGCCTAGTGGTTTCACAGAAAGTGCCCCTAACAGATGAAAGATAAAAGACAATGGACGAGAGCTTATAAAAAATTCAAACCCGAGCTAAACAAAAAACTTTAACCAAAGGTTTTAAAGCCCAAAGTATGGAAATTAATGTAAGTTAGCTATATACATTGTTTCTATAACATAATATAAATGTGTTTATGAAGTTTAGTCACCGAAACATGAGGAGTTTGTTCAGAAAAAGAGAAAATGCTGAGCTAAACATAAAACTTTAACCAAACCCGAGCTCAACAAAAAACTTTAACCAAAGGTTTTAGAGTCCAAAGTATGTAAATTTAGGTAAGTTAGCTATATACATTGTTTGTATAACATGATATGAAAGTGTTTATGAAGTTTAGTCACCGTAACATGAGTTGTTGGTTCAGAAACAGAGAAAAAGCTGAGCTAAACATAAAACTTCAACCAGCAGACGTTGACAACGACAGCATCAGGGACATGGCAATAGTTCTTTGTTTTTTCAAAAAGACGAGCTAATAATGATTTAGGGGAAAGTAAGCTTTTGCAAAATTTTGTTAAAGAATTCAAGCGCTATGGGAATACCATTTCTGACAGTCAAGCGCTGGGGTGCCCCTGTGCTTAAATGGCCTGTGGAGAAGCCTGCAATGCATCTAAAATGATGCGTAATCAGTCAGTATATATAAGTAAATCACTTGCAAAATATTCCTATTGGAAAATCCATTTCCCTCTATTAAAGGTAGAAGACCAGCAGTTACATAGATACATACATAAGTGTACATTTAACTGTGTTGTATGTTAATTATCTATTGCTGATTATTTTTCTATATAAAGTCTAAAAAAATATAATTAAACTGTGTCAGCTAACTTATACAATTGTATTCATTTATTGGTATAAAATTTACCACATGTTACAATTCTTTAGATTCTGTGCAGTGTACTGTATAATGTCCTTCGGTGCAGTGTACTGTACTATGACCTTCTGTGCAGTGTACTGTACTATGTCCTTCTGTACAGTGTACTGTATTATGTCCTTCTGTGCAGTGTACTGTACTATGTCCTTCTGTGCAGTGTACTGTATTATGTCCTTCTGTGCAGTGTACTGTACTATGTCCTCTGTACAGTGTACTGTACTATGTCCTTCTATGCAGTGTACTGTATTATGTCCTTCTGTGCAGTGTACTATACTATGTCCTTCTGTACAGTGTACTGTACCATAGTCCTTCTGTGCAGTGTACTGTACTATGTCCTTCTGTACAGTGAACTGTACTATGTCCTTCTGTGCAGTGTACTGTATAATGCCCTCTGTGCAGTGTACTGTATTATGCCCTTCTGTGCAGTGTACTGTACCATGCCCTTCTGTGCAGAGTACTGTGTTATGTCCTTCTGTGCAGTGTACTGTACTATGTCCTTCTGTACAGTGAACTGTACTATGTCCTTCTGTGCAGTGTACTGTATAATGCCCTCTGTGCAGTGTACTGTACTATGCCCTTCTGTGCAGTGTTCTGTACCATGTCTTTCTGTGCAGTGTACTGTACTATGTCCTTCTGTGCAGTGTACTGTATTATGTCCTTCTGTGCAGTGTACTGTACAATGTCCTCTGTACAGTGTACTGTACTATGTCCTTCTGTAAAGTGTACTGTACTATGTCCTTCTGTAAAGTGTACTGTACTATGTCCTTCTGTACAGTGAACTGTACCATGTCTTTCTGTGCAGTGTACTGTATTATGTCCTTCTGTGCAGTGTACTGTACTATGTCCTTTTGTGCAGTGTACTGTACTATGTCATTCTGTGCAGTGTACTATGTCCTTCTGTGCAGTGAACTGTAATATGTCCTTCTGTGCAGTGTTCAGTACTATGTCCTTCTGTGCAGTGTTCTGTATTATGTTCTTCTGTGCAGTGTACTGTATTATGTCCTTCTGTACAATGTACTGTACTATTTCCTCCTATGCAGTGTACTGAATAATGTCCTCCTGTGCAGTGTTCTGTATTATGTCCTGTGCAGTGTACTGTATTATGTCCTTCTGTGCAGTGTACTGTACTATGTCCTTCTGTGCAGTGTGCTGTACTATGTCCTTATGTGTAGTGTACTGTACTATGTCTTTCTGTGCAGTGAACTGTACTATGTCCTTCTGTGCAGTCTACTGTACTATGTCCTTCTGTGCAGTGTACTGTATAATGTCCTTCTGTACAGTGTACTGTACTATGTCCTCCTGTGCAGTGTACTGTAGTATATCCTGTGCAGTGAACTGTATTGTTCTTCTGTGCAGTGTACTGTACTATGTCCTCCTTCGCAGTGTACTGTATGATGTCCTTCTGTGCAGTGTTCTGTATTATGTCCTTCTGTGCAGTGTACTGTATAATGTCCTTCTGAACATTGTACTGTACTATGTCCTCCTGTACAGTGTACTGTATTATGTCCTGTGCAGTGTACTGTATTGTCCTTCTGTGCAGTGTACTGTACTATGTCCTTCTGTGCAGTGTACTGTACTATGTCCTCCTGTGCAGTGTACTGTATTATGTCCTTCTGTGCAGTGTACTGTATAATGTCCTTCTGTACAGTGTACTGTACTATGTCCTCCTGTGCAGTGTTCTGTATTATGTCCTTCTGTGCAGTGTACTGTATTGTCCTTCTGTGCAGTGTACTGTACTATGTCCTTCTGTGCAGTGTACTGTACTATGTCCTCCTGTGCAGTGTACTGTATTATGTCCTTCTGTGCAGTGTACTGTATAATGTCTTTCTGTACAGTGTACTATATTATGTCCTCCTGTGCAGTGTTCTGTATTATGTCCTTCTGTGCAGTGTACTGTATAATGTCCTTTTGTACAATGTACTGTATTATGTCCTCCTGTGCAGTGTTCTGTATTATGTCCTTCTGTGCAGTGTACTGTATAATGTCCTTTTGTACAATGTACTGTATTATGTCCTTCTGTGCAGTGTACTGTATAATGTCCTTCTGTACAGTGTACTGTATTATGTCCTACTGTGCAGTGTACTGTATTATGTCCTGTGCAGTGTACTGTATTGTTCTTCTGTACAATGTACTGTATTATTTCCTTCTGTGCAGTGTACTGTATTATGTCACGTGCAGTGTACTGTATTGTCCTTCTGTTCAGTGTACTGTATTATGTCCTCCTGTGCAGTGTACTGTATTATGTCCTGTGCAGTGTACTGTATTGTCCTTCTATACAGTGTACTGTATTATGTCCTCTTGTGCAGTGTACTGTATTATGTCCATCTGTGCAGTGTACTGTATTATGTCCTTCTGTTCAGTGTACTGTATTATGTCCTTCTATACAGTGTACTGTATTATGTCTTTCTGTGCTGTGTACTGTATAATGTCCTTCTGTTCAGTGTACTATATTATGTCCTTCTGTACAATGTACTGTACTATTTCCTCCTGTGCAGTGTACTGTATTGTCCTTCTGTTCAGTGTACTGTATTATGTCCTCCTGTGCAGTGTACTGTATTATGTCCTGTGCAGTGTGCTGTATAATGTCCTTCTGTAGAGTTTACATGTACATTATAATTGTAGGGGTACAAACTTTGTAGATTTTTGTGTTTAAAAAGTGGTATTAAAAGAACAAGTTAAGTGGTTATAATGCCCTCACTCTATAACATCTCTATGAAAATTACAAAAAAATAATCCTTGTAAAAGTTGACTTACAGTTCCTTGTGATTCATACACCTCCTTCACCTTTGACCTTGTCATCTTTGGCTCAAATTTTTCATCATTCTCATTGAGTTCCTGCTGGACAGCCTTTCTGACCATCTCAACAACGCCTTCATTTGTGATGATTTTCTGTAATTATCAATGAAAAATGATCCTGCTTCATATTAAAGTATGACAAGTTTTACTTTCACAAAAAAGTACCAAACTGAATTTCATACCTTCATCTAATACCATCACCATGGAGATAAATGTCAATTTACTATCTGCCTGTGTTATATATATAAATATTATATATGACTGTTTAATAAACATTTACGAACTGATAATAATATTTGTGTTAAAGACAAATAATGTGTACATTACACTTGAAAACAATTAAAACAAAGTAAACAAGAAATGTCACTGGTAAGTGTCACATGCCCCCAAATGGTCTGTGAAAATATTGATATATTTTATAACAGGTGCGATTTAAATCAAGAGTAATGGACTGACGTTTCAGATAAGACATGCTTTGTGTAACCTTGACCTTGACATCTGATGTAAAGGCCTGGGTATTTCTACAGGTAAATGCAGGTGATACATCATCAGTACATGTCAAGCTATTTTAAAATCCCTCCATGTAAGACAAAGTTACAGACCAGATATGAAATATAAAAAAAAAATGAAAGTGTGACCATGACCTTTGAGGTAAGGTTCTTGGTCTAACACACGACACGTCATGTCATGTTGATCAATTGAGCCAGGTGCTTTTGAAATCCATCCATTTATGATAAAATTACAGACTGGACTTGATATCTCAAACATACTCAAAGTGTTGTCAAATTAACTCAAAGTGTGACCTTGACCTTTGAGATATGGATCTGGATTTTACATGCAACACATCGTCATGTCATCTTGATCAACTGAGCTAAGTGTTTTTGAAATCCAACAATGTATGATAAAGTTAAGACCAGAAATTTATCAAACAAATTGAAAGTTTGACCTTGACCTTTGAGGAAAGGTTCTGGGTCTTACATGCAACACTTCATCATGTCATGTTGATCAAGTGAGCTGAGTTTTTTTAAATCACTTCATGTATGATAAAGTTACAGACCGGACACAAAATCTCACACAGGCACAAAGTGTTGTCAAACTTTGAAGTACGGTTGTGGGTTTTACGCGCGACACGTATTTGTGTCATGCAATGAATTGAGCCAAGTGTTTTTGAAATTTGTCCATAGGTGACAAAGTTAGACCGGACATGAAATCTCAAACAGACTGAAAGTGTCGTCAAACAAAGTTAAATTGTGACCTTGACCTTTGAAATGGTAGTCTGGGTTTATGCCCGGCACGTCGTCATGTTATGCTGATCATTTGTAGCAAGTATAAATTATATCGAATCCATCTATGCATGGATAGTTATAGGCCGGACACGTAATCTCACAAAGACTGAAAGTGTGACCTTGACCATTGAGGTACGAGTGTGGGTCTCATGCGTCACATGTTTTCATGTCATGCTGATGAATTGTGCCAAGTTTTTTTGAAAATTTATATATAGTTGACAAAGTTACAGACCAGACACGAAATCTCAAAAAGACTGAAAGTGTCATCAAAGTTAAATTGTGACCTTGACCTTTGAAGTGGGAGTGTGGTCGTTATGCGCAACATGCCATCATATTTTGTTGATCATTTGTAGCAAGTATTTATACAAGAGTTGTCAGAAGACAACAAAGCTCGCCTCTGGGTGTTTAAGTCCAAAAAGGGCCATAACTGTGCCAAAATGCAATCCAGAGTCATGGTTCTTGTCTCTGTGTGTTTCATTGATGATGGTGAACACACATGCAAAGTTTCATTCACATCCAATGAGTGGTTGCATAGATATCTTAAACTAAAATGCAAAAGTTTAACCTGGGTGTCTACAGACGACTATGCCAATGACGACGCCGACGATGCCGGGTTCATGGCAATAGTTTTCCTTGGACTTCGTCCCGGTGAGCTAAAAATCCATCAATGCACAACAAAGTTACAGGCGAGACACAAAATCTCACACAGACTCAAAGTGTAGTCAAACAGACTCAAAGTGTGACCTTGACCTTTGAGGTATGGGTCTTACTCACAACATGTCGTCATGTTATGTTAATCATTTGTAGCATGTATTTTTAAAATCCATTTATGCATGGCAATGTTACAGGTCAGACACAAAATCTCACACAGACGCAAAGTGTTGTCAAACAAACTCAAAGTGTGACCTTGACCTTGGAGGTACAGTTATGGGTCTTACTCGCAACAAGTCGTCATGTTATGTTGATCATTTTATAGCAAGTATTTATAAAATCCATTTATGCATGACAAATTTACAGGTTGGACACGAAATCTCAAACAGACTCAGTGTTGTTAAACAAACGCAAAGTGTGAGCTTGACCTTTGACGTATGGGTGTGGGTGTTACTCGCGACACGTTGTCATGTTATGTTGATCATTTGTAGCAAGTAATACCGGACGGACGGACAGACAGATGGATGGACAGACGTTGCGATTACTCAGGCAGGAAAGTCCATTAAATAGGTCTAGGTCAGTGATGTAAACTTTTTTTTAGTTTATGGTGATCAGCTTACAGAATTAATAGTATAACTGAAAAAAAAAATTGATTTAAAACAAAAAAAAATTCAAACCCAAGCTAAACAAAAAACTTTAACCTAAGGTTTAAAAGCCCAAAGTATGGAAATTTATGTAAGTTAGCTATAGACATTGTTTCTATAACATAATATAAATGTGTTTATGAAATTTCGTCACCAAAACATGAGGAGTTTGTTCAGAAAAAGAGAAAAAGCTGAGCTAAACATAAAACTTTAACCAAACCCTTAGCTAAACAAAAAACTTTAACCTAAGGTTTAAGAGCCCAAAGTATGGAATTTTAGGTAAGTTAGCTATATACATTGTTTGTATAACATGATATGAATGTGTTTATGAAGTTTAGTCACCGTAACATGAGTTGTTTGTTCAGAAACAGAGAACAAGAGTTGTCAGAAGACAACAAAGCTCTCCAATGGGATAAAACTCACCACCAATGCAAAGATTGAGATTGGAGGCAAACACCAAAACTTAAACGCATCTAAACGCAAAAGTTTAACCTGGGTGTATACAGACAAAAAATTAAGTCTTAAAGGGCCATAACTGTGCCAAAATGCAACCCAGAGTTATGGTTCTTGTCTCTGTGTGCTTCAATGATGATGGTAAACACACATGCAAAGTTTCATTCATATCCAATGAGTGGTTGCATAGATATCTTACGTGATAAAAAACTTTAACCTGAAAAATTGAGTAAAAAATGGCCATAACTGTGCCAAAATGCAACCCAGAGTTATGTTTTTTGTCTCTGTGTGTTTCAATGATGATGGTGAACACACATGCAAAGTTTCATTCATATCCAATGAGTGGTTGCATAGATATCTTACCTGATAAAAAATTAAACCTGAAAAATTAAGTCGAAAAAGGGCCATAACTGTGCCAAAATGCAACCCAGAGTTATGGTTCTTATCTGTGTGTGTTCCACTGATGATGGTGAACACACACGTGAAGGTTCATTCACATTCAGTGAGTGGTTGCATAGATATCTTAAACTTAAACACAACTAAACGCAAAGTTTAATCTTGGTGTCTAAGTCCAAAAGGGCCATAACTGTGCCAAAATGCAATCCAGAGTTATGGTTCTTATCTCTGTGTGTTCCATTGATGATGGTAAACACACATGCAAAGTTTCATTCACATCCAATGAGTGGTTGCATAGATAACTGAAACTTAAACGCAAAAGTTTAACCTGGTTGTCTACAGACGACGCCGACGACGGGGTAATGACAATAGCTCTCCTTGGACTTCATCCCGGCGAGCTAAAAAGCTGATCTAAACATAAAACTTTAGGTAGACGACGACAATGCCAGGGTCATGAAATAGCTCTTCATTTTTTTTAAAAAAACGAGCTAATCAAATGAACTTCATTTGTTGAACGAAAACGAGATAAATTGAGCAGTTTGGGTTAATTGGCTTAATTTGCATACATGTTATACATGTAAATTCTTATCTCATTAATGTTCAAATACAATCCATTCCATACTTATACCCAATACAAACTTGTCTCCATTTTTAGCTCGTCTTTTTGAAAAAAATGAAGAGCTATTGTCATGACCCTGGCTTCGTCAGCAATGTTGTTTTTGTCCACTGGTTAAAGATTTATGTTTAGCTCAGCTTTTTCTCTGAGACATGACATTATAAACTTGGTGCGAGTCTGGGACTGGACATCATAAACTTGGTATGGCCTCTGGGAATTGGCATTATAAACTTGGTGTGGCCTCTGAGACATGGCATTATAAACTTGGCCTCTGGGACTGGGAATTATAAATTTGGTGTGCGTCTGGGATGAGGCATTATAAACTTGGTGTGGCCTCTAGGACTTGGCATTATAAACTTGGTATGGGGTCTTGGACTTTACATTATAAACTTGGCGTGGACTTTGGTACTTGGCATTATCAACTTGGTGTGAGTTTGGGACTTGACATTATAAACTTGGTATGGGTTCTGGGATTTGGCATTATTAACTTGGTGTGGGCTCTGGAACTTGGCATTATACACATGGTGTGGGCTCTGGGACTTGGCATTATAAACTTGGTATGGGCTCTGGGATTTGGCATAATAAACTTTGTGTGGGCTCTGGAACTTGGCATTTTACACATGGTGTGGCCTCTGAAACATGGCATTAAAAACTTGGTGTGGACTCTGGAACTTTGCATTATAAACTTGGTGTGGGCTCTGGAACTTGGCATTATACACATGGTGTGGCCTCTGAAACATGGCATTATAAACTTGGTGTGGGCTCTGGAACTTGGCATTATAAACTTGGTGTGGGCTCTGGAACTTGGCATTATAAACTTGGTGTGGGCTCTGGAACTTGGCATTAAAAACTTGGTGTGGGCTCTGGAACTTGGCATTATAAACTTGGTGTGGCCTCTGAAACATGGCATTAAAAACTTGGTGTGGGCTCTGGAACTTGGCATTATAAACTTGGTGTGGGCTCTGGAACTTGGCATTAAAAACTTGGTGTGGGCTCTGGAACTTGGCATTATAAACTTGGTGTGGCCTCTGAAACATGGCATTAAAAACTTGGTGTGGGCTCTGGAACTTGGCATTATAAACTTGGTGTGGGCTCTGGAACTTGGCATTATAAACTTGGTGTGGACTCTGGAACTTGGCATTTTACACATGGTGTGGCCTCTGAAACATGGCATTATAAACTTGGTGTGGGCTCTGGAACTTGGCATTATAAACTTGGTGTGGACTCTGGAACTTGGCATTTTACACATGGTGTGGCCTCTGAAACATGGCATTATAAACTTGGTGTGGGCTCTGGAACTTGGCATTTTACACATGGTGTGGCCTCTGAAACATGGCATTATAAACTTGGTGTGGGCTCTGGAACTTGGCATTTTACACATGGTGTGGCCTCTGAAACATGGCATTATAAACTTTGTGTGGGCTCTGGAACTTGGCATTTTACACATGGTGTGGCCTCTGAAACATGGCATTATAAACTTGGTGTGGGCTCTGGAACTTGGCATTATAAACTTGGTGTGGACTCTGGAACTTGGCATTATAAACTTGGTGTGGGCTCTGGAACTTGGCATTATAAACGTGGTATGGGTTCAGGGATTTGGCATTATAAACTTGGTGTGGGCTCTGGAACTTGGCATTATAAACTTGGTGTGGGCTCTAGGATTTGGCATTATAAACTTGGTGTGGGCTCTGGAACTTGGCATTATAAACTTGGTATGTGATCTGGGATTGGGCATTATAAACTTGGTGTGGGCTCTGGGACTTGACATTATAAACTTAGTGTGACCTCTGGGATCAGCATTATAAACTTTGGTATGGGCTCTGGGACTTGGCATTATAAACTTGGTATGGGGTCTGGCACTTGACATTATAAACGTGGTATGGGTTCTGTGATATGGCATTATAAACTTGGTGTGGGCTTTGGGACTTGGCATTATAAACTTGGTATGCAGTCTAGGACTTGACATTATAAACGTGGTATAAGTTCTGTGATATGGCATTATAAACTTGGTGTGGGCTCTGGGACTTGCCATTATAAACTTTGTGTGACCTCTGGGACTTGACATTATAAACCTGGTATGGGTTCCGGGATTTGGCATTTTAAATCGGTGTGGGCTCTGGAAATTGGCATTATAAACTTGGTATGTGGTCTGAGACTTGACATTATAAACTTAGTATGACCTCTGGGATTTGGCATTATAAATCGGTGTGGGCTCTGGGACTTGGCATTATAAACTTGGTATGGGGTCTGAGACTTGACATTATAAACTTGGTATGTGATCTGAGATTTGGCATTATAAACTTGGTATGGGCTCTGGGACTTGGCATTATAAACTTAGTGTGACCTCTGGGATCAGCATTATAAACTTTGGTATGGGCTCTGGGACTTGGCATTATAAACTTGGTATGGGGTCTGGGACTTGACATCATAAACCTGGTATGGGTTCTTGGATTTGGCATTATAAACTTAGTGTGGCCTCTGGCACTTGACATTATAAACTTTGTGTGACCTCTGGGACTTGGCATTATAAACTTGGTGTGAGTCTTGGACTTGACATAATAAACTTGGTATGGGGTCTGGTACTTGACATTATAAACCTGGTATGGAGTCTGGGACTTGACATTATAAACGTGTTATGGGTTCTGTGATATGGCATTATAAACTTGGTGTGGGCTCTGGGACTTGGCATTATAAACTTGGTATGCAGTCTAGGACTTGACATTATAAACGTGGTATAGGTTCTGTGATATGGCATTATAAACTTGGTGTGGGCTCTGGGACTTGCCATTATAAACTTTGTGTGACCTCTGGGACTTGGCATTATAAACTTGGTGTGAGTCTGGGACTTGACATTATAAACTTGGTATGGGGTCTGGTACTTGATATTATAAACCTGGTATGGGTTCTGGGATTTTGCATTTTAAATCGGTGTGGGCTCTGGAAATTGGCATTATAAACTTGGTATGTGATCTGAGACTTGACATTATAAACTTAGTGTGACCTCTGGGATCAGCATTATAAACTTTGGTATGGGCTCTGGGACTTGGCATTATAAACTTGGTATGGGGTCTGGGACTTGACATCATAAACCTGGTATGGGTTCTTGGATTTGGCATTATAAACTTAGTGTGGCCTCTGGCACTTGACATTATAAACATGGTATGTGTTCTGTGATATGGCATTATAAACTTGGTGTGGGCTCTGGGACTTGGCATTATAAACTTAGTATGACCTCTGGGATTTGCCATTATAAACTTGTAGTGGGCTTTGGAAATTGGCATTATAAACTTGGTATGTGGTCTGGGACTTGACATTATAAACTTGGTATGTGATCTGGGATTGGGCATTATAAACTTGGTGTGGGCTCTAGGACTTGGCATTATAAACTTAGTATGACCTCTGGGACTTGGCCTTATAAACTTAGTATGACCTCTTGGATTTGGCATTATATACTTTGTATGGGGTCTGTGATATGGCATAAACTTGGTGTGGCTCTGGGACTAGACATTATAAACTTGGTATGGGGTCTGGGACTTGACATTATAAACGTGGTATGGGTTCTGTGATATGGCATTATAAACTTGGTGTGGGCTCTGGGACTTGGCATTATAAACTTAGTATGATCTCTGGGATTTGGCATTATAAACTTGTAGTGGGCTCTGGAAATTGGCATTATAAACTTGGTATGTGGTCTGGGACTTGACATTATAAACCTGGTATGTGATCTGGGATTTGGCATTATAAACTTGGTGTGGGCTCTGGGACTTGGCATTATAAACTTAGTGTGACCTCTGGGATCAGCATTATAAACTTTGGTATGGGCTCTGGGACTTGGCATTATAAACTTGGTATGGGGTCTGGCACTTGACATTATAAACGTGGTATGGGTTCTGTGATATGGCATTATAAACTTGGTGTGGGCTCTGGGACTTGGCATTATAAACTTGGTATGCAGTCTAGGACTTGACATTATAAACGTGGTATGGGTTCTGTGATATGGCATTATAAACTTGGTGTGGGCTCTAGGACTTGGCATTATAAACTTGGTATGGGGTCTGGGACTTGACATTATAAACCTGGTATAGGTTCTGGGATTTGGCATTATAAACTTTGTGTGGGCTCTGGAAATTGGCATTATAAACTTGGTGTGAGTCTGGGACTTGACATTATAAACTTGGTATGGGGTCTGGGACTTGACATTATAAACCTGGTATGGGTTCTGGGATTTGGCATTATAAACTGTGTGTGGCCTCTTGGATTTGGCATTATAAACTTGTAGTGGGCTCTGGGACTTGACATTATAAACTTAGTGTGACCTCTGGGACTTGGCATTATAAACTTGGTGTGGACTCTGGGACTTAGCATTATAAACTTGGTGCGGGGTCTGAGACTTGACATCATAAACCTGGTGTGGGCTCTGGGACTTGGCATTATAAACTTGGTGCGGGGCCTGAGACTTGACATCATAAACCTGGTGTGGGCTCTGGGACTTGGCATTATAAACTTGGTGTGGGCTCTGAGACTTTGCATTATAAACTTGTTGTGGCTCTGGGATTTGGCATTTTAAACATTGAGTGGATCCTGAAATTAGACATTATAAACTTTGAGAGGACCCTGAAATTAGACATAATGAGCATAAGTGGATCTTGAAATGAGACATTATAAAATTTGAGTGGACCCTGAAATCAGACATTATAAACTCTGAGTGGACTCTGAGACTTGACACTATAAACTTTGTATTGACTGGAAGACGCTGCACTATACACTTGAAATGGACCCTGACACTTAACATCATATACTGTTTGTGATCACTGAGATGCAAATTCCTAACTTAGTGAAAGGGAACAACAATTAAATGAAATACATTATTACATGTATAATAGACTTGACATTGATGGTGGAAAGAGAGAATTTGCCAGATTTGAAGTCCAGCTCTTTGTCCAGCTCTGTTTCTGATTCCTCTATTATTTCCCATTGGTCTTCCTCTGAACTGTCATCTGTCATAGTGTGCGCCAATGCTGCAAAAAGAAAAATATATGATTTTTCTGGCATATTTAGGAAATTATGACAAAAATGTCAATGATTATCAAATACATGTACCTATCATAAATTAAACTGTTACACTGCAGTCCCGATATTATCCAGTCCGACATAACGTGGTTTTTCTATGGCTCCCATATTCAAAATTAATAATTTCAACCATATTTATTTAAACTTTCGTTTTAACAACTGTTGAATTGATTGAAAAATCTAAACTAAATCGAGAAGTTTTTGAGAACTCGTTACATTTTTATGCCAACTTTGAACATGTCTTTTTGCATCAATTACATCTTGTGTTATAACAATGGATGAATTGATTGAAAAAATCACAAAGTATAAAAATTTATGATGATAACTACTTATTGTTATACACTGTAACACAACATTGCTTTTAATTTATTTACACCGACAAACAATGGTTTGTCTTGTTTATCACACATCATTTGTCATGTTTTTTCATGAAGCCCATCGTTTAACCAGATATAGTATTGCTGATGGGGGCTATAAATTGAATCATGTGTTGATCACAATGCAAAGCACCCATAAATATAGCCAAAGCAGATTGTCCTTGTTTCAAAACAAAGGTATTTTTATATATATATATATATATATATTATATACAATACTTGAAATTAAGTGATGAAATTGATATATATGATAAACAGACACACATAATGTAAAAGGAACACTTCAGAATGAATCTGAAAGTAGACACATATATGTAAAAGGATCATTTCATAATGAATCTGAAAGTGGACACACATGTAAAAGCAACAGTTTAGAATGAATCTGACAGTAGACACACATGTAAAAGGAACAGTTTAGAATGAATCTGACAGTAGACACACATGTAAAAAGAACAGATTAGAATGAAATTGAAAGTAGACACGATCTGTAAAAGGAACAGTTTATAATGACTCTGAAAGTAGACAGACATGTAAAAGGAACACTTCAGGATGAATCCGAAAATGGAAACACATGTAAAAGGAACACTTCATTATGAAACTGAAACTAGAGAGACATGTAAAAGAAAATTTTAAGAATGAATATGAAAGTGGACACACATGTAAAAGGAACACTTAAGGGTGAATCTGAAAGTGGACACACACGTAAAATGAACACTTCAGGATGAACCTGAAAGTGGACACACTTGTAAAAGGAACACTTCATAATGAATCTGAAAATGGACATACATGTAAAAGGAACACTTCATAATGAATCTTAAAGTAGACACACATGTAAAAAAACACTTTAGAATGAATATGAAAGTGGACACACATGTAAAAGGAACTCACCGTCTGGAGATTCCATTGATGATGATGGCAGGATGAGAGATTTCTCTGGTGTCGTATCTCCACTTTCACTTGTTTCACTACTGTCATCCTGTAATTTTACTCGCTTCGATTTGGGTATAGGAAGTTTCCTAAAATAAATGTAAATGTATCAAATAACTGACACCTATAGGCATTAACTAAATATATGAATATATCAAATAACCAACACTTCTAGGTGTTTGCTAAATATATGTACATGTATCAAATAAAACACAACTCCATACGCATTCACTTATATACATTCACTTAAATGTAGATTTTTCAATGTCAATGACCAATATCATTAGTCAATGATGTACACATAAGTCAATATTATCAACATTATCTTGCTTATAATATTAGTGAAATTATTTGTTTCAAAGGGAGTATATCAGGAAAAATATGCTACAAATGTCTTAAAAAATATAAATATTTTTTAAATGATTAAAAAAAACATCTCACGATCATTACAAATAAAATCCAAATGGGCAAATATGTAAAATCTACCAAAATGTGACAAAATTGTTATTTAAGTCAGAGTGGTAAACTTGAAACGAAATCCCAATACTAAAATAGACAACACTTAAATACTGCAAAACGGTACTCACAACGTCATTTGGACTCTTTCTAAGATGAATCAATATTTACTACATGTAAACCTGTATAATGGTTTTAAATGAAATCAAAATGAGACCACGGGACTCATTTAATGCGCAACAAAATATGTTGCCATTTTGAGCGGGAAAATCTAATTTAGTCTAACGGAGGTGCGTAGCCCAAGTTAGGAAAGCCTTTTAGATATATTTTGGCATGTTTGAATAGATATCCTTTTGGCATTATGGGGCCAATGAGTATATATATAGGCATGATGTGTTTATAGCCATTTTTTTTTTAAATTCTTGATATATTCCCTTTAAATATACCGGTATTTATTTTACATAGATTGTATAACTACACACTCAATGTTTTCCTGAGTAGAACCAGTACTAAGCATAATTATGGCATAGGTATTTAAGTGAAAGTATTTACATCTATAAACCATGTTATTAATGAATTAACATCCTAGACTGGGTTCTAAAATTTTGTAAAGAACTACTTGTCCTCCTGCAGGAAATAAAACATACTCTATTATAATATTAAAAAATTGACCATTTTCATTGTTTTATATTTAAAATCATCAGTTGAGGACACTTTGGAAAAATGACCTTAAAAAAACATAAAAAAAAACATGCGTATTAGTAGACTGTTTTACAATTATTTATCTTTGTCAAATAGCAAAGATTACACAGTCTTATTTGTTTCGTAGTAATGTGCACCTGTTGATCATGACTTATAATGTGTCTAGCAATTCAAGTATTGCTATTGTAAGATCATGATTGAGAAACTTTCATTTTAAAATATTTTTTCACATTTTCAAATAATTGCACTACAGAAATTTGCCCTGTCCACATGCAATTACAAATGATTGCTTGCCACCGGCGTAGCTGCATGTGGGCATTGCAGCCCCCACCACCAACTGATTTAACTGAAATTCCCAAGTAACTGATATGTTTTACATAGAAATAAATGCACACATAACCTCTGAGAAAGCACCACTGGCGGCTAACATTTAAAAAAAAAACTGAGAAAAACTTTCTTGGCCTGCTTTTTTAAGCTAACTAAGCTATGCACGCCCCTGCTTGATGCGATGATGACTTCAACTCTCAAACGCTTTAAGAATTTTATACCTAGCTACAAATCGCTATAATTAATTTTTAGGTATAGAGAAGACGTATCAGTCATTATAGTTACCTTGGACTTCTTTTAATCCCTCTTGCAGCAGTGCTAAAGGAAGAAAACTTTTTGAATGGTGATAGTATCCTTCCATAAGGGCCTGTATACAACTTAGTACCTTTAAAATGATTTTCTATCTCTGCACTTTGAGTATTTAGTATATCCAGCTCCTTTGCTATAGTTTCAAATCTTTCCTTTTCTTCATGAGACAATTTTGTGCTTTCCATCTCATTATAAGTGTCATCTATCAACTGTTCTGAACAAGATTCACCAGGTTCACTCAAAGTGTTCACATTCATTAAATTCCCACTTCTTTCATTTGAAACTTTAGGAAATTCTATTTTCTGGAGAGATTCTAACAGGGAATACCTTTCTCTCTCGGCACATAAAAAATCACTGTCTGAATCTGATTCGGACGTAGACTGGGGACCAAAAATGGATCGATATACTCTCTTTTTTTCTCCTGGTACCCCAATAGATTTTGATATGTCAGAACCTTTTGTTGAATCATCTTTTCTGTAGGTCTCACCTTGATCTGATGTTTCAGACATTTGTGGTTGTATATTTCCATCCATATCTACTACAAAAGGTCAAGTGGATTTGATTAACAGAAGCTGTGGATCACGTGGACCCTGTTATGACAAAAGAAATACACATTACACTGGGATGATAAATAGGACTGGATTAGGTTGTACTTATTTATTTTTAGCTGGACTAAGAGCTTATAAACTACATGAGTCCGCTTCATACTGGAGGTAATTTTTTAGGTCATCGGGGCTGCTTTCAGTTTGGTTAAACATTTGCTTATGTTAGCTAACATATTTTCCTGGACACATGCAGAACCTCAGATTAGCACACAGTACATTTAGGGAACCAGACTGTAAATGCATTTGTTGTTTAAAGATCCTGAATGCAGCCCTGGTCAAACTGGTAATTGAGCCTGCAACCTCAAGTGTGTGCTCTAACCACTGTACTACCACTCTAATTAAAAGTCACAGATGCACCAGTGTTAACGTCTAAAGAATCATCGGTGGGAACAAATCACTTTTGCTTCTAATCTCTTACCAAAATATTTTGTTCATAGATCTGCAAATCCTTAAAATACAAATTTATATAATATTGAACGTTTCCAATAATTAAAATGTAACACTGGAAAAACACCAAAAAAAAACACTTTCAATACTGAAAAACACTTTAAATACATCAAATTTATAATATAATATGTTCCTGTTTCATACCAGTTACTTTATGTACAGTATTATTCTATTTTTGACAATTTAGTGTTCAGAACGAGACCGGGCTTGTTAAAATTGATGGACTATTGACTTAGAAACTCTAATTTTGATCGGGGAAGGGATTCACGTTTGTTTCTTTCCTTGTCTCTATATATACACTAGGAGAACTGCCCACAGTGGGTACGTTAATGATAAGGGAGAAATTATTTCAGCAGTCTGGATATCATTATTATCATAAAACACTAGCAATGCGTTTAAAACTCAATTTGTATTTGATATATCATTTGTTGAAACCAGAGGAACGACTGCATTCGTGCACTTCGTTCAATTTGTCGAACTAATAACATACTCCTCCACCCACTTCCAAATACGCATGGTACGCTGGGGTTTTTGTTTACAAATAATCACTATAAATATATATATATTTTTTTTATAATAACACACATGATTATTACATTGTATCGATACCGTTTCGTTACCGCATAAGAACAACAGAAGAACCGTTTAATTTGTTTTTGTTTCGCTGCCGCCATTTTAATTTGATAGCAACGATGAATTCCGAGAGAGTCCAAAATTGAATCTCTGTTAGAAAAAGCAAACGTTGCAAATGACCAAGACTAGAAATCGCGGGTTTATTTGTTTATTTTAGGTGGCTTACACTAGATATGCCAAAATATGGAGGTACTATTATACCTCAAATATGATGAGCACTTCAAAGGTAGGGGGTCATATGTCATATAAGAGATTTTTTCTCTGTTCAGTGTGTATACTGCAGATAAAGTGAAAGTAGATTGCCGAAATCATGAATTCATACCCCAATTTCCAAGCATCAATTTTCATTTTTTTTCTAAATTCACAATTCAAACATGACAATGCTTTCAACATTTTCAAACTACATCAATAATGCTATTGAAAAAAATGAGTCTTTTATATAATATAAGTCCTTGTTTAAAAGAAGAAGTAGAAACAAGGATGATTTATAACCGCCATTATGCAACTAGATGTAAATCTACCCCATGGAAGCATTTCCTGTGTCCAATGGTGGTATGCCTACTATGCCTTTTACTTTGTGGACATCTTGTATATAATTGATTGTCACTCGGCATAATATTGATTTGCATGGGACTCACGAACTTAGCTTAAGGAAATATCACACAAGGTTATTGAAAATAGGTCTATAACTGGGTGTAGTGCCCACAGGTAAAAAAATAAATGAAGAACGATCTAAATCTAGATGAGTGAAACTAAAAAGCCTAACCGTTTGGGTCGTTCTCTATTTAAACAGTGACCCATATTTGAAATTTAACACACACACACACACACACACACACACACACATACACACACACACACATACGCCAACCTCCCCCCCCCCTCCCCCCTCCAAAATAATAACAGCATGTATATTCTGATGGTTTATTGCCAGAAATTTTATTTTTAGGATCAAACTGTTTACTCATTGTTTAATGTCTTCTTTTACCACATTGAATTTGATCGTAGTTATCCAATTAATTTGTGTGGGTTTTTTCGGCCCACATAATTATGTAGTCTATAATAACACCCGTATTTTTGAAAACCAACCATGACTTTGGTAAGACAAGATTATAATAGACTATTTGGGTTTGGCAAACATTTACGAGAGACGGTTTCGTTTCTTCGGATAATCGATAAAATGATCAGAAAACTACACGTCAAAAAACTGACCATATGGAACACCGTTATATTTGGTCAAAAGTGTTGCAAGATTATTCATCAAGTAAACACAATAAAGTGGTCAATAGGAAAGCTTTCAAGAAGAGAGAATACTGCAGATCGGCATATCTTTAACTTAATAAACAATGAACGACAGGAAAAGTGTTAAAACCTGATGTACATAGTCAAACATTTTCAAAGATAACTAGAATACTGCAAAATTATACTTATAATACCACTATCATGACAGTGTAAGTGTTATATACATTGTTGAGATTTGAAAAACATTTTAATTGAGCGAAACATTAAATCTACAAACAAACAACGTCAAGAGGACATAAATCGCTCTACTTTCAACAGATGCTACATGTAAAATATCTAGTGTCTAGGCCTAAAACTTTCAGAGAAAGTTCTGAAACTGCTTTTAAATTTTTTACTTAAAACGTGCTTATAAGCCCTGTGACGGGGGCATTTGTGGTCGAATCACACTGGTTCAAGAGATCATGTGGATATATAACTGCTGTATAAGTTTGGTTAAGGTTCAATGAAACAAGAAGGTGCTATCGCGTCTACAACATTTTCCCTATATAACTTTATGTAAAACAGTGACCCCTGTGGCGGCCCAAAATTTGACCCCAGGGAACCGACTTCAACAAATCTTTTAGGGGGCCTCCATGCAATGCTACATGTTAAATATTTAAGGTCTAGGCCTTGAACTTTCAGAGAAACTGTTGCTTTTTTAATTTTACTTAAAATGTGCTTATAAGCCCTGTGGCGGGGCATTTGTGGTCGAGATCTAAATCTTGTGGTTATATACTGCTGTGCAAGTTTGGTTAAGATTCAATGAAAAATGAAGGTGCTATCTCGTCTACAAGAAAAAGGTTCACCCAAGGACGGACGGACGGACGGACGGACGGACGACGGACAATTTACCTTGTCGTAAGCCCTGCTGGCCTTTGGCCAGTAGAGCTAAAAATGAAATTAAAACGGACCTACTGAAGCAATGTGCTGCTTATATGGAATTTCTGATTCTACAACAATGTGAACAATGCGAATGTGAACTTAGAAATAAATAAAATACGTACTACAATATATGCATAGGAATAAAAAAAGATAATATAGTTTTGCATTCAGCCGTGTACATGTTCGAGCTTTGGATACATTTCAAACATGGTGTACAAAAAACTATATATATTAAATAAGTCAACCACTGTCAATTCCTTCCATAAACACAAAGTCACATTTGCAACATTGTGGTTAAACAACATTTAAATAAGAACAAACAACAACGAAAAACACCGCTTTAGTATACCTAAGCAGAAATCAATTATCGTATGAACAAATTGGAAAATACAGTAATCACAGTTACTGTACTTGTCATTGCACACTCTGGGCGCGTTCGATTCATGGTTCTGGACAATCCGAACAACTAGAACAACAATCAAATATATTGGAACAGTGTCCGGAACATGTTCCAGCTGTGCCGCTGAAAAAGGTGGTGTGGTCGGAACAGTGACGTCACAAATAGAAGGTTATGACATTCCTATGTACATGTGTTAATTGAACTAATCATATTCTGTTACATTCCAGATGACCGTGGTCATTGTTATACATAAAGACTTGTAAAAGACATATAGACAGTGTTCTTATTTATGACCACGGTCCGAGTTGATAGACAACCAGAGTGACTATCATCTGCTGAAGAGAAATGCCTGCCGTACAGTGTCCCGTCCCTGGCTGTGAATATGTAACCGACGACCTTGATGCAGCAATTGTCGCTGCACTCATCACCGCTCATAGTGTAACACACACTCCGGGACCTGTCACTGCTGCTAAAGTTGAAAAAGTGAAGAGGCCTATCATATCAGCAGCAGGCACAAGTGAGGAATGGGCATACTTCGCGTCACGATGGTCTGAATATGTTGATGCGACCAAAGTCACTGGCCGTGACAAAGTAGTTCAGCTGCTGGAATGTTGTGATGAACAGCTACGCAAAGACCTAATGCGATCTGCGGATGGAAGCCTTACTAACAAAACTGATATAGAGGTACTTACTGCAATTAAAAAACTTGCCGTCCGCGAAGAAAACACTATGGTGGCCAGAGTCTCATTACACAACATGCGCCAAGACCGTGATGAACCTGTGCGTAGTTTTTGCGCACGCTTACGTGGACAAGCAGGCGTCTGCAAATTTATAATAAAGTGCCTCAATTGTGACACTGATGTCAATTACACAGAAACAATTGTTAGAGATGTACTCGCAAGGAGTGTTGCCGATCCAGATATTCAGCTTGACCTCATCGGCGACAAGAATCAGGACATGACATTGGAGGAGGTTTCTCAGTTTATTGAAACTAAAGAGGCAGGAAAACCTTCAGATTCTCGCCTACTTGATTCTCATGCAGTAGAAGCGGCGAGCAGTTCTTATTAAAGGCCAAAACAAACAGCACTAAAAGACAAAACTGAACCATGTTCGTATTGCGGTAAGAAAGGACATGTCAAGACCTCACCAGCTCGTCTCCGCATTAAAGAATGCCCAGCATACGGTCACAAGTGTAGACATTACAACCGCGATAATCACTTTGAGAGTGTATGTCGAAGTAAAGACAAGCCAAAAGCAACGACATCTACCCCTCATAGTGTAAAAGAATGTGAAGGTGCTGTATTTGACATTTTGTGTACCATTTCAAACACTGAGCACAATCACGATAGGAAGAAAATAGCCATCGACCATCACCTGTATGACCATCTCTCTGATACTTGGATCAAGAAGAGTTCAAGATCACAACCATTCATTAACCTTACCATCAGGATCTTGCCCGATGATTATAGAACCCTTGGCTTTATTGAACCAAAAGTTGCCTTGCAGGTATCAAAGTCATACATCGCATCGGGTTGAACTCCACTGCTCTCATTCCTGTCACCATGAAGATGCACGCTGCTAACCGCAATGAAAGATACATTATATAACACATGGAATGGAATATACATACAAGTCTTAGCATTTCGAGATCTAACATACAAATCATAATTTATTTTAGCATTTATAAAAGTTTCATTGTATTTTATCAAAAATGTAGCCAATTCAAACTATAAATATAAACTTTCTTATGAGTTTAAACTTAACAATTAATAATTTTATGCTAGTCTATATTTGTATTATATGTTGATTAAGTAAATTTTTGCGTAGGGAAAAAGATTCGTAAACATAGTTACCTAAGTTTCTGAGTTCCTTGACTTTATTTGTTTGCATCAATATGATATATTTATAAACACTTGGTTTCTTAAAGAAAAATGAACTAACGTATTTTTTACGGATTTGCCTATATACAGGACAAACAAGTACAAAATGAAACTCATCCTCAATATCTGAACAATTACATAAAGTTAAATGTATTCTAAATTTAGAAGGTAATACGTTAAAGTAAATTTCGAATTCAAACGACTGTTTAAAATGTTTGTATAAAATAAGTTTACCGCTGGTAGATATGTCATTACACCAGCTTTGCTTGAATACATCAATAACTCTTTCCTTAACATTAAGTGAAAACGTTTAATTCAACCGCTGCTGGATTAATCCATACTTAAGAAAATCCGTAGTTATCTAAGAGTGATTTGCCACCTGGAGCCCAATTTTGAATACCTGTTTTGCAATCCTCTAACAAGGAATTATATAAGTGAACAATTAATATATTATTAGAACAAATTATTTTACTCCAAAACTTTATGATCCGTGTATATCGTGTAACAAATAAAGGATATCTTCCAAGTTCCCTGTAAATACCAACATTACAAGTAGCAGATTTAACATTCAATAATGATTTGCAAAATATAAGATGAATTCTCTCTAAAGCCTTCGATTTACCGAAACCCCATATTTCGCTTGAGTATTTAAGAATTTAGTCTACAAAAGCATCAAAAAGTTGACATGTAACTTTTGTTTTTATTGTATATCTATTTGTTTTATATAATAGATAATTTAATGCTTTAAGACCTTTACCCACTAGCGTTTCTTGGTTGAGAGTGAAATTTTCAGTGTGGTTAAAAACTGTTCTGAGATAATTGAAATCATTAACCGTCTCTAAAGAAACATTACCATTTGTCCACTTTTCATCAGGACGCATATTGCCACGTAACCTTTTTACTGAAAAGAAATCCGAACTGATAATTGCCATTATGAGCTGTATGAGAGACATGGGTTTTAATTTGTAAAATAAACATGCACAAATAACCATCTAAGCACAGTTAAGTATACTCAGTTACCCGAAAGGTATTTGTCGATAGTAAGTTGCAGTCATTCCCCTTTATACGTTTGTCTTCTTTATATCGGATTCACAATATGAACGGTCCTACAGAAAAGTGTAACGTGCACTGATCGGATTAGGCACACAAATACTAATAAGTGTAATATATAACAATTTTCCTATGGCTATTTGCCACTTGATTCAAGATAAATGATGAATTATTTTTTCTCAACCTACTTTGCTTTATGATTGGAAGACAAATGATTTGTGCCTAAAAGAAGAATCACGTAAAATTAACTAATACATATAAAACTAAATTACAAAGGTTTCATACTAACGTTTCGAACACTTCCTAAACCACTATGCCAAGAACAGTGTTTTATAAATAAAACTAGTTCTGCAGCACACTCTCAAACAAATGCCCATGAATGTGTTTTAACTAATACTAGTCCTGCAGCACTCTCAACTCGAAATCCCGAGCTGCATATAAAGTCTCAAACTTAAGTCTCAAACCCTTGCCCAGGACTAGGACTTAATAAAACTAGTTCTGCAGTAATATTTCGAAACTGCCCCAACACCTATTTGAAACAACCAATGACACCCAAAAGACTGCGACCCGATGCATTGTTCACAAGTTTCAGAGGGTTCTGCAACTCTGAATTTAAAATTTACTGCACTTCTGAGAATCCCTCATCCACTTGTGACATTTGGTTCAAAGTACCAATACTGTCTTGCAAAATAATAATTAATTGATTAATCAAAGTCTTCTTATAGCTCTTTTTCCCTCGAGTTGTCACACCAGACTGACCCAAAATATGTATGTAAGGTTTTTATTTACCCTGGCGCTTTGAACCAGTCATTTTGGCGAGCAGACTTAAGATACTAGCGTTCGGCTGCTTATATAGCATACGTTACATGGTTTTAATCGGTCATTCTTAGTGTTGTTTCCCTACAAAATACTGTTCGAGATAATGCGATTCTTTTGATTGAGCATTCTTAATCAAATTCATGAGCGTCTTAACAAAATACAACAACGTTATTGATTTCTATAGATACAAGGCGTTTTTCGTCACAAAAGTATTGTATAGAAGGCCTTCGCATGGGCGTAGGAGCGTTTCAATTACTGGGGGTTGGGGCAACCCGAGGAGAGAGTGCATGAGGATGTATGAGAAAGTATAAGCTGCTCCCAACCTAAACATTGATTCGGAGGCGGCCCCTTTGGTCCCCACCGGCTCCTACACCTATGCCTCGCCGAGTGATCATTTTTGTAACCAGATTAATAAGCTTATTCCCATCTTAATGAAAGTGACGATATATCCTGTTCAGATAGCACCATTATCACTCGAATTATGGCGTGTACACTCAGTAACAATGGCATTAATCCAATCGTGTTAACACATCGCTGCATTTCAATATAGTGTATTTTACTGCTAAATGTATAAATAACTGTCTTTACATTAATATATTAATTACAATATTGTTCAAATATATAGACACAGTGTATATATGAGCGTGTGTGCGTGTGTGTGTCATGACTGAGACATTGCTCGACAGATATGTTGTGGTTCAAACACAAATAGCGACGATAATAACAAATGGGGAGCTAACTTTATAAAGCAAATTGGTGTTAAAGGGCCACATGGTGATGTTGAAATTAATATTTCTCCATGTCCACACATAAATCAATCTAGATGCTTCTTAATTCAATTTGAAATAAAGTTGTCTTTACTTTTATTTTATCACACAGATCAAAACTTTTGTCACTGATGATTTTTTTAATCTTTCAGCCATCTCCTAAAAATTTGCCTCTTTCCAAAACCAGGAATTAAATTATATACTGCAGAATTTTAATGCATGTACATAAGTTTCAGAAAAAGATGTTATGTGAAAATAAATGAAAATGTGAAATAAAGTAATTTCAGCAGTCAGTCGTGATTGTTTGATCTATATGTCTAATTTATTAACTACTACAAAAATAGCTTCTATAGTTATATACTCAATTGAATATAGAAGAAAAGCATTACACTAGTTTGCCATTTCGAACATTGACTATACATTTTCTTAAATTATGCCCTAATTTTAAGATCTATATGTCATTAAGTCATACATTACGGCACCGGAGAGTCGCTCAGTAACGATCATGGCACCTATTCGTGACCTGCAGTGGGGAAAATGCATGTTGCTTTAATTCGCAGTTTCAATAAAATACATTTTTTTCTTTCTGTTTTTCACTTCAGTATTAAAGACAAAGCACTGTGATATTCCCAAAACGATCACAACACATACAGAACATATTGAAAATTTTCCGTGTGGATATTTTGATACATGTAATATGTATCGTGTGATATAAGAATTTAATGGTCTATTTTACACTTGATTTGCCTTACATGAGCCTATTTCATCGTCGTAATTTAACATTAAATTGGCAATCCAGAAGATATTTGTTTGTATGAAAACTATAGAAAAATGGCTTTTAGAAAATCAGCCATCCTCCAGTGTTACGCATCTTTCAGACAGCTGTGGACACCACATCCTCCATCGTTACGCCGATTTTTCACCCTAAAATCGTCACTAAATCAGATTTACACCAGTAGAAGAACGAATGGGGTGAAAATATAATTTGAGGAGGATATTTTTTATAAAAGAAAATGATATATCAAATTGTGTTTGGTAACGAGACAGTTTTCGTACATTTTAAAACACTCGTTTCAGTGTTTACACAGAAAATTCCTCGTATTTCCCGAATAATCAAGAAAACGTCTACAGTCTGAACAGGTTCGGTTACTGACGATTGATCAGAAATGTAATGACATCATCTTACTTTAATCAGATTTTCCAAAAATTATCAACAATGGTTAAAAATGTTAGTTTTCCCACCATCATTCAACGTTATCCCACCGTCATCCAACATGACTTCCACCGCCTCCTCCAGACACGTTTTGACACGGTGATATCTACAACAATATAATAAACTATATGACACACAGGAGACGTAGCATTCAAAAGACATAGCCAGCAAAACAGCATAAATACAATTAACATACAGAATAATCATTATATGTACAACACGCACGCACACACAAACACACATATGTAGACTGGGGAGTAATGCCATTTTCAACACATTTCAGGTTATATATGGCATATCCAGTTTTATTGTCCGCAAGTAACTGGCAAACTTTCTCACATACAGTTTTTGGAGCGAGCGGGACTCGAACCTACGGCCTAAGCGGTTACAGGTAAGTGATATTGAGACGAAACCTTAGACCACTCGGTAACGGTGGATCCGTTACATACATATAGAAGAAATGACAAAAAAGGGTCACCATTCATCACCACTGAATTGTCGGTAGCAAAATACGACATTATTACACGACGTTACCTGCGTAACGGGTATACCCAGCCTCGCTAGTCCTCGCCTTTGTATCATAAAACGGCACGGTATTAATAAAAGTATCCCCGACAGTCTGGACAAACATGACATCACGCACAATGTATGGTAACACAAACATGACATCACGCACAATGAATGGTAACACAAACATGTTTAGGTAAATATAAATTCTAACTTGACCAAAAACATGACTGCTTTTTTAACCTTATCCACTTAGTGTTTGCATGTAATTGCATACCCATCGTGTAAAACCTGACATTGCATTTGGTTATGTAATGTAATTGAATACAATAACGAGTTCGTGTTTGCGTGGTTAAAACGATATCAGATAGTGTCCACCTGTCCAGCTAAAATTGTTATAGTCTTGTTGGTTTTTTTACCAAACATCTATAATAAATGCGAGCAAGTACAGAATACAATCGTACCAAAGTGAGTGATATAGAGGCACTGATCGGGATACATGGTGCGTAATTATGATAGGTACAATGCATGCATAGATCATTAATCACTGTTTGGGAGCTTACAGTATTGAACAGCGGAAGTTGCTGATCTGTACGGCGATGAATTGTCAGTTGCTGTATGAAAACAACAAATGTGTATTTTGTTTATCGCTCACTTTCATTATACATTTCAAGAAGAAAGACGAGATTAAAGATTTGTAGTAAATAATCTTATATCGCAGTATTGTTTTCTTACACTGATTTGTCTCAGAACCGAAACATTTTCACAATATCGATCAAATAACGTCATGGTGATCCCTGATTTTCTATAGAGCGTTATTAATTCATAGTACAGTTATAATAAAAGAATTATCATTATTTATTTTTCTTCGAATATGGAGTCATTACTATATTATCATATGAAGCTTTATATCTATTTTCGAATTTGGCCCATTTATTTTATTTTGTTCACTCTTTAAAGTGATTGGTGAACCGTGGATTATGTGCCTCCCTCGTGTATATAAACGGAAGTGAAATTCAGCATTTTGTAATACCTGAAGTGCAATATTTCTATTTGTCACAGGTGTTGTTTTTTTCAAATGTGTTTTATTTTTTTCATTGCTTTTTTAAAGCATAGGAATGTCAAACACGAAAATTAGGCCTCACTGTTAAAATCGGAATTTCCAGGGCGAAAAATTTATTGATGGAAGGACATGACGTCATGTCATTTGCATACGTAAAGTTTGCGCGTTTTCCATTCAAAGATTAACGCCATCTTGGACACAGCTGTTGATGGTGTTGGACGCGGTTTTTTAATATTTTACTTTATCTAGATCGCATTATATATCGAGGAAAGGTAGGTATTATTATTGATGTGTTTAGTTGCATAATAATGATTTATAACAATCAAAACTTAGTTTTGCGATGTGCCATGTTTTTCAAAGGGTAACGCCATTCGATGTCGTTTGTTTACTTTGTTTCTGTCTTTTTTATCTACTGTAAATTTTATTTAGTTGAAATGTTGTAAAATGTAGTAAGTAAATATTTTGTAATGCAATTGTAGGTAAATTTATTAACTTTTATGTAAGCAACGAATGTTGTATCGGCTGATTGGAATGGTGATTTTCATTTTTGTTGTGTTGCGCGAAAGGATTATTTTGTTGTGATTTTTTAACGGGAATCATACTGTGCACACAGGTCCTATCTTACTATAGCTTTTGGATAGCTATATATAGTAAATAATGGAAAGGTAGGACACTTCAAAAATACGCAAATCACTGAATCTATGATCCATGACAGATTTCAATGAAATAAAGTTATAGCATATGTAGAAAATAATATTCTACACATATACATCATGTAATAACAACAGATAGGTCGTTTTTTGCCTATAAAATTAATATTTTACGTTCCTGAACGAGTCCAACATTTGCCTTGCCTAGTTATTTCCGGTTGCACGGTGCAAATATCTTGTATGATTTTGATTGGTTATCAGGTGCCGTTTGACAGATGGCGGGAAATACGTTTTCGGTCTTTCCGTACACACACGATAACGTTAAATTATAGTTGAACATTATAAAACAATAACTATTTAATTGTTGTCATCAACGGTATATCGTTTGACATGTTTTCATGTTTATTATGTAATATTTTTTTATATATTCTAACAAAATTTCAAACCTTCAAAATGTAAGGTTTACATTTTTTCTAATCATGCAAAGTCGACATATTCAATCCGTGTCAGTACCGGATGTGTACAGCCTTCGTAAATGTAGAAACTTGGATTTCGCGGAAAAATGCATATTTCTTGCTTATTACTGTTTTCAAAGAGATCAACATTAGTAAGTAGGTTTATTATAATTTTGTCCGTGGATTTAATTTAGGCGTTCTCGCTTCACACTTATATATTCTTCAAACCAGATATGGTCATTTCGAAGTGTCCTACCTTTCCATTATTTACTATATATAGCTATCCAAAAGCTATAGTAATGATAGGGCCTGTGACTGTGCATGGGTTCTTTTTTGCGTTCTTTCCTATCTGATTCCATTGCTTGATGTCATCCGTGTATCATGCGCCGTCTTGCGCTGTACACATGATGTTAATGTCAAGGTCACAATTGTTTATGTAATTCTTGGTTTCGACTGGGCATGTCAGTCTGCATGAAGGAATATATATATACAGTATACCTAATACCGCGATATACCTATTACCGCGAATGCCCGTATAAAAACAATCTTGGAAGACATGCACAAAGCTCCAACTTCCGTAAGCATCGGCATTTGTTTGCATTTCGTATCAGCAACTGTTTATTACTTAGCATACTTGAGTAACCTTATTACTGTTTATTATTGACGCCATTCTTTACATGGTTGAAAAAAAATTAGAATCGCAGTATTAGGTACTACCAGTATACATGTGCAATTTTTTATTAAATGTTGTCATGATTTATAAAACAATATTCATATGCTTTCCAAAGCAGTTGGTGTACATAAAAAATATATTGCTTGTGATAATTCTTTGCTTCATGATTGAGGATGTTTATGGACGATATTTCCATAAAATATTTTTTTAAGGTAATGGCCTGTATATCATAACAATGGCTAACAATATGGAGAAGCTGCTGTTACTGTTTTAAGCCTTCTACCATTAATTTATATAGAGAAGGAGAGGCAACTGGTTGAGATTTTGTGAACGCTTGTGTATTTGCGTAAAAATATCACAATATCTCGCTTTTAATTTCCTTCACTCCACTCGACTTTGGAACACAAATCATACTGATTACACTGCAGAATGAAAATGTCATCAAATCAACACTATTCTTAGAAATTTGTGTTAAAACTGTTGGCGCGCTTGTGGTAATAAAAAATGTGTATACTGCAGGTAAAATAACGGCAAGTTACCATGAATTTTCCTTAGAACCTTAATACCTTAATTTAAGAGCATTTTCTGTTTTGGGTTCGAATCCCAGCTGTGGCTATATTTTTTTGTCTTTTTTGTTTGTTCCTGTTCAGTATTACAACTAGATTGTAGGAGAGTGATCGATTAGGTCTTTGAAAAGACATCAAAATATACTGTGTTTTGTCGCATCAGATCAACGTGAATCTGTGACAAATGTCGACGCGAATCATCCCACGTTGCGACAGAGTTCCCCGACTGTGTTCATGTGCCATAACCAAAGAGTGTGCATCACAGACTGACATGCACAGTCGTAAAACAAGAATAATGTAAACAATTGTGACCTTGACATTAACCCCATGTGTACAGCGCATGATAAATGGACGACATCGAAAACGTCATGCGTCACAGGTTTGTGTCGATGTTGATTTAAATGTCACGTATTCGTCCCTACAGGCTCACAGCTTCTAGTCAGCACTATTGGCAGGAATAGACAAATTTCTCGCTGTATTGTACATAATTAGATGTATTGCTATCGTTGATAATATGTCCTATTTTCTCAGCCAATGAAATTGATCAGATTTTTTAAAATAGTGTATTCCAATATATATAGAATGTGATGACTGTCAGTAGATGTTGACCTCTTTCCTAAGCCGATGAAATCGTTCCAGAAACAGAAAGTAGATCAACAACTAAGCTGGTTAGATGTTGTACATGGAATTTTCTTCAAGCCAATAATTTCTAACCTATACAAGTGTTTTTGGACAAAAATTGAAATAAGGCATGTTACAAAACCGTATTAAAGAGCAAGAACAATATATATTCATTTAAACAGTGTAAGGTCACTACCACCAGTAATGGGAATTACAGTAGGCACGTGACGTGTGCACACAATGGCAAAACATTCTGGTCACTCATACGACCGCAAGTACAGTGCACTGTTTGATTTAAAAGGAGACAATCGTTCACAACATTTACATATACATCGATGATATGTGAAAGTCAATTAATTAATGGCAGAGTATCTTAGACTGACAACACCCACCCACCCTATGCACTACAATTTTTTGACATCTTTTTTATGCCCTCACCCCCCCTTCCACACCCTACCCCCCAAAAAAATAATCGTAGCGTCCATCCGTCCGCTCTTACGAGAGCTACGTTGTTTGGTGGGCGGTATAGAAGAAGGTGCATTGTGGGGTGATTTTGTATTGTGGGGTGCACCCCTTAATGACATCATCTAAAATGGGTGCAAATATACATTGCGGGTTGTTTTTTTATTTTTCCGAGTTGCATCCAGAAGAACATGGACACGTTTGCCCATCTTTGGACAGAAACGGACAAAAATCGTGTCCGAAGCAGTTTTAACATGATTCCAATCTATAAATAGCGGTCACACCATGGAATGACGTCATTCGGTAACATTCGTTATTGTTCGGCGCAAACGGAGTTAAACGCATAAGCAGTAAAGTAACCTGAACCGGCGCCATTTTGAGAATTTTGAAGCGGAGCTTGATATCTGTTTACAACAGTAAGTCAAACCATTCATTTTGTATGCACAATTAATGTTGTACATTCTGTTTATTGTGGGTTGCATTGGAACATCGAACGGTTTACATCATCACAGGAAGCCGGGCCCGATTAGCTCAGTCGGTTACGCGTCTGACTATCAATCCAGGGGTCGTGAGTTCGAATCCCCCGCCCGGCAACAGTCTCCGTGATGATTGATATACGACATTGTGTCTAATTATCATTCGTCTCTCACCACTGATTCAAGTGGGAAAGTTATCAGTAACTTACGGAGACGGGGTGTGCTCGAGTACTGGTTAATCCGAGGAAACAGTGGTTAGGTTAACTGATCGTCTGTTAGCCCTCGATGGCATAAAATGACGTTAAATATTCAATCAATCAATCAATCAATCATCACAGGAAGTAAAAAAAGTCATGTGCTCTCGCCTTCAGAACTGGAAAAAATGTTTCTGTTAGATGTACATATAAGACATTTGTCGTATTGGTGAGAGAACTACCTAATATTAAAAGTTATCATTTTCATATATATGGGAATGGATATTTATTATGTTTTTACGATAATAACAGTTTTCTAACTGCAAAATCTTTATTGAACTATAAGAGATTTTTTTATCAAAACTGGACCAATTTGGGTAAGTTCCAATTTTTGGAAATACAGTGGTTGTTTAGTGTGTCAAACAAATTTTAAACATGCCCAGCACCTGTTAACATGGAATCCGGTCTGAATGTTTATCCATAAAAGTAACTTTTGTAACATTTTCAGAAACATATTTTCAGACTGAGACCATGTCCAAAAGGCAGCCAGGAAGTAGCTCTGCATGGCAAGTAGTAGAGGGGCCAGTTTAACGCCAAGGACTGCGCATGCGCGGCGGCCATTTGGATGTGTGCGCGGCGGCCATTTTGAATGTTTGTCATTGTGTACGACGGCCATTTTAAACGCGTGTCGGAAGGCGGCCATCTTAGATGACTTCTGATGGTAACATGTTTGCGCATGTGCGGCGGCCATTTTAGACAACGTCGTATGTGCCGCCATAGTTTTAATATAGAAGCCGACGGACGTCATATCGAAATTTAGAACGATAGTCATGCTTTTAGTAAGAACGTCTCAAAAGTATTTTTAACTTCTCTTCAGCAAACTGAAAACATGGACTTGATCTCTTCAGTATTCGAACGTATGGTGAACTAGTTCACCGACGAAGACTACCTAATGAACTTTGCGATGATGTGGGAGATTCAAGTTTCGTCAGTGGTACGACTGAGATTGCTTCAACCTAGAAGTCCAAAATATGGAAATGCTTTTGTGACGGAGTTAATTAATATTGTACTGTGCTTTACAATGCCGTATCATGAGAAAAAGATGTATATGGCATGTGAAAATCAAAGAGAATTAATAAAAAAGGGTCAACATCTTGCTGAGACATTTCTTAAGTTTGAGATATCATCGGGAACAAACATTTGCAAGATGATCAGTGACATTGTAAAGTTTAGATCATTAAACATAGAGAAAAATAATCATTTTATATGGATCTACAGTTTAAAGTTTTCGACAGAACGTGCTGTGAGGAAGATGTGGGGTTTCAAGACTCTATAAGTATTTAACGTGCTTTAGAATGTACTTCTTCAGATAAAGACTCTAAAAGATTTACAGAAACTAAAAACTTGTTTAACGCACTAAACTTTTTTAAAAACCTCAGCAGACACAGGGCTTTGCTCACATCTGACATTATTGAACGTGGACTTGGACTACTTATGAAAAGTCTTATCAGAAACCCTGGAGAGCTGTCGGGTTGTGATCGTTTTACTATATGTCCGATGACTTGAGAGAAAGTACAGTACCCATCCCCAGGTGATGTTAAATTATTATTGACGACCTTATTGGACTGGACTATACAAATTATATTTCATTATACCTAGAAGATAAATTGTCTCGAGAAGGTGTCAATAAAGATTATGTTTTGTTAATGATAAAGTTTTCAGTGTGGTTCTTCGCTTCTTTTATTCATTTACACCAGTTTAGTGATGGAAATGGTAGAATGGTTAGACTTTTAAACTATAACTTACACCATTTCCGACGGGAGTGAATCCGTATCACAGGAAAGACTACTTAAAATCCATAGTTGAGACACAACCTATTAAATATTGGTGTCAGTGGGAAGCTTGGCGCGAACTAAATTACACGTGAACTAACTATTTTTTTTTTGTATACATTAATTTGCATTTTCTATGATATGAACTGCATTAAAATTGGACAACCATGATCCTATTCAAACTATATTGAGCGATGTAATAAAGATGTGTACACATATTTGTCTTTGGGTTATTATTAAAATACCAAAACACGTATGACTATTAACATTTTTTATTGGTACAAAATGAATATCTATACCATACTACTACATATTTACAATGAGCGAACAAAACGTATAACAATGTCATTAACACTTGGTTCTTCAAACAAAATTTTCTTCCTCACTCTCCACTTCTTCTGTTTCATCTTTTTCAATAGCATCAGAATCCAATGTTTCCAAAATCGATTCAATTAAATGTTTGTTTTTCTTTATTGCTATTTTTATAGCCAGCTTTTCTTCCATGTTACGAAGCTTGTACTTTTCGACATCCTTCATAACTTGTCGGTGTATAGTCCCTCGCTGTAGTTGATAGATATGGTGGATGAGTTGATTATATATTTCTATAACGTCGTCTGTGTATGTACTCATCATCTTCTTATTCGCTGTATTTTTAGCCTCTTCTTCGGGCATATTGTGGTCCAGATATTTATTATATTTATGTTGCCACACAGACTCGTTTAAATCTTGAACCTTGTTGAACATGTCAGAAAACACTTTTCCTTCATCATCTTCAGATGATTCATCCTCCTGACTGTCATCTGTATCAGATGATTCATCATTAATCTCTTCTTCTTTATCACTTCCATCGTCGTCTGGTAACGTTATCCATTTTTGCTTTTTCGGTTCGTCTGTCAAATGTATGTCATCATCTTCATGATCCAGTTTCCATTTTCTTTCTACACACCATTGCTTCACATGGTTCTGTTAAGCGTGTACATCCCCAAACATGATCCCACAGTAGTCACAAATAGGCATATCTCTGTCACAATCTTCGGAATAATCACTTTCGCCGGAGGAACAACTGGTTGAGTCTTGATGGTAATATGATGGTGTGTCCCTTATAACTTTTGACATGTATGTGTCTGAATCGCAGACTACCGGTAATACCGGTGAGCCATGTTCATAAGTTTTATTTCCATTCAGAATGTTTTCTCGCAGTCTATCTTGTTCCGTTGTGTTGGCCTGTAGATCAACCACTAAATGTCCATACGGTCTCTCGACAGCTCGCTTGTACATGTTCATAAAGAGATGACTTTTAGGGTAGATACGTCTAGCGAGATTGGAAATTTGCATTCTGTCCACAGGGTTATTGAACAACACCAAATATTTGGTACTTAAACTTATATCTCTAGGTGATTTTCCTTGTGGAAACAAATTGTGTGTTAAATATAACACTGTCAGATTTCTATGGTGTGATCCTTTCGTGAATAGATTAGCAACGCATTCATCTTTCTTTGCATCTCCCATCAAATCGTCCAGAATGATACAATTTCGTACTGCCACATCCAGGTAAGTGTCTTGGTCTATAAAATCCGGGATCCCTTTCACAAATTCAACCTCTGGTAAGTGTCTCTTCACATCGTCGTAGAGAGGTTGATATTGTCCGTAACACCATATGATTCTTTGCGGTGGAGGTAGAATGTATTTTTCGCGCAATATCTTCTTGGTCAACACCCATTTACCACTTCCGCTTGGTCCAGTTAAAACTATGGAACAAGGATGTTTGAACTTAAGCGCTGGAGCTCCCGGCGCTCCCAAATGCGCTCTCGGCGCTCCAAACTTTTTCTTATGTCTCATGAGATTGTATCTACTACAAAATGTCTGATCACACACTGTGCAAGAAATTGTACTCATCATGCCTCTTTTTAAGTGTCGTTAGTGCAAATATTCCCCTTATAAACTTTGACATATTTATTCCTCTCGTGTCCTAATTTCTACTCGCATGGTATGTCTTAAATAGAATGCTCGTAGTAGTATCGGGATAATCTTGTGTTGACTTAACAACAGGCTGTGTTTTCTTCTGAATGGTACGGTTTGTCCAGCAATGACTCTCAGTATTTGCCTCTTCCGGTGAAAATAATCAGAATCTCTGTCCATGATAGGTATCCTAGATTCCACAATATGGCGTACAACAGTACTGACTACATCTAGTTGCTCAGGAATAATATGTTCAATCATCAGTTTTCTGTCTCTCACATTCGTTGTTCCCAATTCAAGTAGATAATAATAACGTCTGTAGACTCTGGAGTTCTCCATTTAAATGTACAACTTTTTAAATTTTCTATTTTTGGGGATTCCTAGCGGAAATGGTCTCTTTAATTCTTTCTCTGTGGTGTTTTGTATAACCTGGTCGATACGCCTAACTCCTCCAATCCGCTGTAAAACTTGGAAGCTCCCATGATGTCATTACCCTTATACTGGTATTGGCCGTCTTTCAGCAAGTCTGTTATTTGGGATCCTGATATGGTTGTCCCTTCATAAATTAATTCACCTTCATCAGTCCACGTTAATAATTTCTCCGGGTCTTTTATCAGATGTGATAGTATTAATCCAATATTGGATTTATAACGGAATGGCATTGTGTCCAGTATTTCATTTGGTGTCAGTAATGAGTTTCCTTTACCACTTGATTGATCAACAACGTAAAATCCTCTTGGATCCTTTCGTAGTTTGCCTTCAGCCATTAGACGGAAATGACGAGTCCACTTCTCTACATCCATTTTGCTTTTCTCAATTAAACAGTTTACCTTCTTCCCCTTATAAATTTTCAATGTTTTTATAATGTGATGTATCGATTTGTTACACCTTTCATTCAATTTCATCTTGGATTGGATTCTGAATCGTGACAAAATACTGGTGTATCTAGACTCCAAGTTTGTTGAAATCGACATATAATTAATGAAAAAATGACCTTTTTACGCATGAGTGATTTCACTTCCGGTCCGATTATATCAACTGATAGAGCCTAAAAAGTTATTTCCTACGATACCCAACAAGGCTATATTATCTCATAAATTGACACAGATATGATCGTTTGAAATTTCGGCGCAATAAAGCATTGAATTGTGTGACGTCACACAACTTTTAAATCGTTATATCTCTAAAACGGTAAGAGAAAGACCAATACGTATAACATTTTCCTTATGAGTGTGTCGAGAGCTTTCAAATGTTACCAAAACGAATATTCTACGATGAAGTTTAATTTTATGACGTCACTTCCGATTTATTTAAACGACCGTATCTCAGCCCAGGTTCGTCATAGACTCATAAAATTTACACTGTTGAATTCGTCTTTTCAATATCTTTCCAACGATACATTACTCGATACGTTACTGACACGCAAAAAAATTCGATTGTTTATTACGTAACTTCCGGTTTATTTAAACGTCTATTTCTCAGCTCGGGGTTGTCCTAGACTCATAAAAGTTACACCGTTGGATTCGTCTTTTCAAAACCTTTCTAACGATACATTACTCGGTACATACGGACACGCATTAAAAATTCTATCGTTTATGACGTCACTTCCGGTTAATTCAAACGTCCTAGACTCATAAAAATTACATATTTGGAAACTGCGCGTCATTTTCTTTCGTATGATACCATATTCGATTTGCTATTAGAGTTTTCATTTTTTATTTCTGACATAAATCGAAAAATAATTTAGCTGGACCCATAAATCTAATATATTTGACATCTGCTTTTCAATACCATTCCAACGATACCTCGTTCGATACGCTACGATCATGCATTAAAAAGTTGATTTTATGACGTCATTTCCAGTGAAAACTATATTTTTCGTAATGAACTCGGTCATACCTTTTCAAAAATATATAACTTGCCCTACTTCGAAACAATTTTCAACTTCCGGTTTTAGGATCGAACCCATTCATCTTCCGTAAAATTCGTGTTACACAGTTAAGGCAACATTTACGATACTAAAAACATATTTCATCTTTAATAATAATAATAATGATAAAAGTAATAATAATAATTATTAAGTCCTTATTTAAAGAAGAAACACAGCTGGAACTCAAATCTTCCCTGTGGTCCTCTAAAATTAAATATTTACCTCCTGCTATAAAAATTCAATACATCAGATTTTCCCCTTAAAATTCGTGTTATACAGTTAAGGCAACATCTACGATACTAAAAACAACAACAACAATATTTTATTTTAAAATAATTTACCTCTTGCTATAAAACTCCAATACTCACACTGTGGACAGTTATACCAATACGTAACTTTGCTCGACTTATAAAGTCCAACCGTTATAGCACATACCTGTCTAGACCATACCAATCATGACTATGTACAGCAAAGGACCCATTGTTCGAAATAGTTCCACTAGCTATTATGTACTCAGACATGTTGGCTTTTGCACTGAATATTGGGTACTTTTCAATAGAACGTTTACACAAAGGATCCATTGATCTATTGTTAAGACGTCCGGTAATTAAGTTTGGCACTTGAATACATCGTTGTCTACGTACTTACTTGACAACACGTTGGTACTGAGTGGTTATGTTAACGAGGTGTCTTATGATTGGTTGAGACAATACATACGTAGTGAGTGTATGTTCATTTGTGAGCTGAACGTTGGATAGTCAACAAGGTAAAATGAGTTATTGAAATGGATTTAAAAATTGATAAAAACTTTGCCATAGAAAGAGGGAACGTAGCAAATTAAACTAAAGGAGGTTTGTAAAGTCTATTTGATTTTTAATTACTTATTATTATTTATTTAATTTATTACAGTAGTTATGTTTGGTTATGTTAATGTGTATGCTTGGTTGAGATGATCAATACGTTATTTATTTATTGGTTATGTTAATGTGTATGATTGATTGAGACGATACATGCGTAGTGAGTGTATGTTCATTTGTGAGCTGAACGTTGGATAGTTAACAAGGTAAAATGAATTATTAAAATGGATATAAAATTGATAAATACTTTTTCATAGAAAGAGGGTACAAAGTAAATTAAACTAAAGGAGGTTTGTAAAGTCTATTTGATTTTTAATTATTTATTATTTATTTTTAATTTATTACAGTATAAGTTGTTGCTATATAAATGTAGTTCATGTTTAGTTTTTTGAGAAACGGTTGTCACTAGAACGTCTCCGTCTACAGCTTAGGACCTGACCCCCCACTAATGTCCGCGATTACGCTCTAGTTCGAGTATACAAGTCAGCTCTGTATACTTTTGAGACGTTCTTATCAAACGCATGACTATCGTTCTAAACTTCGATATGACGTCTGTCGGCTTCTATATTAAAACTATGGCAGCACATACGACGTTATCTAAAATGGCCACCACACATGCACAAACGGGTTACCATCAGTAGCCATCCAAGATGGCCGCCTTCCGACACGCGTTTAAAATGGCCGTCGTACACAATGACAAACATCCAAAATGGCCGCCACACATGTGCATATAAACGAAAAAAGATGGCCGCCGCGCTCACATCCAAAACGGCCGCCGCGCATGCACAGTCCGTGGCGTTAAACTGGCCCCTCTACTACTATGGCAGGAGTAAGTTTTCTTTATAATACAGTAAAAAACCCTCTAAACTGGAACCCCTCTTATCTGGAATCCCCTTCAAACCGGATATTTTCTCCTAGAAGGTTTAATACATTAAAATTCAGACTATCGTTTTCAGATTCAGTTCTAGTGAAACATCGTAATGTTTATAAGGTTTTACGACAGCGTCTAGCCGATGAAAAAAAGCAGCCAGATCTCTCCGATCTGCAGATGAAGGTTCAAAATGCCAAAAAATACCACCCTGGGCGATTAATATTTTGATGGTACTACTCCTACAGGGCGCATTGAATTTTTGATATTGTTTAAAGAATTATGTTGAGAATTCAACCAGTTTTCTTTTAGTATTCAAGGTATATAATGCATTCATTTTCAATGTTAATTTTGTGATTATATTGTGCAATGTATGTCATTCATTGTTTATAAATTATGTTATTGTTCTTGTACATATTAAAATAATTTATACAGTGGATCATGGTTTAACCAGGTGGACAAAATATATAGCCTCAGCTGGGATTTGAATCCAAAACTAATTACTTTGTATGTTAATCACTCTACCTATCTATAACACTATCTTTTTAAAGAGAACATTGTAAACTGCAGCCCACAGAAAATGTATATAAAATATAATGTTTTAATGTATAGTAGTCAGAAAGAGTAAGCACAAAAGACCCTGATGCTTCATAAAATTATAATATTAAAAGTAATATTGAAAATGTGAGCAGCTCAACAAAAAGTTCTCTAATACAGTAAGCAATTAAAAAATATGTTGTCCATGCAGCAACAAACATCATTAAAAAAACATATTATATATATATATGTATTAATCATAGAGATATTTAATAGAGTATAATTTCATTAAACAAGAGGCCCAAGAGGGCCTGAGGACGCTCTACTTGCCAAAGCACTTTTTTGAAATTCCACAATTTAACAATTTACGGATAAATACCCCCACCACACCCATACTGAACAAAAACTTAATTGCTATGAAAAGGAAATACTTTAAATTCCCATACCATTCATCTGTAAAAAAAAATATAGTCTCCTGTACAGAACCTTTATACAACCCAACCCCTTAATTTGTCAGAACTTCAATAACCCACTCTTACCGATTTGTTATGAGCAGAAATGATTCAAATTTAAGAAGTTTTTTTGTACACATGGATGCAAAATGAAAAAAAAAATAGTTTCCCCTATAATATTCCTATGTAAAGTCACATTACAGGGCCCCAATATATCCTAGCCCCTTGATTTGCAGAATTTTCAATCCTTATCTATATCAAATATGAACTAGTTTGACTGAAAGGTTATTGAGAGGAAATTTGTGAAAGTTCCAAATTTTAACCTTATTGCCCCAGCCGCCCCCTGACCGCTTATGGAAATTCAATCCTCTTTATTCAACAAAATCAAATTTATTGTTACTAGACAATGCTTTAGATTTCAAATTAAGCAACATATTTACCCAAATGGCCAAAAAATGAGAATTTTCCATTTTCCCATAGTAATTCTATGTAAAACTCAAGGACACCATTTGAACAAATCTAAGAAATCTATAGTTGGTTATTATTACAACATAAACATTTTGAAAATCTGTTGAGCCGTTCATGAGAAAAAGATTATTTTAAGTTTTGGACTATATTTAGTAATGGCGGCCATCTTGAATTTCAGGTAAAAAATCTTCTGTATAGTCTCTTATGCAATAGAAATATACATGTGAAGTTTCAGTTTAACTGACCTAGTGGTTTCAGAGAAAGTGCTGCTAACACACTTTGGTGAGGACAGACGACGGACAACGCGCCATCGCATAAGCACTTCTGGCCTTTGCCCAGTAGAGCTAAAAACAACTTTTTCACCATATTGAAGCAATCTGCTTTCCATATTGTTTGCAAATGCTGGGAACTGAACCCAGAATTTCTACATCAAGTGTAGATGTGTTTGCAAGTTACATGACACAAGCATATCATGTTGTACTAAGATAATGGACTTCAATATTTACCAAATCAAATTATGTAATTAAAAGTTAAAAGTATTTAAACTAGTCCCATTTTCTAGTTATAAAATACACTCTTGTAACACACACTCACAACAGTACATGTTTTCTAATAATATAGTATAATATCAAATTAAAAATCAGGTCGACTCATCCTTTTGGTATGGTGGAAAAAAGCTTTACCAAACTGGGAGCCAGTCTTTAATCAATATATAAACATTGGGTTTCAAATCTGGTTTAATTAAACATTTAAAGCATCAGCTGTGTGTTATTGCATTTTCCAGATACATTTATATACATGCTTTTTATATCAAGGCGCCTTTTGTTTGTTTGTTTGAATATTTAGAGTCATCATTATGCCATCTAGGGCTAAAAGACGATCAGTTAGCCCAACTTCTCTTTCCTGGGATCTTGGAAGGTTAACCAGTACTAGAGTACACCCATCTACGCAAGTAACGGACAACGTTCCCACTTTAATCAGCGGTGAGAAACGTGACAATGAGACATGATGTCATATATTAATCATCTTGAAGACTGTGGTTGGATGGAGGATTCAAGCTCATGAAGCCACAGGGGGAAATACTGGTATTGATGCAAACTGCAAGTTGTATGTATTCTCAGATGTTTAAATATGTTTGATCACGCAAAATGCTCTTAATTAAATTTAAGGTATCGAGGTTTCAATGAAAATTTATTGTAATTTATTGAAATTTGTCGTTATTTTAGCTGCAGTGTACACATATTGTAATCACAAGCACTTCAACAATTTTAAACACAAATTTCTGGGAATGGTATTGTTTTAATGACAATTTCATTCTGCAGTGTTAGAATTATGATTTGTGTTTCTGAGATAAACTGAAGGGGAGATAAATAAAAAAACGAGATATTGCCTTTCCTTCTCTATACAATTCTATGACTGAGGGCATGTCTTAAATAGTAACAGCAGCTTATTAATGCTGTTAACCATTGTTATGCAAGGAAACTGAACTAGCATTAACTCAACATTTTTTTTATATATACGTAAAGAAAATGAACAATAACTCTACAACACTTGTTTTTTTATCCACAAAATTGGAGGAACTTACCTTAATATAAAGAATTCACGGAAATGCTGGCCACAAACACCCTCAATCATAAAGCAAAGCAATTTCATGTGAGTTCCCTCAAGGCATTTGCGCAATAAACATAGGCTAATTGTATTGCTCCTGAAATTTGCCATATAACTATCTTTAATTGGCAAATTAGTGACTCTTTTAATGATAGAGTTTTAGAATAAAGATATTTAGAGATACTATGAAAAAAGTGGCAGACAATATCAATGACTTTTTGAGATACTTGTGAAATCTTGAATTTGGACTTTTTTCAACCACCATTTAACCTCGATTTTACTCGATTTTACCCGATTTACAAAAAAATGTGTGTTTTGAGACTACCCCACCAACTTATCTGGACAATTACAAAAAAATCCTCGGGCAACAAGGCAGGATCAAAACATGATCAACCATCAGTGAAAAGACCTCACTCTGAGGTAGCAAACTACAGTGCAGAAGCACTACAGTTAATGACACAGCAAATGGATACTCTAAATGACAGTATGAAAGAAATCAGGGATCAGCTCAAACATCTACTGAAAAAAGAAGATATTGAGCATTTGGTCACATTTACTGTGTCAAAAATTCTGCTACAATTTGAAAAAAACAATGACAGAAAAAATGGAAAACTTTCTGAAAGAGAAAACATCACACTTATCAGATAAAATTGATGCTCTATAGTTTGAAAATAGCCAGTTAAAGACAAAGTGTGAGAGCTATAAGGATAAAGCAAAATCATTAAAGGAAGAGATAAACACTAGTATGGTATTGGCACGAGCCGCAATGAAAAAGGCCAATTACAATGAACAATGCTCCAGAAAGAACAATATTAAAATAATGGGTGTAAAAGAATAATGATTTGTGTCTGCAGATATGTTGCAGAAAAAGTGTCTTAAACGCCGGATAAAATCATAGCTATGCACCGCATTCCAGAAAAGGTGGGACAGGCTGAGCCAGTTCTCATAAAACTTTAAAACAACAATGACAAGGTGACTGTCATGAAAAAACGTACACCAATGAAGGAGGCAAACTCAACACGGGCTTATCAGCAGACTCACTTTACACAAGGACATCGAGAACGCATGGTTTTTCAATGGGGCCGTGTTTGGAAAGACGAAAGCAGGCAGGCGCTACAAGTTTGACATTTATGACAATATCAATGTGGTTATCACTGCACCAAATTAATTAAACGTTTCTGTTTATTGGACTGTTTTTCAACCAAGACTGGAAAGTATCTTTTGGACATGTGTGGAGTTGTGATATATAAATTAGCTTTTAAATTAGCAGATAAACTTGGAAAAGCTGATAATTATTTATCATATTTTTGTGATATCTTAATAGTGTTTATAATTTGTGAACATTTAATTATTGATATTATGATATGGACAAAAACAAATTGCTCAGCACATTAAATCTGGACACATGAAAAACTTAATTTATACTACTAGTATTTACTGTTTTAATTGATATACTTTATGTACACTTTTCACTGTACGAGAATAAGAGGATTTTGATGGATAAAAGGGTGAGTGATCCTTCCCATCTGTAATTTTTGAAAACCCATTTTAATTTTTGTACTTGGTTTTAAAAAATACGTTTCCAAGCTGTGTATTGTCTTTGTTTTTTTTTTATTGTTGTCCTTTTTTTTTTTTTTTTTCGTTTTTTTTTCGTTTGACTTTTTTATTACTTCAGTAGCTACATTTGCATCATTTAGTGTTAGTTTTTTTTCTCTCTTTAAGCCTTACATTCAAGTTAATGATTACATCATAATAATAATTATGTGATAAGTTTTTTTGTTGTTTTTCTGTTGACATGCAGTAGTTCATTATGGGATTTTTCCCAAAATATACATTAGCTCATTGCAGATGGATCTAGATTTTGTCCCAATTTGTTAAATTGTTGCTATAAATACAAGCGTCTTTTTTAGTATTAGCTCTTTCAGACAAAGGTATAATGAATATACATTAATATTCACTGTATGACAAATTTCAGTGTTATGGAACCCTGTGGTTCACTTAACTCATTTTTTTCACCTACCGGTACACATTTCTATATTTTCCATTGTTTATCATGCATGTGTTTAATAGGCCAGTTGAGGATATGATGCTTTTATTAGCTATTGATATTGCAGCAGTAATTGTCTCCCTTCCATCCATTAACTATGACTTACAATGATATAAAAATTATGTCTTTAAATTGTCGTGGTTTAAATGGAAACCAAAAACGTAATGATGTGTTTCATTTTTAACAAGAAAAACAATACCATATTTACTGTTTACATGATACTCATTTTACTGAAAATCAACAGAAATTTATTTGTTCCCAATGGAACAACAGCAACTGTTATTTTAGTTTTGCCAAATCGAATCCGGTAGTGGTAGCTGTTTTATTTAATAAAAATGTTGAATTTAAGGTTCACAATGAAATAAACAATAAAGAAGGCAATATTTTAGCTCTAGACATAACACTTGAGTCAAAACGCTTCACATTGGTTTCACAATATGGACCAACATTTTATGAAACTGTTTTTAATATAATTGAGGATATAATGAATGATAATTATATGATATGCGGTGATTTCAATCTTGTTCAAAACCCTGACTTAGATTACCATAACTACAAAACAGTTAAAATAAAAAGGCTAGAAAAACACTCTTACAAATAATTAATGATAAACAACTGTTTGTTCCTTATAGAGAAAGTAACCCAGATACAAAGCGTTTTACATGGAGACGTTCAAAACCTTTACAACAAGCAAGACTGGACTTCTTTCTGGTAACGGAAAATTTATTACATATATACGAAAAACTGTTATTGCAACAAGTTATAAATCTGACCATTCTATAGTCTGTCTTAATTTAAACTTTGATAATATAGAGCATTGAAAAGGACTTTGGAAATTTAAATTGAGGTAATAAAACAACAATATTCTGTTCCAGTTTATAACAGTGAAAATTTAAATAACATACCAAATGAGGAAATTCAATTTGTCATTAATGAAACCCTAATCATGGAAATAAAAGGTCAAACAATTTCATATAGTAGTCATATATTTTTAGAGATAACAGAGAAAGAGAGATATTTTATAGAATAAACATATTTGAAAATTCATTAAACAATCAAAACATTGAAGAATTGGATATAAAATTAAATTGCATTAGATAACAAAAAATCAAAAGAAATATTTTAAGAGCTAAAGCAAAATGGATAAATGAAGGGGAAAAACCAACAAACTACTTTTGCAACTTAGAAAAAAAAAAAACTTTTTAAACAAAACAGTCTCTCATATTGAAACAGACAATGGTGAAATAGTATATGAATAAACGGAAATTCTTAAAGAAACACAAAAATATTATGAAAAACTTTATTCAAACAATGACAATAATTTGGAGGATATTAATTTAACAGCTGATACTAATGCAACGATCACACAAAAACTGTCACCCATAGAAAGTGAAACTTTAGAAGGTAAAATTACATACCAATAGATTATTTGAAAAAATATGGTAAATGACCACAGTCCTGGCAGCGACGGATATACTACAAATTTCTTTAAGGTATTTTGGAAACAATTAGGTCATTTTGTGTTAAGATCAATTAATTACAGTTCCGAAAATAGTCAAATGTCAATTACCCAGAGACAGGGCATTATTACATGCATACCAAAAGAGAATAAACCTAGAAAATTTCTTAGAAATTGGCGTCCCATTACATTATTGAACACAGTATATAAAATGGCATCGGGCACTATAGCAAAACGAATTAAATCGGTTCTATGTAAGTTAATAGACAGAGATCAAACAGGTTTTGTTAAAGGAAGATACATTGGAGAAAATACAAGATTACTTTATGATATTATGCAAATTACTGATGAGAAATAAATTCCAGGACTGATACTCTTGATCGACGTTGAAAAAGCTTTTGACACTTTATCTTGGAACTTTATTTAAAAAACACTACAACATTAAAATTTGGACCATCAATGAAAAATTGGATCAAAACTTTTTATAATAATGCACAGTCTATGGTACAGCAAAATGGGTTTTTATCATCACCTGTCAACGTTGGTCGGTCGAGGTTGTCGTCAAGGTGACCCCTTATTCCCATATATGTTTATCCTTTGTACACAAATATTAACTTTTAAGATTAAAAATATTAAAGATATACAAATAGGAAATACAGAATACAAAATGTCCCAATTTGCTGATGATACCTCAATATTACTAGATGGATCTGATTCATCACTTAATCAAACATTGGAGGTATTAGAAAGGTTTACAAAATATTCTGGATTTAAAGTTTATTTTGAAAAAAACTGAATTTATTTGGATAGGTAAAAAAAAAATATTGTATACAATCGATAAAAACCAATTGGAAACTTACATGGGGTAAAACAACTTTTAGATTACTAGGATTAAATTTCCATGTTGATCTGGACAAAATGATTGATTTGAATTACAAACAAAATATAGAAAAATTAAAGAAATCAATAAGTCATTGGAAAAGGTGACATTTAACTCCACTAGGGAGATTAACTGTAATCAAAACATTGCTAATACCAGCTTTTAACCATCTTTTTATATCACTTCTGAACCCAGACATTGAAATTATAAAAGATATAAACAAATAACTGTATGATTTTCTTTGACAAAAAAGGGCCAGTAAAGATTAAAAGTACCGTTATTGTGAAACAGTGCTGTGATGGTGGATTAAATATGATTAATCTACAATCCTTTATAACAGGGCTTAAGTTAACATGGATCAGAAAAATGATACTAAGTGACGGTAATTGGCGAACCTAAATGATTCTTATTTAGACAAAGTTAAAATCTTATCATGTGGTAAACATTATCTAGAAAAAACAGTTTTTTTATTATAAATATTTTCTGGAAAAATGTTCTTAAATCATTTGTAGAAGTAATAGAAAAGTATGATATAAATTCAGAGGGAGATTTTTTAAAAATGCCAATCTTCTATAATAATTTTTTTCAATTGGCAGACAAAGTTTCTTTATGGCAACCTGGTTTAATAAAAGTATACGATTTATTAATGATTTAATAAATGACAGTGGTGCTTTACTTACACTAAAAGAATTTAAAGAAAAATATACAATTGAAATAAACTTCCTACATTATCAAGGAATAGTATCAGTAGAAAATTACAAAAAAATGTAACATAGAACACATTAATTCATTCAAAAGTAGTACACCTTTTACACCAACATACATAAGTATCATCACAAAAAAAACAGAAAAGGAACTAATAACTTGTATAAAATCTTAAACTCTAATACAGATAAACCAACAAGCCAGAAAAAATGGAATGAAATATAAAGGTTAATTAAGACTAAAATTATAAAAAGGATAAATTGAAAATGTGACAGTTTAAGACAAGTACTTGCTTTATAGAGGTGACCACTAACACTTGTTTGACTATATCTGATAAAGTGATTTAGTGACAGTACATGTAAACTGAGTTTGCCATTTATTTGCGGGAGGAGGTTTGTTCTGCTGATATATGCTGTATATAATCTGTGATGTGTTGAACATGATGGCGATAAAGCCTTTGAATGTTTTTAATATGGCTGTTTTAAGAACGTATACACCTGTTTCAAATTCTGGTCGAGCTGTTTGCAGATAATAGTCACTGTCAGCACCATTTAATTTTAACGTGTCATGTAGATGTAGATTTTGGGTTTGACTGCTAATTTTATTTTATTGTGAATAGATGTAAATATGCTTTGATTTTTTATCACCGGAAGTTATTGTAAAAGCTGTTTCTGTGTGATGGCTGTTTCCAGTGTTTTGCATCTTTTCTCTCAAATAAGTCCATTTTGTTGTTTCGTATAAGTTTACATTTTAATACATGTCCGTCAGAGCATTATCGGGACTTATTAAGATTTGTTTAACATCATCACCGCTAAACCAATTTTTTTACGTGGTCTTCTGTTAGTTGGAAAAAAAGTCTGAATTTGGTTAGGTGGTAGCATGTTTGCTTCTCCCCCACCTATACACACACTGCCATCCTAAGTTTTTAAATTCTTATAAAGCTATGAAGATTACTGCCGCCATCATAAACAGTTTTATTATTTTGGTTTCTTCAATGATGCACGCTGAAAATCTCAGGAAATCAATTTATACGACAATCGGTCCTGTGTCATTCAACGAATTTGAAGCTCTTAATCCTATGATGCAAATATTTGCACTGATTAATGGCTTAAGGCCGATTGTCACCATTGATACTAAAAACCATAATTGTCTTGTAAAGGTTGTTCGTGCTCTGCACCTTATTTGATCTTAAACAGATTAAATGCGAAATGCAGTGTAGCTAAGTATACTTTTATTAATACTGACATTGTGCGTGTAGAACTGGTTTCCTTCTTATATCTTATATTTCGTTTCGACAAGCTTGAATGTTCGATTATCATGTCTTAAACAGATTAAATGTGAAATGCAGTGTAGCTAAGTATACTTTTATCAATACTGACATTTTGCGTGTAGAACTGATTTCCTTCTAATATCTTTTCGTTTCGACAAGATTGGATGTTCGGTTATCATGTCATCATTAAATACATTTAATATGTTTAATGAAGTATAATTTATATAGTATAACATTTATTTTGCACATAACATATATTGCATTATATTGTGTAAAATTGTTATTCATTTTGCCTTGTGTTATATGTTTTATTTCTTTCTTTATTTATATTATAATTTGTTATTCTATTGTATGTATGTGCTCTCCACATATTAGGAGGAAATAAAGAATCAAATAAAAAAACAATCTGCGCAAGTAATTGGATTTAATCAGCGATGACAATGAGAAGCGTTGTCATATATCAATCATCGCTGAGACTTTGATCGGCAAGAGTGTGTGTCAGCGTTCGAATTTGCGTGTGTGGAGTAATTTTTTGTTACCAGACTATAAATTTAAACAATATGGTAAAATTCTTAAATTTAGTTAAATAATTTTAATAGAGGTATACACAGTCATGTATGTTATTCTTACAACCAAACAGCATCCCTCCTTCACGGAGATGGACGCTACATATGACATAGCAATGATCCGTCTATCAGATCCGGCGTCAACTAATCGGTCCAACATAACGGTCGTACCGCGGTTGTCTACGAGCCAACTCGACGACAAGATAAGAAGAGCCTGTTTGTATAGTAACAGGCTGGGGAAAGGAGTTTAACAGCTGTTAGAAGACCAACCTATTGAGTTGAATTTCACACACAGATACAAGTAGGAACATTCTAATTTTCGTATTACAAAATATCCAGGTTAGTGACAATCTTGTATTGTGAGGTAAATAAGGAAAAGGAGACCAGCAGGTTTAAAATCATATACACTACACTATAGACAAGAGATGGGACTCCGTGACTCGCCGTTTACTGACTAAAACGTGGTCAACAGACCGTATCCAGTCAATCAACTTAAATAAGTTAAATCACAATCGTTCACCAGCAACAAAGTCTTCGAAATAAGTGTTCTACATCTGCATATCGAGAAAAAAATCAATGCTTACGGTTGCAGCCTGCCATTTTGCACCACGTCATTTTTTCGTCACATCCGCTTTCAACTGCCTTTTATGAGGACACATCTGATTTGCTGTCAGCTTCATTAGTCATTTAGCAATATCTTACAGCCAATCAAAGTTTTCCTTATTTTTAGTGGAGTCACGTGACGCAAAATGGCAGGCTACAGCAATAAACAGTGACGAGATTAAGTTTTCTCTCGATATGCAGTCAGAACATTTAATTCGAAGACTATGTTGATGGTGAGCAAATATTTAACGATTATGAATTGAATTATTACAATCGATCGGCTGAATACGTTCGATTGACCACGTTTTAGTCAGTAAACGGCGGCTCGCATCGTGCTGCGACGTTACGTTGGACTAAACAAAAAGTACGACTTTTTGGTGAACAAGCATGAATAGAGAATCCATATTGTACACAATGGGTCTATTGTTAGATGGATATCTTAGTTCCACGCAGCTACAATAGAAATATGTTAATTCCCTTTTATATAAAATAAATTGACATTAACGAGCAGATAGGGTTGAATTGGAAGTCACATCCCTTGTCTATATTGTAGTGTATATGTTTATAAAAACGTGCTGGCCTATTTTGAATGGGTGTGTGTAGAAAAACCATTGCGATAACTTTTACACATATGGAAACCCCATGGACATTTTAATGTTAACAGCAAGGCGGTAGTTAGTGCGAATCGTCTGTAACAGAAAATACCATTTCATTGCATGATTAAATTTGTACCGTTATCTTGTACAAAAATAAGAAAATATTTCACTATTAGGAGACGTAGTGTTCAAAGAAGGACACTCAATTAACATACTTGTACAATAAATATAGAGTGAAAAAGTGACATAGCGCACCGCCATGGAACGGCCAGAGGCAAATGCCCCCACCCCATCCCAGTCGTCACATCATCAGAAGAGACTGTGTTAATACAGGTTCCCCCTCCAGACTACTGTCTTACAACTACGTCAGCATGTATACATCAACTAAAATTGATGGCATTTGCAAGGAATCGCCTTTCTTTTTATTGAAACTGTAATTTACTAAATAAAAGCGTCCCATGTGCTACGAAGCAATGTTTGATATATTTGTACACATGAATACGTCATTGGATGTGACTGCGTGACCTTATTGTCATGGCTTCCGAATTAAGCGTCGATTTTTTGTTTTCATAATAACGTAATAAAATACTAATTAGGTAATTTTATTTTACCGATGTTTCGATTCTTTAATCGAGGGATACTTGCTAATTAATGTGTAATAATGGTAATTCAGTGGTAGAAAACTACTGCCTTTTGAGTCATAAAATACTCCGAATATCGATAGGGAATCTCTAAAAACAGAGAGAAAAATCTTCCAGAAAATAGGACTCGGGCTAAAAGGCTGAACATATACATCAGGTATGTGCGTGGGTTTGTGCGTGCGTATTTAACTGTCATTCTTATTACACTTATAGACCAGGATTGGTATCAAAGCGACATAATGAAAACAACCGTTCTGGATTCGCTATTGTCTGCTATGTGGACTCCGCTTAGACACTAGTTGCATTACACTCTTATAGTGATCCCAAGGACGGCTGTCGCGATGGTTTCAAGACCGGTACGAGGGTCTCGTTCCACAGACAATGGATAATGGCAAACATAGGTATAGTAAGTAATGTGAAGTTGTTACTAATGTTGAAATAACATAACCCTTGTTGGCGCTGGTTATATACGAATATTTATCACAAATAATTAAATCTATCAATACTCTTTAGATTATCTACCGCAGGATCAAACTTGGAAAACTTACATCAATGACAAACATTGTGATCATGTGTACTTGGTATAAGCTATCTGCAATCAAAGAATTAAGAATCTGAGTAAAAGCATCGTCTTCCACAAGTAGCTGGCAAACTTTCTAACAAAGTTTTTGAACTGAGATTGGATAGAACCAACGACCTCATTTTTCCCGATCAATATATTTTTTTCTGGGAGGACGTTAAAAAGTACCAGTTTGCATTTTTAATGCTACGATCTCGTTTCGTTGGTGCGACGTCATATTTTCTCTAGTTCCACATGACGATAGCCGTAAGTTTTCAAAAAAAATTGCGTGCCCTTGTTTGGCACGTTAAAACTGTCTCTATTTCAACAATGTTATTAACTCTTATTTTTGACGTATAATTCTTTTTTTTAAAATCAAACTAAGAAAACAATTAATAGCTTTAATAGCTATCTAAAATAATAAGGAAGTATAAAGTAAATATAAGATAAGTACAATACTGAGTTTTCATCGTGTGGTGAAAAAACTATCTGGATGATACTCTTCGGGCTTCAACATTCACGTTTTTATAACTTCAACACGGAATCTTAAATACACTTAAGTGCTATAGTTTCAATATGCGTATTCTTAAATGTGTAATATTAGAAAATGTGCTTAAGTATAAAAACAGAAAATATTGCACAAAATAGTTGGTATATATATAATATGGAGATCCTTTTTTCGACCCTTTTACTTTTGAATTTTTTGTTGAAAATTGCCGATATTTCTGAAAGTTCACACGCATGTAAATGTAAAATTAACGAATAGTATGAATATTGTGCAATGTCGTTATACATTTCCTAATGAATAATATTTGCTACAACATCGAGAGTTTCTAAAAATATAGATTAATATTATATGCATGGTTTTCATATTATTGGTTAGATAGTGTTAAAATTAGTCTTAACATCGTCTTCAGCCAAAGCAAACAAGGGTCCAAACTGTGCCTCCGGTCCATGTATTACCCAACAAGTATATGCGTAGATGTGTTCCAAGGGCAGTTCAGGTGTTTGTGTCCTCTCGGATACAAGTATAAAAAGACAACCAAGAAATGCACACGTATGTTGTTGTATTACTTCGATCAAATATTTAATGACATGTGATTCGGAATTTTATCCGTTATAGGTCTCTGTATTGGACGTCAGTAATGTAAAGAGAATGAAAAAAGGAAATGCGTATAGATGTGGTACGAAATATAAATGTTAGATAGTACGAAACCACAACAACACGAACATTAACCTTAACATACATATAGACAATTAACGACAACCGCGGTAAAGCCGCGTACTTATAAAATTGTAGATAGTAAAAAGAAACTTTACATTAGATCATAGATTAACAAATATTTGTATAATATTAAACCTGTGACATAGTTCAATATACTCTATATATTTTCACTTGTTTATTACCCTATCTTTTGGCATGTACCTTATTATGTTGCCAAGGTGATATTCGCAAATATGGTTTTAACTTTGACAACAGTAATATTATTAGGTTTTATTTCGTTGAACAGAATTATGGGGAACTCGACTGGATTAGTATAAATAGTTGCTATGACATCGAATGTATCCGTTCTTCAAATTTTATTTCTAAACGATAGTAATCGATTTGCATGTCATGGAATTATTTTGATTTCAATTGATACTAATATCAGAGCCAAAGGTTTTAATTCTTGGAGCAGGAATGTCTGGTATAAGTACAGCTAAATCCCTCAGTGAAATGGGCTTCACTAGAAGCTCACTCACGAGTTAGAGGCAGAATTAAAGACACAGTGCTTCGAGCACACACAGTAGAACCGGGAGCCATGTGGATTTATGGGAAGGGGTCCAATCCAAGATATAACTTGGCACTGAAATATAATTTGTCTTTCGTTACTGATAAAGATACGTGAACAGTTAGAGACCATACCGGTACAAATGTGACTGATAGCGCAGAAGTTGTGTGGGATACGTTAGATAAGATTGTAAAACAATTGAGTAATAACTCTAAGTTGGCTTTAAAGGACGACACTCACGATTATAATATGCGATCGGAAATTCGGAATCTTGGATGGTTTCCTCAAACGCCGCTAGATGACATGATAGAATCACACACTATTGATTGTGAAAGTGTTCAACCGGAGTATCTTTCTGGAAAATTGAGTTACCTATTTGAACCGTTCGACACATTTGGTAATAGTGAGATGTTACTAGTTTATGACCGAGATGGCTTCGCAAAATTACCAAACTTAGTTCTAAAAGACGTTTTGCGTGAAATGGATCCTCATTCTCTTAAACTAAACACGGTGGTTAAGTCGGTGGTACTAACTGAAGATGCAGTTAATGTGTTTACAACGGATGGTGTTGTACACAGGGCCGATTATGTAGTAGTTACTTTCAGCATAGGTGTGCTACAACAACGTCAGGTTAAATTTTCTCTAGATCTACCAAAATGGAATACAAAGGCTATAGACAAGTTTGGAATGATGTTTCGAACTTATAGATACACTGAAAATAGTATACCCGAACAAAACTATTCCTAATGCCACATATTACAAGATATCAGACTGGGTGACGAATCCATTATGCAAAGGTGCGCGGACCTGTTAGCGAACAGGATTAAAACGAAAAGACATGGACAATCTAGGAGCGCTAATTGGTCATATTACTTTGCAGGTGAAAACTTTGACGAGAATCATATTGGGTATGTTCATAGCGCGTATATCTCTGGTCAAAGAACCGCACTGGAACTTCTCAATTCCTTCAAAAATGAATAAGCAATTCTAGTTCTACGACAAGAAATAAGGGGAAAGTTAAAAGTCGAAGAGAGAGAGAGAGAGCGAGCGAGAGAAAGAGAGAGAGAGCGAGAGAGAAAGAGAGAGAGAGAGAGAGAGAGAGAGAGAGAGAGAGAGAGAGAGAGAGAGAGAGATGGCACAATGATATAAGACATGTGGCAGCCGACTGTATGAAATTGTAACACTTATAATGGCAAAAAACCAAGATGCAACTAAAACCTTGATTTCGATATAGCGAGTTCTCAATGTACAATCGTCTGTTAGCCCTCGATGGCATAAAAATGACGCTAAATATTCACTCAATCGATCAATCAATAAATCAACCAATATCCAACTTGCAATTAAAATTGTGATAGCTTGGTATTTTATATAAAAATCAATTATTATGTAATTCAATTTATTATCAGGTGCGAATCCAGCGTTAACAGTTCATGTTGGTGGGATGCAAAAACAGAAAATGCGATACCATTCATAGTTATTTAAACTACTAGCCCCACGCTTAATTTCAGTAGCTGCCAACGGTTTTTATATCAGCTAAAACGTTTAACCCACAGTACATATCCTTTCTACACTTGAGCATTAAACTGAGGAAAGATTCAAAATGGTCAAAGTACAAAATCACTGTTGCAAAATAATAACTCAAACTGGACATACTGAGTGCTTAATTCTTTATTTTAAATGAAATATGTGATACATGATTATAATAATTAAAGAAACATATATGTTGAGAGAAAGAACAACCAAGTGTATAAACATTCAGGCTGAGGAAACTAGAATGCCTAAATTTCAATATGGTCACATAAATATTTGAATTACAATCTGTTCAAATGACAAATAATCTTTTATAAAGAAAATGTTTTTAAAGAAAAATATAGAAACAGAATATGTTTGTACTTAACATATGGTCAATTGTGAATTCTAGAAATATTGAAATAATATCTTATCATAAATGTGTTTATATGTCTTAATTCAAAGTTCCGATTACGAGAAAGCGTCCCAAACTTAGTCATATATAGTAACAGTTCTCTTAGAAAAGTCATACAGTAAATTCATTACACATTACTTTACTTTCGCACATACGTATAACATAGCTTCACGTATTAACGATCAAATTGAAACATTTATATTTTCTACAGACAATATTGAACATATATATATATATATATAGCAGAAGTTCAATGTTTATGTATATGTATACGATTGTGAATGTATTAAAAGTGAATATCTGGAATATCTAAGCCATTATCATTAATACACAAATTTGTAATTATAAATATTTTATCATCTCTAAAATTAAGCAGCAGTTTTCATGACATTGGGCAATGGAACTTAAAATAAAATGTCTTGGCATCTATCTTTGTGAGTAGTGAAAGGTCGCGACTGCCTTTCTACATCACCAGTACCAGGCAACAAGTGATAGTAACAACACATTTCCATTTCAAGAAATGAGCATGATGCTATCAAACGATTTCCCCAACACCGATCTGCTGAAAGACTATAACACATCTCGTCCACCGTACCATCACATCATGGGAGTCTTTAGATGATCACAACATGCTTTATGCAACGGTCAGAAAAGTTACTGTGAGACAACTCGTACGCAACAGGATAGCCAGAGATTAGATAGCCTGTTTTTATGCATATGCATATACTTTATTGAAGTTTTTAAATACTTCTCGCATGACTGTATAGTAGTTAAGCTTCATCACCATTGCATCAGACAAGTTACATGGATGAAAAATATGAATTTCTGTTAGGCAGAAAGAAATGTTATCTTTTACACCAGTTACATCAAGCATAAACGAATTAACCGGCCTTCCCAATGCAACCAGGTCCCTATCACGATTTTTGGAGATACTACCTTCTCTATTATGGCATTATACAGACAGACAGTAATACAACACAACTACAAAGAGATTTTGACAGACACCAAGCCAGGGAACGTCATTAGCAACTGATGTTAATTGTCCCGACAAGTGCAAGAGAACAACATTCGCTATCGCCAGTATATAATACAATAAAATACAAATATGTAAATAAAGTAGAAGAAACAAGTAATGTTATACGCATCTATAAAGTAACAAACAGTAATGACAAACACTAGTTTCAGTTAATATTGCGTCATCTGCACGTAATCGACAATCATGGCCACGTCATCACCAGTCCATGTTGGCTCCCAGACATCACGTCCACTCCAGAAGTCGGCATTTGCCGAAGGCGAAGTGTTGACCCATGGTTTTGGTGTGTTGTACGTAAAGTCGTCTGGAAAGTATCCATTTACTCCCCCTACCGCCACGTTTAAGATAAGGTTGAACTAACAAAATTAAAAACATTTTATGTCATTATTATCGTTCTTCTGATTGCCTCAAAAGGTCATAAGTTGCGCACTTTGAAGAATGTTTTCGATAATTTCATTATCTTAATAAGAGGTTCACGTTGGTCCTAAGTCGCTCACCTTTGGTATTCCGTACCAAATAAATAATTTATTATATAATTCAATGATCGAAACTTGGGCATATATTATCAATTTGAATATATCCAAATTGTATGGTATGAGACTTCTGTGTACGGTGTGGTAAATACACGGCGTAGAAGCGCGCATAAAGTAAATTAAATAATTCAAAAATATAAGGGTCATCCTTAATTCAGATTCTTATTACCCTATTTGACCAGTGCAAAAACGTCAGAGATATTATGGCTATATAACTACTATGGAAGTTTGAATCAATGGTAAAATATGTTGTTAGAGTGCACAAATGGAAATAGAACTTTGGATAAATGCTCCTGTTATAGTTCACATAATAGGTATTAAAACATTTTGAAAAAACAAAAATTACGATTTAGGCTTTTACAAACCAAGGTATCATAGTTATAAAACGACTGCAGAAGTTTTGTGAAGACAGAATTAAAATGCGGACTCTATAAAACTAGTGCTATGTTTAACGATTTAAATGCCACAATATCCTAGTTAGCCAGATCAGAGCTATTATGGAGCTAGAGTGCACAAAACCTAAAATATAACAGACGGATGATGCACACATGGTAAACATATTAGCTCAACTTAAAATTGACTCTGATTAGTTGCGAAGAAATTATCGATGGGACCTAAGCTTTAATGACTACGACTGTAAAATATCCATAGTTACAAATCAATGTTTCGGGAGTAAATCATCGAGGGCAGATAATGTAAATAGACTTAGAACAATATTATTGATGCTTGGAACAGTGGATATCATTTTTGAACATTTTGAATTCATGGAAGAATTTTTGAAAAAAAATGTTCGAATATTACAAAAATGATGTTAAAAGAAATACTCATAGATTGCTTATGTAAACAAAAGCTATATTATAATTTAATTTAAATTTAGAAACGCCTAAAGCATAAATATTTATACTATATACCTGTTTTGTATATACTTAATAATAACAAATCGTGTTAGAATACGATTGTATAAAAATCTTAATGTCCACCGTGGCCAAGTAATCCAAGGTGCCATTTCAAGGTCACTTACTTATCACCGCTAATGTCGTTGGTTCGAATCCCGCTCGCTCTAAAAACTTTATGTGAGAAAGTTTGCCAGTTTTTTGTGGAAGAACGGTGGTTCTATTCAGATTCATTCTGGTGGTCTTCATCTACCAATTAAACAAAAAGAAAATCTTACTGGAGTATCAAAAGGTGCGGATTTTCCACCATTTTCCCAAATGTTGGTGCCCTGAAATTCACCCCAAGTCCAGAAACCCTTCGCTGGCGTCGGAACATTGAGAATTATATTATCATCAACTCGCATTCTGTAATATATGACAACACTGATTAAAGAAAATATAAGTCAACATTGTACATTTGATTTTTGACTCTATTTTGAAAGTTACTGGAGCTATGGTAATGTTATCAATAATGACTTATTAAGCGACAAGAGGAGTTAGTTTTGATGAATATTAAATAATTTGTTTTTAATTGAACGAGCAACAAATTTAAAATACCATTTTGAATATATGCCCAAAGGGACACGCCATTCACAGGATACAGCCACCACAATACAAACATACCCCTACTATAGAATAATAACAAAAGTAGTAACATCAATGGTTACCGCCTTGGAACTGTCAGTGATCATAACACCACTTACGGTTATGTGCAACATAGCAGAAATAAGGGTTGTCAACATATTAAATTCATATTAAACCTAATAATTTTAAAGAATATTGAAGCATATTTAAATTACTTATACCTTAATATTGTTACTAATATTAATTTAGCGATACCCGTCCTCGTGCACCAAAACAAATCGTATGGTGCTAAACACAACCTAAATAACGTTTTGTCAAATATTGATATACAATATTTCAGCTAATACGACATTTTAAAATCACAAAGATTTTTATCGAAATGCGCAAAGCGTGTTTTTGATTTTGATTATTGTTATTTATACATACATTACCACTTGGCCAATTTCATAAATAGCTAAAAGGCGGTTTAAGAGGCGGTTTAAGAGGCGGTTTCTGACAAATTACTTGAAACCAAGAGAGTTAACATATTTATCAAGCAACAGATGTCTATACAATAATTTCATGTAAATTGTCAATTAACATATAAATGCATCGTAACAGTGGATTATATCGAACACTTCAAACTTTGATCACGAATGATTTTGAAATATTATGATTTATTATAACATACGTGGTATGATCTGGCGTCCAGTCCAGGCTATACAGATGAAACTCCGTGCTCCATAAGTCGGCATTGTACCTGAGTAATAAAGACGAATATATAGCCATTTACATTCCTAGTGAACTGAATCTACACATGGATGTCTTGAGAAAATCCAGTCACTGGACATGGATGAAATATAAGTTTGCCGATGTAAGTTTTAAGCAATTGGTAAAACATATTTGTATTTGATATTTTAGCATAACAACGATTATTAACTTGTTGAAGAAATTAACAAGTATGTATGGGCAATTAGATGTTGATGGTTTCATTATAGATACCCAATCAGGCGTTAATTGTTGCATTATAGATACCCAACTTAGTTATGTTTTTATGTGCATAATCAACGACTTTTTTATTGATAACATTGAAATCAGTCCCTGATGCCGTCATTTCGCATTATAAAGGTCAATCCGATTTTCTTAAGTCTTAAACACTTTCTTGGAAAATACCACATGGTGTCAATAGGAATTATACTACAATACAGGTATATCAATTATTTAACAATGTAGAAAAATTGCATTCATTTGAAATACGGTTATTTATATGCACTGGCCATATTTACTATAAAGTTATTCAATAGTAACCTGTGTCAGTGGTCATTTCTATTAATTTTTTGCTCCTTCCATTGAATGGCTGCTTAAAACAGGTTTGAATGTATATTATATAATATGTTTAACATTTACAATGCTTTAAAGGACTAAGTCGAGTCAAGTATATTTTGTTATATTTTTAAGAAAATTCGAAACTTATGATGCAAATGTACACCGTATCAGGAATATAATATTGGTAAACATGGAAAATGAACGTATGCGCTACAATTTGCACGTTAAAAAATGATGCGTGATACAAATATAGTATATAAATTAGTATGAACAATTACATCAGCACAGTGCGTTATTTTACTTCAGGACTGTTATTATAGGGACACAGCCACAGTACAAACACCAACAGTGTATATCATCAATGCAGGAAGGAAAACATACACATATAGAAGAAGTGATAACAGGGGTTGCCGCCTTAGACCTGTTAATGGCAAAATTTCCAACAAAAACACTGACACCTTGTGTACAAAGTAAATAAAAGATAGACCCTCCAGACTTTTGTCTAATAAATGCATCAGCAATGTGCTCAGGTGATGTTTTATGTATTTATGCATGCATATATTCTTCGGTGATTTTTGTGAATTTAGATTACCAACAAAACAATGAAGGTACAACAAAGCGGAGTAAAGGACGGGTATCCAGGTGATCTGCTCGTCATCACAGAGTTTCCAGTACTAGTAGCTGCACATCAAAAGAGCAAGTCGAGATGGCTAAACAATAAAAGAAATATGCCGAGCAGCAGACAAAGCCACCATAGCATCACATTCACAATCGATGTTTGACATTACTGACAATACAAAAATGACGACAATCTATGTTTTGGTTATACAGTATTATATAAATATCACATTGCTGTGAGGGCGCTATTGAAAATTGTCAAATCGAAAAATAATGATGACTAAGGCGTTGTTTTGAAAAAGTAACATATAAAAGACATAGATAGATCATTATTATCAACATCAAAATTTAACATATTATCACAGGTAACACAGGTACCATATATAAAATTTCTCAGGTACACATAATAGGTAATGAAATTAAAATTTAACTTCTGAACAAAACTTTAACAAATGATACAACATTTTTAAGACAGGTTGTCATTATCACAGTTCACTTGGTTCTTATCATTCTGTCATAGTGTTCATTTTCCACTAAAATGAAAATATACTGTGCAGTTACTCATGTTTGGATTTATGAAATACTGTGGGTGGCTGAGCTGCATTGTTTCCGTTGGTGCTTGGATGATTTCAGGAGCTATATTGCCAATATTGCTGTTGTTGGTTTGAATATTTTCGTTGGCTGCAAGACGCATTTGCAGGCACCAAAGCAGGTTCGTGAACAGATGGTTCAACTTCAACAAACATATTTTAGTCACTGAAAAGCTGCGATATCTCATAATAAGTTGAGATTCAAGTTCTGAGTTAATGTGTTTTTTGTTGAAAAAAAGGGCACTATTTAAACAGTCAGACATTTCGCGTGCTCTGTCCTCTGACAGGCGACAGGAATAGCTATGAATAGAAGCTTCTGATTTATGTCCAGAAGTGACGTGCCTCAATCTTTGCCCTATCTAAAGCTAATATAGCTGTAGCACAAATGCAGTGGTTAGTTTATTTCTTGCACATTTTGCACAACCTTGATATTTCAGTCATCATGTTTCCTAAAGTGTGTTTTACCAACAGCAGACTTGCAGTTCCAAATAGAACCAGTTTCATTAAATTGTCCAGTGGTCTCTGTCATACATCCTCAATATCTCGGTATAATTTGCTTAGATACTTCTTGAATGCCGCGACAGGACACGTAGGATCCATTCTAGCATACATTTCCCCTCTCCAATGGTATCGTCTGGTGCAGATTCGGCACTTAAATACATAAACATAAAATTATACTACCTGTATATATAATATTAGATTTTATGATAAAATATATGTATGTCCAAAAAATAAAATGTTCTGCTCTTTTTAACCTTAAACTACCAACATTGCATTTTCAACCTGATTCTAAATCAAACATATTATGAAAAGCTGTAAACATTTACTAATTAAATCATCAAATCAATAATTGGTCCCAACATTGGATCTTAATTAGAAAAAGGTTTTAGTAGTGAGAAAGTTTACCGATAGAATGACAATCGACTTATAGCTAATTTAGATATTTTTCCTGAATAAGTAGTCTACAATTTGAAAAGGAATGGAAATTTTTATTTTCAGAGGGTAGCCCAATGAGTTTGAAACTAATTTTCCTTTGGACCCTCTTACGATACAGTTACATGATATTTACAAAAACAAAATAAAAAATAGTTTAAGCATTGCAAGCAAATTGATTGTACATGAAATGTATTAACTACATATATATGCATTTTTTAAGGGTTTTTTAAACAATCTTTTGAAAGTCTCTTTGATTAACACATATATATGGAGATAATATAACCAAGACATAAATGTACAGACCAGACTACGGCGAGTGCGCCTAGCTGCAATGCAAACCATTGATACAATATCAAGGCCTCTGCCAAACCAATGAATTTGGTGTCGACCTTGACTAATATACTATGGAATTACATGCAACACATCTGGACAGGGTGGACAGATTTACATACATGAACTGATAGCTTTATATGAGTAGGATCCAGTTAAGGATTCTTGACTACTCACTTGCTATATAAAGGACAGATTTATAAACCCGTTGGATCATATAGATACAGTGAATGCATATATATTTAATTTCATAAAGGGAGATAATTAAATTCACAACAACGGAATTTACAGTTTTTGGGATCTTTTCAGATGCTCATTCACAATGCATGATATATTATATGGAGATAATTATTTGTGAATAACCAAGACATAAATGTACAGACCAGACTACGGCGAGTGCGCCTAGCCACAATGCAAACCATAGATACAATATCAAGGCCTCTGCCAAATCAATAAATTTGGGTTCGACCATGACTTATATAGTATGGAATTACATTCAACACATCTGGACAGGGTGGACAAATTTACACACATGAACTGATAGCTTTATATGAGTAGGATCCAGTTAAGGATTCGTGACTACTCATATGCTATATAAAGGACATATTTATAAACCCGTTGGATCATAAAGACACAGTGAATTCATATATATTTAATTTCATTAAGGGAGATAATTGAATTCACAACAACGGAATTTACGACTTGTTAGATCTTTTTAGATGCTCATTCACAATGCATGATATATTATATGGAGATAATTATTTGTGAATAACCAAGACATAAATGTACAGACCAGACTACGGCGAGTGCGCCTATCTACAATGCAAACTATAGATACAATATCAAGGGCTCTGCCAAATCAATAAATTTGGGTTCGACCATGACTTATATAGAATGGAATTACATGCAACACATCTGGACAGGGTGGACAAATTTACATACATGAACTGATAGCTTTATATGAGTAGGATCCAGTTAAGGATTCATGACTACTCACATGCTATATAAAGGACAGATTTATAAACTCGTTGGATCATATAGATATAGTAAATTCATGTACAAAATTAATCAAGAAATTGAATATCACTACATCTGTTACAACAACAAAATAAGCAACAACAAAAAACAAGTATAATTATTTACAATTAATACAGTGTGTACATTGGAGTTAGTGCCTTATTTGTAGCACTTGCGATAATAATTGTTCAATTAATATTACCAAATATTATCTTCGGGACATATGAAGTAGTTCATTCTGTTTGTAACCATTAAACACAATTTATTGTAAAGCTTTTGACTGTAGCACAGTTTCTGATATTAACTGGTATACTATCCAGAGGAAGACAAACTACATTTGAAAATTCCCTGTTGGGTTTTGGTGTGATAACGTTTAATTTATTTGTTGAACGTAGATTTCTACGAATGTTATCCTAGATATGAAACATATCTGTTATAGACGAAGGTGCATTGTTTTTTGAAACTCTGTACATAAATTTTGCTTTTTGGAGAAATATTCTTTGATCAATGGAAAGTGCATTTATAGATAAAGGGACAAATTAATTTTTTGATTGCTGCTTCCAGTCGAGAAATTATTGATAAATATCTCACAAATATAATATATGAGTGTAACTACCTGTGGTTCCAGTCCGCCTCATCAACGACTTGATAGACATACTCTAGTCAAGTGGCATCTTTGGTTATGGTGAATGTATTCTTCTCCATATCTTCTATGGTTATTTCTGACTGCTTGTGATCTACTGATCCATATCCATTATTTTTCAGATAGGCCAGGTTGTGGAGAGTCATATTGTTTGTTCGTTTTGGTGTCTGTGTTTGATTTATTTTGCCTTTTTTTTTATTCTTTTTGCTTTGGGTTTGGGTTAACATGTTTTTTTGTTTACATGAAGTTTGGAAGTGTTCTCTTGTTTATACTTTTTCATTTGGCATATTACAGATTCTTCGGTTATAGCTCGACCAGACACGATACGATGTAATGACTTTCTCTTCTTGCCTTTATTTTGTTTGGCGCTACCAATATTAAGACAAGAAAACTACGCCTCTTGTTTTGAACCGTACGCGCACTAAAGTCGCGTATGTGTTATAATTTGCCGGTCTATATAACCAGGCAGTATTAAAAATTATTGACTGGTCTGGTATAGGGAATGTAACATAGAGAATTATATTGAGGTATAATAATAAATATTGTTCACTCCTGCTACTTTTGTCAAAAAAATACACATTCTTTTATTACATGTATACTGGTCATACCTAATACGCAAGTCTAACTTTTTTCAATCATGTAAAGAATGGCGTCAATAATAAATATTAATACGGTTACTTAAGTATGCTGAGTAATAAACAGTTGCCGATACGAAATGCAAACAAATGCCGACGCTAACGGAAGTTGGAGCTTTGCGCATGTCTTCCGAGATTTTTATTATACGGGCATTCGCGGTAATAGGTATACAAGGGATAATATAAATACTCGTATTTTTGTGTTTACATAATCTATTTCCAATAAAGCGGGGCGGTAGTGTAGTGGAAAGAATGTTGGCCGCTCTCGTCAAAGCTTGTGATTCGATCCCCGGCTCGATCCGATGGCCTCTCAAAAGCAACAATAAGGTTATTTCGATCCAGGAAGGGAACAAAGAACGGTTCATATAAGCTCTGATCTTTCTTCACAATCGAGCTAAAATGAATTAATATAAACTATATCATCCAAATGCCGACTAATTATATAAAATAAACCATCTTACGTGTCCCCGAAAGTCATAAAGTATCTGTTTTGTTCAATGTCAGGTCCCCAGTGGAGTGATGACGACACTTTATTAATGCCGTGATTATTACCATCGGTATCATTTGCTTCAGTGTTTCCTGAAACGAGACATACAGACTAGGAGTTATCAAATGTCGAGTATGTATCTCTTTCAAACTGTTACAAGAGTTAGACTGTCAAAATAATGAAGATTTGAAGGCTCTCCAGTGGAACAAATAAAATATATAACCAACAGGTGGTATGCCATACATATGTTTATGATAACACCATACACAAAACACATTACTATGCATATGCTTGTTAAACTTCATTTTATCAAATACATATCGAGGTATAAAAACATATAGATAAACACTTCAAGTTGTTTTTTTTTCATGATATGTCGTCGGTTAATATTGAAAATCAGAAATAAAGTTAACATAAAGGGAAAAAAGGTAACATATAAATATACTGACATGATCTGCATTCAAAAAACATGTTATCAAACAATCTACAAGGTAGAACTTTAGTGACACGTTTTGATATCAGAAATCCACATTAATTCAGAGAATGAACTAGTCTGTACATTCGTGACAAAGAACGCCTATCTGAACCACTGGCAATACTTCCTGTCCTGTACAGTTTAAATGATAAGATGGACTTACCTCTGGATTCCATTAAGTCAATTTCACCGGACCGAGGCCAAGTTCCATAAACATCAGACTCTGGCAACATCCACATAGCTATGAAAGATAAACATATGATTGAATGGATAACAATAAGTAAAACAGAAAGGTAGTATTCGAAAATGTGTGTAAATACTATTTATCTTAAACATACTCTGGTCAAATGACTGCGATGTATCACATACAGAGCTATTTCAAAATTATTCAAAAGATATTGATGTTTTTCGTCATTGCCTATTTTTGATAAATAAAAGAACGTAGCATATTGGTATAGGTCAAAGAATTTAAAGACGAAAACTATAATTTATACATTTTTTTCTATGGATAGAGCTTTATGAAACTTCCCGGTATTTAAGGTTCACCTATAGCACAGATGGATACTAGATTGGGATAGGATACAAGAAATAGGTCAATTTACGTAATACAAACACACACACACACACACACACACACACACACACACATACATACATACATGCATGCATTATTGTTTAAGACTACTATAGAAATAAAAAACTAAGTGTATTATAAACAATATAGAACATGACCTTGAACAACTCCTTGCTCCTTCATTATCATTATCATTGACATTATCATCACCATCTTCATTATCGCCACCACCATCATAATCATCATCATCATCATCATCTTCATCAATAACAACATAATCCATCATTACCATACTTTAAAAAAAGTAAATAAATGAATAATCATTCACTACAATAGGAGAAATTCCGTTATCATCGTCATCATATTCCTCATATCAACAAGATAAAAGGCATTACATTCAAGAGCAGCTTTCACATAATGGATTATCATAGATGGATTATACCTGTCTATCAATGTTATTACTATTAAATTAGTTAATGAAATGGGAAATGAGTAAGTACATTATAAATAAATACACCATAAGATTTATCATTATAGAAAACTTCAAAACGTAGTCAACAAACAAATAATGCTATTTCTTTTTAGTTGAACATTAAAACCATAGTTATGGAGCATCAACACACAAGCAAAAAAATTAAACGAGAACACCAAGCTCATCATCATCACCATCATCATCATTTCATCACCTCCACCACCACCATCATCACCATCATCATCATCATCATCATCATCATCATCATCATCATCATCATCATCAATATCGTCAAATAATAATAATATCATCATCAGCATAATCAATATTACCGTCATTATCATTGTCATCAGCATCATCATCAAATAAAAAATAATAATAATATTTCCGTCTACAAAACCGAGCTCGTCATTCTTATCATTATCATCGTTATCACCGTCCCCGCGATAAAAGTATCATTATCATCATCATTATCTTTATCCTCATCATTATCATCGTTATCACCGTTCCCAAGAAAGTAGTATCATGATCATCCTTGTCGCCGTCCCCACAATAACAGTATCACTGTCATCATTGTCACCGTCCCGACAATAACAGTATCATTATTATCATTGTCAGCGTCCCCACAATAATAGTATCATTATCATCATCATTCTCATCATTGTAGCCGTCTACACAATAATGGTATCATTGTCATCATTGTCACCGTCCCCACAATAACAGTATCATTATCATCATTGTCAGCGTCTCCACAAAAATAGTATTATTATCATCATCATTCTCATCATTGTAGCCGTCTCCACAATAACAGTATCATTATCATCATTGTCACCGTCCCCACAATAAGAGTTTCATTATCATTCTTGTTGCCGTCCCCACAATAACAGTATCATTATCATCATTGTCAGCGTCCCCACAATAACAGTATCATTATCATCATCATTCTCATTATTGTAGCCGTCTCCACAATAACAGTATCATTATCATCATTGTCACCGTGCCCACAATAACAGTATCCTTATCATCATTGTCAGCGTCCCCACAATATCGGTATCATTATCATCATCATTCTCATCATTGTAGCCGTCTCCACAATAACAGTATCATTATAATCATTGTCACCGTCCCCACAATAACAGTATCATTATCATCCTTGTTGCCGTCCCCACAATAACAGTATCATTATCATCATCATTCTCATCATTGTAGCCGTCTCCACAATAACAGTATCATTATCATCATTGTCACCGTTCCCACAATAACAGTATCATTATCATCATTGTCACCGTCTCCACAATAACAGTATCATTATCATCATTGTCACCGTCCTCACAATAACAGTATCATTATCATTATTGTCACCGTCCCCACAATAACAGTGTAATTATAATTATTGTCACCGTCCCCACAATAACAGTATCATTATCATTATTGTCACCGTCTCCACAATAACAGTATCATTATCATCATTGTCAGCGTCCCCACAATAATAGTATCATTATCATCATCATTATCATCATTGTCACCGTCCCAACAATAACAGTATCATTATCATCATTGTCGCCGTCCCCACAATAACAGTATCATTACCATCATTGTCACCGTCCCCACAATAACAGTATCATTATCATTATTGTCACCGTCCCAACAATAACAGTGTCATTATCATTATTGTCACCGTCCCCACAATAACAGTATCATTATCATTATTGCCACCGTCCCCACAATAACAGTATCATTATCATCATTGTCACTGTCCCCACAATAACAGTATCATTATCATCATCATAATCAACATAATAATATTAACAATAATAATATATTAGAATTCTTGTCTACAAAACCAAGCTCGTAATCATTATCATTATGATGATGATCATTATAATTACCGTCACCATCATAATAATATCATCATCATTATTATAATCATCATCATCATAATCATCATCATCATCGTCATCATCATTATCATCAACAACAACAACATTATAATATCGTTAATGATAATATCTTGTTATCACTACTTTTTTAGATATTTGAAAATTAAACAAATGATTATTCAGAAATAAATAAGCTATGCTGTTCCAAATAATCATTATATTTCTAATAAACAATGCTTCGTTCGTCACAGTTTAATGTTTGTATATTTAAAACACGACTAAGCACGGATAAGGTGACGCCAGCAAGAGATAAAAAATGTCACGTACTGGAACAATAAACAATCAACTTTATAAATAGACAGCTTTCTTTGACTGGTACATATCTATGTAGAAAGGACAGCTGGTATCAGGCGAAACATCAGTCATGTGTTTATTGTTAACAGTTCTATATATAGAACGCTTGGGTTTTCCAAGTTCGATTGACAACAAATGAATGTTGGTGACTTCGTTATTTGAGGAATAAAAACAACACGAAAGCGTGGAATGACACTGCTTTGAGCATATTGAAATACAAATAGACTGTAGAATTGGGCGATGACATGTTATGCCTGTTGCAAAGCATTACATCGCATAAATATTCTGGTGAAACGGCTGTTTACTTCGCGTTAATGAAATTATTCACTTGATCCTTGGTCAGAAGACGCACTGGTGGGTCAGTTTCCATTTTCTTTGCAAATATTTTACCATCTCGTGTCCAAAAAGCATTAATTGCATTGTTTGCTTTGGCAGTGAGTAACTTTTTGACTAGTTCATGGTTAAAGGCCGTGATATCCTCTGTGATGAACACTCTATTGGGATTGCTTTTTAAGTTTTTCTTTGACATGAACACTAGTGCTTTCACACGGTAGCTGGTGAATTTGATAATAGTCTGTGTCTTGGCTTTGCCTTCAAATATCTGATTATTGTTACAATGTGTTACTATAACTATTTATTACCGATTTACTTATGCAAATTAAAAATAGTACTTTTCATTTAGGAAATATCACAATTATTACAATTTTGAAGAAGAAGAAGCATCCATATATCTCTTAACGCTGCAGTTCTTTAGTACATTTACCTTTATCTGCAAACATTTGCAATCATTTAACATGTGACATTAATATACCTGGCCAGATCCAATCGCCTTTGGGTATCTTTGCTCTGACCTCTATTCTGCCGTATTTGATGGGGTGTTTGGACTTGAGTTTCCCAGACATAATCGGTGGAAGCATACCATGAACTCCATTACGAACACATCCGTAATTATCGCTGTTCGTGCATATGCCCCAGAGTTCTAGAAAACAAAAACAGTTTTATTTAATCATTATTGAGTGGAATACGTGAGATAAGATTCTATTTTCTTTATTTCTTTTTGCATTTCTACTTATATCAGCAGTTAAAGTGTTGTTTTAAATTGAAATTGTGATTGAAATTGTGATTGAAATTGTAACGTAAAGTACAATACATATACTTAAAAATGTAAATATGTATAGAAAAAGCAGATCGTTGACACATAACAGGCTAGCGTTATATTAAGGAGAAGCCATAGTACGCTTAATATGACAATCGGGTGTATAGATGGACGAAAAAGCGAAATCAATGTCTAAGTCAAGTACTAGTGACACATTCGTTATGAGGTGGTTGAATTCTCATGGCCGTAGAACAAAGTTAATGACTTATCATCAGAGACGTTTGCCGGACCGCGATAGGAACTCACGTTGACTTGATTGGTAGTCACAAATGACAGGCACACAGGTTGATATTCTGTATTTATTTGATCAACACATTTGCTTTGAGCTCTCAAAGAGCAAATATACTAGATTACGGATACTTTACACCAGCTGTAAGTGTTATTAATGTCCCTGCCTCCATGTAGTCTCTAAGAATGCTCCTTTTGTATAGGTAATATATAGGTACTTACATGGGTAACCAGTGCGTTTGAAAGTTACTAGCCTTGCAAGTCAATAATTACTCTGAAGACTTAATAATCTATTGGCTAGTGCTAGTTTCACCAAAATACACTACTCAAAAGAAAGACAGTGTTCCGTAATTGAACAGTACTTACCATCAACGTCCATAACTCCTGTTGTAAGGAATTCTTCACTGAATTTGGAATAGCTCGCAGTCAATGTCTGATATAAACAATTTTTAAGGTGTACATTATACAAATGGTGAGAATGCAATTCCATAATATTATGTTTATAGTTACATCTGAAATAAATGAAATATATTATTGTAATAAACCTTGTAACGTTAATGATTTGATAGTGCATATACAGGTGTACACCTTCATGTTTTTGAACAGAGACATGGGAAACTATAAAAACTAAGAATCAAAATACGGTCATGATCAGACTGAAATTAAAATATGAGCTCAGTATTGTTGCTTTACTTTGTTCTTAGTGTTAGCAAACCCTCTATCCACGTTGCGTATGTTATTGCCTAATACTTGGTGGTGCTTCGTGAATTTACACCCGCTTGTTTTATAATGGACTATGTTGAGAGCAACTGCTTACACGCACTACTATCACAGAATTGTTTGCATTACTTATCGTTCCAAGGTTATCACCCCTTTTACTCTTTTTCTGTGTGTGTGTTTTGTCCATATTATAATGAAAAAATAGTTTATGTATCAATGGTATTTAAAGGGTAACTTTATGCTTAATCAATTTAAATTGGTTTTCTAAATATAATCCGCTAGTGCACACCAACACCGGTTGCTATATAGCACAGTTACACAGGTAAAATCTTATCGGCGCACCTGAAATAAATTCGCCAATCTATATGGGGCCTAATGACGTCACCGGCGGTCAACCAATCAGAATAACCGACATAATAACGCGCCGACCTATCATCGTGTCATTCGCTGTAACAAACATGGCTGATCGTAGCGCTCTGCTTGTTTATGATTATTAGATATCCGTAATTAAGCGTTTTCACACGCCAATATGGGAAAACAGTGTTCGATCAGAAATTGTTGGAAATCAAAATGTAAAGACAGTGTTAGTTTGCATCAATTTCATTGAACTGACCAGACTTACGCGGGAACAACACAAATATCTCCAATTTAAATCGCAAAAGAAACACATTTCATTTTTTTAAAGTACCGGATGTTTATATTCGTGAAGCATTGCATTTCGCACAGTTAAATTATGCTGTGATGTCATATCAGAGGTAAGAATTAAATATAGCGTCCAATCGTAAATAGGTCATCGATACGCGAGGTCATCGAATACTCCAAGCTTACGCGGGAATAACACAAATCTCCACATTTTCAATCGCTAAAACAATACAATTTAATTCATCAGTGATCACGCGAGGTCCTTGAATGTCCAGATTTACGCGGGAACAACAAAAATCTCCCCATTTAAATCGCAAAAACAATATATATTTATATATAAATTTATTTTTCGAGGACCGGTTGTTTATATTCGCGTAGCCTAGCAGTCCGCGCAGTAATATTATGCATGACACCATAGGTTACATTTAAAAATAGTGTCAATTCGTAAATACCCATGTCAGTGATCACGCGAGGTCATGGAATTTTCCAAAAATATCTAGGTCAACTCTACTTTCCGAAAATGTACAGCGGTCTATTTTTATATTTTTGAAAAATCATGCGTGCTGACTGTGATAATTGACACGGTAATAAATCAATGTTTGTTTTGATTGCGATTACTGGGATAGGATCCTGTGCACTGCCGTGGCTTACCGTTATGGCTTCGGTCGGTTAGAAGGGGTGTCGTAAATTATGTCAGTTTACAGTTCGGCAATTTACAAAAGCCGTGATATATATCCTGGGGTATATGGACTAATCATATGCACGCGCCAATATGCGACAATACTGATTTCTTTTCACAGTTGACACCTGTGTCCGGAGTTTTTATTACATCAAGGGGGCAATAAAACCATAAGGCGTCGCAGATCGGGTGGCACGATTTACCCAATAATACCCAATACTACCAAATACTACCACATACTACCCAATACTACCACATACTATCGCAAACTAACTATAAATACACTTAATTTTTGTATTTTGTGTATATTCTTGCTTTATCTTTAAAAATTGTCTTTGATAAAAGATTTACCATTCATTATTATTGACTTTTTTTACTTATTTTATTCGGCAAATAAACGGTTATTCATACGAAATACTTATCAGTGATAATCACTCAATGTGCGTTGATCAATATCTCACTACATTTGTGTTCCAAAGTAACGATAAAGCTTTAAATAATAATTTTCGCATGAATAGTATAAATAAGAATGAGAACAAGATTTTTAAAGTTTTGGACTAGTTTTATCTTGAATTTCAGATCGAAAAAAAATCTTCTGTATAGTCTCCTATGCAACAGAAACATGCATGTGAAGTTTCAGTTTAATTGGCCTAGTGGTTTCAGAATAGATGAAAGAAAAAGAGAATTTTCTGTTTTCCCATAGTATCCCTATGTAAAATTCTAAGTCCCCTTACAGGGCCCTTTATAAATTTTAGCCCCTTAATTCTTATCTGCAATCAAACCCCTACATATAGGGATAATTTATACCAAATATGAACAAATCTAACATACTGGTTCTTAAGAAAATGATTTTAGTAATTCCCAATTTTTACCCTTTTGGGGCCCCTCGTGACCCCTTAAGACAGTGGAACCCAGTCATTTTTACAAATCTGAACCTCCTTCACCAAAAAATGCTTCTGTGAATATAAATGCAAAATCATTTCCATTTTAAAAAAAAAAAAAATAAATAAATTATATTGACATTTGTCCCCTAATTGAACCCTCGGGGCGGGGTCATATTTAACCTTAGGGACACCATTTTGAACAAATCTAACAATACTATAGTTGGTCATCATTACTACATAAACATTTTGAAAATCTGTTGGGCCGTTCATGAAAACAAGATTTTTAAAGTTTTGGACTAGTTTTAGTAACGGCGGCCATCTTGAATTTCAGATCGAAAAAAAAATCTTCTGTATAGTCTCCTATGCAACAGAAACATGCATGTTAAGTTTGTATTAAAAGCGAAATATACCCCAGGGAATTTTTCAAAAAAAAAAATTTTGTTTGCAATGAAATCATATTCTTTTATAAGTGCAATTTTTTTTTTTTTTTTGAATTTTTTTTTAATGAAAATAGATGGGTCGGGGCGGCATGAAAATTAGACGGCGGGATGATAATCTAGCAATTGATAAATACGGCCTTAACGAAATTGTCTAAAATTCTTATCGATAACCGATGCATGCGTGCGTGCGTGCGTGCGTGCGTGCGTGCGTGCGTGCGTGCGTGCGTGCGTGCGTGCGTGCGTGCGTGCGTGCGTGCGTGCGTGCGTGCGTGCGTTCTTATAATTTCTTATTTGATATCATTAAATATTATGATTCCCGCTTTTCAAATTCAATATGGTATGGTATGGTATGGTATGGTATGGTATGGTATGGTATGGTATGGTATGGTATGGGTCAGCATGATGTCTGCTGGTCATTATAATAAGGTATTTCTTTTTAATTATTTGTTCGTCTGTGAAAGATCTCGTTCTAAGTAATTTATAAATTATACGCATTACCAATTTAGATAAATTTTGAACTTATGTCCGATTCTAACTTTGACTTTTCTGATCTGATCTGATGATAGAAGCAATTTATTTACATACATGTAGATCTACATGTTAAAATAATAGCATGGGGATTCTTTTTAAAAATGCACAAGAAGGGAAAGTAATAAAACGATTTATTATTTTTTCATAGGTAAAATTGTAGCATGGGACACATAATAGAATAATAATAAGTCATTTCTATTTTTACTATAATATCAACTGATAAATTGTTACTAGACCAACCATTATTATAATTAAAACTACCACTATCTATTATTGTTATAAATTATTCATTATAATAGATCTAATAATAAATATGTAGTAGTTGTATTAATTATAACTAAGGTAGAAATAATTTATCATTAGTAGTAAAGGTAGTCCTTAATTATTATTGTAAATAATCTGCTTGAGCCTGAGAAGCCAGATAAAATGTCACTTATGTCAGAATCCTCATTAAAATAACTCTCTCGTGAAATGTTTTCGTCCATTACAGCCGGTGCGTAAGCACTGGTTTTAGCCGTTATTTTGAAGTCACCCATCGCATTTACTAAAAACCTAACACCTCAGCTGAGAGGAATTCAATCTTCTCAGCCGATAAAAAAGTAGTTCTATCAAATATGTTTAAAAAATGAATTGAATTTAAGCGTCTTTAGCTATAAATCAATTGAATCATAGATTAAATGATAAACCTCGTCAATTAATCTATACATGCTTACAGCAATACTTTTTAAAAACATTTTTTTCGCAAAATATGTCGGTTATTTGGTAGTCTATCCAAGTCCTGATATCTCCCATGCCTGTCCCACAATTCATAGCTATTTAACGCTTACCAAACTGTGACGTCATTCAACTGACCAATCAAAGTGCTCAAATCCCATTCCTAGTTTACGGACCCAATCGCTCTACAGACTAGTTATTTGGCGTGTAATGTAGCAAAACAGTCAAATTCAAGATAAACTTTAAAATATTCTCATTATTATAGGAAGCACACGGAAACAATCGTTGAGCACGATTATGGACGCCTGTGGGTCCATTATAAATATTGTGAATTGCATGCCCTTGGATCTCACAGTTGGCCCTGGGGGTAGGGCCTACTTGACTAAATCTATATAAGAGAACATGACAAAAACCGTCATTTCATATGACTGAATACTTATTTGAATGGATTTTGGTGTGATTTGTTGTTGCTTACATGACCCCCACACACCTCCTCCTCCCCCACCCCCCCCCACCCCCACACACACACGCCCTTACCTTGGGTTAGGGCCAAAACAGTCAAATTCAATGTACTCTTTAAAAATCTGATTATTGTTATTATAGGATGCACTGGAAAACAAACTGTAAGCATAATTAATGAGGCCTATGAGTCTGTCATAAAAATTGTTAATTTCATGCCCCTGGGTCTCATGGTTTGACCCTTGGGATGGGTACTACTTTACTAAATCTATATCAGAGAAAATGATGTGAATTGGTGATGCAGATATATCATTCGAAATCCATGTTTGAATTTTTGCCGCTTCCCGAAGGACAGAAGTTGGAAAACAGATTCATATAGCTTAAGGTCATCAAAGATAATCAGGTGACCGTTAATGCCCATGGGCCTCTTGTTAGCTCTACTGGCCAAAGGCCAAAAGGTCTTGTGCGATGGCGCATTGTCCGTCGTCTGTCGGCCGTTAGCAGCACTTTATCTGAAATCACTAGGCCTGTTAAACTTAACATGGATGTTTCTCATGAATAGGATGAAAATATTTATGTAGTAATGGTCACCAACTATAGTTCTATTAGATTTATTCAAATGGTGTCCCTAGTGTTAAAAATTACCCCCCCCCCCCCCCCCCGAGGGCTCAATTAGGGGACACGTGATTAGGGGGTCAGGAGGGACCCCAAAAGGGTAAAAATTGGAAAACACATCTTTCTCTTAAGAATTAGTAAGTCAAATTTGTTCATATTTTGCATAAATTATCACTGTGATTAAGGGTTTAAATCAAGATAAGAATCAAGGAGCTAGTATTTATAGGGGATCTGTGAGGGGACTTGGATTTTTTTACATAAGGATACAATGGGAAAAGGGAAAATTCTCATTTTTTCACCCATTTGTGCAAAAATATTATTCAGTTTGAGTTCTGAAGCATCATGTAGGATTATATTTCCATAAGGGTGGGGTCACAAAAGGCTTAAATTTGAAATTTTTCAACAATCTTTTTTCTCTTCAACCGGTTTGTCAAATTAGTGTATATTTGATATAAATTATCCCTATGAATAGGGGTTTGAAGATTGTACAAATCAAGGGGCTAGTATTTATAGGGGCCCTGTTAGTGGACTTTGAGTTTACATAGGAAGTCTATGGGAAAACGGAACATTCACATTTTTTTTTCATCCATTTGTGCAGAATTATTGTTCAATTTGAGTTCTGAAGCTTCTTCTAGTTATAGCAAATACTATGTGGTTCAATAAGCAGGATTTAATTTCCATAAGGGGATTAATATTGAATATTTTCAAAAATCTTCTTCCCAACAACTGGTCAGTCAAATCAGTTTATATTTTATATAAAATCATCCCTATGGGAAGGGGGTTTGAAGTTCGTACAAATCAAGGGGCTGGAATGGCATTTTTGCAAAACAATTTTGAATATGAGATTTAAACCATTGTGCAGAATTAGCAAATAATTTTTGTTACATAAAGAGGATTGAAATTCCCTAAGAAGCCGGAGGGACCTAAAAAAAGTTGATTTTGTGAAATTTCAAAAACTGATTAGTCGAATTTGTTACATAAAACAACAACCACTATTGTCCACAGACCCTCTTGGGCCTCTTGTTTTTTTTTTAATTTAAAAAATCTCCGACGAAGGTACATGGTCAAGATAGTTGGGGTGTAGCATCATCTCATGATATGTCCTCTCTGGTCAGTTTTTGTATGCATTGTGACAAAACTTTCACTGTAGTAGAGATATCACAATTTGAAATGATGTCATTACTGTAGACTGAAGGTGTTAGACAAAAAGAGTGTGTTTGTGCCTAGTTAACAAAATGTTCAACCATTTGTTGTTGCTTTATTGTGAGAAATAAATTCAATAATTAGGTAAAAGAAGGGGGGGGGGGGGGGGGGGGGGGGGAAATAAAAACACTCTTCCTTATTATACTTTCTTCGTGAACCTCCAATAGATATTTCCCTATAAAAAAACATGCACCGGCCACCAGTACTTCAAGTACGTTGATTATAAACCTCAAACCGATTTTATTCAAATAATATAAAAAAAACATTAGCATTTTGGTTACCCTTTAACTGATGGTGTCAATATAACTATTCATACATATTCGTTCGCTTTAAATATAATCGATTCAAAGTTAGTTGATGATGAGACAAGTTCATCATTGCACGGTATAGGAAAAGCGGGTAATTACTGTTTCTTATGTTTATTGAGTACCGATATACCTGTCTTATCTGTATCGAATAAATGAAGCCGATAAAATGTTTACAACCGTTCTCAAGTATACAAAAAAACGGACTGCACTTTATATATATCTTGAATTATTACAGTGAGTAACATTAATGGTTATATCGAAAAATAAATTATGTTGGCAAGGATACTGAATGAATAAAAAGAAAGGTAATACTTTAAACCGGGTCCTTTCGTGATGGCGTCTACCGGAACAAAGACCTATTGTTTTCCTGTGAGGTTTTGTTCCGTTAGACAAAGATATTGCGTGTTAAACATGTTCAGTTATGTCATAAATAAATATTTGATATCCTAAGATCATACACTGATGATCCGTCTGTACTTACCGGTTTTATATACAGATTGCCATCTTTAGTGAAGATGTTCACTGGATCATTCGTGTAAACTTGAAACTCCCAGTTCTGTAATAAACAAAAATTGGAAATAACAGTCATTAAGTTGAAACATGATATTATCTTTTTTTCCACATTATTGGTGATGAAAATGCAACAGCACAAGTAAGGGAACAATTGTCATGTTAATGTCTTTGCAAGTGTTTCAATAGGAAATCTAGAAAAGGAACAACACAATAATGAAAACAACTGTTATGTTTATTTTTGTCTGAGTGTTTAATGCCCAAACTGCCATATGAATGCCACAAGATGGCTATTGGGCAGGTTTTATATAATTCAGTACATGACTCAAATCAGAGAACCCTTTTTCAAAATTTTACAGTCATCAATGTATTGTTTTTGTTATTTTTTCATACAACTAGATTATTGTTAATACAAATAAATATTTTTCAAAAAGTGTTACGCAGTTTGAAAAAAAATCGAGGGAGATGCACTCTATACACATGGATCTGTGTAAATTCACCATCAGCAGATAACGTTGTAATTTGATAGTCTCCTCTTACAAATATTTACTACCCTGGCAGTAAAAGATGGGGATCTGAAAAAGCAACAATAAATGTTAGGATAACACGTGTTATGTTAATGTTCGGAAATGTAACAATAAAGGTTAGAATACAACGGTTATGTTAATTTTCTTGTAAGTGCTTTAGTATGAGTTCTTGGATAAAACATTGATAAAGTTTCAGCTTGTTTTCCTTGTTGGTGGTTTAGTAGAAGTTCTGGAAAAGCAAAAGTAAAAGTCAGAATAAAATTTTTGTGTTGTTATTTGGCATCTAGGGGACGTATTAACCAACCATTCCTGAGAATAAACTTGAGCTTGAAAATAATTGTGAGATTTTATTTGACTTTATTATTAGGCGTCACTACTTACTTTTGCAAATTTTGGTCTTAAAAAACAGTCTCCAAGTGTGTTTTTCAAAATTCAAGTCTAAGAATGGTTTGTGAATACCACCACAGGATAGCAAGTCCAATACTAGTTATATATCCGTGTGTGTTTTAATACGAATTCTAGAAAGGCCTTTATGAACGTCATTTTCATAACTCTACCAGAGGCGAATCTTTAAGTTTTACAGTGCATACTCACATAGCCGCCGTACATAGACACCTCGTACTCCCAATCAGCCGTGTTGATTGTCCCAGCGCTGAAATCATCTCGAAATATCACGGTACCACCACAAATGGTTGGGGCGGGTGTAGGCATGGGTACAACCGTAGTAGTATCAACACCTGTTATAAAGGGGACTAATACAACGTCTACATCAATTATGTGTACGTTTTAACCCTTTACTCCATAGATGTGCATTTTCCTGCACCAATTACAGAAGGCCTTTGAAAACAGTGCAGGAAGAGTTCAGATTGCTCGTAACAAGCAATCTGAACACTTCCTGCACTGTTTTCCACTCTGCCAGTTAATATAAACATAATTCACCAAGTAATTCAAAAGCCTTCTATATTAGGTGTCCAAAGGCGTCTATATTAGACGTGTCCAAAGGTGTCTATATGAAGTAAAGGGTTAAACCAATCTTACACCTGTAAACATATGCATCTCCAAGTATCACTTTATAAAATTCATGTTTAAGAAATTAAAAATAGGTGTCAAAATTTGTTCTGTAAAAAAGATGAATAAACTTCCATGTATTTAAAAAAATCTAATAAAATTAAAATATTCATTAAACATCATTACATAGATGACAAAACATGTGCGAAACAGGATACATTTCAACCATTATCCAGAGATATGCCCCTTTACAAAAAAAAACAAAACAAAAAGAAATTAAGTGTTTGCAAAATTAATGGGATATTTCAAATTTGTATTCTGTTTCACAAATAGTGTTGAATCAGTAAATATGAAAATACCGCGATGAAGGAAATCAAGGAATTAATATCTGATAAAACAAAAGTGTAAAGCTCTGTGTTAATATTGATCAATGCGTCGTACTACAATTTAATAGACTAATCACACCTACTTGATCAATAGCGATTATGGTAGTTTTATTTGCTCAATGTACATGTTAGCAATCTGGGTTTTAAATAGTTTTTGAAAACTATGTTTTGTTATAATTAATTTGTACTGTGTGTCGCGTGTTCCATATTCTGACATTCAAAAGATTGTCACAAAGAGATATGATTACTAATTCAAACTTATACCGTAATTTTGACTGAGTGCGTTGGTAACTTAAAACTTATGTTATGTAAACAAAACACACTGTGACATAAGAACAGCATTGTACATGCAATCACGCGGTAATAGGCTGTCTACCGTCTTCCGTGGCCTTGTGGTTAAGGCGTCCGCCGCGGAAGCGGGAGGTGAAAGCACTTAGATTTTTTCAAATGTGGCCGGTTGCTCACCCAGCAGCTGGTTAAATTGAGAGGTACTGAGTGACTCACAGCCTGACGCCTGGCAATGATAGCTATCGGAAAGTATCTGTGTACATCATAAAGGTCCTTCGAATAGGGTTGACACTATAATAAACAAACACTTTATTTGACTTTTATAGTTTAATGCCTTTTTTGTTGATTATAGATTGCACAGAAAGTTATTTTTGATAATTTCACTGTAAACATTATAATTTTTGATTGGTATTGTTTTATGTTTTTGATCATGAGGTGGGTATAAAATTAAATTAAATGAGTGAAATAGCAATACAATTGTATCCTTAAACACTGGAATTGGTATGCTTATGTGACGTTTTTGTTTGTGTGCAACTCAATGTTGTAATCGTATTAGATCTTTGTTTATCGTCCAGTGTACTTGTAAGTCAACTCAAGGATGTGATCGTATCAGATCTGTGTTCATCTCACCGTGGACATGTAGGCCAACTCAAGGATGTGATCATATCAGATCTGTATTCATCGTACCGTGGACGTGAAGGCGAACTCAAGGATGTGATCATATCAGATCTGTGTTCATCGCACCGTGGACTTGTAAGCGGACTTAAGGATATGATCGTATCAGATCTGTGTTCATCGCACCGTGGACGTGTAGGCGAACTCAAGGATGTGATCATATCAGATCTGTGTTCATTGCACCGTGGACGTGTAGGCCAACTCAAGGATGTGATCATATCAGATCTGTGTTCATCGCACCGTGGACGTGAAGGCGAACTCAAGGATGTGATCATATCAGATCTGTGTTTTTCGCACCGTGGACTTGTAAACGGACTCAAGGATATGATCGTATCAGATCTGTGTTCATCGCACCGTTGACGTGTAGGCGAACTCAAGGATGTGATCATATCAGATGTGTGTTCATCGCACCGTGGACTTGTAAGCGGACTCAAGGATATGATCGTATCAGATCTGTGTTCATCGCACCGTGGACGTGTAGGCGAACTCAAGGATGTGATCATATCAGATGTGTGTTCATCGCACCGTGGACGTGTAAGCGGACTTAAGGATATGATCGTATCAGATCTGTGTTCATCGCACCGTGGACTTGTAAGCGAACTCAAGGATGCGATCGTATTAGATCTGTGTTCATCGCACCGTTGACGTGTAGGCGAACTCAAGGATGTGATCATATTAGATCTGTGTTCATCGCACCGTGGACTTGTAAGCGGACTCAAGGATATGATCGTATCAGATCTGTGTTCATCGCACCGTGGACGTGTAGGCGAACTCAAGGATGTAATTTTATCAGTTCATTCTTGATCGTCCCTTGTACATGCAGGCAAACTCAAGGATGTAATCTTATCAGTTCATTCTTGATCGTCCCTTGTACATGCAGGCCAACTCAAGGATGTAATCTTATCGGTTCATTGTTTATCGTCCCTTGTACATGCAGGCCAACTCAAGGATGTAATCTTATCAGTTCATTGTTTATTTCCCCTTGTACATGCAGGCCAATCCCAGGATGTTATGTTATCATTTCATTGATTATCGTCCCATGTTCATGCAGCCCAATTCAATGGTGTAATCTTATCAGTTCATTGTTTATCGTCCCTTTACATGCAGGTCAACTCAATGATGTAATATAATCAGTTCATTGTTTATCGTCCCTTGTACATGCTGGCCATCTCAAGGATGTAATCTTATCTGTTCATTGTTTATCGTCCCTTATACATGCAGGTAAACCCAAGGATGCAATTGTATTAGTTCATTGTTTATCGTCCCTTGTTCATGTAGGCCAACTCAAGGATGTAATCTTACAGTTGATTGTTTATCGTCCCTTGTACACGCAGGCCAACTCAAGGGTGTAATATGATCAGTTCATTATTTATCGTCCCGTGTACGCGTACAACTCAAGGATGCAATCTTATCAGTTCATTGTTTATCGTTCCTCGAACATGCACGTCAACTGAAGGATGTGATCGTATCAGAAAGTTGCTTATCGTCTCTTGTATATGCAGGCAAACCCAAGGATGTAATCTAATCAGTTCATTGTTTTTCGTCCCTTGTACATGCAGGCCAACTCAAGGATGCAATCTTATCAGCTCATTGTTTATCGTCTCTTGTACATGCATGCCAACTCAAGGATGTGATCGTATCAGATCTGTGTTCATTGCAACGTGGACGTGTAGGCGATCAAGGATGTGGTCGTATTAGATAGTTGTTTATCGTCCCTTGTACGCGTACAACGCAATGATGTTATCTTATCTGTTCATTGTTTATCGTCCCTTGTACATGCAGGCCAACTCAAGGATGTAATCTAATCAGTTCATTGTTTATCATCCCTTGTACATGCAGGCCAACTCAAGGATGTAATCTTATCAGTTCATTGTTTATCTCCCTTGTACATACAGGCCAACCCAAGGATGTAATGTTATTAGTTCATAGTGAATCGTCCATTGTACATGCCGGCCACCTCAAGGATGTAATCTTATCAGTTCATTGTTTAACGTCCCATTTACATGCAGGCAAACCAAGGGAAGTAATCTGATCAATTGATTGTTTATCGCCCCGTGTACATGCAGGCCAACTCAAGGATGTAATTTTATCAATTTATTGTTTATCGTCCCTTGTACATGTATAACACAAGGATGTAATCTTATCAGTTCATTGTTTATCGTCCTGTGCACCTGTACAACTGAATGATGTAATCGTTTCAGTTCTTTGTTTATTGTACAACTCAGGGATGTAATCGATAAGTTTATTAAATACGTGTTCATTTTAGCACGATTGTGATGCACAGAGCCTATATGGACCACTCTCGAGTCCGCTCCCTGGGTAGAACCAGAACTAAGTGTTGTTTAATGAGAGGTATCGGGTCGAGCTGGGGATCGAACCCGCAACCTAAGGCGTGAGCGGTCCACACTCTTTTCATTTCACTACCGGCCTCGCTTGATGTTTTCGATTCAGATCATCTGTTAGCGTATCTGATATTTATTATCGTAATTTATACGTGTACATCTGAAGGCTGTAATCAAACCAGGGTATAGAAAATCGTTCGGTGAATGTAAGGCTTTATACGTACTAGATTTTATGATATTGTCGTACAACTCATGTCTGTATATATCTTAAGATTGTCGGAATAGGAGGGAAAACAATATTATTATGGTTTGTCTTTTCATTTGTATGAAAGTAACCTAAGAATAAAGATGGAAACAAACCTGAGTTGCTAAGATGATTGATCTTGTCCAGCAAATCAGTCATTGTTTTCTTTAAATCCTCATTATGTTCCTCAATACGACACACAGCTTGTGTTAGCTCATTTACTGATTCCTTGATCTGTTTAAGAGATGTCTTCGCCGGCGAAGGGTTGCACTTATCTGTCTTGACCCAAGTACAATGGCACTTCTCCGTCAACAAAATAAAAACAAAAGCTAAATAAACTGTACGAAATGTTGAATAATCCGAGATCACCATTTTTTAAATTGAAAATTGTGTTCAACAAACATGAAACTATATACTATTCTTAAAACCTGCACCGTGATAAATGTAGTATGCGCCTCAATGCGCTTAATTAAGACTTATATATCTATATAAATAGTGTAGTGTGTAAATTACACTCAAAATGACACGTGTTGTTTTACGACCTGTTTTGTAACTAAATGTGTGTAAAATAAAGTTAACTTTGTTAAGATGTTCTTTAAAATAGATAATCAATAAATATTGATTCGTAATTGACTCGGCTTAGTTTGATGTACGGTTATTAATCAATTGTATCATAACAAAACTTTGATCGCTAAAAGAAATATATGACCCAAAAATGCAAAAAAAATGCCCCCCCCCCCCCCCCACACACACACACCCGCGCTATGACGTTACACCATTAAACCCTCGAGCTATGACAAATTCTTGCGCAACTTTACAAAAAAAGAGAGGCACATGTGTCTTAAGAGTATCCTTGCAATTCCATAAAGCTATGTGAATCTGTTAATGCAAAGTCATAGCCCCTTCATTCCATGTGTCAAAGGACCAAGAAGGTTACAAGTTAGAGAGTCTAACAGTCAGTGTTATTTTACTCATCGCAACAATGTTTTGAAATGAAGTGCATACATCTTTGGGGTAGATGCCTAAGAAAACCAATAAATAAAACAATAATTGATATGGAGGACCCTATAGAACTCTATATTAAACTATGACCCCAAAATTTGACACCAAGGACCCGACTTCAACAAACCTTTCTCGGGGCGTCTAGACCTTGAACTTTTAGAGAAATTGTTTTTTAAAATTTCACTCAAAATGTGCCGATGAGCGCTGTGGCGGGGGCATTTGTGGTCGAATCACGCTGGTTCAAAAACTTTTTCCGAGATCTTGTTGTTGTATTACTGCTGTGCAATTTTTGTTATCAGAATCAATGAAAAATGGGGATGACATCGCGTCCACATCATTTTCCCTATATAACTCTATGTAAAACAGTGACCCATGTGGTAGCCCCAAATTTGAGCCAGTGAGCCAACTTCAACAACCATGAGTCATTATTAGAAATAACGTTGTTTTTTTTGTCATTTTCTCTTATATATATTTAGTAAAGCAGGCCCCACCCCAGGGCTAAATACTGAGATCCAGGACCATGCAATTCACAGTTTGCTTTATAAAGGACCCACGAAAATTAATAGACGATGCTAAGAAATGAATGCACTGTTATTATATACTGATACAACTACCATGAAATGTGATAGATGGTAAGAAATGAATGAATGCACTGTTATTATATATTGATAAAACTACCATGAAATGTGATAGATGGTAAGAAATGAATGGATGCACTGTTATTATATATTGATAAAACTACCATGAAATGTGATAGATGGTAAGAAATGAATGGATGCACTGTTATTATATATTGATAAAACTACCATGAAATGTGATAGATGGTAAGAAATGAATGGATGCACTGTTATTATATAGGCTACTGATAAAACTACCATGAAATGTGATAGATGGTAAGAAATGAATGGATGCACTGTTATCATATAGGCTACGGATAAAACTACCATGATGTGTGAGATGGTAAGAAATTAATGAATGCACTGTTATTATATAGGCTACTGATAAAACTACCATGAAATGTGATAGATGGTAAGAAATATATGAATGCACTGTTATTATATAGGCTACTGATAAAACTACCATGATGTGTGAGATGGTAAGAAATGAATGAATGTAGAATCTACTGTTATGATATATAATGAAACTACCATGAAATAGTTAGATGGTAAGACTATTGCATATTGTGTAAATAGTTTATATTATATTATATATTTGTTGCCGTTTTATTGACGTATGCTCGACGTAAGTCACACGTAGAACGTCATCGACGTAACAGGAGTCAGCCGGTGGTATTACTGTCACAGGACGCGCAACCTACATATTCGTCATATGGACGACTTGGATTTGACAGATTAGAATCGGCATTCGTAGTTCAGTACTACGTAGTACACGGGAAGTAAACCCGGGGAATACATCTAAATCCGAAAAGGAAGATCGGAGATATGCCTACGCATCCAAAAGCGGTCGTAGTGTTTTAATAAGTATTAATCTTATTTAATTAATGCATAAGCGTTGTGCACAGAGCAAGTTTCACCGCGACAATCGGTGATATATAATAGTTAATAGCAGTGTGCATCGCGACATCATTGATATATAATATTTAATAGCAGTTTGTATCGCGACATCAGTGATATGTTATAGTTAATATCAGTGTGCATCGCGACGTCAGTGGTATGTAATATGTCATATCAGTGTGCATCGCGACGTCAGTGGTATGTAATAGTTAATAGCAGTTTGCATCGCGACATCAGTGATATATAATAGTTTGTAGCAGTGTGCATCGCGACGTTAGTGATAAATAGTAGTTTGTAGCAGTGTGCATCGCGACGTTAGTGATAAATAGTAGTTTGTAGCAGTGTGCATCGTGACGTCAGTGATATATAATAGGGGTCGCATCCGTTACGGTATCACTCGAACGTCATCTAGAACTAAGTGAGAAGTGGTGCATTTAAAAAAAAAACACGACGACCTTTAACCCATACGTTGCCTCGTGACTATTATTCTAAATAAAATAAAACTAACAAAATCTTGTTTCAAAAGAATAACTGTAACAATAATATTAAAATAATTAAACTTTTTTGATAAATAAAATTCTTAGCTTTAGTTGATGACAAAGTCATTGCTCTGCAGTTAATATGTTTCGCAAAGTTTCGGTCAAAGTAATTGCGGGTAAAATGAAAAGTATTTCGACTGCTGTTTATAGGATAATTTTTTTGTGTTTAACAGTTCACTGGTGTTATCAAAGGTAAATATACGTGTATAGATAATTGTTGCGTAGTATCGTATCATTTTTGTCCTGGAAATGGTTCTAAAAATAACAATGTCCATCTTACTAGAGTAGAAAATAAATGAGCGATTGTTTTATGTTTACAATTGTATGACGCCGTAACGTATTTTCGATCATGACCTGAATTCGATCACTTCCGAGAATTATGAATATCGCTAAATTGACATCGGTCAACCATCCAAGTATTTATCTTGCACATCGTTGCTTAACCATGTCGCTGTAAATGCTAGCTTAACAGAAAAGACTGTTGTTAGTGACCTATATGTACACTTACTACACTCCTCCCCTCTTTACCTTTAGGGCTTATACCAACAGCACAGCCTGTGTCCTTCAGCAGTTCATGGCCATATCCCATCCCATTCCAAAGAAAGAGAGATTCGTGAAAGCAGGTTAAAAAGTTTATCCTCGTTGCCATTAAAGTAACATCGGTCACCCATCCAAGTACTAACACTGTACATCGTTGCTCAACTTCCAATACAGTCAGTGCGCTGTAAAAGCTAGCTTAATAGTAAGACTGTTGTAAGTGACCAATGTTCATTCACTACATCGGGTATGGTATTCAATTTCCTACATAATTGGCAATATTTACAAATAGTATCCACGTGGTTGATTGTTTCATCGGCAATGTTGGTGATATATATGATATTGGTTAGTGTTTTGCCTAAAATTGTTTTAATTAAATTAAAATAAACTAATGTTAAATATTTGATTACTCATTAATACTTTTCAATTACATACTTATAGCCCTAGTTAGTTCAGCAGACCATAACTGGTTCTCACATATCCACAATTGTTAGTGTTCTTGCTGTATATTTGGCGTGCCACTATACTAAATTAAGGTTGATGAAACCACTATCTGTTTTTAACACAAAATTAAAGTAGATGAACTGGTAGGTTGATGAAACCACTATCACCCATGGGCGACATCATGTGAAATCGAAGCTTCAGTCGGACCCCAACTCACAGTGTGTTGAGAGAACATAAACTGCAACCAATTGTTTTTATATCTGTAGTTGTCATGGTGTGTGGCACTAAAGTCACTAACCCAACATTTTACAGACATAAACATCTACCATATGTTCAAATAGTGTGTGCTGCGAAAGTTGCTAACTTAAAATTTATGGACATAAACATCAAGGAATTATATAGAGATGGAAAGACAACTAGTTGAGATTTTGCGAATGCTCATGCTAAATTAGTAATCCTTCGTGTGCTATTTTATCAACATTTAGCCAGGAGATGCAAGTTTCCTATCCTTCTATACAAGTCCTTGTAAAAATCAACATTTTTTTAATATCTGTAGTTGTCATGGTGTTTGGCACGAAAGTAGCTTACCTACTTTTACGGACATAAACATCCCATATTGGTGATTACCCGAGAAAAATGTTGATCTTTTTAGATTGAAACCAACTGTATGTTTCTTCTGGTTCTTCAGTGTGCCGCACTGCTCAGTGTATAGCACCGCCACATGGATCCTCGATTTAAATAGCCATCGGAACGACTGTTTTTAATTGGCCAGCCCCGGGGATCTAACCCATAACCTCAATGCTAGAAGTTTTGTGATTTACCGACTGAGCTATTGTGGCTAACCAGCTTATACTGGTTATGCTGCCATCAAAACAGCAATGTATTTTTGGACATCTTATCGAATACCGCCTGGAGATAATTGAATGATTATTGATCCAGAGTAGTGATTAACTGGTCAGTGGTAATTAATCCCCATGTGTATGTGCACCAATTAAAGTTATTAAAGAGACTAAACTTTTGTAAATGGTGACTTGTACAAATTTCTACTTGGCTAGTGACTTGTACAATTTTCTACTTGTTCAGAACATCTGGCTATAGGATTGTACAGCACTGTCAGGGGAAGGTATTTTAACAACATTATTAGGCATGGTACTAAAAGTCTAAATATAGTATATCTATACTAAATTTTGTCTATTATCACTGTTACATTGGGCATGTATTCACATTCCTTGCATAATTCCAATGAGCAAGGCGTAACCATTATCACTACTCAGAATTCATTTAAGCAGGGCATTATCACTACCCAGAATCCTAATTTTGATAACAGCTCCGGGCAAGGGTTAATGGCATGAGGGTAAAAGTGTGCATGTGAAAGTTGATAATGGATGAACAGTGCCTTGTAGTGACATTGCAAGCTGTACTCTAGTTACAATAATGAAGAAAAACATCAAAAGGTATCGGAAGGTCTCCTGTATATTCCAAAAAGTAACATAAGTCTGAGTAGAACCTTTCAGGGGAAATTGGTTAATTCTAATAAATTGTATTTATATAGCTTGACTTGAACCAACAACTTCACATGTGACAGGTACGTGATTTTTAGCACGGATGTGCTCTAAGTAATGGAGGGTTGCACTCTGGCATCAAAATAAAACAAATGGGGCATGTGTTTGCTGTGCTCCTACCTACTCTCTAAAAATTGCAGCTGCTTAAACTTTTTATTGCCTCTCAAAGCGTTAACATTTTATTTTTACATGATATCTGTCCATTTTTCTTTAAAATACTGAGTCGAGACACATCAATCAAACATTCTTTTAGGATGACCTGGCCAAGTATGGCAAAATAGCTTGGTCAATCTTGATGATAACAAACAATTGTATTGATACACATGGTGCTGCGGCATATTATAGTAGTTGATATAATAGTTATAAAACTCTCATTAATGAAAACAGTGATTTAAATGCATTCTTTTTTTAATCGTGTTTAACGCCATTTTCAAAACATTTGAGAAGACCTCAGACTGAGTACAACTACTGTCCTTTCGCATGTAACTGGAAACTTTCTCACTTACAGTTTTTGGAGCAGGATTCAAACCTACGACCTAAGTGGTGAGAAGTAAGTTATCTTGAGATGGCGCCTTATACCACTTGGCTACAGAGAACCCTTTAAATGCATTCAATCTACCATTATGCCCTCAACTTTAATCTCAGTCGGTATTTTTAGGTCACCATAGACTTTGTCTTAATGGACTTTTTGTCCATAATCATGCGTCCGTAAACAATTGACTTTTTTAAATTCTTCTCAAAACCGTTACCGTAATTGTAATGATATATTGTATGCAGCTTTGGTACACATGGGTGAATCAAAATTGTGAAAACGGTCATAGTAAGGTTAACTTTGAAAATCTTTTTCTCAATATAGGAAAAGCATTGGGAAACAAATAGTGAGCATGATTATGGACATATATGGGTCATTTATAAAAATTGTGGATTGCATGTCCCTGGGTCACACAGTTTTGCTCTTGGAGTGAGGCCTACTTTACTAAATATATATAAGAGAAATTGACAAAAAGTTATTTCTTACGACTGAATAGATTTATGTGAATGTTTTTTGGATAATCAGATGACTGTTAAGGCCCATGGGCCTCTTGTTTAGAAAGACATTTTAAATTACGGTTTCCAACGATGTATGTATTCATATAATTATATAAATATAAGTCGGTAACCTCCTGTTCATGTCATAATGTAATTATTTCAATCAGAGAACAGTATTTATAACATACATTTATTGTTAGTTGGCCTTTTGCTTTGTTTTCATTAGATTTTTGGTAAATACTTTGTAAATCCTGACGGAGTTGTCTTTGTTACTGTAAACAATTTTCAAATTGTTTTTAGCTCGACTTTTCGAAGAATAAAGAGAGCTATTCTGCTCACCCGGATGTCAGCGTGCCACCTTGGTTGAAGTTTTGTGTGCAAGTCCCAATCTCAATAACCATTGCATGTATTGACTTGAAACTTAACACAACACTTTTCAGTCATCAAACATGCTATGATAACTAAGTTAGATAACTCTTGGATTAATATAATGCAATAATACTGGTTAGTTTTTGCTTGCAAGTACCATCTTGTCCATACTTCATCAACCACTCAATGTATTTGATTTGATTTCAACTTAACGCAAGACTCCCCAGACAGTAAACATACTACAATGAATAAGTTAGATAAATCTTGCATGAATTAAATGCAAATTATTGCCCTTATTTGACATATTAGAATTTTACTCGCAAGTTCCATCAATTGGATCTCACAACCCATGAATTGACAGTCAGACACATTATAGAATTAACGTATAACATGAATAAACTCCAAGGTGTGATTTATTTTACAACGGGGGGCATTTATTTGGGACCAAGATATCCAAATTCAACCATTTTATAAAGTACATATATTTATGTGAAAAAATACCATAAAACACACAGCTGGTGCTTTAGATGTTTCAACCTGATTTTTTAATTTCACAAAATTTGATATTATACTACATGTGTATAGTATTAGAAAACAAACATGTAGTGCTGTGTTACAAGAGTGCATTTTATTAATAGAAATTTGGGCTATTTTAAATATTAATTTTTATTTATTTACATAATTAGATTTGGTAAATATTTAAGTCCATTATCTAAGTACAACATAAAATGCTTCTGTGGTGTAACTGGCAAACACGTCTACACTTTTGTAGAAATTCTGGGTTCGAATTCCAGCAATTGCGAACAACATGAAAAGATGGCTTAGATATGGTGAAAAAAGAAACGTCTGTTTTATTTTTTAATGAAATTATACTCTTTTAAAAATGTATATTTTTTTTATATGTTTGCTGCTGCATGGAAAAAATGCTACTAACTAATGCTTACTCTTTCTGACAGCCTTACATTCGAAAAGTATATTTTCCGTGGACTGCAGTTTATAATCATACATGGTCTATATTTTTTGTCTATTTTGTTTGTTTTGTTTAGTATTACAACCAGATTGTATAAGTGTCTGGATAAGAACTGAAGGGAACCTATGTCCAGATTGTATACTTCACATTTATTTTGATGTCTCAGCTGCTAATTTGGGAACTTAAGTAAATGTGTTGGTTTTATGTATGCAGTCATACACAATGTTGTTGTTTTTTTCTTGGTACATGGGAGATGGAGGTTCAAATAACTGCCATGTCCAGAGACTTCTCTTAAATTTTAGTCTAGTCCTGTGTCCTAGACGTTTCCAACATTTGTCTAGAAATATACATTTGGTTAAGTAATATTTTAACATTTAAACTGCAAGAACTCTATTTATGCTTGAATACAGTATGAATGTCTGGTGTTTAGAATTATACAAATGGTTCCTTCTGTGGCAGAATTGTCCATAGTGTTGTTGTCAAATAACCATTTACTTTTCACTGCCGAAGTCGTCGGATCAATCCTCGCTCCGGTAGTCTTAAAACATTTTGTGAGAAATTTAAGGTTACTTACAGAAGGATGGTTGCTGTACTGAGATTGGTTCCTTTGTCTTCTAGGTCTGTTTTTAAATTGTTTTGAAACCCCAGTAAAAATACATACTGAATATCTGCACAGTGTAAACCATAGTATATACATGTATTATGTTTATGTAATAAGGCAAGAAAAATATGCAGCCATTGAAGACTCGGACTCGGGACCTTTCACTGACAGGACAAGTGCTCTACCGACTGAACTAACCAGATCGTTGACATATGTTTCTCTCCTAACAGTTTAGGTACACACTGTGACATTTATATTATGCAAGAAACATTTATAACCGAAGAAAAACCCATTTCAAAAGGTATTTTGTGACCAGCATCCATTTATATGTAGCTTGATTAAATAAGGCGTGAATGGACAGCTTCTTTAATATTTGGATATCCTTTCTGCTGTCCATAACTCGGGAGACGTAAATTAAAATAAACTTTAAAAGGCTCCTAGAGATGTGCAATATGTCGCACTACCATTTTATGATGCTAATAATTTGCTTTTGTTTTGCAAACCAAGGAATTAGAGATATTGTTCCTTGAATAAAGTTTCGATCGTAGTATAAGTGATTTATTTATGACAAACATAATACATATTAAATATATAATGGAAACATCTGCAATGTTATCTTAAACATATAATACATGTACTATTAAGTTAATTTAGTATTTGTTTGTTTACTTTACTTATGAAATTGAAGTTCGACCCAAGAGAGGCAATGCCTTAGTCCATATTAGTTAATAGCAGTGTGCATCGCGACATCAGTGATATATAATAGTTAGTAGCAATGTCCGCTGCAACAATCAGTGATATATAATAGTTTATAGCAGTGTGCATCGCGACATCAGTGATAAGTAATAGTTAATAGCAGTGTGCATCGCGACATCAGTGATATATAATAGTTAATAGCAGTGTGCATCGCGACATCAGTGATATGTAATAGTTAATAGCAGTGTGCATCGTGACATCAGTGATATATAATATTTAATAGCAGTTTGCATCGCGACATCAGTGATATGTAATAGTTAATAGCAGTGTGCATCGCGACATCAGTGATATATAATAGTTGAAAGCAGTGTGCATCGCGACATCAGTGATATGTAATAGTTAATAGCAGTGTGCATCGCGACATCAGTGATATATAATAGTTGAAAGCAGTGTGCATCGCGACATCAGTGATATATAATAGTTAATAGCAGTGTGCGTGTGCATCGCGACATCAGTGATATATAATAGTTGAAAGCAGTGTGCATCGCGACATCAGTGATATGTAATAGTTAATAGCAGTGTGCATCGCGACATCAGTGATATGTAATAGTTAATAGCAGTGTGCATTGCGACATAGCAGTGTGCATCGCGACATCAGTGATATATAATAGTTGAAAGCAGTTTGCATCGCGACATCAGTGATATGTAATAGTTAATAGCAGTGTGCATCGCGACATCAGTGATATATAATAGTTAATAGCAGTGTGCATCGCGACATCAGTGATATGTAATAGTTAATAGCAGTTTGCATCGCGACATCAGTGATATATAATAGTTGAAAGCAGTGTGCATCCCGACATCAGTGATATGTAATAGTAAATAGTAATTTGTACCGCGAAGTCAGTGATATATAATAGAAAATATCAGTTTGTATCGCAACGTCAGTGATATATAATAGAAAATAGCAGTTTGTATCGCGACATCAGTGATATATAATAGAAAATAGCAGTTTGTATCGCAACGTCAGTGATATATAATAGAAAATAGCAGTTTGTATCGCAACGTCAGTGATATATTATAGTAAATAGCAGTTTGTATTGCAACGTCAGTGATATCTGATAGTTAATAGCAGTGTGCATCGCGACATCAGTGATATATAATAGTTAATGGCAGTTTGTATCACAACGTCAGTTATATAATAGTAAATAGCAGTTTGTTTCGCGACGTCAGTGATATATAATAGTAAATATCAGTTTGTTTCGCGACGTCAGTGATATATAATAGTAAATAGCAGTTTGTCTCGCAATATCAGTGATATATTAGTAAATAGCTGTTTGTATCGCGACATCAATTAGACAAAAGCTGAATAAAGTGAACAGTGTTATCACGATTACATCTTAGAACATTATTAAACCAGTATTTTTTTTTTCATTTTTAGTAAATCTTGTATATATTATATAATTGTATATTCATAATTTTATTTTGTGTAAAAATATTTTGCGTAGTAGTTATATTCTGCCTTAGTGGGTTGTCGGCCCTTGGTCATTTTGATACAGAACCACAGGCGTCAATAAGCATACTTACAATTTGTTTTCCAGCGCTTCCCATATTAAGGGGAAGATTTTTTTAAGATCACCATGAAATTCATAAATGTGATTTACCTTTAACTCCCGAAGCTACAGACAAAATTTCACTCAAGTCGGGCTTTTGAGAAGAAGTTGATAATGTGAAATGCCATTTAGTGAATATGGATTTCGGTACAAGTTAACACTCTCAGTTTTCTCGAATTGCGTCTTTTGTGGTGATAGCTGCATGGTAGGAATGAACTACCGATGGAAGACAATATACTTAGTTACATCTTGGAAGTATGCATTAAGAAAAATAGTGAGTATAAAACAAATTACCGTGTTTTTCGGTGCTTTGACGTAACTTTTACAAACAAAAATCCGCCATTTTTGACGCGTCCGCTCATTTTTACCGCCTAAGATACCCTCAAAATACGTTCGCCCCCTGATTAGGTACATTTCTAAGGCATAGTTCCACCATTGGAAACATGAAATGCTTCTGTAGGGTAATCGCATAATGGCGGTTATAAATTCTTCTTTAAATATGCCTTTTCTTATTTTAATGCTCATCTTTTTTTAATGGAATTATTGGTATGTTGTGAAAATTTGAAAGCATTGTCATGTTTAAGTTATGAATTTTGAAAAAAATGATGCTTGGAAAATAGGTTTAAAGTGGGTGGGGTAATGTGTTGATTTTTAAGATTCATAGTGTCATTTTCTAAATCAAGTCAACTCATCTATATGCATGTGTTTGATAGGTCATTCATGAATGTGGAGCGCGTGGAAGAGCACCGAACCCATGATCAGAGGGTCGTGGGTTTGATCCTCCGCCACGGCTATGAATGGTGTTCTTGAGCAAGACACTTTTTCCACATATGCTTAGTACTGGTTCTACCCAGGAAGACTTCGAACGTGATTTGCCAAAGTTGTAAGAACTTTTAAACAATCGAAGTAAAATAAGTTAGTTTAAACATAAATGTGTTGGTTTATTATATCAAAAAGGCATACAACAAAAAAGAATTAAAACTGCATACAGTTATGCCGTCATCAACTCAAAATTAGAAAATATCCATATATTTGAATAAAATTTTCATTATTATAACAAAATTTCTTTTATCTGTCTTTAGATCTTTATGAGTTCATTGATAAATCCATATATCATAATCTGATAAGAAAAGACGACGTTTTGGGCAAAATTGTGAATTAGTGAGCCTTCCCTCAGGTCGTTTAGGTCTTTGATTTAAAGGTTTGTTTAATTTTTTCCAAAACTCGAGCGGTTTAGACTTTGCCAACTTGCAAACTCGTTTACCTTCTGCATTCCTTTGGTGCGTGCAATATGTTTAGTTGTTTTGTAACATATTCTTGTTTCGGAGACGGCTCTTCTGTTTTCATCTTCTTTTTTTTTAAATATATAAATGTGCTTCTGGCCTTATTCAATATTTTACGCGTTCTTCTGCATTCCTCAGTAAGCCAATTATCAATGGGATTTTTTCTTTTATTTTCACGATCATATATAGTTATGTATTTTCCCATCACGTTATCTAAACTTTCTTGTAATACTTTTGTAAATGTATCAATCGACAAATGAACGCTGTCGCTATCAACAGAAAATAACATACTATTATTGAAACATCTCGCATTTAAGCGAGGTGGTAATGTAGTGAATAAAGTGTTAGCTGCTCACGTTAGAGGCTGTGGATTCGATACCCAAATTGATCCGATACCGCTTAAAAACAATATTCAGTACTGGTCCTACCAAAAAAAGCAGACTCGAGAGCAGTTCATATACGTTTTGATTTTCTTCGCAAATGAGCTAAAATGAATCAGTGTAAATATCTCACGCTGTTCAAGTAAACATTTGCCATCTATCTTGTAACGGGTTTGGTCCCCAATGCAGGGTTGAAGATTACTCAAAAATGTAATTTAAGTAACAATTCCAAATGTATTTCATTAGTAGTTAACAATGTTCAAATAAATGAGCAGTTAGCACAGCAGAAATGATGCAGCAATATATCAGTATACCGGTATTGCTTTACTGTTCTGTATGTTTCTATTGATTGCTTTTAGTGCATGGAATAAAAGGGTGTGTGGGGTTGTGAGATCGTTCTTGTTCGTACTAAAAAAGGAACTGCTTTTATTGACAACGTCCCGTTCTATGATGGGGTGTTGGAGAGGGAAAGTTAGGCGTGTACTTGTTGACCAGGTTTGAGTCCCTCAGTCGCCGTTTTGCTTCTCGCGGTCCAATTCAGTATCTGACGCGAGAACGACTCTTACTCTGTCCACTGGTCATGTGGCGTTGCTGTATAAGTAAATACAATGTTATACATTGTACAATGTAGTGTTTACTTGGAGACATCTCGCTTGTCCAATGTTTTCTGAATGCTACGCTACATGTGAATATGTTCTTTGTTGACTTTTATGTTTATTTTTGAAAGTCGGTAAAATCTATATTTAAACTTTTTATTTAGTTATCTTACAAAATACATGAATGTATACACACATTATAGTATGTTATTCAACATCTAAAGAAATGTCCAATATTAGCTTAGAATGAGAAATGATGATAGAAAAGACTTAGACGCCATCTTACACCTGTTACAGATTACAAAATAGTATATATTTGAAACCAATCATCGTTTATTGTCTTTAGAAATATTCATGATGCTTCATCAGTCAAAAATAAAAATGATCGATCCATTGTCAATATTTCTATAAAGTTTATTTTTTACTATGACAGTAGGCGGGCGCTCTATTCCTAGACCACCGCTGCGCTGACTCTTTGGTTGCTCTTGGTGTTGATGACGTTCTTAGCTAGTTTGTGACGTGTTATATAATGAATGTAAACTTAATAATATTTATATATTCAAAGGCTTAGTCCTGTTATGTAAAAGATGTAAGTTATTGTATCTTGGCAACATTTGGCAACACTAATTATGAAAGTACTCATGGGTATGCTAGATCAAATGTAAGATCAATTGTATCAGTTTAGAATGTTTAAAAAATTGAGGTAAAAGTGTACAATAACACTGTTTACAGTCATAGTTTGGTAGAAGTGTACCTTGACACCGTTTAAGGTCACATGGTCAGTCTACATATCCGGTTTCTCTTTGAGTATATTATCTACTGAGTTTGAGACCGTCAATCGTCCAACATCGACCTACCTACCTTGCGACGAGGGACCACAAGTGTGCATCGCCACCGCTAAGGTAAGTACTTCAGTTGTACAACATTGGCGTTGTCGGCAATTTGCATGAAAAGCATATTTTTGGGAATCCCAGTGGTGACTGAATCGTCTAACATTTGACGGGACTTGGCAATTCCCTTGGGATCTGTTTGGCAATCACTTAGCTGCTCGGTTATAACAAAATTGTTCTTAGACAAATGTTGACACTTACTTCTAGTGTGAGAATACTTTTTATTTGGTAATTTTGCTGTTTAAAGTTTCTTATTCTGGTTAAGAAAAAATTACGGTGCGAAAAAATGTCGTCACTTCCGCCCTGCTCCAATCAGCTGCGTAAATTCCGTGTTCTGTTCCGCTTTTAAAATTTTGGTAAACAAACATTTTCTTAACACAAAAAGATCTTTAAAAAGAGTAGTTTATTTGTATTTCGGTGATAATTTAAGTAAGTGGATTGAAATAAAAGCGCGCATTATTTTACGTTTATATATTATATAAAGCCAGTGTTGTAAACTGTTAAGTTAGGTTTCCTGTTGTATTATTTTATGACAGGTGCACTTGACGTGTAAAATAATTATGGGTGTGGGTTCACCTCACATGAGCACGGGTATAGGGTTACCATCAATGGGAGGCAAAGTTGAAATAAATATGTGTGCACTAAGAGATCTGATGCGGTTACCAGGAATTGGAAAGAAGACTGTCAACCATATAATAGAGGTTAGAGAGCGTGAAGGCAATCTGTTCCCAGCTATGTTCGAAGCGTTCAACATTGGGGATGGAGGTCAACTAATGGCATTAATAGACTTCGAACCGTACAGGGCTTCTTGGTCGAACCCAGTGGCCTCTAGGTTCCAGGATAAGCAACTGGGACTACAGGCTACCGAAAGAACATTGGAATTTCTTGACCGTCGATCTAATTGGCCACCATTCATGCAGGATCTCAAATACTCAATATGGGTTCCCACAATCGGTCCCGGATTACCAGCGTCAAGGGCCATATTACCGAACTAGAGAAGACGATACCAGATAGCAGTAGCACTCACATGGTTATTCACCCAATCCGGACACTCTTAGTTTTTATGACAGGACTGTACATGAGGGTTATTTATGACCGAGCATACAGAGATGTACCAAATACGACAGATTATAGGCGGATGTCGCAAGCGGTTTTCCACAAACCTAGGATTCCATATTACGGGAGGGACCAATATAATATGCAAGGTGTTCCAGATGGAAATCCTCATCAGGGACGTTCGTCATCAGCCCCAAGTGCAAAATTGGTAATTATAGTACCAGGCCTAAATCTTCGGCGATGCACCCCCCCGCCCCCCAAGTCAATTTTATATGATGGCAAGGGTGATTGGCAGGCGCCTATTACAAAGTTCACTACGTTTGCTGATAGACAGCGATGGACGACACAAGAAAGAAAGAATCATTTGTGTTGGTGTTTGGAAGGTTCGGCGAGTGAATTTTATTCAAGTTTGTTGAAACGCGAATCGAACATGGACTATTTCGACATAGTAAATAAATCGACATTAACGATTTACCAGAAACAACGCAAGTGTATTTTCTATATGCAGCGCAAGGACAGAAAGAAACTGTGCTGGAATGGGTAGATCGGGTAATTAAGCTGGCTATGCCAGTTATCCAGTTTTTACTGACGCCCAAATGTATAAACAACCATTTTAAAATTTTGTCAGGGCTGTAGCTACAAAGAGGCTGGCCATTATGCTTTTAATAGCAGGCCAACTACTATGGAAGATCAGATGGTATCAGCACACAAACAAGGTTTTGTACGGGAGGACCAAAAAGGATGTCAAAGCAATGATATTAGAAGAGGAATGGGAAGGACAGGCGAATGAGGCGGAAATGATGTATCGTTGCGTGTTCAGAAAACATTGACAATAAACAAACCGGTGAAAGAAGAGAAGGCTGTCCAACAGCCAGCTAAAAGGGTACAGTTCCAAGCCGATCAGGAGGGTACTTTGCTGAAAAAGCTGGATGTGATGGAAAAGAAGTACGACAGTTTAGAGCAAACTGTCAAAAGCATGGTCTCAAATATAGAGAACCTGATTTTAGTGCTGAAACAAAGACCAAGGTCCAGGTCTCCTGCAGGGGACCGCACTAAGGTCCGGTGTTTCGAGTGCAATGAGCTTAGGCATTATAGAACTGATTGCAAGAAGATAAATTGAAAGGTCTCCTTTGTCTCAGAGGAAAACGATTTAAACGACAACGGGTCGAAATGTTAGGCCGAACTCCGACCCCTCTTGAATCTTGCGGTCAAAGTTAACATCGTGTTGATCAGAAAATATGAATCTAAATACATTGACACCTGAAGAGGTGTTTAATGAAATTGTGCACATATTTGAGGATGATCAAAGTATTGACGGTTTGGTAATTGCAGAAACTGAATCGTATCCACAAAAGGTACCTCCCCAAGAGATGACAACTGATCCAAATTTGAATGAAGCTGAAGGAGAAGCCTGTGTGGTAATTAATCAGTTACGGTCAACGCCGATGCTAAAGGTTCCCGTTTCGCTTCAAGATATCTCATTAATCATTAAACTGATTATAGAGAACGAAACTTATGTATCTGATTTAAATGACATTGTCAAAGTTAATAAATAGGACGTAGGCCAAGGTCTATATACACAATGTACATGCTCTGACAAAGATTTATCTAATATCCAAATTATTTCTTGAAATGTACAAGGTCTGTTAAAATATGAATGTAATTCTGACTTTTTGTATTTTTTAAAGCAAGATGATATATGTGCACTTAATGAAACATGGACAAAGCATAATGACGAATTTAATGAGTTTTTCGTTGGTTATCATTGTTTTAACTCTGTAAAAAAAAATACATCATCTAAAGGTCGTCATTCGGGTGGTGTAACAGTTTTTGTTAAATCAAATTTAATTGAAACAAGGTTCATAGAACGCGTGTTTGATAAAATGGTTGATTGTGTATTTATACGTATAAACTGAAACGCAATGAATTTTCAAAAAAAAAAAAAATCATGTGTTTTACTTATGTATCTCCAGAAGGTTTCTCTATATATAAAGTAAATGAAGAGTTGAACAGTGTAAATTGTTTTGAAGAAAAACTATTAGAAGTTTTTAGTGTTTTCCAGATGATGATTTAATTGTTGCTGGTGATTTCAATTCAAGATGTGGGTGACTTCAAGACACTATAGAAGATGATGATGTTAATTTCATCTTTCAAGACGGAAATGTTTTAGATGAAAATGATAGTTTTTTTAAAAAGAAGCTCTAAAGATAGTATATGTAATACATTTGGCTATTCACTTATTGAACTATGTAAATCATATGGAATTCATATTCTGAACTGTCGATTGCACAATGATAAAAATGGTAATTGTACTTGCACAGCAAATGATGGCCTTACCCTAGTTGACTATGTAATTGCATTCTCAGATTTATTTCCACATGTCTCATGTTTTGAGACCGGTGACAACATGGACTCCGATCATTTCCCATTGCATTTTTCTTTATCCTTTATTGAATCATATGCTGATGTTGACAGTACAGAAGATGAATTTACCAGTACCTTACCAAGATTTGTTAGGTTTAAATGGAATAATGCAAAACGGGACGAATTTTTTAACAGGCTACGTTCTTCGTTTGTTGAATTAAAAGATACAATTATAGAAACTATACATTATAACGTAGAACAAGCTGTCCATCACATTGTTACATTATATCATAATGCTGCTGACACCATGAAAATCAAATTTAACAATTGCTTAACAAATAAAAGATTAAGTTGAGGTAGTCGATCGTATTGTTGTAGGTGAGATATTCTTTAAGATCTTTTAGTTACCTTTTTAGTCATTAGGTATCGGTCTATGTCAATGTCAACCAGTCCGTAATAGTCCGGTGTAACATTAAATTTTGACCCCGTTGAAAATTGAACCGGGTCACATTTCAACATCAAATTCTGATCAAAACAGTAGTTGAAAACTGATCAGTGTTAAATTTTGATCAGATATAGATTCCTTTGTTAACGGTTTGTTAAATATCACATGGCTGATGTCGCATGTTGCAACAATTAAACATAAGCCCTGGTAAACTTTGTTACGATCGGTTGCAAATGGCTTACAAATGGTTGCTATAGCAGTAAGTGATTACAACAAAAAACAAACAACTCCTTTTCAAACTGACATTGACAAAATCCATGCTAACCCAGGAGAGTAGCTTACTATAGGCACTTTAGGCACGTGCCTACATTTTTTTCATATTTCAATTCATTGAATATAGTTAACAAGCAGTCATTGAATTCAAGGTAGTTTTTCTAGGCGTACAAGTCTCAGATATATATCCAGATATATTACACACTAGTCTTTTATTTGTAGATGAAACTAGATTTATTTGGAAAAAAAAGCTTGGTGTTCTTACACATATTAATCTATATCCTTTAAACTATTACAGGACAAGAGTTCAATGCGAATGTCATTCAACAATTGATGAAGAAGAATGGTGTAATTTACTTTCCAACATAAAATGAGACTAAAGCGTCCACGTCGGAAAGGGCGATATTAACAATTAAGATACGGTTAAGTCGTTATATCACTTACAAAGATGACTACATATACCTGTCTGTTTTACAAAATGTTGCTGACAATTATACTGCTACGTATCACAGAACTATTGGAACGACTCCTGCCAATGTGAAAGACAGCAATGAAGAAGAAGTTCAATTATCAACCTATTTCTTACAGAGAAAATCGCGCGTGAAGTTGGAGACAAATAAACTCAAAAGTTTTGAATATTAAACTGGTGATCATGTCAGAATTACATATTTGAGAAATGTGTTTACTCGTGCATATGATCAAACGTATAGTGGTGAGGTGTTTAAAGTTATAGAGAAAATATTCCCGAATATAGACTTAATGATTTGCTAAATGAAGAAATTAAAGGTTCCTTTTACGAAAGTGAACTTCAGAAGGTGCGCTATGATCCAGATCAAGGCTTCAAAATTGACAGAATTCTAAAAACAAGAGGCAAAGGACAAAATAAAGAATATTTTGTATAATGGAAGTATTATCCTAAAAAACCCAATAGCTGGTTGAAAGCCAATGACTTACATTGATTGTACATATAAGTTTGTACCGTAAATATATGATTTTAAACATGCATATTGTAAATATCCTATGTTAACTTACATTTATATATAATAGTAAACAAATGTTTTAATATCCTTGTAATAAATATATTTCTTGTGTCTTTTTTGTAAATAAAACAGATCATAACCGTATATACTTTGTTATTTTTATGACGCCCACGTAAAAAAATTATAATCATTTGCTAACTGTTTTACAAGCAATGTTACTGAAATGACTTCATAATTTGAGCTTACAAATTAATTATATTTATAAGATTCAGTAAATAGGTAGTATTTCAAAGTTTAAACCTTTATTTTTAACTGTCTACTACCGCATATAGATGTCTCTAGGTAGTACACCAAAGATGTAATAGGTTTAATAGTAAGTCGCCTGTTATTGAAATGTAAAATACCAGAGCTTTAAGACGATGTGATCTAATCGTTGTCAACTCGTTGAATGAAAAATGAACAGATGATAGTATTTGGCTGGCATCTGATTGGTTAACGGCTAATAGAATGAGTACTTGTAACACTTACCAAATGTCGGTTGATTAACACGCTTGACGTTGTAAACTCGATGATGTCTGACGGTGGTATGAGATGATAATATTGCTAAAGGACATTATCTAAGATTATGAATTATTTGACTGATAAATATGTGTAGGCTTCAACTCTTGACTGAACAAGCAATAACTGGTTTAAATCGGAAATTCCTGTCATTTGCTTTCATAGTTACAGTCCGTTAAAAAAAGACTTCTGTCGTCTGTTAACCCGATACGCTTAAAGGTGATTCTAAAATTGTTTAATTATATAAGACAATAAAAATTATTAAAACATCTGACTAATTGGAATCAACAATCTAATAACAGTGAACCTTACATGTCGTCTGTTAATAATATAGTACGAAGGACAAGTTTTAACACGTACATACGACAATCCGCCGTCACGGTCATAAATAGACACGCTCAAAAATTTACTCCACAAAAACAAGATGGCGGCATTATACAGAATATATAGGGAAAAAAGGTCATCAAGTTCATCTATAGATAGGGGGTTAACTACTTGTAGAGACTCCTTCATCGTTTAATGATGCAATATATAAATTTAAGACACCTCCATTTTTACTTTCTTCGTAATGTAAAAGTTTAAAACATAATTTTGATAAATTCTATCTTTTGCATCTTGTCCCAAAAAAAAGTCTAAACATAAACTCCTTTGTCTTAAACCGCACACAAGCGCTGCACGTGGGATTAGAAAACCACCTGATAAACATAACCAATTGGAGTGTAAAAAGATGAAGTCATGTGACCAAAAATTAGTCACATGATCTAATTAACACCCGTTGCATTATGGATAAGAAACCCTAATCGAACAAAAAAGATAATTTTAAGTCAAAGGTGACACAATGTCATAAATATGCCAAGCCATTCAATAATCTGTCAATGTGCGAAAACCAATCTATAGCGAAGTGATTGAAATTTAAATCGGATTAATTTATCAACAATATATCCTAAAATATAATATTTATATGAATTAAAACAATATTTTTTTACAATCGAAGTATTTAAACAAAATTAACAGAAATGATATAATAACGAAATTGCTGTTATTTTAAATATAAACATGATAGATTAAATGCGTTACTGTTTATGATTGAAAAATAACGGGATGTAATATATAACTTTCCTAAATTGATAATGGTAACCATAGAAATATATTTAGCAAAATATAGCATGGTTACACGTGGTTACATGTCATTCGCATTCGGCAGTGGTTACTTGTCATTCGGCAGTGGTTACATGACATTCGGAAACGCATGAAAAATGGCAGGAAGTAAGTATATGGTGCCCAAACTTGAATACCAAAAGGAACCGTAGAAATGTCAAGATTGCCGAACAAATTGAAAATGGCCGCCATACATGAAAAAAGATACGAAAAATATAAATCGTATGGTGAAAAAATACCAATTAGTGAGAATGGTACGAAACTTGACACGAAGTAAGTATACGGAGCCTCTAACTACATTGTCTTGATCATACGCGACGCTTGCTTTTCTAAAAGACAAACGTCTTGACAAGTACGGACGAGAATAAAAATCATTTTTACTTAACGAAAATCGAATAATGTTTTTGATTGGTTGGTTCAAACAATCGGACTACCTCGGAGATTACTAAAGTTTTTCAAAAGAGTATTGTTTGGATGTTTATTTCTATATCCATTATTGTTTGTATTATTAGATATTTTTTTATGGCAAAAATCTTGTATTATATAACTGCCATGAAATCCGCCCGAATAAATTTTTTTTAAATTTTGTTTGAACATAACTATTGCAGAGGTGTTTGTTTCAGCCACTCAGATCTTACTTCCAAAGCTAAACGTTTCTTCTGCACATCTTGTCAAGACGTTTGTCTTTTAGAAAAGTAAGCGTCGCATATGATCAAGACTACTAACTACACATCAAAATGAACCGAGGTAAAAATTAAATGGCCGCCATTCATGAAAAAGATAAAACAAAATATGTGTCATTTGGTTAAAAAAACATAAATTATTTGGAAGCTAATGAAACCTGGCATGAAGTAAGTATATGGTTCTCCAACCTAAATATCGAAAGAAACCGGGAAAATCATAATGGTTGAAAATATTAAATTGGCAACCATACATGAAAAAGAAACAAAAAAATATAAAGTTTAAAGTTCTCCTATATCTATATACAGAAAACAACCTACCATTATAACTGAATAAGAATTAACTCCATGTGTTGAATATTCGCCATTTGTATTAAAATAACATACGTTAAGTGTTACAGAAAATAACGTGAAAATATAATAGTTAATCATAGTCTGGCAATCCTTTGTGAGATGTGAGAAACACAAACTTGAGCAATGTTTGTTGTTTACGCTATTCTAAACGATGAGTAACGTTCTGTTGTATTGCTACACTAAAATTTATTTATCTGATCATATTTACAGCATAATTTGATACAGTAAATGGAATTCGAAAACAAAATGTAACAACCATATTGAGTTATTTCTAGGCATGTTAAGACGTTTTTATCCCTGAGATGCATAATGAAATTTTTCAGCAAATATACAGGTAATAAGTTAGATTTTTCTTTTGCATTTCATTACAAATAATTGGTGGGGAAATGTGTTCTATGTAAATGATCATCATACACATTATCAAAACTATAAATATCTAGATGACCTTAGACAATATGCCAAATAAAAAAGTATATTGGTACCGACTAGTCTAGCCAAGTTTGATAAGGATGATGGAAAAAAATGCAGCAGCTTTTGACATAAACAGTGCAAAATGGAATGATAGAAAAGCCACAAAAAAAGGTTGGAAAACGTATATGATGATAGAGGTTCATCAGCAGATGAAGACATGCAAAAGTGACCCGTAGAAGTGCTCGACCTATTACCAGAATTAACCGAACTTAGAAATAGTTCTTCTGTAGAAATGATAATATAAATCTTCACCAAGTGTACCACATTCGAATTGCACTGTAACGTTAGACATAATACATTTAACCTACAAGAAAACTTGCAAAACTGAGTGTTGGAGATTTTCACAAAAAAAAGTGTATCTTTAAAATGTTATAGAGATCTATTTCATCAAAACAGAAGAGAAAGTAAAAGTATTTCCAGCGAGAACGAAGAAGAACAAAACATTTGAAGATGTGTATTCAGATTCAGGTGTAATAATTGCTCTCAAATTGATTGTGTTATATTGTATAAAACTAGGCTATAGCAGTTAGGCAAATCCAAACACATACATGTTCACGCCACACAATTAAGAATATAATATTGACCCACATACTAAAATATAACAGGCTCATAAGCAAGTTCGTGAAACATTTTAGTGTACAATTATGACATAATTAACCGAGTCAAGCTAGTGAGCATCTCGTATAACATACATTCCATGCTGCAATTCATGGCATACGAAAGATACTGATACGCACAGTTGACACAGACGTGGTAGTTTTGTACAGCAATAACCTCGTTTTCACAAATGCCTTTAGATTTACTTTGGGCGGCGGTTGTGCTTGGCAATGGTTTATGGTAAATTTCTGTTCATTTTATTTTAAGTTGCAGTGATGAAAGAAAAAACAAAAGACCGTCCAGAATTTCATGCATTCACAGGTCTTGATTAAACATATTCATTTTCAGGTAGGGTGAGAAGTCATTATTATGGAAGTCTTGGATGAACTATGATGCGGTGGCAAATGTATGTTGACTCATCTTCTGAAACCCATTAGTCATGGTGCTATGCCAGAACTTGAAGGTTTTATTGTCCTCCCATACAATGGAACTAGTGACTGTACCAGTGTGGGACAAGGAAAGGCAGGTCTATTGAAAGCATGCCAGCTACTTCGAATCTCTGCTGGAACATGGGAAGCAAGTCGTGTGCTAGGCTTGTTACTGCTGGGGTCCGTCATAAACTTCATCATCCGAGTCCAAGTCAGTCTGAGTGGGGATGGCAAATAGTTCTACAAACCAGTGAGGACCTTTTTGGTCATCCCTTCCGCAAGCATCAGCTTCTTGTCAATAGACATTTAGCTGTTAGCCAGAAAAGGGATGTAAGGATAGATGTAATGTTGTGGACATCAATATTAATAACATTATTTTATGTACATGCACGTGTGACTTTACAGCTCTTTGCCAGTGTGTTGGTAACTGTGACATAAATATCAATAACATATGCTATGTACATGCAAGTGTTACTTTATATCTCTTTGTCAGTGTGGCGATAACTGACATAAACATTAATTACATATGTTATGTACATGCAAGTGTTGCAAGTGTTACTTTACAGCTCTTTGTCAGTGTGGTGGTAGCTGTGACATAAACATTAATTGCATACGTTATGTAGGAGCCAGTGTTACTTTACAGCTCTTTGCCAGTGTGGTGTAACTGTGACATAAACATTGATTATATATGTTATGTACAGGCAAGTGTTTCTTTACAGCTCTTTGTTAGGTGGTTACTTTGACATAAACATGAATTACATACGTTATGTACGTGCAAGTGTAACTTTACCGCTCTTTGTTAGTGTGGTGGTTACTTTGACATAAACATTAATTACATATGTTATGTACGTGCAAGTGTTACTTTACCGCTCTTTGTCAGTGTGGTGGTAGCTGTGACTTAAACATTAATAACATATGTACGTGCAAGTGTAACTTTACCGCTCTTTGTTAGTGTGATGGTTACTTTGACATAAACATTAATTACATACATTATGTACATGCAAGTGTTACTTTACACCTCTTTGTCAGTGTGGCAGTAACTGTGACATAAACATTAATTACATATGTTATGTACATGCAAGTGTTGCAATTGTTACTTTACAGCTCCTTGTCAGTGTGGTGGTAGCTGTCACATAAACATTAATTACATACGTTATGTACGTGCAAGTGTTATTTTACAGCTCTTTGTGAGTGTGGTGGTAGCTGTGACATAAACATTAATTACATACGTTATGTACATGCAAGTGTTACTTTACAGCTCTTTGTCAGTCTTGTGGTAGCTGTATCATAAACATTAATTATATATGTTATGTACGTACACGTGTTACTATACAGCTCTTTGTCATTGTGGTTGTAACTTTGACATAAACATTAATTACATACGTTATGTACATGCAAGTGTTACTTTACACCTCTTTGTCAGTGTGGCAGTAACTGTGACATAAACATTAATTACATATGTTATGTACATGCAAGTGTTGCAATTGTTACTTTACAGCTCCTTGTCAGTGTGGTGGTAGCTGTCACATAAACATTAATTACATACGTTATGTACGTGCAAGTGTTATTTTACAGCTCTTTGTGAGTGTGGTGGTAGCTGTGACATAAACATTAATTACATACGTTATGTACATGCAAGTGTTACTTTACAGCTCTTTGTCAGTCTTGTGGTAGCTGTATCATAAACATTAATTATATATGTTATGTACGTACACGTGTTACTATACAGCTCTTTGTCATTGTGGTTGTAACTTTGACATAAACATTAATTACATACGTTATGTTCGTGAAAATGTTACTTTACAGCTCTTTGTCTGTGTGGTGGTAGCTGTGACATAACCATTAATTATATACGTTATGTACGTGCAATTGTAACTTTACTGCTCTCTGTCAGTGTTGTTGTAGCTGTGACATAAACATTAATTACATACATTATGTATGTGCAAGTGTTACTTTACACCTCTTTGTCAGTGCGTCGGTTACTGTGACATAAACATTAACTACATATGTTACGTACGTGCAAGAGTTACTTTACAGCTCTTTGTCAGTGTGGTGGTAACTGTGACATAAACATTAATTACATATGTTATGTACATGCAAGTGTTACTTTACAGCTCTTTGTCAGTGTGGTGGTAACTGTGACATAAACATTAATTACATATGATATGTACATGCAAGTGTTATTTTACAGCTCTTAGTCAGTGTTGTGGTAGCTGTGACATCAACATTAATTACCTATATTATGTACGTGCAAGTTTTACTTTACAGCTCTTTGTCAGTGTGGTGCTAACTGTGACATAAACATTACTTACATACGTTATATACATGCAAGTGTTACTTTACAGCCCTTTGTCAGTGTGGTGATAACTGTGACATAAACATTAATTACATATGTTATGTACAAGCAAGTGTTAATTAACAGCTCTTTGTCAGTGTGGTGGTAACTGTGACATAAACATTAATTACACATGTTATATACGTGCAAGTGTTACTTTACAGCTCTTTGTCAGTGTGGTGGTAGCCGTGATATAAACATTAATTACATATGTTATATACATGCAAGTGTTACTTTTCAGCTCTTTGTCAGTGTGGTGGTAGCTGTGACATAAACATTAATTACATATATTATGTACGTGCAAGTGTTATTTTACAGCTCTTTGTCAGTCTGGTGGTAGCTGTGACATTAACATTAATTACATACATTATGTACATGCAAGTGTTACTTTAAAGCTCTTTGTCAGTGTGTCAGTAACTGTGACATAAACATTAATTACATACGTTATGTACGTGCAAGTGTTAATTTACAGCTCTTTGTCAGTGTTGTGCAAGTGTTACTTTACAGCTCTTTGTCAGTGTGGTGGTAGCTGTGACATAAACATTAATTACATACGTTATGAACGTGCAAGTGTTACTTTACAGCACTTTACCAGTGTGGTGTAACTGAGACATTAACATTGATTACATATTTTATGAACATGCAAGTATTACTTTACAGCTCTTTGTCAGTGTGGTGCTAACTGTGACATAAACATTAATTACATATGTTATGTATGTGCAAGTGTTACTTTACAGCTCTTTGACAGTGTGGTGGTAACTGTGACATAAACATTAATTACATATGTTATGTACATGCAAGTGTTATTCTACAGCTCTGTCAGTGTGGTGGTTGCTGTGACATTAACATTAAATACCTATATTATGTACGTGCAAGTGTTACTTTACAGCCCTTTGTCAGTGTGGTGCTAACTGTGACATAAACATTACTTACATACGTTATATACATGCAAGTGTTACTTTACAGCTCTTTGTCAGTGTGGTGGTAACTGTGACATAAACATTATTTACATATGTTAAGTACATGCAAGTGTTACTTTACAGCCCTTTGTCAGTGTGGTGGTAGCCGTGAGATAAACAATAATTACATATGTTATATAAATGCAAGTGTAACTTTTCAGCTCTTTGTCAGTGTGGTGGTAGCTGTGACATAAACATTAATTACATATTTTATGTACTTGCAAGTGCTATTTTACAGCTCTTTGTCAGGCTGGTGGTAGCTGCGACATTAACATTAATTACATACGTTATGTACATGCAAGTGTTACTTTACAGCTCTTTGTCAGTGTGTCGGTAACTGTGACATAAACATTAATTACATACGTTATGTACGTGCAAGTGTTAATTTACAGCTCTTTGTCAGTGTGGTGCAAGTGTTACTTTACAGCTCTTTGTCAGTGTGGTGGTAGCTATGACATAAACATTAATTGCATACGTTATGATCGTGCAAGTGTTACTTTACAGCTCTTTGTCAGTGTGGTGGTAAGTGTGACATAAACAATAATTACATATGTTATGTACATGCAAATGTTTCTTTACAGCTCTTCGTCAGTGTGGTGGTAAATGTGACATAAACATTAATTACATATGTTATGTACATGCAAGTGTTACTTTACAGCTCTTTGTCAGTGTGGTGATAGTTGTGACATAAACATTAATTACATATGTTATGTACGTGCAAGTGTTCCTTTACAGATCTTTGGCAGTGTGGTGGTAGCTGTGACATAAACATTAATTACATACGTTATGTACATGCAAGTGTTACTTTACAGCTCTTTGTCATTGTGGTGGTAACTGTGACATAAACATTAATTACATATATTATGTACATGCAAGTGTAACTTTACAGCTCTTCGTCAGTGTGGTGGTAACTGTGACATAAACATTTATTACATATGTTATGTACGTGCAAGTATTACTTTACAGCTCTTTGTCATTGTGGTGGTAACTGTGACATAAACATTAATTACATATGTTATGTACCTGCAAGTGTTACTTTACAGCTCTTTGTCATCGTGGTGGTAACTGTGACATAAACATTAATTACATATGTTATGTACATGCAAGTGTTACTTTACAGCTCTTTGTCAGTGTGGTGGTAACTGTGACATAAACATTAATTACATATATTATGTACGTGCAAGTGTTACTTTACAGCTCTTTGTCAGTGTAGTGCTAACTGTGACATAAACATTAATTACATATGTTATGTACATGCAAGTGTTACTTTACAGCTCTTTGTCAGTGTGGTGCTAACTGTGACATAAACATTAATTACATATGATATGTACATGCAAGTGTTACTTTACAGCTCTTTGTCAGTGTGGTGGTAACTGTGACATAAACATAAATTACATATGTTATGTACATGCAAGTGTTACTTTACAGCTCTTTGTCAGTGTGGTGGTAGCTGTGACATAAACATTAATTACACATGTTATGTACGTGCAAGTGTTACTTTACAGCTCTTTGTCAGTGTGGTGGTAACTGTGACATAAACATTAATTACATATGATATGTACATGCAAGTGTTACTTTACAGCTCTTTGTCATTGTGGTGGTAACTGTGACATAAACATAAATTACATATGTTATGTACATGCAAGTGTTACTTTACAGCTCTTTGTCAGTGTGGTGGTAGCTGTGACATACACATTAATTACATATTTTATGTACATGCAAGTGTTACTTTACAGCTCTTTGTCAGTGTGGTGGTAGCTGTGACATACACATTAATTACATATTTTATGTACATGCAAGTGTAACTTTACAGCTCTTTGTCAGTGTGGTGGTAACTGTGACATAAACATTAATTACATATGTTATGTACATGCAAGTGTTACTTTACAGCTCTTTGTCAGTGTGGTGCTAACTGTGACATAAACATTAATTACATATGTTATGTACATGCAAGTGTTACTTTACAGCTCTTTGTCAGTGTGGTGGTAACTGTGACATAAACATTAATTACATATGTTATGTACATGCAAGTGTTACTTTACAGCTCTTTGTCAGTGTGGTGCTAACTGTGACATAAACATTAATTACATATGTTTTGTACATGCAAGTGTTACTTTTCAGCTCTTTGTCATTGTGGTGGTAACTGTGACATAAACATTAATTACCTATGTTATGTACGTGCAAGTGTTACTTTACAGCTCTTTGTCATTGTGGTGGTAACTGTGACATAAACATTAATTACCTATGTTATGTACGTGCAAGTGTTACTTTACAGCTCTTTGTCAGTGTGGTGCTAACTGTGACATAAACATAAATTACATATGTTTTGTACATGCAAGTGTTACTTTTCAGCTCTTTGTCATTGTGGTGGTAACTGTGACATAAACATTAATTACATATGTTATGTACGTGCAAGTGTTACTTTACAGCTGTTCGTCAGTGTGGTGGTTACTGTGACATAAACATTAATTACATATGTTATGTACATGCAAGTGTTACTTTACAGCTCTTTGTCAGTGTGGTGCTAACTGTGACATAAACATTAATTACATATGTTTTGTACATGCAAGTGTTACTTTTCAGCTCTTTGTCAGTGTGGTGGTAACCGTGACATAAACATTAATTACATATGTTATGTACGTGCAAGTGTTACTTTACAGCTGTTCGTCAGTGTGGTGGTTACTGTGACATAAACATTAATTACATATGTTATGTACATGCAAGTGTTACTTTACAGCTCTTTGTCATCGTGGTGGTAACTGTGACATAAACATTAATTACGTATGTTATGTACATGCAAGTGTTACTTTACAGCTCTTTGTCATTGTGGTGGTAACTGTGACATAAACATTAATTACGTATGTTATGTACATGCAAGTGTTACTTTACAGCTCTTTGTCATTGTGGTGGTTACTGTGACATAAACATTAATTACATATGTTATGTACATGCAAGTGTTACTTTACAGCTCTTTGTCATTGTGGTGGTAACTGTGACATAAACATTAATTACGTATGTTATGTACATGCAAATTTAATTTACTCTGACATTTGATGAGTAGTTATTGAAATGGAGCTTGTGAATTTAACCTTTGGGCCATTTTACATCAGACTTCTTTAAATATAACATAGTATTTAATTTTAGGCGATATAGAATTTAGTTATGTACAGATACTATTTTTTTATAATCTGATTAGTTCTCTAATAAACGACACACTCCTGGTTAATTATCATAATGTTCTTAATTGCATCATTACTGTTTATTTTATGAAAACAAATTTTCATTTAGGTACACAGCTCCTATTTTAATGTCAGTGGCCATTTTACAAATGTCAGTCATCTTGGATAATAAAGTTAGATATTTTATTTCAGTTATTAAATCATTATGGGTACAATTGCTGAGCTGGTATGTGATTTTCTTTGGAAATAAAGCAATGTCTTCATAATTAGGCAAATATGATTTTTAATATTGATCTTGACGGAGGACCCTGCAGCTACATGTATCTTTGGATTACAGACAAGCTGGATTTTTCTTTAGGACAAACTACATTATATAAATGGGACACATGACAAGTTTAATAAGTTTTCACAGAACAACACTGTTCCTGAAAACTATACCTAACCATTATGAAAATAGGAAATCATAATACCCCAGTTTGTATTCATCATTCCTATTTTATGGAAAGGGGCATATTTCTTGAAACAACATCTTATTTTGTGTTTGTCTGTGATAAAAGTATAAATCATATTTTAATTTCTTGAATTTTTATTTATTAGTATGATAAATAAAATTGCAAGGAAATAACAGTTTGTATTTATAAAGATCATAACTGGTAGTATTTATAAAGCTTACACTCCAGCACACATTCCACAAAAACTCTTATTCACTTCTTAAATGTCATCTTACAGATATCAATATTTGGAGATAATTATTTTCATGTATCAATGTCTATATTAAACTCTTTTTTCAAATTTTCTTCTTACGCCTTCATCAGGAAAAAATCAATTACAGTTTAAATACTACAATTTTGACAAAATGAAATGACCTTACAAGATGGATGTGCCATAGTTTTTAAACCGTAATTGCTTTTTTCCTGATGAAGGCGTAAGCTGAGAATTAGAAAAAAAGATTTAAATATAGACATTGATATTATATATAGACATTGATATTATATATAGACATTGATACTATATATAGACATTGATACTATATACAGACATTGAAACTATATAAGGACATTAATACTATATACGGACATTGATACTATATACGGACATTGATACTATATACAGACATTGATACTATATATAGACATTGATATTATATACAGACATTGATATTATATACATACATTGATTTTATATACAGACATTGATACTATATACAGACATTGATACTGTATATAGACATTGATACTGTATAGACATTAATATTATATACAGACATTGATACTATATGCAGACATTGATACTATATACAGACATTGATACTATAGACATTGATATTATATACATACATTGATACTATATACAAACATTGATATTATATACAGACATTGATATTATATATAGACATTGATACTATATATAGACATTGATACTATATACAGACAATGATATTATATACAGACATTGATATTATATACAGACATTGATATTATATATAGATATTGATACTATATATAGACATTGAAACTATATATAGACATTAATATTATATATATACATTGATACTATATATAGACATTGATATTATATTTTCTTTTCTTCGAAGGATCCATAGTAAAATTCATATTTTCATATATTTATATAATGTACATTCATTGGTGTAAACCTCAGCAGTAGTATATAGTTATATAATGTACATTCATTTGTATAAACCGTAGCAGTAGTATATAGTTATATAATGTACATTCATTGGTGTAAATCTCAGCATTAGTATAATGTTATATGAATGTATATAATGTACATTCATTGGTGTAAACCTCAGCAGTAGTATATAGTTATATAATGTACATTCATTGGTGTAACCCTCAGCAGTAGTATAGAAGTTTAACATCACTGAAAGTTGTGGGTTCAATCAACGACCGGGTCTTACCAAAGGCTTGAAAAATGGTACTAGAAGTTTCCTCACTTGGCACAATAGCTCTAGGTCTGATTGGCAGTAGTGGCAGTATAATATCACTAGTTGGGTATCATTGTACATTTGTATGTGTCTGCAGCATGATCCTTCAGTATGGCAGCACTCAGAACATTGTCTCAAGCAGACACCATCGTGATGTGACTAAAAAATAGTTGAAAGTGACACTATCATACAATAGAATACAATCATTGGTGTAAATGTGTGAACATAAATAAATAAATTAAAATAAATGACATCTTTCGGCCAGTGCAATATTTTTTAACTAGAAAAATATCTTTCAACTGGTATTTCCCCATTGTTATTCAAATGACCATTAAAAGACATTTACACTTTCTTCTGGCAACTTGCCTAGTGGTTAAGGCATCCCAGTGAAAGCACTTGGATTTTATCTGATGCTGCCGGTTGCTTACCAAGCAGCTAGTTAAATTAAGGGTACAGAATGTCTAATAGCCTGACTGCCTGGCAATGATAGCTTTCGAGAAGTTACTGTGTACAGCATAAAGGTGTCTCATAAGCCCAGTGTGGCTGACCTTTCAATAGGGGTGAAACTATAATAAACAAACAACACTACTATCATTGGGCTGAGACTGGACCATGTACCCCATAATAAATAAGCATTCAGTGTTGACTTACAAATGTTAAAATGATACTTAGGCATTTTACGATAGAAAGAATATATACTGTAACAATTTAGGACATGATTTAGTAACTTGTTCTGCACAGATTTTTAAATTGTTTATTTTTTGGCTAGGAATTCACTGACATTCTTCTTCTTTTTTTTTTTGTCTGAAGCTCAACATGCATTTTGAAAAATCAGCTCATATTTTGTAAGTGAACACTGATTGTATGACAGGAAGATGTTGGTTCTACTAAGATTCATTCAAATGTATTTCTCAACCACTAAAATTGGATATGCCATATATAACCTGTCATGATTGTGCTTGTTTGAATATTTAATGTCATTTTTATGCCACCATTTTATGCTAACACGCTAATCAATTAACCTGACCGCGCTTTCTCTAAAGTATACATATCTCCACAAGTAACTAATAACTTTCCCGCTTAAATCAGCGGTGATGGACAAATGACAATGAGATGCATTGTTGTAATATCAAACCATCACAGAGACTGGCTGTGTGTGTGTGGGGGAGGGGGGGGGGGGGATTGGAATTAAATTAAAGACCCCTGGATTGATAGTCAGATGCACTACTGGGCTAATGAGGCCTGGTCTACCATTATTGAATGAATGAATGAATGGATGGATGGATGGATGGATGGATGGATGGATGGATGGATGGATGGATGGATGGATGGATGGAATGATGGATGGATGGATGGATGGATGGATGGATGGATGGATGGATGGATGGATGAATAAGGTTTCAAGTGTAGTAAAGTGGCCAAAAATGTTATACAATCTTATAATTTAGATATTTGTTTGCCTATAGAAGATCTAGTGGCAAACATTTTGAAAAACATGCTTATATGTAGATGGATACATATAAAAATCTTAACCATATTGTACTAGATTATGAAAAAAAGACATTTTATACACTTATGGTCATCAAAAAAGAAAAAAACAACAGAGATTAAAATGCTTCTTAAATTTAATAGACAACTCTGGGCTAGTATCATTCTAATGAACAAAATAACAAGTAAAACTTTTGTATATATACAGAATAAAACACAGCTGATACAAAAATTCACTGGTATCAGTAAATATAGCTATACATAGATTCACTGGTATCAGTAAATATAGCTATACATAGATTCACTGGTATCAGTAAATTTAGCTAGACATAGATATGCTGTATCAGTAAATATAGCTAAACATAGATTCACTGGTATCAGTAAATATAGCTTTACATAGATTCACTGGTATCAGTAAATATAGCTATACATAGATATGCTGTATCAGTAAATATAGCTATACATAGATTCACTGGTATCAGTAAATATAGCTATACATAGATTCACTGGTATCAGTAAATTTAGCTATACGTAGATTCAATGGTATCAGTAAATATAGCTATACATAGATATGCTGTATCAGTAAATATAGCTATACATAGATTCACTGGTATCAGTAAATATAGCTATACATAGATTCACTGGTATCAGTAAATTTAGCTATACGTAGATTCACTGGTATCAGTAAATATAGCTATACATAGATTCACTGGTATCAGTAAATATAGCTATACATAGATTCACTGGTATCAGTAAATATAGCTATACAAAGATTTGCAGCTATCAGTGAATATAACAATACATATATTTGCTGTTATCAGTAAATATAACTATACATAGCTATGCTGGTATCAGTGAATATAAGTATACATAGATTTGCTGGTATCAGTAAATATTACTATACATATATCTGCTGGTATCAGTAAATATAACTATACATAGAAATACTGGTATCAGTAAATATAAATATACATATATTTGCTGGTATCAGTAAATATAACTATACATAGAAATGCTGGTATCAGTAAATATAAATATACATATATTTGCTGGTATCAGTAAATATAACTATACATAAATTAGCTGGTATCGATTAATAAAACTAAACATATATTTGCTGCTATCAGCAAATATTACTATACATATATTTGCTGGTATCAGTAATTATAACTATACATAAATTAGCTGGTATCAGTAAATAAAACTATACCTAGATTTGCTGGTATCAGTAAATATAGCTATACATAGATTTGCTAGTATCAGTAAATATAACTATATATAGAAATGTTGGTATCAGTTAATATAAATTTACATAGTTCACTGGTATCAGTAACTTCAATTATACATAGATTTGTTGGTATCAGTAAATATAACCATTCATAGATTTGCTTGTATCAGTAACTATAATTATACACATGTTTGCTGTTATCAGTAAATATAACCATATATAGATTTGCTGGTATCAGTAAACATAATTATACATAGATAAGCTGATATCAGTAAATATAACCATACATAGGTTGGTTAGTATCATTAAATATAACCATACATACGTTGGCTAGTATCAGTAAATATAACTATACATAGATTTGCAGCTATCAGTAAATATAACAATTACTATATTTGCTGGTATCATTTAACATAACTATACATAGATTTGCTGGTATCAGTAAATATAACTATACAAAGATTTGCGGCTATTAGTAAATATAACAATATATATATTTGCTTGTATCAGTAAATATAACTATACATAGATATGCTGGTATCAATGAATATAACTATACACAGACTTGCAGCTATCAGTAAATATAACAATACATATATTTGCAGCTATCAGTAAATATAACTAAACATATATTTGCTGGTATCAGTAAATATAACTATACATAGATTTGCTGGTATCAGTTAATATAACTATACATAGATTTGCTGGTATCAGTAAATATAATTATATATCAATTTGCTGGTATCAGTAAATATAACTATACAAAGATTTGCAGCTATCAGTGAATATAACAATACATATATTTGCTGGTATCAGTAAATATAACTATACATAGATATGCTGGTATCAGTGAATATAAATATACATAGATTTGCTGGTATTAGCAAATATAACTATACATTGATTTGCTGGTATCAGTAAATATAACTATACATAGATTTGCTGGTTTCGGTAAATATAACTTTTTACAGGTTTGCTGGTTTCAGTAAATATACCTATACCTGGGATACATAGGACAAAGTGTCTTCCATGCATTGATACATAATGATACAGGTGCCTATTCTCAATCACATTATTGGTTAGCTCTTACTCTCTATTCAATGCAAATAATATTTTACAAAAGGGAGGCCTTTATCTCCAATCCTTTATGCTATCCGTCCAATCCAAGGATAAATATAGTGTTGCAAAATGGAATAATTGGTATTTTCAATGGTTTACACAAACATAGACCAGACATGTTTGGAAGTTTTAATTTTGAATTTGTTGAACAAAAACATGTGAGGTGGATGGGCCTTTATAAGGAAGGGTATTTTTAATAAGGATTTTATGGTATTTTAAAAGAATATTTCAATTAAGGATTGGCACTTTAATTATGTTCTTATTAAAATTTAGAATATAACATTATTTTTTAATGGGTACAATGTTGAGATTAAAAGAATCTTACATGGGTTGAGCTTTTGATAGAAAAGTCCATCCCAAAAGATAACTGTTTTGGCTTTGCTGAGTTCTCTCGAAAACAGTTATCCCAAGGGATGGAGGTTTTATAAGGATGAAAAAAAACAACATGAATATTTTTTTTTTTGGCCTACAAAACACACTGAATAATATATCTAATTTAATTCATCATTATATTTTGCCACAATCCTTTTAAGATGTCAAATTATATCATTTTACATAATATATTTTTATATGTCATGCCATAAGTGGTTTCAATGTCACTGTGTAAGGATGTTATATTGGCTGTAGGGTGAGATTATAGTAAGAAATATCTGAAAGGATATTCCGACAATTTTTTATTTTTTTTGTCAAAACAAAAAATTGAATCTCATTATCTCATTCCTATACTCATGAATATTCATATTTACTCATGAATATTCAAATATACTCATGAATATTCATGCATACTCATGAATGATTCATTTTCATTCCACTAAGACTTTTTTTCTTAACAAATATGTTGGTTTATTCTCTTTTAAGAGTAACCCGATGTCCTTATGCTAACTCATGCAATTTGTCAGTGCATAAAATTTATCTCGGTCATAGGGTGAGATACAAATATCTCAAATTTGTAAAATGACAGACGTACTTGTCCGATAGGTGAGAAGCACATCAAATTTAGTAGTAAATAAAAAAGCTTTGTTATGATGTTTTTTAAAAGGGAAAAATGGCTTCCAACTTTATGTTTATACTTTCTTGTGCAACATCCAAATAATAATAAAACACCCCAGTGAGAGGTCAAGTTATTCTTTAAGTTAGATTTGTGGTTTAACACCATTATCGAAACTATAAAACTTTTGGTTTGACACCATTATCGAAACTATAAACTTTTGCATAGGTCTAAATTTGTGATTATTCAGGTATTGTTCTTCTGGAGAAATGTGTGTAGATGTTTGGTAGTTGAATACATGAATATCCTTATACAATATTGGAAGAACAGAACAAAGCTTGTTCTACTCAACTTAGAATGAGTATATCATCATCAACAGTGTGTATATTACATATATTGCACACTCTTTATTGGAACATCAGTGCAACAAATAGTTTTCAAATACATTACACAAGACTATACAAAAGTAACATGACAGATATTCACATGGCATATTCCAAAATATCTATAGGTCACCATTTTGTGTGAATTGTTACCAAGCACACATCTATACATGAATAACATACATATATCAACCTTTCAGATGATAATCATGCATGGGCTATAACAACAACATAACTTTGCATGGGCTACTTTCATAACACTGCAGGTATATATACACCTTCCAAATGACAATATCATGCATGGGCTATAACCATGTTGTTATGCCATACCACAACATACATACATAAATCTTCCAGAAGACAATCATATAAGGACTATAACAACAACATAGCTATAAATGGACTACTTCCATAACACAGTGGGAATATTTACACCTTCCAGAAGACAATATCATGCATGGGCTATAACAAAATTGCTATGCATAGACTACGTTCATACCACAATGTTCATACATAAACCTTGCAGATGGCAGTCATGCATGGACTATAACATGCTTTACGTACTGCATGCACATTTAACATAGCAACCATATAATATCTCGAAATATTTCTTACTACCATGCATGGCCAATAGGGACCACACTTCTACAAATGGAATGTTTCAACAACTACTACATATAATGCATGGACTGAATAACAATCACTTATCTATTCTAATCTATTTTTTGGATCTACCACACACAATCATAAAACATTTAACACCACAATTGTATAACTAGGCATTAGTCTTCAGAACGACCACAAACATACATGGCGATTCCAGGATTAAACCATGCATGGATTAGAAGAACCACAGTGTTGTTCATGCATTCACTATAACAAGCAAACTGTTTTCACCATGCATGAACTATTTCTAAAAATGTATAGAAAACACATATACAGTCATTATCAATCATAATGATTATTGTAGAGAACATATACATTTGTTATAATAGATATATTTGCAATTGTTGTAATTAAACAACATATGAAATGGTTTTGTTCCCTGTTTTAGACATGTTACATTATTCTTGGACATCAACCTCAAAGATGAAATGATGTAAGGAAACATTAAATGACAATGCATGTATAGGTTGGCAGGCAGCCGAGACTCCAGTTCAATGAATTTTATTTTTTGTTCTATATAAAATAAAGTTTAAAAGCAATGTCAACATAGAATCTTTTTTAAAGAACATTGTATTCTTTTTCATAGCAGGAATGTATTTGCACATAAAAATGCTCAATAACTGGTAGGTTGCCCAGTGCAGTGACACCCTAAGATTTATAAAAATATAAGTCCTTAAAATTTAATGCTCATAAATTCATGCATCTGTTAAAATCCCATACAAGTGACTTTGTTAACACCAGTGATGTCTTATTACAGAATATGCCAGCATTTGCTTTACTCACCTACAGCAAGAAATCACAGCCCCTATGAACCATTTTGAACATATCTTAAATCAAATTACATAGGACTTTCTTTAAGTGCAAGTACTAATCATGTGACTGTGGCAATAAAAGGGGCACAACTGTGTAGTGAGACCTAAAGGGGCACAACTGTGTAGTGAGTCTTAAAGTGGCACAACTGTATAGTGAGTCCTAAAGAGCCAAATGAGATGATTAAGGGCAGCACAATTTACATATAGTGATGAAACAATGAGCATGGATGTGTATAGAGGCATGCATGTGTAGCTTGTTGGAAAGGTATGTCACACATGTGATATTCCACATACTGGGTGACAATATCTCATAGAGCACCATGTTATCTCTCTATCTCACAACATCTCACTTAAATATGCAACGCTCATATAAACATGCATGATATGTTTTCAGGCCCTAAGTCTAGGAATTTATTCATTTTCTAATTTTCTTAAGAAAAATTTATTTAAACAAAATCCTTCCATTAACTCAACTCACTGGCAGTACAGTCAAGAAAATAATGTGTGCCAAGATTAGAATAATCTTTCTCTATTTTTTTGTCTTTCTATTGATTATGGCAAGCAAATCAACGCAGCAAAGCAGATAATATGCTAAATTTTGTACTACAAAATATTTAAATGAATTTTTTTTTACAGGTGGACATATTAAACAAAAATCATCATATTTAATCAGCTTTGTACATTATTTGTTTCCTATGATAGTCTTGATCATCTGCATCACATTCTTTTGTAAAAGATAAATGTACAGACACATTCTTCTTTAAAATAATTATAACAGGATTCTGATAAAGTTTCTGATCGGTTGAAGCAGAAACAACTTTTTAATTGGACTACCTTGGCAACATCCTTAGTTGCTAGCAAAGCTATTGTTTTAGTGGACTGTCATATCAGATATTTATTTCTGTATTCATTTATTGTTATGGTTAAAATGCAGCAAAACAATGTTGACATGAGACCTGGAATGACATTAATCAAAATAAATTATTCATTTAATTTTATTTCAAATGTCAAGATTTCTGTTTTTCACAAGAGCTTTGGTATCACATCACAGATGATCAAGACTATTCATAGTTATATCTATAACTGTTAAGGTTTTGAACATGATGGACTATTTGCATCAGAACACTCATACAAGGACTTATAGAGAAGGATTGGAAACTTGCATCCTCCAGACTCTCATACAAGGACTTATAGAGAAGGATAGGAAACTTGCATCCTTCAGACTTTCATACAAGGACTTATAGAGAAGGATAGGAAACTTGCATCCTCCAGACTCTCATACAAGGACTTATAGAGAAGGATAGGAAACTTGCATCCTCCAGACTCTCATACAAGGACTTATAGAGAAGGATAGGAAACTTGCATCCTTCAGACTCTCATACAAGGACTTCTATAGAGAAGGATAGGAAACTTGCATCCTCTAGACTTTCATACAAGGACTTATATAGAGAAGGATAGGAAAATTGCATCCTCCAGACTTTCATACAAGGACTTATAGAGAAGGATAGGAAACTTGCATCCTCCAGACTCTCATACAAGGACTTATAGAGAAGGATAGGAAACTTGCATCCTTCAGACTTTCATACAAGGACTTAGAGAGAAGGATAGGACACTTGCATCCTCTAGACTTTCATACAAGGACTTATATAGAGAAGGATAGGAAACTTGCATCCTCCAGACTCTCATACAAGGACTTATATAGAGAAGGATAGGAAACTTGCATCCTCCAGACTTTCATACAATGACTTATATAGAGAAGGCTAGGAAACTTGCATCCTCCAGACTCTCATACAAGGACTTATATAGAGAAGGATAGGAAACTTGCATCCTCTAGACTTTCATACAAGGACTTATATAGAGAAGGATAGGAAAATTGCATCCTCCAGACTTTCATACAAGGACTTATAGAGAAGGATAGGAAACTTGCATCCTCCAGACTCTCATACAAGGACTTATAGAGAAGGATAGGAAACTTGCATCCTTCAGACTTTCATACAAGGACTTATAGAGAAGGATAGGAAACTTGCATCCTCTAGACTTTCATACAAGGACTTATATAGAGAAGGATAGGAAACTTGCATCCTCTAGACTCTCATACAAGGATTTATATAGAGGAGAAGGATAGGAAACTTGCATCCTCTAGACTTTCATACAAGGACTTATATAGAGAAGGATAGGAAAATTGCATCCTCCAGACTTTCATACAAGGACTTATAGAGAAGGATAGGAAACTTGCATCCTCCAGACTCTCATACAAGGACTTATAGAGAAGGATAGGAAAATTGCATCCTCCAGACTTTCATACAAGGACTTATAGAGAAGGATAGGAAACTTGCATCCTCCAGACTCTCATACAAGGACTTATAGAGAAGGATAGGAAACTTGCATCCCTCAGACTCTCATACAAGGACTTATAGAGAACGATAGGAAACTTGCATCCTCCAGACTCTCGTACAAGGACTTATAGAGAAGGATAGGAAACTTGCATCCTCAAGAGTCTCATACAAGGCTTATAGAGAAGGATAGGAAACTTGCATCCTCCAGACTCTCATACAAGGACTTATAGAGAAGGATAGGAAACTTGCATCCTCCAGACTCTCATACAAGGACTTATATAGAGAAGGATAGGAAACTTGCATCCTCTAGACTTTCATACAAGGACTTATATAGAGAAGGATAGGAAAATTGCATCCTCCAGACTTTCATACAAGGACTTATGTAGAGAAGGATAGGAAACTTGCATCCTCTAGATTCTCATACAAGGACTTACATAGAGAAGGATAGGAAACTTGCATCCTCCAGACTCTCATACAAAGACTTACATAGAGAAGGATAGGAAACTTGCATCCTCCAGACTCTCATACAAATACATAAATAGAGAAGGATAGGAAACTTGCATCCTCCAGACTCTCATACAAGGACTTATACAGTGAAGGATAGGAAACTTGTATCCTCCAGGACTTTCATACAATGACTTATATAGAGAAGGATAGGAAACTTGCATCCTCCAGACTCTCATAAAAGGACTTATATAGAGAAGGTGATAAAACTTGCATCCTCCAGACTCTCATACAAGGACTTATATAGTCTAAGAGAAGGACAGGAAACTTGCATCTTCCAGACTCTCATACAAGGACTTATATACAGAAGGATAGGAAACTTGCATCTTTCAGACTCTCATACAAAGACTTATATAGAGAAAGATAGGAAACTTGCATCCTCCAGACTTGATGTTAGTAATATAGTATAGTACATAAAATTTATTCTTATATGGTAAGTTGTTAAATTGTTTTTGTTAAAATGAGTACAATATACTACCGTTTTTGTTAAAAAGATAAAATTTTATATTTTGTATAAATTACAAAAAATTTCATTTTCAACCCATATTTATTTAATAGTACAAACTCAGAATAAAAATATTTATTACCGGTAATTAATAAGTGGAAATAGTCAAAATTATTAATTCAGACAAAGGTTCAAAGAGTTATTAAAGAAATACTAAAGATACCACCAAACATATCGTATGTTGAATTGCTGGGAATGTAAACACAAGTTACTGGTTTATAAACACCAATTGTGGGGAATGTAAACACAATCTGCTGGGAAGGTAAACACAAAATGATAGGAATGTAAACACAAATAGCTAGGAATGTTAACACAAATAGCTACACATGTAGGAATGTAAACACAAATTGCTGGGAATGATACAACAAAATCTGCTGGGAAGGTTAACACAAAATGATAGGAATGTAAACATAAACAGCTGGGAATATAAACACAAATACTTTGGTATGTGAACATAAATAGCTGGGAATATAAACACCAAAAAATTTGGTATGTAAACACCAGTAGCTGGGAATGTAAACACTGAAAACTTGGTATGTAAACACCAATAGCTGGGAATGTAAACACAAATTACTGGGTATGTAAACATCAATAGCTGGGAATGTAAACACCAATAGCTGTAAATGTAAACACAAATTACTGGGAATGTAAACACCTATTACTTGGTATGTAAACACCAATAGCTGGGATTGTAAACACAAATTACTGGTTATGTGAACACCAACAGCTGGGAATGTAAACACAAAAAATTTGGTATGTAAACACCAATAGCTGAGAATGTAAACACAATTGTTGAGAATGTAAACACAAAAAACTTGGTATGTAAACACAAATAGCTGGGAATGTAAACACAAATTACTGTGTATGTAAATACAATAGCTGGAAATGTAAACACAAATTACTGGTTATGTAAACACCAATAGCTGGGAATGTAAACACCAATAGCTGGAAATGTAAACACCATTGTTGAGAATGTAAACACCAATAACTTGGTATGTAAATACAATAGTTGGGATTGTAACACAAATTACTTGGTATGTAAACATCAATAGTTGGGAATGTAAACACCAATAGCTGGAAATGTAAACACAAATTGCTGGGAATGTGAACACCAATAACTTGGTATGTAAACACAATAGCCGGGATTGTAAACACAAATTGTTGGGAGTTTTAACACAAATTACTGGGGATGTAGATACCAATAGCTGGGAACATAAATAAAAATTGCTAGGAATGAAAACACACATTGCTAGGAATGTAAACACAATCTACTGGAAATGTAAATACAAATTGTGGAGAGCTTAATCTGCAAAGGAATAAATTTTGATTTGTATTTTAGAGATGAATGGGAAATAAGATAATTGAAAACAAGTTTTCACACTAGTTTGGGTGAATATGCAAGCTTTGACATAACATGAATGAATAACATTTCTGTCTCTACGTAAGTTTTGACATAATATGGATGAATAACATTTCTTTTTCTTTGTAAGTCTTGACATAATGTGAACGAATAACATTTCTTTCTCTATGTAAGTCTTGACATAATGTGAACGAATAACATTTCTGTCTCTATGTAAGTCTTGACATAATGTGAACGAATAACATTTCTTTCTCTATGTAAGTCTTGACATAATGTGAACGAATAACATTTCTGTCTCTATGTAAGTCTTGACATAATGTGAACGAATAACATTTCTTTCTCTATGTAAGTCTTGACATAATGTGAACGAATAACATTTCTTTCTCTATATAAGTCTTGACATAATGTGAACGAATAACATTTCTTTCTCTATGTAAGTCTTGACATAATGTGAACGAATAACATTTCTTTCTCTATGTTAGTCTTGACATAATGTGAACGAATAACATTTCTTTCTCTATGTAAGTTTTCACTCATATAATGATAATTTTCTGTTATAGTTTCTAAATGATAAAATACATCTTAAACACAGCATGTTGTTATTTTGTACTGGAAAGTAATCTTTAGTCTTTTTTCTTTATTCACATAAAACGCAAAACTAGTTTTTAATGAAATGCTATACTGCCCAAGTATAAAATACAGTGATGAATGCATAAGTATAGACATTAAGTTTAATACGTTAAAATATAACACTAAATTATAATACAAAATTTTAATATAGTAACTGAATATTATAGAATACAAGAATACAATATTTCCAAGTATAAACGCCCCCAGGGGTGATGCATTTTTCATAAGAGATTTATTTGGGTCCAAATTTATTTTTGAAGACTTTTACAAATAATGTTTGTTAATTGTTACACAAGCAAATACATATTACAATTATATATTTTTTATTCTTTGTACTGATTTTTTTTCTGGCCAAAATTGAACAGGGTCATTTATTAGTTTTATCTTTAAATAAAGCAATGTGCAGCTGCTACAAAACTGATTTCAAATCAATCAAAATTGTTGCTGGTTACATGTTTGTAATATGCATTTTGTGTGATACAAATCAAAAGTCTTCTGGTTATGTATTATGCATTTTATGTGATACAAAGAAAATGTAAAATTGATGTTTACCATGGCAAACAAGATAAATTATGCAGTTTTATCCATTTCCATAAATGAATTTAATGATATGCATTAATTTCAGAGTCAATAACTTAGAAGGAATGCATTCTGTTAATAATTGTTCAAAGTTAAAAATACATATTTTGTCTATAAAATCTCTACCTTATATATATATTTTTTTTAAATTTTGGCAGTTTATTTGTACCTTTAACATATCAAAGATAAAAATAATAAAACTGCTACTAGTCAATGCTAATATACGGCATTTGTTATTTGTCGCTGTCTTCTGGGGTCAAGTCCGGTGATTTCTCATACACATATCCTTTTCCATCTAATAAATCATCCGACGAAAACTTCAGTGCGGGATTTATTTTTCCATTCTTCTCACCAGTTGGAGTAATCGCCATCATTTCACCGAGGTCTGTATCGCGAAGGGCGATAGTTTCTTCTGGCAAATTGACTACACACATAAATATGTCTGCACTTCGTGGCAATATAGCATTTTCAAATACATAATTGGTTATATATGACACACAATAAATCGAGGTCAAGGTTACCAACATGCTGAGTGTTTTGTATGGGAATAGCTGTCCATCTGCTTCACTATAGTAGGGGTATTTAATCAAAATTGGTATATGAAGTGCAGGCTCGCCACCTGCCAAACGAAAAAATAGTCCAAATATATACCCAGCAAGCGACCCGTATGTGTTAGTAAAACGTAGATAGATGACACAGAGAAGTTGCGGGAACAGGACAACATACACTAAATCAGAACAAAGGTACCACAGCGTGTAGATAGAGTCAACAGTTATACCCATTACTGTTGCTAGGATACCAACTCCAAATATGGCAATTCTCATTACCCATAGTATTTCGTTTTCAGAGGCCTGAAAATATATGTTTTCATATTTAATAATTTTTTATTGAAGTAAAGGGCACTTACAGAGCTATATCCAATAGTTTCAACATGATTCTAAATACACTGTACATTCATTAAATCATGCCCAAATTTCAAAAGTAAAATAAATGTTACCCTTTTAAATTCCAATCTCATTAAAATCAGATCAACTATGAAGCTTCCATACTCTATGCAAAATAGATCTGACAGCCTCGCATAGAAGGTCACCTCAGATTAACTTTTTGCTAATAAGAGCATTGCTTTCAAGGTTTTGAAAGCAAAAGTAGAATGTAAATGATTTTCAAAAATTATAGAAATCAGCTAGGGATGACACCGGGACTATTCTTTTTATAAACCAACATAGGAAGATAACTAGAATGTATCAATGAATGTCACGTTGTAAATCTCAAAGAACTGCTGTATTGTTATGAATATTAATTGATAAAGGTCAATCTGAGGTGACCTGTAATGCAATGCTTTCAGATCTACTGTGTGTAGAGTATGGAAGCTTAAAAATGATATGATGATAATGAGATCGTTTATATTCATTTTTAAATCGATTTTGTAAAAATTCAGCCTGACAGTCAACAGAACCCGTTACCATTTTTAATGTTTGTGCTTTACATTGACCATTAAACTTTACATTGACCATTTAACTTTACATTAAACTTTACATTGACCATTAAACTTTAATATATTAATAAATACTTTTTATTAAAACTGATTAAAACAGGTTGAAGTCATCATAGAAATTTAAGGAATTCAAGAATAATGTGATGGGGTGCCAAATAATTTAAAAGAGGATGAAAATTGAATGTTATCTCTTTTGCATGTAATCAGTTACAGATTATGCAGAATGGAACATCCATGAAGCATTATCATTATGACTAGCATGTTCTTATTGTGTCAAAAACACACCTCAAAAACAAGGGATGCAGTATTAAAATGAAAACATTTACTGTAAACTTATTTATTTTACTCAAACAAGTTATTACAACAAAGATAAATCAAGTCATCCTGGATAGAACCAGTACTTAAAGTCATCCTGGATAGAACCAGTACTTAAAGTCATCCTGGATAGAACCAGTACTTAAAGCATATACAAAAAAAGTGCCTTGCTCAAGGAGACACCACACATAGCAGTAGCAGAGGATTGAACCCGAGACCCTCCGATAATTGGTCTGATGCTCTACCACACACCCTACTGTAAGATTAGTTGATCAGCTGCATCATCAACAACATATTTTGTACAAATGTTCACATGTTTGCATGTGTAACCATAACATTCAGAAGTAACATTTACAATGTAAAAAAATAATCAGTCAAACCTGTGTAAATGGCCACCTTTATTAAGTAGCCACTTGTCTTAAACAGTCACATTTGTTATTTCCCATTTCAATGCTTTCAGAGTAAGTTAACCTGTATTAAGTAACAACCTGTCTTAAGAGGTCATGTTTGTGATTTGCTACTTAAGACAAGCTTGACTGTAAAATACTAATAATTGATGGTTTCTTAAAAATTGCATTTTTTTTCATTATATTTCATTACTGAGGTGGTATGGTCATCACGTAACTGTTAATATTTTTACATTTATATCACAGCAGTGGTGGTCTAGTGGTACAGTGTCTGCCTCACATGCTGAAGGTTGTGGATTTGATCCCCAGTGGGTCATACAAAAGATAATTAAAATGGCACTAAAAGCTTTCTCACTTGTTGCTCCACATTTAGAGCATAGAGTTTTAGGTCTGGTTGGCCCAGTGTCAGTAAAATGTGACTGAGTAAGGTATCCTGAGTTTGTAGCATGATACTCCAGTGTGGCAGCACTCAGATTACTGTCTCAAGTAGACACAGTGGCAATATGACTAAAAAATTGTTGAAAGCAACTCTGAATACCATATAACAAAGATCAATTCAATTAAAATAATGCCTTAGCTTTTAGAGGTTGGAGATTTTTACATACATGTAATTGCTGTTTTTAATCTGAATTTAGATAATCCAAAGTTATCATACCTGATATAATTGTATTGAACTTTGTTATATGGTGTTCAGAGTTGCTTTCAACAATTTTTTAGTCATATTGCGACTGTGTCTACTTGAGACAGAGATCTCTGGTTACTCAATTCCTAAATCCAAGTAGAGTTTTCCAGTTACTTCTCATATTAAAGATCAAATCATATTTTCATCTTCACTGTAGTCAACTGATACTAAATAAATGAGAGGCCCCAAGAGACCCAAATAGAACTTAGTCACCAACTTGATGTCACCTGTCAAATTTTGAATGGGCTAAGCCTTTGAAGAACTTGTAGATGAGAAAAATGGCAATTATCTGTTTCCCCATGACAATCTTCTTATATAAAAATTAAAGTCCCTTTAATGTACCCCCAATGAACCCTAGCTTCTTTTTAAGAGATCATTTACACAAAATATAAAAAAAATTTGGCTCGTCAGTTCTTATTTTGAAATTTCACAATTTCATACCTTTTTCAGCCCCTGCTGGCCACTGTTGGCCCCTGATTAATATTAAATCCCCTTTAAAGGACCTAGTCTCACCTGTTATGACTAAACAATGCTTCAGACATTAAGATGCTTGGAATAATACCTAAAACAGACTAGATAAAGAGAATTTCAACTTTAAATAAACTATTCCAATATAAACAAGAGGCCCAAGAGGGCCTGAGGACACTCTACTGACTCATAGAGGCCATAGCAATGAATTCCGCAAAATTTACCCTCTTTTGGGGGTCATCTTAACAACTTATGGATAAATGCCCTCAACACACACATACTGAATAAAAACTTAATTGCTATGAAAAGGAAATACTTTAAATTCCAATAACATTCATCTGTAAAAAAAATAGTCCCCTGTACAGAACCCTTATACAACCCAGCCCCTTAATTTGTCAGAACTTCAATCACCCACTCTTAGCGATTTGTTATGAGCAGAAATGATTCAAATTGCAGAATCTTCAATCCTTGCTGATGTAAGGATAATTTATATCAAATATGAACTATGAAGGATGGTCATTATCTAGGTGAACAACCTCAGTGCTGATTTGTGGCTCATTATTTTTTAAATTTTGATTTTACTCTTTCTCAAAGTATTCTCCTTTTTTCATAATACACTTGTTCTCATTGCCCCTCTGTTGACATATTTGTTCCCAACAAGCATTTTTTTAAATCTGGAAACAAATAAAAGTCACTGGGAGCAAGGTCAGGACTGTAGGGAGGATAGTGTAGAGTTTCCCGCGTGTAGGTCTTCAACAAGTCCTTTGTTTTGGTGGCGGTATGTGCTGGGGCATTATCGTGCTGAAGAACAACATTCTTCATTCTGAGTCTAGGCCTCAGTTTACACAAATTTGCTTTTAATTTTGGTAAAACTACATCAGAATAATAATTTGCAGTAACTGTGCAACCTTTTGGAACATAATGTGTCAATACAACGCCTTTATAATCCCAGAAAATGATGGCCATAACTTTTCCAGCAGAAGGTGACTGTTTGAATTTCTTTGGGGATGAAAAACCAGTTCATACCCATTGCTTGGACTGCACCTTGGATTCAGACTGAGAGTGATGAATCCATGTCTCATATCCTGTCACAATATGGTGCAGATCTCCATCTCCCTGTCTCATGACGAGCCAGAAGGTTTTTAAAAGTGGTCTTGCGAACCAATTTTTGGTCTGCTGACAACTGTTTTGGCACCCATCTAGCACTTACCTCACTCAAGCCAAGGTTGTGACACCCCCTGCCATGTCTATTGTTAATGTCATTTCTACCATCATGAAAACGAGCTACCCAAGAATAAAACGTTCTACATGACATACATGAATCACTAAACCTATTATGAAGTTGATTCAAAATAAAATCTGGTTTTTTTCCCTTTTTCAAGAAGAAATCTTAGCACGGCTTGCTGTTCTTCATATGTTCAGTCCATATTAACATGTATACATGCAATGTATAAGTGACTGATTTTGGTACAACACATTGTCCGATTTTAAAAGTTATTGTTGCATAATATTATCATCTAACCGTGCACATTAAGTTTTTCGATTTGACTTGTATATTATGCAATATTTTAACAAAAATCCACCTAGATAATGACTGTACCTCGTAGTTTGACTAAAAAGTTATTGAGAGGAAATTTGTAAAAATTCCCAATTATAACCTTATTGTCTCATCCACCCCCTGGCCCCTTATGGAAATTCAATCCTCTTTATTTAACAAAATCAAATTTATTGTTACTAGACAATGCTTTAGATCTCAAATTGAACAACATATTTACCCAAATGGACAAAAAAATGAGAATTTTCCATTTTCCCATAGTATTCCTATGATTTGTATTCCTTGATTTGTACAAACTTTAAACCCATACTCAATGCAGTAATCCATATCAAATATGAACATATTTTATTGACCGGTTGTTGGGAAGAAGATTTTTGAAAATTTTCTATTTTAACCTTTATTTTACCCACCCTGGCCCCTTATGGAGAGTCAATTCTTCTTATTGAGCAAAATCTTATTTCCTATGACTAGATGATACTTTGGAACTCAAATTGAATAATAATTTTGCCTAAATAGATGAAAAAAAAAAGAGAATTTTCTGTTTTCCCATAGTATCCCTATGTAAAATTCTAAGTCCCCTTACAGGGCCCCTATAAATTTTAGCCCCTAAATTCTTATCTTCAATCAATCCCCTACACATAGGGATAATTTATGGCAAATATGAACAAATCTGACATACAGGTTCTTAAGAAAACGATTTTTGTTATTCCCAATTTTTACCGTTTGGGAGCCCCTCCTGTCACGTCACCATTTAAGACAGTGGAACACAGTCATTTCTACAAATCTGAACCCCCCTCACCAAACAATGCTTCTGTGAAGATATAGGCAAAATCATTTCCATTTAAAAAAAAAAAAAATATAAGACATGTGTCCCCTCATTGAACCCTCGGGGCAGGATCCTTTTTTACCCTAGGCACACCATTTGAACAAATCTAAAAAACTATAGTTGGTTATCATTACTACATAAACATTTTGAAAATCTGTTGGGTCATTCTTGAGAAGATTTTTTAAGTTTCAGACTATTTTAAGTAACAGTGGCCATATTGAATTTCAGATCGAAACAAAAAATCTTCTGTATTATCTCCTATGCAATAGAAACATCCATGTCAAGTTTCACTTTAATTGGCCTAGTGGTTTCAGGGAAAGTGCTGCTAACAGACAACAGACGACGGACAACGCGTCATCGAATAAGCCCTTCTGGCCTTTGGCCAGTAGAGCTAAAAATCAAAGTCCCTTTGCTGGCACCAATGGACCATAGCCCTTTATTTATACAAGCTAGAAACCTCTTTTCATAGGGATCATTAATATCAAATATAAACATATTTGGCTGTTTAGTTCTTGAGAATAAGATTTTTTAAATGAAAATTTTTAAATGAAAATTTTTAAATGAAAATTTTCCTATGCTAAACTGGTTTTAGTCCCTCTTGTAGGGTCAAGTGTCATGCCTTGAATAAACCTGAAAGAAACTGATTAGGTGATGTGATTATACATAGAGTTAGTATCTGATATTATCAACTTTATCAGGTGAGGCTTAGGAAAAAAATCAAGATGAAGCTCTGTCGAGACTTTTTTTTTCCATGCTGAACCTGATGAAGTTGATATTATTATCAACTAACATGGTATTCTCTTTATCATGTCAATATTTCTAATTCGTCTTTTTCATGAAATTGAAAATCATCATCAAACTTTTGTTACATCCTGTAGAGACTCCATCAAAATGTATAATCATACATAGTGATGTCATGTGCTTGATAAATTTGCATTGACGTGATAAATCTATTTTTATGAGGCAGGCAGTTTATCAACAGAAACGAATGGATTGACATGATAAAAATTATTATAGCTCAATTTCGGAGACAAAGATTTTTGAAATTTTGAAAAAAAAAAGATAAGCACCATATTTGACCCCAGGGTTATGATTTGATCAAACTTGAGAGTGCTTTGTGTAACAATGCTTCACACCAAATTTTGTGAAATCTGTAAAGTGGTTTCAAAGAAGAAGCCATTTGAAATAAAAGTTAATATCAGGTAGATGACGGACACAGGGTGATCCCAAAAGCTCACCTAGCTGTGAGTCTTCAGCTCAAGTGAGCTTAATATATACATGTAGTTCAATATAAATAATATGATAATTTTACAATATAATACACTTACACTTTGTTGTAGATTAGCTTCTGCAAAAACATAATACATTGTATACTTACACCTTGTCGAAATATCAGTTTATACACATTCCTTGCAAACATTGCACTAGCTGACAAAATAGACGAGTCTGCAGACGACATCACAGCTGCTGAAACTGATCCTAAACCAACAAAAGCAACAGCCTGTGGAGTCAGGTACTGCAAAACAAGCGGCAACACCAAGTTCAGGTTCTTGTCTTCTATTTCTTTTCCATAACCTGTACTGTTCCAATCTACAACCAATACAATTGTTAACTTAGTAAATATTAAGCAAAGCAAAGGAATGTATTATTGACAGGCTTCAGTTATCATCATTGGGTTTCTCTATATCATCATTTAGCAGAACAAAGGAGTGTATTATTGACGGGCTTCAGTTATCATCATTGGTTTTCTGTATAGCATCATTGAGCAGAGCAAAGGAGTGTATTATTGACGGGCTTCAGTTATCATCATTGGTTTTCTGTATAGCATCATTTAGCAGAGCAAAGGAGTGTATTTTTGACGGGCTTCAGTTATCATCATTGGTTTTCTGTATAGCATCATTGAGCAGAGCAAAGGAGGGTATTATTGACGGGCTTCAGTTATCATCATTGGTTTTCTCTATATCATCATTTAGCAGAACAAAGGAGTGTATTATTGAAGGGCTTCAGTTATCATCATTGGTTTTCCATTTATCATCATTTAGCAGAGCAAAGGAGTGTATTATTGACGGGCTTCAGTTATCATCACTGGTTTTCTGTATAGCATCATTTAGCAGAGCAAAGGAGTGTATTATTGACAGGCTTCAGTTATCATCACTGGTTTTCTGTATAGCATCATTTGTCAGAGCAAAGGAGTGTATTATTGACAGGCTTCAGTTATCATCACTGGTTTTCTGTATAGCATAATTTAGCAGAGCAAAGGAGTATAGCATAATTTAGCAGAGCAAAGGAATGTATCATTGACAGGCTTCAGTTATCATCACTGGTTTTCTGTATAGCATAATTTAGCAGAGCAAAGGAGTATAGCATAATTTAGCAGAGCAAAGGAGTATAGCATAATTTAGCAGAGCAAAGGAGTATAGCATCATTTAGCTGAGCAAAGGAGTATAGCATAATTTAGCTGAGCAAAGGAGTGTATTATTGACAGGCTTCAGTTATCATCACTGGTTTTCTGTATAGCATCATTTAGCAGAGCAAATGAGTATAGCATCATTTAGCAGAGCAAAGGAGTATAGCATCATTTAGCAGAGCAAAGGAGGGTATTATTGACAGGCTTCAGTTATCATCACTGGTTTTCTGTATAGCATCATTTAGCAGAGCAAATGAGTATAGCATCATTTAGCAGAGCAAAGGAGTATAGCATCATTTAGCAGAGCAAAGGAGTATAGCATCATTTAACTGAGCAAAGGAGTATAGCATCATTTAGCTGAGCAAAGGAGGGTATTATTGACAGGCTTCAGTTATCATCATTGGTTTTCTGTATAGCATCATTTAGCAGAGCAAATGAGTATAGCATCATTTAGCAGAGCAAAGGAGTATAGCATCATTTAGCAGAGCAAAGGAGTGTATTTTTGAAGGGCTTCAGTTATCATCATTGGTTTTCTGTATAGCATCATTCAGCAGAGCAAAGGAGTGCATTATTGACCGGCTTCAGCTATCATCATTGGTTTTCTGTAAAGCATCATTTAGCAGAAAAACAATTTCAGAACACTTTTTATATATTTATATCAGCAACGCACAGCCATTTCTTTGGAAGCCCCTGATTTAAGATCTATCAAACATCCATCATATGGATTTCAGATTTACAACGGCATTTGGTGATCAACAACAAGACACACTTGTGCAAGCATTTATTGAAAATCCCCCAATACTGAATACAATGTCTTCTTCACAGTATGAGATACATAATCTTTACACCAAACAGTAGTGAACGCAAATGGTTGTCACATTGATTTGATGTGATTTGTGATTTTCACCCTTCAATATCTAAGGCAATGAAATTCCACAAAAATCTTAATTGTTTCACATTCACTTCTATTGGTCATTCATTAAAAGCTCAATTACATTATTTCATGTTCAATTTTGATGGTATTACGTATCGCAGTATTAAAATATAATGAATATATTTCATGGTGTATTTTCATTGATCGTCAGTATGTATTACCTGTAGTAGCAGCTATTGCACCAATCAGGATAGAGGGGATGGACATGAGGATGCAGCCAAATGCTGCAATATATGACAACAGCTGGGCATTCCATACTGTACTGGCAGACAACACTCTCTGGAAATATACCTGAAATATAAAAGATTATCTCAATATCTGCAATAAACATTGTAACAGTTTACAAGTATCTCAGATCTCAATATTTGCAATAAACATTATAACATTTTATCTTAATTTCTGCAAAAAACATCTAATAGTTTATTTCAATACCTGCAATAAACATTTTAACAGTTTATCTCAATATCTGCAATAAACATTTAATATTTTATCTCAATATCTGAAATAAACATTATGAAAGTTTATCTCAATATCTGCAATAGATATTTCAATAGTTTATCTCAATATCTGAAATAAACATTTATAGTTTATCTCAATATCTGCAATAAACATTTTAATAGTTAATCTCAATATCTGCAATAAACATTATAACAGTTAACACTTAATCTCAATATCTGCAATAAACATTATAACAGTTTATCTCAATATCTGTAATAAATAACGTAAAAGTTTATCTCAATATCTGCAATAAACATTGTAAAAGTTCATCTCTTTATCTGCAATAAACATTACATTATAAAAGTTTATCTCAATATCTGCTATAAACATTATAGTAGTTTATCTCATTAACTGCAAAAAATTTTATAACAGTTCATCTGAATAACCTTCCAGGAAGGAGTTGTTAGGTTAATTGGTCACCTGTTAGAAATGATGGCATAAAATAATGCTAAATATTCAAACATGCTTTTAATGGTAGAAAAGACACATGTGAAATGTCATTGATGTATAACTAGCAGTTGCTGAGATACCAGCTTGCTATAAAACTTAAACTATAGTTTCTAATTAATGAAGGTGGTATATTTCTACCTAAAACTGAATCAGAGTTAGCTCCCAATTGTCTTCTGGTGTCCCTTTAATCATAGTGAACATATATGTGAAGATACAGTAGTTACTGAGAGTTACTGGAAGAGCTTGTTATAAAACTTGAACCAAATTAGGGGCAATTATTCTACCTATAATGAAAAGCTATATCCCATCTGTTCCCAATAGTACCTTTAATGTGATGACAATAATGTTAAGTTTTATTGATGTGTGACTAGATGTTGCTGAGATATGAGCTTGCCATAAAAACTTAAAAGGCAGAACTTGTAATGAAGAAACAATATGTAGATATTTGCCTAACAGCCATCTACACCATCAACATAAGATCTTACAAGTACATGAGTTCTTATTTATTATTGAATTTATTAAACAAGTTGGCAAAAATATATCATACAAGGCTCTTAGTAAGCAATGATGGGGTGTGCTCGAATACTGGTTAATCCCAGGAAACAGTGGTTAGGTTAAGTGATCGTCTGTTAGCCCTCGATGGCATAAAAATGACGCTAAATATTCAATCAATCAATCAACAATCAATTGTAAGCAAGCATATATACTTTTTGCCAACGAGTTAATAATACATAACTCAAGAAAATGATGCATTTACCATTTCTTTAACAAATCACCTGTATAAACAAGAACAATAAATCAGACATAATATTCCGTTCATATACGACATATTGTTACAATTCAACATAACAATAAATCAGACATAATATTCCCTTCATATATGACATATTGTTACATCTCAACATAACAATAAATCAGACATAATATTCCCTTCATATACGACATATTGTTACATCTCAACATAACAATAAATCAGACATAATATTCCCTTCATATACGACATATTGTTACATCTCAACATAACAATAAATCAGACATAATATTCCCTTCATATACGACATATTGTTACATCTCAACATAACAATAAATCAGACATAATATTCCCTTCATATACGACATATTGTTACATCTCAACATAACAATAAATCAGACATAATATTCCCTTCATATACGACATATTGTTACATCTCAACATAACACCATTTTGCTTTCACAAAAAAATGTCATTTATATGCTCGGGCAAGTAAGAAAGTAGTTCAGCATTTTACATATGTCAGAGCCGTGTTACAGGGAAAACAATGAGAGATGAATCAGAAGTAATATTACACCAGGTTAATATCAAAAATATGTCATGGACTTATCACACTACTGAAAGGTAAATTATGTGATAAAAATATTTATTACATGACATCAATGTAAATAAAAAGGTTGCATTTTAATTTTTACATACCTGCCAAGGTATTCCTCCAAATATAAGCAGTAAAAAACTGTCAATATATATGCCTGCACTTGCAGAATCAACCTCCTTAATCCAAATTTCTGTAGCATTGATACTGATATCTCCAACATGTTCATTTGTGAATGCAAATGGAATAGATAACCACTGAAAAATAGAATGTTACAGTATGTTTTTACATGTACAAGTAAATAGTGAACAATAAAAACAAAAAATTGAGAAATACAGCATATTTCAATATAACTATGTCCTCTAGAAGGAATGATGAACTACTTGAAAATAGAGCATATTTCAATAAACTATGTCCTCTAGAAGGAATGATGAACTAATTGAAAATACAGCATATTTCAATATAACTATGTCCTCTAGAAGGAATGATGAACTACCTGGGAAATATGGTATGTTTCAATATAACTATGTCATCTAGAAGGAATGATGAACAACCTGGGAAATACAGCATATTTCAATATAACTATGTCCTCTAGAAGGAATGATGAACTACCTGGGAAACACGGTATGTTTCAATATAACTATGTCCTCTAGAAGGAATGATGAACTACCCGGTCAATATGATATATTTCAATATAACTATGTCCTCTAGAAGGAATGATGAACTACCTGGAAAATATGGTATGTTTCAATATAACTATGTCCTCTAGAAGGAATGATGAACTACCTGGGAAATATGGTATGTTTCAATATAACTATGTCATTTAGAATGAATGATGAAGTACTTGAAAATACAGCATATTTCAATATAACTATGTCCTCTAGAAGGAATGATGAACTACCTGGGAAATATGGTATGTTTCAATATAACTATGTCATCTAGAAGGAATGATGAACTACCTGGTCAATATGATATATTTCAATATAACTATGTCCTCTAGAAGGAATGATGAACTACCTGGTAAATACGGTATGTTTCAATATAACTATGTCATCTAGAATGAATGATGAACTACTTGAAAATACAGCATATTTCAATATAACTATGTCTTCTAGAAGGAATGATGAACTACCTGGGAAATATGGTATGTTTCAATACAACTACGCCTCTAGAAGGAATAATGAGCTACCTGGGCAATATGGTATGTTTCAATATAACTATGTCCTCTAGAAAGAACGATGAACTACCTGGGAAATATGATATATTTCAATATAACTATGTCCTCTAGAAGGAATGATGAACTACCTGGGAAATATGGTATGTTTCAATACAACTACGCCTCTAAAAGGAATAATGAGCTACCTGGGCAATATGGTATGTTTAAATATAACAATGTCATCTAGAATGAACGATGAACTACCTGGGAAATATAGTATGTTTCAATATTTCTATGTCCTCTAGAAGGAATGATGAACTACCTGGTCAATATGATATGTTTCAATGTAACTATGTCCTCTAGAAGGAATGATGAACTACCTGGTAAATACGGTATGTTTCAATATAACTATGTCCTCTAGAAGGAATGATGAACAACCTGGGAAATACAGTATATTTCAATATAACTATGTCCTCTAGAAGGAATGATGAACAACCTGGTAAATACGGTATGTTTCAATATAACTATGTCCTCTAGAAGGAATGATGAACAACCTGGTAAATACGGTATGTTTCAATATAACTATGTCCTCCAGAAGGAATGATGAACTACCTGAGAAATACAGTATTTTTCAATATAACTATGTCCCCTAGAATGAATAATGAACTACATGGGAAATACAGTATTTTTCAATATAACTATGTCATCTAGAAGGAATGATGAACTACCTGGGAAATATGGTATGTTTCAAAATAACTATGTCCTTTAGAAGAATGATAAATTACCTGGGCAATATGGTATGTTTCAATATAACTATGTCCTCTAGAAGGAATGATGATCTACCTGTGAAATACAGTATGATTCAATATAACTATGTCCTCTAGAAGGAATGATGACCTACCTGGGAAATATGGTATGTTTCAATATAACTATGTCCTCTAGAAGGAATGATGAACTATCTGAGAAATACAGTATGTTTCAATATAACTATGTACTCGAGAAGGAATAATGAACTACATGGGAAATACAGTATTTTTCAATATAACTATGTCCCCTAGAAGGCATAATGAACTACCTGGGAATTACAGTATATTTCAATATAACTATGACCTCTAGAAGGAATGATGAGCTACCTGGGCAATATGGTATGTTTCAATATAGCTATGTCACCGACAATGAATGATGAACTACTTGAAAATACAGCATATTTCAATATAACTGTGTCTTCTAGAAGGAATGATGAACTACCTGGTCAATATGATATATTTCAATATAACTATGTCCTCTAAAAGGAATGATGAACTACCTGGGAAATATGGTATGTTTCAATATAACTATGTCCTCTAGAAGGAATGATGGTCTACCTGGAAAATACAGTATGTTTCAATATAACTATGTACTCTAGAAGGAAGGATGAACTTCCTGGGAAATACAGCATATTTCAATATAATTATGTACTCTAGAAGGAAGGATGAACTTCCTGGGAAATACAGCATATTTCAATATAATTATGTCCTCTAGAAGGAATGATGAACTACCTGGGAAATACAATATGTGTCAATATAACTATGTCCTGTAAAAGGAATGATGAACTACCTGGGAAATATGGTATGCTTCAATATAACTATGTCCTCTAGAAGGAAGGATAAACTTTTTGGGAAATACAGTATGTTTCAATATAACTATGTTTTCTAGAAGGAATGATGAACTACCTGGGAAATATGGTATGTTCCAATATAACTATGTCCTCTAGAAAGAATGATGAACTACCTGGAAATTATGGTATGTTTCAATATTACTATGTCCTCTAGAAGGAAGGATGAACTATCCAGAAAATACAGTTTGTTTCAATATAACTATGTCCTCTAGAAGGAATGGTGAACTACCTGGAAAATACAGTATGTTTCAATATAACTATGTCCTCTAGAAGGAATGTTCCAGAAAGGAGACATGCCTTTAATACTAATTGAAATGTTCCAGAAAGGAGACATGCTCTTAATAACAATTGAAATGTTCCAGAAAGGAGATATGCCCTTAATAACAACTTAAATGTTCCAGAAATGAGACATGCCCTTAATAACAATTGAAATGTTCCAGAAATGATACATGCCTCTTATAACAACTGAAATGTTCCAGAAATGAAACATGCCCTTAGTAACAATTTAAATGTTCCAGAAAGGTGATATACCCTTAATAACAATTGAAATGTTCCAGAAATGAGACATGCCCATAATAACATTTGAAATGTTCCATAAAGGAGACATGCCCTTAAAAACAATTGAAAATGTTCCAGAAATGAGACATGCCCTTAATAACAATTAAAATGTTCCAGAAAAGAGATATGCCCTTAATAACAATTGAAATGTTCCAGAAAAGAGATATGCCCTTTATAACAATTGAAATGTTCCAGAAAAGAGATATGCCCTTTATAACAATTAAAATGTTCCAGAAAAGAAATATGCCCTTTATAACAATTGAAAATGTTCCAGAAAAGAGATATGCCCTTAATAACAATTAAAATGTTCCAGAAAAGAGATATGCCCTTTATAACAATTAAAATGTTCCAGAAAAGAGATATGCCCTTTATAACAATTGAAATGTTCCAGAAAATAGATATGCACTTAAAAACAATTGAAATGTTCCAGAAAAGAGATATGCCCTTTATAACAATTAAAATGTTCCAGAAAAGAGATATGCCCTTTATAACAATTGAAAATGTTCCAGAAAAGAGATATGCCCTTTATAACAATTGAAATGTTCCAGAAAATAGATATGCCCTTAATAACAATTAAAATGTTCCAGAAAAGAGATATGCCCTTTATAACAATTAAAATGTTCCAGAAAAGAGATATGCCCTTTATAACAATTGAAAATGTTCCAGAAAATAGATATGCACTTAAAAACAATTGAAATGTTCCGGAAAAGAGATATGCCCTTTATAACAATTGAAATGTTCCAGAAAAGAGATATGCCCTTTATAACAATTGAAAATGTTCCAACAATTGAAATGTTCCAGAAAAGAGACATGCCCTTAATAACAATTGAAAATGTTCCAGAAATGAGACATGCCCTTAATAACAATTAAAATGTTCCAGAAAAGAGATATGCCCTTAATAACAATTAAAATGTTCCAGAAAAGAGATATGCCCTTTATAACAATTAAAATGTTCCAGAAAAGAGATATGCCCTTTATAACAATTGAAATGTTCCAGAAAATAGATATGCACTTAAAAACAATTGAAATGTTCCGGAAAAGAGATATGCCCTTTATAACAATTGAAATGTTCCAGAAAAGAGATATGCCCTTTATAACAATTGAAAATGTTCCAACAATTGAAATGTTCCAGAAAAGAGACATGCCCTTAATAACAATTGAAATGTTCTAGAAAGGAGGCATGTGCCCTTAATAACAATTGAAATGTTCCAGAAAGGAGACTTTCCCTTAATAAATTGAAATGTTCTAGAAAGGGGACATGTCCTTAAGGGGATTATATTGGCAAGTAACACAAACATGCTGTTAATTCAGACTTTTCCTGTATGCAGTGTGCACAAGATAATGCTGATGTATTGATGTATAACCTTTATTTACTTGAAAGTTATCAAATTAGCAGTAATTGAATATTGGCCAAAACTTTAATACGTCCCGCAATAAAGTATTGCGCAATGTTTACATTGAACTCCGAACAAAGCCTCTAAAACGAGATCGGGAACGAGTCTTCACGATGTTTTCCAATGATTGATCGGAATCTAGAAAGCGGTTCATTGAAAATGGCGAATTTAAACAAAAACAAAAACGTGGCTTCAGAAACCTGATGTTTATAATAAAGAGGTTATGCAATTAGACACTTTAGACGCATATATCTCTTAGTTATAAGTGTATTTTAATGCTGGGCGTGTGTATTTAGGACAGGGAATTGACAGCAATATGCCAATATAATCCCTTTAATAACAATTGAAATGTTCCAGAAAGGAGACATGCCTTTAATAACAATTGAAATGTTCCAGAAATGAGACATGTCCTTAATAACAATTTTTTGTTATTGTTCTGTTGAACTGCACATAAAAATATTCCAACATATAAAGAATTTTCTATCACGAAATGTTGTGTGAGATATCAGATTATATCATTTATAAGTAGTCATCCTCAAGTTTCTTCCATGCAATGAAAAATGTTTGATAACATTTTGTTTATATAGTCTGGTGTTTGATTATTTATTGATTTTCAGACTATCAAACATGTACGCCATTTGATCTCTTATTGAAAAGGGAGCCATTAAAGAACAATTTCATTATTTGATGATAACAATTATAGCAAGGCATTATATTGAGAAAGAAAGGCAACTGAATGATATTTTGTGAACATTCGCATATTCATGCAAACACTTGCAATATCTCATTTTCAATTATCTTAACTTCCATTCATCTCAGGTACACAAATCAAAATTCTTACAATGCAGAATGAAATTATCATCATAACAATACCATTCCTAGCAATTTGTGTTTAAAACTGTTGAAGTACTTCGGATTTCAAAATTTATATACTGTAGTTAAAATAACTTCAAACTTCAATATCGAAACATTTTAAAGGGATTATAATATTATATATCAGGGAAAAAAAGCTATAAACGTCTCAACATTTTTTTTTTAAAATAGATAAAGTGCATCTCATTATCATTAATAAATAAAATCCAAATGGTTTGGTATGTCAAATTCACCAAAACGTGACATAATCGATATTTAACTTGGAGTGCAAAACTTGAAACCAAATACCCATTCTAAAAATAGACAGCACTTAATTACCTTTATATCATCATTCGGACACTTTCTAAGATGAAATAAATTGTATTATGTGTAAACCTGTATAACAGACCATATTGAAATCCAAGTGTAATCGCGTGACTCATTTAATAAGTCACAAAATATGTTAATTTTAATTTCAAGAGGGAAATCTATTTCAGTCTAACCTAGGCGCATAGCCCAAGTTAGGAAATCCTTTTTCAATATAATTTTTTATTTGACTTAATCTTTTATTTCCTCCAGTTAGGAGAACATAAACATTGCCATCAACATATAACATTATATAGAATTATGTACATGAATAATTGAATTGAGCAAATTATACAAGTTAAATTTAAGTAAGTTTACATAATACTATTTACATAATTATATTATACAACATTATGAACAAAAAAAAACACATCTGTCATTCAATTATAGATTCTAAGCATAATAATACAATAAAAAATATAGTAACATAACCATGCATCGGATTACATTTGCCTGATATATTTCCATTATTTTTTAATCATCTAAGATTACATACAACTTGCATTTTATGCATAAGAAATCAGTTGCCTGTAAATTAAATGCCTTCGTCTGCTATTTGTTTCAGTCAGGAGATGCAAGTTTCCTATCCTTCTATGTAAGTCCTTGCATATAGCTAATATCACTTCTCTAGCATTTGATTTAGTAGTTTCCAAATTTCTCATTATAACAGACTGACCATCAACCCAAGTAGATACATTCATGATCAAATATGGATATAATGCATGCTTTGATAAACTCTAGAGCACAACAATGAATTTCAGAAAGTTTAAAATTATGTTAAACATGCGTTTCATGTACTATTTACTAAAAGATACAAATCAAAAAGCAGGGTGGTAATGTAGCTGACACCAGAGGTTGTGGGTTTGATCCCCAGCTCAACCCCATGTCTCTAAAAAAAAAACCCCACTCAGCACAGGTCCTATCCAGGAAGCGAACTTGAAAGCGGTTCATATAAGCTTTGAACTTTCTTCACTATCAGGCTAAACTTAATTAGTATAAACCAAATCATAGTCAATGTTATTTAAAACAGTCGGGTCTGGTTAGCTCAGTCACTAGTGCATCTCACTTTCTAGGGGCTGTGAGTTTGAACCCCTGTCCAATCTCCATGATAATTGATATAGTATGACATTGCATCTCATTGTCATTCATCTCTCACTGCTGGTTCAAGTGGGAAAATTATTAGTTACTTGCAGAGATAGGTGGGTTTGTCAGTGCTGGTTAACTTTTCAGGATCCCAGGAAAAAGTATGTAGTAAGGTTAACTGTTGGCCCTCATTGGCATAAAAATGGAGCTAAATATTCGTACAAGGTGATGTGTATATCAATGGTAAACAATTTTTACTTACCAAGCCAATAAATATACATATTAGCTGCACCACGTCTGTGTATGCAACAGAATACAGGCCTCCGAACAGTGTGTAGAAGACTGCAATACATGCAGACACGATAATGGCTATGTGTGGCTCAATCTCCAGGATTACTGATAGTGTAGCACCTGCACAATGGAAACAAGTTTTTTTACTACAACTGTTATTGTCATAACAACCACATTTTTTATGAGTTATATAAAACACTAGATGCCCAATGGTTACAATGTAGAGCCTGCCAGTACAGACCTGTGATGAAACGTTGTCTCGTTACGGTGAACATTTATGGCACAAGATATAAAGAGGACAATAAATTTTGTACATGTTTCTGACCATGAACCTCTAAATGTGACCTCAACCTTTGATATATGGACCATGGTCTTGCACGCAACACATGATATAATTATGGTGAACAGTTGGGCCATGTTATTTGAAAACCTGTCTGATGGTTAACGAGATATGGAGCGGATGCAATATTTTGTCCTGTTTCTGACATTGAACCTCTAAGTGTGACCTTGACCTTTGAGCTATGGATCTGGATCTTGCACGTAACACGTCGTCTGATTATGGTGAAGATTTGAGGCATTTTATTTCAAATATAGCCTGAATAAGATCAGATGGACACACACACATTAACTGAACCACCATTGTGATTACTATGCTGAGCTCCCACAAGCCGGCTCAACAAAAAACTGGACACATACTCCCTACCTGCAACATAAGTTTCATTTAATAAAGTTCTTGTAGTTGTTTTTATTGAAGGTTCTGTCATTGTTTGCATATTGTCATAACAACCATATTTTTTGGTACATAAACATAAACATTAATGCATCTTTTTCTCATTACCCTCCACTACTTGCAATTAAAGTTTTCTAAAAATATCTCTAAAACAGTAACTGATTTTGTTAATATAAGTTCCATTTTGTCTCATATAACTTTTGGTATATTTTTACAGTTTCTGTTGCCATGGTAACAACATTTTGAGTTATATGAACAAAAAAAGGAAATGATGTGTATAATATCCAGATTGGCCTTATATACAAACGTGTGCAAAAAAATATCTTGTCTACTTTTTTCATTATAATCACAGGATTCATATAACAATCAATATAAAACCAATTTTCAGTATTGAATGCTGTGACTGATAGCCATCTTTTTGATTCATTATAGATTACTTTTTCAGACAGCCAGACAGCCAGAGACAGACAAGGACAGAAAGAGAATGAGAGAGAGACTATATATTATAGAGAAAAAAGAAAGAAAATGGGAGAGACAAAATACAGATGGACAAATATGAGGAAATGACAGACAGACAGACAGAGACAGATAGTGAATACCTAGAGCTGCAAGGATGGCAGCTGACCAGAAGACTTCTCCCAGGAGAGCTGGTATGTAGAGTAATCCACCCATACGCTCGCCATATTTTTGGGAGAATGGATCCAACATTGTCACGTAACCCTGAGATCTCATCTTTTCAGCAAAGAAATATCCACCTGATAAAGAAAATGAGATAAACATAATTCAAGAAGAAAGTGTTTGAATTTTAAATGTTCATTTGTTAGTGAAACTGATATCTTAAATAATTGGGGTGGTCTTCAGAAAAACCTTTGTATTTGTGTCATATTATAAGCAATGATTAAAATTCTTATGTTTTTAAATAATATTAAATGTCAAAAAGTGATTTTATTTCAAGGAAATCTTTTCAAACTTTGATCCAACTAATATAAATATCATTTCAACTATAAATTCCTTTGATTTAACATCAGAGTGCATTTATAATTGAAATGATATTTATAACTTTTATTTTGAATAATTATTGCTGACCTCTCTTTCAGATTCTTTTCAGAGAATTCATCTTGTTTTTTCAACCAAACTTATGGAGACATGATCTTTTTATTTTGAGATTCACTAAATTTTGGACACAGTAAAAATATCTGATAGTATAACACAATGTTCACTTTCAAAAGGACATATAGACGCCTTTGGACACCTCTAATATTGAAAGCATTAATTCACCATGTATCAGCAATGGGTGAATTATGTTTATATTAACTGACAGAGTGGAAAACAGTGCAGGAAGTGTTCAGATTGCTCATTACGAGCAATCTGAACTCTTCCTGCACTGTTTTCAAAGGCCTTCTGTGATTGGTGCCGGAAAATGCGTATCTATGAAGTAGAGGGTTAACAAGTTTGTTTATTATGTGTTGAAAGATTGATTGATTGACTGGTTGAATATCTAACGGCATTTTTATGCCAAGGAGGGCTATTACAGATGATCTGTTAACATGACCACTCTTTCTTGGGATCCTGAAAGGTTAACCACTATTTGAGCACACACCATCTCTGCAAGTAACTGATAACTTTCCCACTTGAATCAGTGATGACAGACGCAATGTCATATTTCAATCATCACGGAGACTGCTGCCTGGCAAGGATTCAAACTCACAATCCCTGGATTGATAGTTCGACATTTGTATGACTTTAGCTAAATTTAAGTTTGAATTTGAGGGAAAATGGTTGATGTAATCAATAAAATAATATAAAAATACTAAATTTTCCTATTTCTCCATAATTTAAATGTTTGGCAAATTGTTGTATATCAAAGTGTCACATGGATGATATGGGATGGCCTTATCTATCTACTTAAAATTTACACTTTTACATACCAAACCTACAATAAAGGTGTAAAATGGAGCCTGGTACTAAAGGTGAAACAATTCATCGATGCACTAATGGATCGCCATTCACCTTTACGCCGATGTGTGTATCGGGTGTTAAATCAAACTTTCAATAGTTTGCGATAAAATGCATTCTTTAGATCTATGATGCATCGATACGATTGTCAGATATTGTGCATCACAATTTCATTCTTGATGAAATATAAAAACAAGAGGCCCAAGAGGGCCTGAGGATGCTCTACTGACTCATAGTTGCCATAGCACTTTTTGAAATTCTACTATACAATAGAAACATCGGGGTGGGGTCATTTTTAACTCTAGGGACACCATTTGAACAAATCTAACAAAACTATAGTTGGTCATCATTACTACATAAACATTTTGAAAATCATGAGAAGAAGACTATTTTTAGTAACAGCGGCCATCTTGAATTTCAGATCGAAAAAAAAAAATCTTCTGTATAGTCTCCTATGCAATAGAAACACCCATGTGAAGTTTCAGTTTAATTTGGGCCAGTGGTTTCAGAGAAAGTGCTGCTAACAGATGACAGACGACAGACGTTTGGCCAGTAGAGCTGAAAATAGCTCATAAAAACTAACAAACAAAAAATAACATATTTTTAAAACGCAAGACAAATTTTTTTATATAAACCAGCTACGGACAGCATCTCCTTCCCATCAAGTACTATCCCACTATGTTTATTTCATCACTCTTGCAGTTATGCAGTGTTATAAGTTCTGTTGTTCTCTTTTAATAAAGATACTTTTAAGTTGCATACAAGAATAGTTATTACATACACCTTATTAAATAATCATGGTGATATATTCATTTATCTATTTTTATGCATACATATGTGATCAAAATCTTACACAAGTGTTTCTTCAATCTTAGATTTATTAAACGAGTTGGCATAATTATATAATTATATATTATACAAAGCTGTTGAGGAGCAATGAATCATTTTATTCGATGAGCTTAATTTAGTATGAACAAACATAAATGCAAGATTCTTTTTATCACATGGCACAAAAAATTACACCATTCATTTTTCTTGTTCTCTCAATATGAAATGAGAAAAAAGGTTGTTGTTATATCGTTCATGCATCATGTTGTTGCCATGTTTTGTATGTACATTTTATTAATGAATCTATCTGTCCATTGTACTTACCTATAACAAGAGATACAGCATACCCAAATGGAGCCTGGCACCAGATGAAACCATAGCGTACAATAACTTCTGAAGTACCATTGATAAAACCGCCTCCTACCCAAGTGGCTAGAACAATAAATGTCATTTACATATATAATGAGTCAGCAAATATCTTACATAGCTTATATCTTAAAACCGGCATTGTAGTGTAGTGGATATAGTGTTGGCTGCCCATACCGCAGGTTGTGAGTCTGATCCCCAGCTCGACCCGCTGCCTCACAAAAAACAATACTCAGTATTGGTTCTTACCCAGAAAGTGGAATCAAGAGAGCAGTTCATTATAAGCTTTGAGCTATCTTCTTTAGTAAAATTAGTATAAACTAAGTATCTAACATAGAACAATTAGTATAAACTAAGTATCTAACATAGAACATTATTAGTATAAACTAAGTATCTAACATAGAACAATTAGTATAAACTAAGTATCTAATATAGAACAATTAGTATAAACAAAGTATCTAACATAGAACAATTAGTATAAACTAAGAATCTAACATAAATATGTCTGTCGTTCAATGAACTTAAGAACAATTAGTATAAACTAAGTATCTAACATAAATATGTCTGTCGTTCAATGAACTTTAGAACAATTAGTATAAACTAAGTATCTAACATAAATATGTCTGTCATTCAATGAACTTAAGGGTGATATTCAAAACACATTTAAGTGTTTTTCAACATATTTGGGGTCTGTTATTTGATATATTTTAGTAATTTTTTACAATTGTTGGAGTATGTAATTCAACATATTTTTATGTTCTATCCTCTGATACAGCCTTGAGCAAGACATTTTTTCCACATATACCTCCTAGTGGTTCTGCCTTAAGGAAGATGAATTGAGCATGATTTGTATAAGTTGTAATATCTTGTTTACCAATCCAAGTAAAACAAATAAACTTAAACTAACATTTTAATGATATTATACATATTTCTGAATCTGTTATTTAACAAACACTTTAGTGAAAATACTTTTTTTATATTTTATAGTAATATTTCTGAGTATGTTATTTTCAATAATATTTTGGTTTGTTGTTCACCAAATATCTAAGCCTGTCTTTAGTAAATATATTAGGCTCCTTTTCAATAAACTAAAGTATGACACCCAGACATAAAATCACATTTTATATATTCCTTTTTTAATACAAACATCCTTGCAGACAAAATCGATTATATTTGGTACTTTTACAGTAAATGATGGTAAATGAACCAGAATGTGACTATTAATCATTTTCCTTTTTACAAAAAATTTGGAAGTGAGATGTACTGCCAAAGTTTTCAGCTTCCATGATTTAATCATTGACTAAAAGTCTGATTATGGGAAAGTAAGACAGCCACTCAAGTAAGGAATGGATATAGTGGTAAACCCTATCAGTCAGGTCTGTTTCTATGTTTTTATACATTTTTACACCAACAAACTTAAGTGGTAAGTACTGTTTTTATAGTGTTTAGTGTCACTTTAAACAGTGGAGCATGTGGTCCAGTGGTAGAGCATTGAACCCAAGATTATGGTGGTCATGGGTTCAATCCTGCACCACCGCTATGTGTGATGTCTTTGAGCGAGACAGTTTATCAACATAACTGTTAAATGCTGATTCTACTCAAGAAGACTTTGAGTAAGAACTTGGTTCACAATTTATGTCTTTCAGTTATATCATAATGGCATCTACTCAAAATGGCCTTGAATGCCATGTTCACCACATTGCATAATCTATTATATATGGCATTCAGTTTTATGATGGAAAAAGACCCCAAATTGTTAATACATATGCATCAGAGTATACAACCACCAACATCCTTCCTTAACCGTAACCATTTCGCATCAAGCATTAGTACTAAGTGTATTCAACTTGAACCCTGATAACCTTAGTTGTGAATGAGAGGTAAGAGATCTTGAGATAGCACCTTGTCAATAGGTGGAGCAAGTTGTCCATGCAGCGGTAGAGCATCATACCCATGATTGAAGGGTCATGGGTTTGATCCTCTGTCACTGCTATATGTTACTTGTGGTTTACCAGGACTCTTTTCAACTACATGTATACTTTACAATCATGTTGAAAATCAAATAAATTAGGAAGCTTATATCACAACTTTAAATTATTTTGCATGTATCTCACAGCCGAGCTCAGCCAAAAACCCCATATTTTATAAATGAAAAGAATATCTTTACCATATGAACTGACTAGAATTACATTTTTTTTTAATTTCTAGTTTTGATAATGATTCCACTTATCTTACAGTCACTGTCTCTTTTTCTACTTCAGTTTTTTTCATTCATTTCCTTTGATTATTGGTTTATTTCGTCTGATTCTAATGTTGTTTGTAAGTTGAAGGGGAGGGCTGTAACTAATGTTGTTAGAACTTAGCCCAAACAACCCATGCTTTAAGTGGGGTGGGAGTGTAGTGGAAAGCATGTTGGTCACTCATGCCAGAGGTTGTGGATATGATCCCCACCTAGACTGAATGCCTCTCAAAAACAACACTCAGTACTGGTTCTACTCAGGAAATGAACTTGTGAGCAATTCATATATAAGCTCTGAACTTTCTTTGCAATGGAAATGAATTAGTATAAACTAAACAAATTGTACTTGTTATCTACAAGCAATAACATACAAGTGAATGTTTAAACTAAGCTAACGTATGACATGAAATGACAACCATCAACATATGACATGAAATGACAACCATCAACATATGACATGAAATGACAACCATCAACATATGACATGAAATGACAACCATCAACAAATGAATATGAAAAATCAATGATACCTGCAGATCTACCAACTTCCAATTATAAGTAAGCCATTTCTACTCACTTTTTTTTGTGTGTACCTTTTATTTATATCAGATTAATAATACAGTGTTAACATTAGTTGTTACAATATTGATTGACATTAACATTACATAAAATACAATGTTCCATATTTATAATTTTCTATTCTATTTATTGCTTCCTCTGACATGTAAGAGCCATTGTGATCATTCTTATTCTATAGACTTCTTATTTTGTTGTTTGTTTGAATGTTTAGCATCATTTTTTTGCCATCAAGGGCTAACAGATGATCAGTTAATCTAACCACACTTCACTTTTTCCTGGGATCCTGGAAGGTTAACCAGTACTCGTGCACAACCTTCTCAGACAGTAACTGATAACTTTCCCACTTGAATCAGTGGTGAGAGATGAATGACAATGAGATGCAATTCTTTATATCAATCTTCATGGAGGCTGTGACCAGGTGGGGATTGAGACTCATGACCTCTCCATTGATTATCAGATGCATTACCGACTGAACTAACCTCAGGCTCAGCATACTACTTCATGGCCTGGATTTATTTAGTTCTTGTGAATATTAACTTTTTTTATTTGGTTTATCAATGTATGGACATCAGAATGTATTCATGTGCTTGAATTGTACTGTGGATTCAAAAATGAAGATAAATAACCAAGTTGCCTTGGAAACAAAAATAAGTACCAGGATAACATACTTCTCAAATTTACAAATGGCAACTCGATTCAAAACATTAGTTGATATTCAAGGATGTTTTACAATAAAATATCTCTTGTGGTTTTATATGAATATGATGATAATAATATATCAACATTGTAGTGAGGATTTTATGACCATCATACCATATCGACCAGCTGATTCCATTAACAAGGTTTCATCATTATGAAATTGAAATTTCAGATAAACAGTTCAATTAAAAGTCACACAAGCTTCAAGGAAATGTAATAATAATTCCCCTGTATAGTGTAATAAAGTTTTAAATTTATGGATTGATAAGGACAACTTATTCATATTTTGCTTATTCATAAAATATAATCAATATTAATATTAAACACAAACCAGTTTGATGATAAACTGCTTTTTTTCTTATAATGCTTGAAAATCATACAATAGCTATTTCTACACTGGCACTAATTACTTTGTTTCCTCTGTAAAAGTCAGGCTCTTGCTCAGTCAGCAGCAAACATGACAATCGAGAGGTGATGAGTTTGATTCATCCACCTGACAAAAAGTCTCTATGATGATTGATATTATGTCTCATATTGTCATTTGTCCTCCTTTACTGATTCAAGGAAAGTTATCAGTTACTTGCACAGGTAGGTGTTTTTGAATAAAGTGGTTGGGCTAACGCTCAAATAAAAATGAAAAAAAGTGGTTGGGTAACACTCAAATAAAAATGAATGAAAAAAAGTGGTTGGGTTAACGCTCAAACAAAAATGAAAAAAAGTGGTTGGGTAACACTCATATAAAAATGAATGAAAAAAAGTGGTTGGGTTAACGCTCAAATAAAAATGAATGAAAAAAAGTGGTTGGGTTAACACTCAAATAAAAATGAAAAAAAGTGGTTGGGTAACACTCATATAAAAATGAATGAAAAAAAGTGGTTGGGTAACACTCATATAAAAATGAATGAAAAAAAGTGGTTGGGTTAACGCTCAAATAAAAATGAATGAAAAAAAGTGGTTGGGTTAACACTCAAATAAAAATGAAAAAAAGTGGTTGGGCTAATGCTCAAATAAAAATGAAAAAAAGTGGTTGGGTTAACGCTCAAATAAAAATGTATGAAAAAAAGTTGTTGGGTTAACACTCATATAAAAATGAATAAAAATGAAGAAAAGTAATTGGGTTAACGCTCAAATAAAAATGAAAAAAAGTGGTTGGGTTAATGCTCAAATAAAGATGAAAGGACACAAGGCAATTCTTATAAATTTTATGAAAATTACAATCTACATAATTTATGACAAAAATGTAAAAATATTTAATTTTCAGCAGATTTTAACAAGCTGGGCCTTATGCACTACATTGTCATCATGCCATGGTGATCATCTAAATTTTGCTCCAAAGTCTTTCAAAACTTGTTAATGAACAAGCTAAATGAATTACTCAGTAACAGATCACACACGAATACAACTTTCTATAGACATATATAAGGCCTTTTTTATATGTTTGACCTCCAAGTTTGACCTTAGCAACAAGCCAATTAACAACCTAGGTATTGTGCACAACACATCATCATGTCATACTGTAATCATTTCTGCCAAGCTATTACAAAATCTATCAATTTATGACACAGCAACTGAATGGAAACAAATACCACTTTCTACATACATGTATAAGGCTTTTTTCATAATTATGTTTAGCACCAAAGTGTGACAATTTGCTCTATGAGGTACAGAACTAGGTCTTGCACACAACACAGCGCCTTGTCATTGCAATCATTTGTGCCTAGCTTTTCAAAAATCCCTCAATGAATGGCACAGTAACAGACTCAACATGGATACCAGTTTCTATACATGTACATATAGATCTAACGCCTTTTTCATATGTTTGAACTGTAAGAGGTGTAGACCTATAATCGATTCAAAGTTAGTTGATGATTGGGCGATAATTATACAAGTTCATCATTGTATGCTATAGGTAAAGTGGGTAATTACTATTTCTATGCAACCAATTCATAATTGAGTACCAATATACATGTCTTACCTGAACTGAATAAATAAAGCCAATATAATGTTTACAACAGTTACTTTTCTGAAGTAAACAAAAATGGACTGTAGGTCTTGCATGTTTTCAGTACACTTGGAACTCTGAAAACTGCTGAAAGTGGAGTGTAGGTCTTGCATGTTTTCAGTACACTAGGAACTCTGAAAACTGCTGAAAGTGGACTATAGGTCTTGCATGATTTCAGTACACTTGGAACTCTGAAAACTGCTGAAAGTGGACTGTAGGTCTTGCATGTTTTCAGTACACTTGGAACTCTGAAAACTGCTGAAAATGGACTGTAGGTCTTGCATGATTTCAGTACACTAGGAACTCTGAAAACTGCTGAAAGTGGACTGTAGGTCTTGCATGTTTTCAGTACACTTGGAACTCTGAAAACTGCTGAAAGTGGACTGTGAACTTGCATGTTTTCAGTACACTAGGAACTCTGAAAACTGCTGAAAGTAGACTGTAGATCTTGCATGTTTTCAGTACACTAGGAACTCTGAAAACTGCTGAAAGTGGACTGTAGGTCTTGCATGTTTTCAGTACACTAGGAACTCTGAAAACTGCTGAAAGTGGACTATAGGTCTTGCATGATTTCAGTACACTTGGAACTCTGAAAACTGCTGAAAGTGGAGTGTAGGTCTTGCATGATTTCAGTACACTAGGAACTCTGAAAACTGCTGAAAGTGGACTGTAGGTCTTGCATGTTTTCAGTACACTTGGAACTCTGAAAACTGCTGAAAGTGGACTGTAGGTCTTGCATGTTTTCAGTAAACTTGGAACTCCGAAAACTGCTGAAAGTGGACTGTAGGTCTTGCATGTTTTCAGTACACTTGGAACTCCGAATAACTGCTGAAAGTGGACTGTAGGTCTTGCATGTTTTCAGTACACTTGGAACTCCGAAAACTGCTGAAAGTGGACTGTAGGTCTTGCATGTTTTCAGTACACTTGGAACTCCGAAAACTGCTGAAAGTGGACTGTAGGTCTTGCATGTTTTCAGTAAACTTGGAACTCCGAAAACTGCTGAAAGTGGACTGTGGGTCTTGCATGATTTCAGTACACTAGGAACTCCGAAAACTGCTGAAAGTGGACTGTAGGTCTTGCATGTTTTCAGTACACTTGGAACTCCGAAAACTGCTGAAAGTGGACTGTAGGTCTTGCATGTTTTCAGTACACTTGGAAAAGATGCTAAATCTATGATAAATTCGGACGCGGATAGTATCTAGTGCATTTTTAAAAACAGTTTTACATTAAAATGATATAAGCAGTTTGGATCGCGATGTAGATTACGTACGTGTAGGAGATAGAACTGTGTGAAAAAAAAAGTGTTAATACCACCATAGGACTTTTTTTTAAACCAGCTGTGTACATATTGTATAATTGTATATTTGTAATTTTATTCATGTAAAATTAAAATTGTAAATTTTACTTTGTGTATGATTGTATTCTACCCTTGTGAGTTGTCGGTCCTTGGTCATTTTGCTACACACGGTCTTACTTTGTACTGACTGGGGTTGCAATGAAATGCACTGACACAGGTATTACAAGTTCATCTTATAAGACTGTAAAGAGTATAAGACCGTAAAGGGTATAAGACTGTAAAGGGTATAAGACTGTAAAGGGTATAAGATCGTTAAGGGTATAAGACCGTAAAGGGTATAAGAGCGTTAAGGGTATAAGACCATATAGGGTATAAGACCGTAAAGGGTATAATACCGTAAAGGGTATAAGAACATTAAGGGTATAAGACCGTAAAAGGGTATAAGACCGTAAAGGGTATAAAACCTTAAAGGGTATAATACTGTAAAGGGTATAAGACCGTTAAGGGTATAATACCGTAAATGGTATAATACGGTAAAGGGAATAAGGCCGTTAAGGGTATAAGACCGTCAAGGGTATAAGACCGTCAAGGGTATAAGACCGTCAAGGGTATAAGACCGTCAAGGGTATAAGACCGTATAGGGTATAAGACCATAAAGGTATAAGACCGTAAAGGGTATAAGACCGTCAAAGGTATAAGACCGTCAAGGGTATAAGACCGTCAAGGGTATAAGACCGTCAAGGGTATAAGACCGTATAGGGTATAAGACCATAAAGGTATAAGACTGTAAAGGGTATAAGACCGTCAAGGGTATAAGACCGTCAAGGGTATAAGACCGTCAAGGGTATAAGACCATAAAGGTATAAGACCGTAAAGGGTATAAGGCCATTAAGGGTATAAGACCGTAAAAAGGTATAAGACCGTAAAGGGTATAATACCGTAAAGGTATAAGACTGTAAAGGGTATAATACCATAAAGGGTATAAGGCCGTTAAGGGTATAAGACTGTAAAGGGTAGAAGACCGTTAAGGGTATAAGGCCATTAAGGGTATAAGACCGTTAAGGGTATAAGACCATATAGGGTATAAGACCATAAAGGTATAAGACCGTAAAGGGTATAAGGCCGTTAAGGGTATAAGACCGTAAAGGGTATAATACCTTAAAGGGTATAATAATGTAAAGGGTATAAGGCCATTAAGGGTATAAGACCGTTAAGGGTATAAGACCGTAAAGGGTATAAGACCATAAAGGTATAATACCGTAAAGGGTATAAGACCGTAAAGGGTATACGTCTGTTAAGGATATAAGGCTGTTAAGGGTTTAAGACCATAAAGGGTATAATACCGTAAAGGGTATAAGACCGTTAAGGGTATAAGGCCATTAAGGGTATAAGACTGTTAAGGGTATAAGACCATATAGGGTATCAGACCATAAAGGTATAAGACTGTAAAGGGTATAATACCGTAAAGGGTATAATACCGTAAAGGGTATAATACCGTAAAAAGTATAAGGTCATTAAGGGTATAAGACCGTAAAGGGTAGAAGACCATAAAAGGTATAAGGCAATTACGGTTATAAGACCGTTAAGGCTATAAGACTGTATAGGGTATAAGACCGTATCGGGTATAAGACCATAAAGGTATAAGACCGTTAAGGGTATAAGACCGTATAGGGTATAAGACCATAAGGGTATAAGACCATAAAGGGTATAAGACCGTAAAGGGTATAAGTCTGTTAAGGGTATAAGACCGTTAAGGGTATAAGACCGTTAAGGGTATAAGCCGTAAAGAGTATAAGCAAAAATACAGTCTTACAAGTAGTTTTACAGTAGAGTCATCAGCCTCATTTCACATTATCAGTCATTTCATATTATCAGTCTCATTTCATATTATCAGTCATTTCATAATTATTATCAGTCTCATTTCATATTATCAGTCTCATTTCATATTATCAGTCATTTCATATTATCAGTCTCATTTCATATTATGAGTCTCATTTCTTATTATTAGTCTCATTTCATTTATCAGTCATTTCATATTATCAGTCTCATTTCATAGTATCAGTCTCATTTCATATTTTCAGTCTTCATATTTTCAGTCTCATTTCATATCAACAGTCTCATTTCATATTATCAGTCATTTCATATTATCAGTCATTTCATAGTATCAGTCTCATTTCATAGCATCAGTCTCATTTCATATTATCAGTCTCATTTCATATTATCAGTGTTCATTTCATATAATCAGTCTAATTTCATATTATCAATCTCATTTATTATTATCAGTCTTATTTCATAGTATCAGTCTCATTTCATATTATCATCATTTCATATTATCAGTCTCATTTCTAATTATTAGTCTCATTCCATATTATCAGTTTTCATATTATCAGTCACATTTCATATTATCAATCTCATTTCTTATTAACAGTCTCATTTCATATTATCAGTTTTCATATTATCAGTCTCATTTCATATTATCAGTGTCATTTCTTATAATCAGTCTCATTTAATATTATCAATCTCATTTCTAATTATCAGTCTCATTCCATATTATCAATTTTCATAGTATCAGTCTCATTTCATTTTATCAGTCTCATTGATTATTATGTCATTTCATATTTTCAGTTTTCATATTATCAGTCTCATTTCATATTATCAGTCTCATTTCATATTATCAGTGTTCATATTATCAGTCATTTCATAGTATAAGTTTCATTTCATATTATAAATCTCTTTGATTATTATCAGTCATTTCATATTATCAGTCTCATTTCATATTATCAGTCTCATTTCTTATTATCAGTCATTTCATATTATCATTATTTCATATTATCAGTCTCATTTCATATTATCAGTCATCTCATAGTATCAGTCTCATTTCATATTATCAGTCTCATTTCTTATTATCAGTCATTTCATATTATCATCATTTCATATTATCAGTCTCATTTCATATTATCAGTCATTTCACATTATCATCATTTCATATTATCAGTCTCATTTCATATTATCAGTCATTTCATAGTATCAGTCTCATTTCATATTATCGTCATTTCATATTATCAGTCATTTCATACTATAAGTCTCATTTCATAGTATCATATTATCAGTCTCATTTCTTATTAACAGACTCATTTCATATCAGTCTCATTTCATATTATCAGTTTCATTTTATATTATCAGTCTCATTTCATATTATCAGTCATTTCATATTATCATCATTTCATATTATCAGTCTCATTTCATATTATCAGTCATTTCATATTATCAGTCTCATTTCTTATTATCAGTTTCATTTCATATTATCAGTCATTTCATAGTATCAGTCTCATTTCATATTATCATCATGTCATATTATCAGTCTCATTTCATATTATCAGTCTCATTTCATAGTATCAGTCTCATTTCATATTATCAGTCTCATTTCATATTATCAGTAATTTCATAGTATAAGTCTCATTTCATAGTATCAGTCTCATTTCATATTATCAGTCATTTCAAATTATCAGTCATTTCATAGTATAAGTCTTATTTCATAGTATCAGTCTCATTTCATTTATCATTCATTTCAAATTATCAGTCATTTCATAGTTTAAGTCTCATTTCATAGTATCAGTCTCATTTCATATTATCATCATTTCATATTATCAGTCTCATTTCTAATTATCAGTCTCATTCCATATTATCAGTTTTCATTTTTTCAGTCTCATTTCATATTATCAATCTCATTTCTTATTATCAGTCTCATTTCATATTATCAGTCATTACATATTATCAGTCTCATTACATATTATCAATTTTCATAGTATCAGTCCCATTTCTTATTATCAAATTCATTGATTATTATCAGTCATTACATATTATCAGTCTCATTACATATTATCAATTTTCATAGTATCAGTCCCATTTCTTATTATCAAATTCATTGATTATTATCAGTCATTTCATATTATCAGTCTCATTTCATAGTATCAGTCTCATTTCATTTATCAGTCATTTCAAATTATCAGTCATTTCATAGTTTAAGTCTCATTTCATAGTATCAGTCTCATTTCATATTATCATCATTTCATATTATCAGTCTCATTTCTAATTATCAGTCTCATTCCATATTATCAGTTTTCATATTATCAGTCTCATTTCATATTATCAATCTCATTTCTTATTATCAGTCTCATTTCATATTATCAGTCATTACATATTATCAGTCTCATTACATATTATCAATTTTCATAGTATCAGTCCCATTTCTTATTATCAAATTCATTGATTATTATCAGTCATTTCATATTATCAGTCTCATTTCATATTATCAGTTTCATTTCTTATTATCAGTCTCATTTCATATTATCAGTCATTTCATAGTATCAGTCTCATTTCATAAAATCATCATTTCATATTCATATTATCAGTTTTATTTCATATTATCAGTCATTTCTTATTATTAGTCTCATTTCTTATTATCAGTCTCATTCATATTATCAGTCTCATTACATATTATCAGTCTCATTTCATATTATTAGTCATTTCATATTATCAGTCTCACTTCTTATTATCAGTTTTCATATTATCAGTTTTCATTTTATCGGTTTCATTTCTTATTATTGGTCATTTCATATTATCAACCTCACTTCATATTATCAGTCTCATTTCATATTATCAGTCTCATTTCATATGATCAGTTTTCATATTATCAGTCTCATTTCTTATAATCAGCCTCATTTCATATTATCATTTTTTGTATTACCAGTTTCATTTCATATTATCGGTCCCATTTCTTATTATCAGTCTCATTTCATATTATCAGTTTTCATATTATCAGTTTCATTTCATATTATCAGTCTCATTTCTTGTTATCAGCCTCATTTCATATTATCAGTTTTAATTTTATCAGTTTCATTTCTTATTATCAGTTTTCATATTATCAGTCTCATTTCATATTATCAGTCTCATTTCATATCATCAGTCTTATTTCTATTATCAGTTTTCATATTATCAGTCTCATTTCTTATTATCAGTTTTCATATTATCAGTTTCATTTCATATTATCAGTTTTCATATTATCAGTCTCATTTCATATTATCAGTCTCATTTCCTATTATCAGTTTTCATATTATATGTCTCATTTCTTATTATCAATCATTTCATAGTATCAGTCTCATTTCATATTATCAGTCATTTCATATTATCAGTCTCATTTCATATGAACAGTTTTCATATAATCAAGTCTCATTTCTTATTATTATCAGTCTCATTTTTTATTATCAGTCATTTCATATTATCAGTTTTCTAATTATCAGTCTCATTTCTTATTATTAGTCTCATTTCATATTATCAGTCATTTCATATTATCAGTCTCATTTCCTATCATCAGTTTTCATATTATATGTCTCATTTCTTATTATCAATCATTTCATAGTATCAGTCTCATTTCATATTATCAGTCATTTCATATGATCAGTCTCATTTCATATGATCAGTTTTCATATAATCAAGTCTCATTTCTTATTATTATCAGTCTCATTTTTTATTATCAGTCATTTCATATTATCAGTTTTCATATTATCAGTCTCATTTCTTATTATTAGTCTCATTTCATATTATCAGTCATTTCATATTATCAGTCTCATTTCCTATCATCAGTTTTCATATTATATGTCTCATTTCTTATTATCAATCATTTCATAGTATCAGTCTCATTTCATATTATCAGTCATTTCATATGATCAGTCTCATTTCGTATGATCAGTTTTCATATAATCAAGTCTCATTTCTTATTATTATCAGTCAAATTTTTTATTATCAGTCATTCCATATTATCAGTTTTCATTTTATCAGTCTCATTTCTTATTATTAGTCTCATTTCATATCATCAGTCATTTCATATTATCAGTCATTTCATATTATCAGTCTCATTTCTTATTATCAGTCTCATTTCATATTATCAGTCTCATTTCATATTATCAGTCATTTCATATTATCAGTCTCATTTCATATTAGCAGTCTCATTTCATATTATAAGTCTCATTTCATATTATCAGTCTCATTTCATATTATCAGTTTTCATATAATCAGTCTTATTTCTTATTAACAGTTTCATTTCATATCATCAGTCTCATTTCATAGTATCAGTCATTTCATATTATCAGTCTCATTTCATATTATCAGTCTTATTTCTTATTAACAGTTTCATTTCATATTATCAGTCTCATTTCATAGTATCAGTCATTTCATATTATCAGTCTCATTTCATAGTATCAGTCATTTCATATTATCAGTCTCATTTCATATTATCAGTCTCATTTCATATTATCAGTTTTCATATAATCAGTCTTATTTCTTATTATCATTTTCATTTCATATTATCAGTCATTTCACAGTATCAGTCTCATTTCATATTATCAGTTTTCATTTAATCAGTCATTTCACAGTATCAGTCTCATTTCATATTATCAGTTTTCATATTATCAGTCCCATTTGTTATTGTTGGTCATTTCATATTATCAGTCATTTCATATTATCAGTCTCATTTCATATTATCAGTTTTCATATTATCAGTCTCATTTATTATTATCAGTCTCATTTCATATCATCAGTCTTTTTTCTATTATCAGTTTTCATATTATCAGTCTCATTTCATATGATCAGTTTTCATATTATCAGTTTCATTTCATATTATCAGTCTCATTTCTTATTATCAGCCTCATTTCATATTATCAGTTTTAATTTGATCAGTTTCATTTCTTATTATCAGTTTTCATATTATCAGTCTCATTTCATATTATCAGTCTCATTTCGTATCATCAGTCTTATTTCTATTATCAGTTTTCATATTATCAGTCTCATTTCTTATTATCAGTTTTCATATTATCAGTCTCATTTCATATTATCAGTTTTCATATTATCAGTCTCATTTCATATTATCAGTCTCATTTCCTATTATCAGTTTTCATATTATATGTCTCATTTCTTATTATCAATCAAATCATAGTATCAGTCTCATTTCATATTATCAGTCATTTCATATGATCAGTCTCATTTCATATGATCAGTTTTCATATAATCAAGTCTCATTTTTTATTATTATCAGTCTCATTTTTTATTATCAGTCATTTCATATTATCAGTGTTCATATTATCAGTCTCATTTCTTATTATTAGTCTCATTTCATATTATCAGTCATTTCATATTATCAGTCTCATTTCTTATTATCAGTCTCATTTCATATTATCAGTCTCATTTCATATTATCAGTCATTTCATATTATCAGTCTCATTTCATATTTGCAGTCTCATTTCATATTATAAGTCTCATTTCATATTATCAGTCTCATTTCATATTATCAGTCTCATTTCATATTATCAGTTTTCATATAATCAGTCTTATTTCTTATTAACAGTTTCATTTCATATTATCAGTCTCATTTCATAGTATCAGTCAAATCATATTATCAGTCTCATTTCATATTATCAGTCATTTCATATTATCAGTCTCATTTCATATTATCGGTCTAATGTCATATTATCAGTCTCATTTCATATTATCAGTTTTCATATAATCAGTCTTATTTCTTATTATCATTTTCATTTCATATTATCAGTCATTTCACAGTATCAGTCTCATTTCATATTATCAGTTTTCATATAATCAGTCATTTCACAGTATCAGTCTCATTTCATATTATCAGTCTCATTTCATATTATCAGTTTTCATATAATCAGTCTTATTTCTTATTATCAGTTTCATTTCATATTATCAGTCATTTCACAATATCAGTCTCATTCCATATTATCAGTCTCATTTCTTATTATCAGTTTTCATATAATCAGTCATTTCACAGTATCAGTCTCATTTCATATTATCAGTCTCATTTCATATTATCAGTTTTCATATAATCAGTCATTTCACAGTATCAGTCTCATTTCATATTATCAGTCTCATTTCATATTATCAGTTTTCATATTATCAGTCTTATTTCATATTATCAGTCTCATTTCATATTATCAGTCTCATTTCTTATTATCTGTCTCATTTCATATTATCAGTTTTCATATAATCAGTCTCATTTCATAGCATCAGTCATTTCATAGTATCAGTCATTTCATATTATCAGTCTCATTTTATATTATCAGTCATTTCATATTATCAGTCATTTCATATAATCAGTCTCATTTCATATTATTAGTCTCATTTCATAGTATCAGTCATTTCATATTATCAGTCTCATTTCATATTATCAGTCATTTCATATTATCAGTCCCATTTCATATTATCAGTCTCATTTCATATTATCAGTCATTTCATATTATCAGTCTCATTTCATTTTATTAGTCTCATTTCATATTATCAGTTTTCATATGATCAGTCTTATTTCTTATTATCAGTTTCATTTCATATTATCAGTCATTTGACAGTATCAGTCTCATTTCATATTATCAGTCTCATTTCATATTATCAGTTTTCTTATGATCAATCTCATTTCTTATTATCAATTTCATTTTATATTATCAATGTTCATATTATCAGTCTCATTTCTTATTATCAATCTCATTGATTATTATCAGTCTCATTTCTTATTATCAATCTCATTGATTATTATCAGTCTCATTTCATATTATCAGTGTTCATATTATCTGTCTCATTTCTTATTATCAGTCTCATTTCTTATTATCAATCTCATTGATTGTTATCAGTCATTTCATATTATCAGTCTCATTTCTTGTTATCAATCTCATTGATTATTATCAGTCTCATTTCTTATTATCAATCTCATTGATTATTATCAGTCTCATTTCATATTATCAGTCTCATTTCATATTATCAGTTTTCATATAATCAGTCTTATTTCTTATTATCAGATTCATTTCATATTATCAGTCATTTCACAGTATCAGTCTCATTTCATATGATCAGTTTTTATATAATCAGTCTCATTTCTTATTATCTTTCTTATTATCAGTAATTTCTTATTATTAGTCATTTCACAGTATCAGTCTCATTTCATATTATCAGTCTCATTTCATATTATCAGTTTTCGTATTATCAGTCTCATTTCTTATTATTGTTCTGAGGTGAAACTTTAACGAATCAAAAAAACAAGTTTCATATCTTTACCAAATCAAGTAGACCTTTTTTCCTACCGTAGTGTTTGATTTATTGATTGAATATTTCAAGTCATTTCAATGCCATCAAGGGATCACAGATGATAAGTTAACTTAACTACTCTTTCCTAGGATCCTGAAAAGTTAACCAGTACTCAAGTACACCTATCTCGGCAAGTAACAGATTATTTTCCCACTTGAATCAGCGGTGTTAGACCAATGACAATGCATCACAATGTCATATAATCAAACATCATGGAGACTGTGGTCAGATGGATATTTGAATTTGTGAAGCCTGGATTGATAGTGAGATGCACTACCAACTGAGCTAACTTGTCCCAGTCCTAGATTATTTGTTTACTCATTATTCTTTAAATCATTTTTAAAAAAATACACATTTTGCATTATTATCACATAAACAACATTTGCTCATTCATAATATATAAAAAAAACAGTGGAGTTTTCCAGCACACTTTGGAATAATTAAAAGGGACATTTGATTAAAAAGTGCAGCAAAACCCTGAAAATTATACACAATGCCATATTGATTGGATTAAGTCTAAATACAGATTTTGTTATTAAATTGTATTTTGTCGGTGGGCGATGATTAAAACCTTGTATCTCAAATTTTCGGGAAAACACAATATTTTGGCATTGGAGGCAAACTACTATTTTACACTTTGTGTTAAAAGATCGTACACATAGGCCAATAGGAAATGTCTTTTCTGAACATGTGACAATTTCTCATATCATGATTGGTCCTATACCTGGAAATATTAAATTATCGTACCCGAAGAACTGATGCTGAACCATTGGTTGTTAATTTTCGATTGACGGATATTTTTCGTTAATACGGGTAAGTTTTTTATATATTTTATGATCATTTCCTGTCGTTACCACATTACCATGTAAAAGGCATTCCTCTGTCGAAAAATCAGAAGAAAAAAACTCCACAGATCATTTATTCGCACCTTTGTTGTCACGTCGGAGTTTCGGTACTAGTTTTATAAATTCATATTTAGTGATATAATTGGTTATACGAATTTTATATTCATACATATTTTTGACACGAGGATTTAATATTACACATTAAGTATTATAATCGGCTATACAATGTTTTACACTCACACTTTTTTATTAATTGGGTGAGTCGTATGGCACAATCGAGGGGAGTCATTCGGCCTAACGTGATAATTACCTTTTATTCGTTATGCCTTCCTTTTTATATGATTGTTGAAGGTTGGATGCTGTTTGCCACTTTTGACTCTAGGATCTATATTTCATAGTGCTGTTTGAGTGTATCTGATGTCCATAATGTTTCATATTGTATTATGTGACTATAGTGCGAAACGAATCTGTCTGCTTTTTTATAAATAATTATGCACTAAGCATAGTTTCACAATAAAGTCACGATAAGATGACTCGCTTGTTCCTTGTGATGTTGTCTTGAAATTAAATTGCTATTTATTAACTATTGAATCCAACCACTGTTTCAAGTCAATGCCCCAGCGAATTGCTGCAAATGCTGGTGCCTCTTGTCGAGCAACACTACGACAGTATCGAGCCCGCCCGGCTTGCTCAATCGGTAACACATTGATATGTCAATCAGATTTAATCAATATAGCAATGAAATCGCTGGTTCATTTCCTAGTACTGGCATATGTTCTTCATGATGGTTTGAGCTAAATTCATTCGTCCTCTAACGCTATACTATGTGGGAAGTTGTCAGTTACTTGCAATAACACAGATAGTGCTGGTAGGAAACCCAGGAACACACCATAACTTTCCGTCGTCATATAACTGATATACTGTCGAAAAACCAAACATACAAACATTCCGGACTGGAATCTTCACCCAGATGATAAGAGAAACATATCTAGTGAAAAAAGTGATGTTGATCATGCTTTTGTAGATCATGAAGAAATTATAGAGATTCAAATTGGTAACAGGTCAAAGAAAGGAAAACGTGATAATAATCAGTGGTCAAGAAATGTAAATAAACGTCTGCAAATGGAAGGAAAACCTTACAGAGGATTAGGAAAAAACGAAGGAAAATATGAATTCTGTATAGATAAAAAAGAGTGAGAGATAGCACCTAGAGCATGTACACGCAATTGTGAAAGGATGAAGTCTTTGCATTGTACTTCCTTCAATGAAAATGACAGAAAAGAGATATTCGATGCATTTTGGGGACAGCTTGATTGGGCCAAAGGAGGATTTATGTAGCAAGTTTAGTCGACAAGTCAAGTGTAAAAGAAAACGAAAAGGGAGCAAGCAGAAGGAAATTTATCTACTGCTACTTCTTGAACAAAGTCTGATGAACGAATAAGAGTTTGCATATGTATGTTTTTATCTACACTTGCACTTGGAGGAAAAACAGTTTACGGTTGGTTGAAACCTTTAAAGTTGGTGGTATTCCAATGGAAAGGAATGATTCTAATCCAATACACGCATGAGAGGAAAATTTTTTCTCCAGACTTCGTTGATAAAAAGGCATACACCAAATGGTTTCTTGAATCACTGCCAACAGTGTCGTTGCATTACTTCATGCATCATCAGATAAACATTACCCTGAACCTGTATTTACTACAATTGCTCAGCTATATAGGGTATACAAGGAGTCATGTGCAAATACTCAGCATGATGCATTGAGTAAGAAAACATTCAAGAGCATCTTCGATGAATTAAACTTGAGTATATGTCATCCAAAGAAAGATCAATGTGATACATGCTGTGGATTCGAATCGAAGAATGTTTCTGAATCAGTTTACAATGAACCCATCCTAAACAAGAATGCTGCAAGGGATGAGAAAACAAAAGACAAGGAAGCTGCTGCCACTGACAACACATTGAAAGTGATTACCGTTGATTTACAATCGCTTCTTCTTTGTCCACGCCTTAATGCTTGTTCTTTGTATTATAAAACAAAGCTAGCATGCAATAATTACACAGTTAATGATTTGACTACAAAGGCTCTACAGTTAATTTATTCTGGAATGAATCAGAAGGTGATATGAATGCCAACTCTTTCGCTTCATGTTTGACAGATTACATCAAAGTATTGATGAACATGTTCGCACTTTTGTAATATACAGCGATAGATGTACATATCAGAATCGCAATGCTACAGTTTCAAACGCAATTTTAAGGATGGAACAAATAAAAACATCACCATCCTCCAAAAGTATCTGGAAAGAGGGCACACGCAGATGGAGTGCCATAGCGTGCATTCTGTAATCGAACAAAATCTACGAAACATGGATGTATACATACCCCAGAATTACATTGATGCCATAAAATCTGCGTGATGTTCACAACCATATTGAGTGAAGTACCTGAATTATGATTTATTTGGTGACTATTCATCCTTGAAGTATTACACTTCCATTCGTCCTTGATTTCTTGTTGGTGATGCTGTGGTAACAGATATCCGTAGTTAACGGTACACTGCTGATGGATTACTTCAATACAAACTTAGTCACACAGAACCTGGTGTGTATATGGATTTTCCCAGGCAGGCACGAGCACGACACCCAGCCAGCTATGACAGGGTTGAGAAGGTTTATCAGAATCGTTTGCCTATAAAAGCTACCAAGTATGCACACTTACAGGACATTTAACTTGTTATTCCAAAGGACATCCATCCATTTTGTGATGTACTACCCGATGTGTAATGGTGCTGAGAGCATTTAATCAGACAAACACGGTGCTTTAATCAGTACAATATTTTAAAATGATACTAGTTATAGGTATTTAACGGTTTGCATTGCTCTGAGATCCTTGACCATGTATTGTTCTTCTCTTATTTAATTGTATCTGTGAGTTAAGTTCTAAATTATTTCACTGTAACAGTTGGTATGTCATCCAAGAAGAATTTCAAAGCCAGATTATCAATGCGTTGGTTAACTATTAAATACGTATTTAAAAATAAAATTACTTCAGATGTTCCATTTTATTACTTTTTATGATCTGGCTTTGAAATTCACCCGTCATCTTTTATCAGTTTACATGTAGTATTATATTTTCAAATGAAAGTTTCAGTGTTTGACATATTAATTATCATAATGTTGCTAATATGTCAGTATTAATTGTTAAATTGTGTTTTCTGTTCTGAGTTAAATAGTAAGTAATTTTGCGTATGTGTATCATAAATACATACATAATGTGATATTATTGTAAAGTGACCGAGGCATGGATTGGTTATTATATCACAAGACGTTTTGTAAATGTATCATTGATTACCATAGTAATTTATGTAGCAGTTTTTATCTTAAGTGGCAACTGGGACTGTTACTGGCTATAGATGACATGATAAATTTTCATTATAAATGATTCTCTCAAAAGTAGTACACAGCATAAAATAACCTTTTGTAGTTCTTCATAATTATAAAGGATACTACAATGTTTCATATATGTGTATATTTATGCTATGATTTCGTACCTAGAACAAAATACCCTAATTATCAGTTAAAAGCTCGTAACCCACTAATTCATTGTTCTTATTTGGATAATACTATTCCATCCTATAATGAAGCATGTTATATTGTTTTGCTATATGTAAAGTTTGGAAGCCTAGTTTTATTTCTGTTTGATGTTAAATAGTTTTATGTTGTTTATTCAAAATAATAAATTTTCGAAAAACACGAGATACGAGGTTTTAATCGCCCACCAACGATTTGCATTACTTATTTTACATTGATAGTGAAACATGTACTTACAACTTAGATAAATCACACAAGTCTTCCTCGATAAAACCAGTACTAACAAAATGCCGATAAAGTTATTATAATTTATAAATATGGCAAGTTTTTATTTTACAAATTTACAAGACTCTGTGTCTGTATGTACCTATTTGCGCTTGTTCATGTTTATGTGTTACTAAAGGGGTGCATATATGCACGCATATGGTTTCTAATCTGACTACGTGTCTGTTTGTACCTAGTCACATATGACTGAAACTGCATGTATTTGTGCGTGTTTGTACATTATAGCATTCTGCGATGGTATCTTTTGTATGTGATTTGCTGTTCATATTCTTGTTTACTATGTTCTTTATAAAAAATTGCCATTCGAAAAGCCATAACCTTTTTATTATTTAAACTATAAACAAATGAATTCTGAGCCTTTACTATTTTTTTTCATATAGGAAATGTCAAAAAGTCAACAAGTTAGTATTATATATTTTATGTAACAATAGTACTTAAATAAAAAATGAAATATAAATATAATTAAAAAAAAAAGTTATTTAAAATAAAATGCCACGGATGGGATTTGAACCATGCCGGGAAAAACAAAATCTTACTCTTTCAACATCTTAACCACTCAGCCACGGACACATCTTAATAAGACTTTCTTATTTTTACATTTATACTAATAATTCAATTGTTCCTCTCGTAAATAATTGTGAAATGTATCAACTGATTGAACATATTATTTCTTTTATTTAATGAAGTTTGTAGTAATTACTCGATAATAGTAATTTAAGTCAATTCCTATATATATCTTTATTTAAGTCTCATCTATGTACAAACATACAAATAAAACATACAGTAACACATACAACGTACATAGCCATTCAATATTAGAATAACAAGAGACTATCGCTATAAAATTAATTGACATAAAATATATACAACTATCACAGATTATTCATGCATTATTTTAGAAAAAGATGTATACTATATAGCATTATACACTAAGAATTGAGACACCAGCGCTAATCTGGCTCTAGACCTAAAAGTGTGCTCAAATAACTTTTGTTAAATCGTGAATGGAAAAATAAATGCAAATGCATCGCTATATAGTCAAAAGCTTTTTTAAAAAAATATTTTAAAAGATCAGTTATCACCCCAGATCAGATCTGGAATGACCTGATTAGCACCGATTTCTCAACATAATATAAAATTAATTTGTTTTACATTTTAAGATATATTACATTATTTATATAAAATATTTCTACGTTTTTGTAGTATTGTAAAACAGGTTTTGGCACATATTCTTATCATATCTTTATTGGAAAAGAGAAACTTCATTTTATTACAGTCATCAAAATTATTAAAGTTTGCAACTATGCTTACTGATTTAAGCATCAGATCTGTCCTAATATCTTTATAAGTGGCACATTTTAAAATACCGGTAACATGACACTCATCTTCTATAGCATCATTACAGAAAGGACATAACCGGTCATTCTCATTAATACCCTCATATCGACCAGTTTCTAGTTTTAATGGCGCAAAACCACATCTGAATTTTGCAAATGCTGATCTATGCTTCATTGGTAGCACAATTTTACAATAATTTTCTACTTCATAATCATTTTTGAAAAGCCTATAAGTTCTTAATTTGTTATGTCCATTACCACGTATACTAGTTGTTTGAATTACACTTGCTTTCCACTCCGTAATATATATAGACATCATCTTTTCAAATACAGTATCAACAAATTTAATTTTGTTAACATTTGAGTATGTATGAATATGAAGCTGTAAACTATCAAATTGATTTATAACTGTAACCCAATTTTTACAAGAGTTATTAGCTTTATTTCGTGCCCAAATAATTATTCTTTTATTTAATCTTGTATCAATTGTATAGATGTTGCGTACCCAATATCTGGCTATACATTTCCATTGTTTGACTATTGGAGGGACCCAACCCATATCGCCTGAAATGGCTGCATTAGGTGTATATTTGCCAGTTCCCAGAAAAAATCGCATCGCTCTATTTTGTATTGAATTTATGCACGAATAAGATTTAACGCCCCATATTGTAGCTCCATACGATATAACTGACCAAACAAGTGAATCAAACAACTTTGTAAATACTTTATGGGGCATTCCACCTAAGCTTTTATACCTGGCAATAAGTAAACCTAGAGCACAACCAGCGCTTTGAGCCACTATTTTTGCAGTTACATTAAAATCTAGATGCTCTGTTAATGTTAATCCAAGATATACATATTTATCAGTATAAGTTATAACATTGTCACCACAAGTAAAAACAATATCTGATTTAGCAATTGACAATGGTCTGAAATGTACGATGCTACTCTTAGTAAAATTAATTGTCATACTGTTAATACTACACCAGCTATTTAACTCATTAAGCATATACTGCAGGTTTTCTTCATTTTCAGCAAGTAGTACAATACCATCAGCATACATTAAAATGCTAACATTTTCATTATCAATACAGATACCTTTACCAAGGAATTTTATATGTAATGCTAGGTCATTTATAAACAAATTGAATAATATGGGTGACAATGTACAGCCTTGTCTTAAACCAGATTCACTGGAAACCAGTTGGTATAAAAATTATTTACCCTCACACAGGAGGAAACAGATGCATATAAAGATTTGACAGCTACAAGCATTTTACTAGAAACACCAATACACTGCAATCTTTCCCAAAGCTTGTCTCTATTGATGTAGTCGTAAGCTTTTTTAAAATCAATGAAAGCACAGAATGTAGAGCGTTTAAGCTTTTTCCTAGTATCTATAATATTTGTTAGAGATGAAAGTTGGTCTATTGTGCTACGTTTTTTCCGAAAACCATTCTGCTCGTCAACAATTTTATTATTATTTTCCGACCAAATATATAGACGATTATTCAATATAGAACTATACAATTTATACATGGATGATGATAATGATATACCCCTATAAGAGAGTGGGTCTTTTGGGTCGGCGGAGCTTGACTTAGGTATTGGATTTATAATAGATTTACCCCATAAAGATGGAATAAAACCTGTATTAAAACAAACATTAAAAAGAACATGTAAAAAGTATACCGAAGTATCATTTTTAAGAACATCCACATGTATTTTATCTATACCATGTGCTTTACCTTTTTTAGCATTTTCAATAGCTTTTTTTACTTCTAGAATAGATATATGCTCATCCAAAATAAAACTGGTGTTACCAACATTATTATGATCATTAGTTCTTTCAATCAATAGTAGAGTTATAAAGGTTACTATAATCTTTCTCCCATTTACTTAAAACATCCTGAAGTCAAGTTACCATGTTTCCTATGTCAATATGCCACAACCGTGATAATCTATAATGATAGCTAAGAACAGAGACTCAGAATTGCACTGTTTACCTGTATTTTCCAAATGGACTGAAACGCACTGACAAATGGTCTTATTATACTCTTTAAGATACTGACAATGTACTGAAATACTTATAATACGTATATTTTATTCAGTACGTGTCAGCGTTTTATAGTACAGATTCAGTCTTTAAGCTCATATATTGTCACTTTCAGCAGTTTTCAGAGTTACTAGTGGTATATTTTAGCATAGGACAACATTTTGGATGCTGTCCGTAAATCAGTCACAATTACCACAGTATTTCAAATGTAAATGAAAACTTTTTTTAAGACAAAACTAATAATTCCCAATTTTTGTAGTCAAATGACCATGAAATGAGTGTGTTTTAGATCCCCAGTGAGAATTATGCGACATTTGCAATCTTTATTTATATAACCTGAAGCCTCACTCAATTACATTTATGTTATCAGAGACACAACTTTTGGTCTCAAGATACAAAACAAGCATTTTTGAAAATCAATCTTTTGTCATTGGTTAAACAAGTTGGCTGCTTTTAAAAAGCATCCAATGGTTAAGTCTCAATGAAGACAATTGATACTCACAGAGAGCCATGGAGGACCATGGAAGACAATGGAGGACCACAGATGACAATGGAGGACCATGGAAGACAATTGGTGACAACAGAGATACATGGCTGACCACAAGATACAATGGAGGGCCATGGAAGACAATGGAGGACCATGGAAGACAATCGAGGACCACAGAAGACAGCGGAGGACCATTGAAGACAATGGAGGAAACTGGAAGACAATGGATGACAAGAGAGATACATGACTGACCACAAAAACAATCAAGGACCATGGAAGACAATGGAGGACCATGAAAAAAAATGGAAGACCACAGAAGACAGTGGGGGACCACAGAAGACAATGGAAGACCATATAAGACAATGGATGACAACAGAGATACATGGCTGACCACAAAAGACAATGGAGGGCCATAGAAGACAATGGAGGACCATGGAAGACAGTGGAGGACCACAGAAGACAATGGAAGACCACAGAAGACAGTGGAGGACCATGGAAGACAATGAAGGACTATGGAAGACAATAAATGACAACAGAGATACAAAGCTGACCATGGAAGATAATGGAGGACCACAGAAGACAGTGGAGGACCATGGAAGACAATGGAGGATCATGGAATATGATGGAGGACCATGGAAGACAATGGAGGACCACAGAAGACAGTGAAGGACCATAGAAGACATTGGAGGACCATGGAAGACAATGGATGACAACATAAAAACATGGCTGACCACAAAAGACATTGGAGGGCCATGGAAGACAATGGAGGATTATGGAATACAATGGAGGACCACAAAAGACAGTGGACGACCATGGAAGACAGTGGAGAACCACAGAGAGCTATGAAGGACCATGGAAGACAACTGAGGACCATAGAAGACAATGGAGGACCACAAAGAACCATGGTAAAGGCAGTGGGTATAAACAGAAGCAATTTCTCAGGGGAATGTGATCCAATGTAATAAACTTGCCACAGTCTAACAGCCTAATATTAAATGATAATATGTTAAGATTGCATTAGATTCTAGTCCAAAGAAAACAATGACAGAAATTAATGTAAATATCAATGACACTGAACTATTATCAAGTCGGGGAAAATGCACTTGACAACAAATTATCTGCTGATCCACAAGCAATTTGTTGAACTGTAATTTAATGTAACCATGTAATAATTCTTAAAATATTTTTATGAACAATATTTAATATTGTACCATATTGCTATATTAGAAGGCTCTGTCAAAAGTAATAAATACAGTTATTAAGACTAGATAAATAATCACTTATATATAATCAATCCTAAGTTTTATCAAAGTGCACAAGTAGATAAGCTCAGAGTCGTGCAGTGTCACATATGTTGTACATCATGGGCTGGAAGGAAAAATTATTGCCAGAAGGTTTGCATAATAGTTCTGTAACAAATTGGGTACATCCTGTATAGTGTAAATGATAAGTTGTTTGAGTGATGGGTATAAGTAGTTAATGAATGGAACTGACCAATGAAAGAAAGGATTAATTAGGTTGATTAGGGAGTTTAAAGATTACGAGAGAGATGATTGAGTGATACTAAATATGGGAGGTGTTTAAGAAGAAAGAGTATGAAATATGAAAGTATACATGTAGGTAGTAAGGAAAGGGAGGTTGAAAGGAAAGTAAGGAAAAAGAGATTGAGGGGTTAAGAGGCGTAAGTAGGCTGAGAAGTGAAGGTTAAGAAAGTTAGGAAATAAGGAGAAAGTAAGTTAAACAGGGAACATTTGAGGTGTGAAGAAGAATTAAGAAGTTAAGGTTAATGTGAACTGTGAGATATGAACTTGATGATTAAATGGAAATTAAAATGATGTAAATTGAATACAAGTGTTATAGTAATAATTGAACATTCCCCGAATAGAGATAACGTAAATTATATAGTCGGTTACATTAATAATGATTATAATTTTCTTTTTAAAGAACCTCAATTTTCAGTTGCTGCATCAGCTTTTTTAAAAAAAATGTTATTTTAAAGATGTTGGATGGTGCACTTTTTTTTTAAAACTGTTTCCCCCCAAAAATGAACAGCAGCTATTGCCACATTAATTCTTAAAAACACTCAGTATTGTGTTCATAATTTTAAAAGCTCCATCAACATTTAATCCATTAGAAAAATATTTGAATTTAACATACAACAAAGCAAATTTATCATTTCACACAAATATTGGTCTTGGGTCTCCAATTTATTAAACCACAAATTCTTAGTAGTAATGATCCAGGACTCACTCAACCAGTTATGTCAATTGGAAAATTATTTGTTGTTTTGTTGATTTTCTAGAGCTAATTGTACAATTAGACAGACATCCTTGGGTGATATTGGACAGTTAAACACAATAAGTGAGACAGACATCCCTGGATGGTATTGGACAATTAAACACAAAAAGTGAGATGGACATCCCTGGGTGGTATTAGACAATTAAGCACAATAAGTGAGATGGGCATCCCTGGGTGGTATTGGACAATTAAATACAAAAAGTGAGACAAACATTCCTGGGTGGTATTGGACAAGTGAGACATCATAATGTTAATTATTAAAGCTGGGACAGCATTTGTTCACTAATTATTCAATGCATAGTTTAATGTTCTTACCATTAATTTGCTGATTTAACAAAAATATTTCCAGTGCTTTTATCCCTTTATGTAAAAAAATTTCACCGAAAAAAAATCAATCTTGGGAACTTCTTTGACCTCAATTACCAAATAATCATCATTTTTGAATTGGGATGTAGCTGAATATCTGCCTCTTTTTAATTTAAAGTAAAAAAGCTCTGTGAGCAATTAATGGCTATCAATGCCCTCTTGTTTAACATTTCCCATTAATATTTCCCTTTAACAGTCTGTTTAGATAAAAACTTTCACTTGATTCTTTCTTTAAAGGAAACATGGTGAATAAAAAATCTGATCTTTGACTGACAGGCCAGCTTCCATTGTGGCATTTCATGGAGTACCATATCTTGATTGTTCAAGCATTTAATGCAGACAGGTATGCATACCAACCGTCCCAGACTGGGCCATCTTTGGGCTACGTGACATCATCAAGACAGCTGGTTTATTTGTCTCGCACACCTACATAATTGCTTTCTCACAGCAACAGAAATGGCCAACAGTACACCGGGTATTCACAACAACAGAATTAGCAGAGATACTGTTCTCCGGTGTATTTTCTGAGTCTTGACTGAGATCAGACCTGGCATACATCAGTTTTCCCTTGCTTCCAATGGGGGTCTGATATGGGTTATTGACTATAACAGATTTTGCTGTAAAATTTATACACCCCTGTGTTTGCTTTTGAGCACAGTACCATTCTCTTTACTTCAATAAATTGATTGTTGGTGTTTGCAAACATGAACACAGTATACTTTCTGAAAATGGTATATTTGTGGCCAAAACTTCAATACAGTCAAACCTGTGTAATTGGTCACCTCTATTAAACAGCCACCTGTCTTAAGCAACCATATTTTGTATTTCCCATATCTATGCTTTAATAGTAAATTAACCTGTATTAAGCAACAACCTGTCTTAAAATGCCACTTTTACTCCTTCCCTTGACTGACTGCTTAAGACAGATTTGACTCACGGTATATAAATAATAAATCTACCATCTTGTTGCATTTTCAGTATATAAAGCAATATGCATTATTAAATGTATGCCTGCATGGATAAAATTAATCAAACAAGACTTCTGTTTCACCAACATTTTACTTGAAATAATACTGAAAAACTCAACTAAATTTTGATTGGTTATTTATCTATTATTATAATCAATATCAAAGAAACAATATGCAATTTTACTGGAACCAGTTTGAAATCATGATCATATGCCTGCATTTCTTTTAAGCTTTAAGCACAGGAGCCTGTTCTAGATATCATGTATTAGGTTTTGTGTCATCATCGGATACCCACGCGTAATCCATTCCGATACTCTCAATTTATCACCCTGCAGATATTACACTAGCTTTGCATCATCTCTACCAAGCCACGATGCAATGATTGGTTCCTTCATGAATTCATGAAGGGAACGTTATCCAATCACAACACTAGTTTCATGCAAATGCATTTTGATAAGACATTGTTAACGTTAGCTTAGATCACAGTATTTTGTTCTGTTCAAATAAAACGACGCAGAACTAGCATAATTTCCCATGGGTGATTGATGGAAAGTATCGGAATTGACACTTGTGGGTATCCAACGATGGTTTTGTGCATACATTGTTAATAGAGTGTGAATTGTTATCTTAGTGATATAATTCTTTTTCAATTCAAAAACTGACATGGCGTTCCATTGAACTTACACCAGTTGTGTACTTTCACATTATAAAGTAACTGGCCTTACATGGGCTGTCAATCAGACAAGACGATAATCCATTGTCAGCAATCGATATTGCTTACAATTCCACCATTTACCTTAGACAAGCTGATGGACGCTAAGTAAACACTCCATTGTATTAAATGAACATCACCACATCAGAGCAATAGTTCACAGATCAGGTCAGTTATATAACTGGTAGTTGTTTTTGTGACCTGGTGATCACTTGTGAATTTAACAATGTTGTGATCCTCACAATGGACATGAGTTATATGACTTTTATGTGATGAAATGTCACTTTTAATAGGTTACACTGTCAATCAGCCAATTGAACCAGTTTACAAAGTAACTATAAACACAATGACTATATTTCTATTATCATATGGGTAAAGCCAGTACTGAATGTTGTTTTTTTGAGAGGCATGGGGTCAAGCTGGAGATCAAACTTGCAACCTCTTATTTGAGCGACCAACACTCTATCCACTACACTACCTCCCCATACATGTATAAAGAAATATACTGTAGTCTTCAACTACACTTATCTTATTCCTTTCCATCAATAACATTTATTTTAAAATTACATTTACTATCGTACAGCAGGTTATTCCTGCATGTTAAATATTTGTGTGTTGTTTTTTACGTAGTTCAACATTATATTAAGGCAGTGCAGAATTATTTTCAGCAGAATATTACCTGGCACACTATTGGCATGTGAAACAATTTGTTCCAAAATTTCTTTAATATTGTTTAATCGCTGATGCACACATTTTCATTAATAATCAACGGGAGCAAGCACAGAACGTGGAATGGTATGGCTGCAAAAATAACCTATTATATGGTATTTATTGTTCAAATTGAGAAAAAAAGGAATATACAAGGGCGATTCTTTTACTTGCCTTTTTATCCTTCCATTTGAATGTGAGAGACATTTATTAACCCACAATGCATTGCAACATGATCTTCCTATCTTTGCCATATTGATTCCACCACATCATCTGGGAAGAGCATCGTAATTTCCCAAAGGAAAAAAAAATCCAGCGAAATCAAGTGTAAATTTCTGAATGTTTAAATCAGAGGATTAACACGAAAACCAAATTGGACAGATACTATTCCCATTTCCACCAGGGACTCTTTAAAAATAGCAAGAGGTCTGTAGGAAATTGGCCAATCAATCATCATCAATTGTTTCCACGGTAATATAAATTTAGGGTGATGCATCCCATTTTACAACATATCCATTATGATATTGTGTAACAGCGTGTAAATCTGATATAAATGTGAAATATCCCCATTTTAGGCTGCATGACGTCTACATAATATTATCTCTCTGGGATCATTCCAGAACTTCTGTCAAAATCATGTGAAACTGTGCACTTGTGTTGTGTTATTATTTTTTTTTAAAATATCAGCTTAAAATATTTGAAGGTCTAATTTTAAGTGTAAATTGTTTCCTTCAAATTATTAAGTTCATAAATAGAGGATCTTACATGAGTTCTTGTTTATTATTGAATTTATTAAACAAGTTGGAAATAAATATATAATGTGAGGCTCTGCAATGAGTTTAATAAATTCAGTCATAAATGAGAATAAATATAAGATTCGTTTTATCACATAACTCAGGAGAAAATTACATTTATCATACATGTACCACAATAAATTAATGGATGAACGAATGGGGTTTAAGGCCATTTTCAACACATTTCCGGTTATATAATCATATGGCATATCCAGTGTTATTGGTGGTTGAAGATCTCAGACTGAATCTGAGTAGAACAACAGTGTCTTTCCCCAAGAAACTGGAAAAAATTTCTCACATAAACTTTTTTGGGGAGCAAGAGGGACTCAAACATTAGTGGTGAGAGTTAAGTGAACTTGAGATGGCGCCTTAGACCACTCAGCCATGGAGGACCCTTTGTGGATGAATGGACGAAAGAAAGAATAATGTATGAACAAACATATGAAGAACGAAGGAATAAGATTGAATAAATTGATGGAAAAATATATCATAATTCAAGACATTGAAATTTTATGTCATTTTATATTTGTGTACATGTATCAATAATAAACAGGTCATTAATCATTGCTAAAAAAACACAATAAAAAAAGTCAGCTCAGAACTAAGGATAGCCAATCAAAATAAAGTTGTGTGCAGATATTATGTTCATACAATCATGGAATTTACATTAAAAAAATCATCAGTTTCTAATGGCCAACGTGCATAATGAAAAGTGTGAATATCTTGAAATATGTGATTCATCAAAATTATAACATACCTGTCATAGTAAATATCCCGACCAGCAGTCCAATATTACGCCCCGCTAACATAACGCTCTCTGTGTTCGCATCAGCACCCGTCTGCTTTGCCTTTCTTCCTGCCCATATTCCAACCAGCAATATCAACAAGTAAAATATGATGATGGAAATGAGTCCTGGAATATGGATCGCCATGGTGATGAACCTCTTGTTTCTATGGGAACCACTTATTTATCTGAAATTATGGTACTATTATGGTAAGTTCATTGAAAACAAGATAAATAAATTTGTAACAATCATAACTTTTTACTGGATTGCATTATTGGACAGTTTAACTGGTATGCATAACATTTAGTACTGAGTATTTTAATTGGTATACATTATATTTAGGTTGTGAACAGTTAATTTGTATGCATTACATTTAGTATTAAATAGTCTAATTGGTATGCATTACATTTAGTTTTGAACAGTTTAATTGGTATACATTATATTTAATATTAAATAGTCTAATTAGTATACATTACATTGAGTATTAAACAGTTTAATTGGTATACATTACATTTAGTATAAATAGTCTGATTGGTATGCATTACATTTAATATTAAACTGTTTATTTGATATGCATTACATTAAGTATTAAGTAGTTTAAGTGGTATGCATACACTAAATATTAATCAGTTTAATTGGTATACATTACATTACATATTAAATAGTTTAATTGGTGTGCATTCCATAAATTTAATATTAAATAGTCTAACTGGTATGCATTCCATAAATCTAATATTAAACAGTTTAATTGGTATGCATACATTAAGTATTAAGTAGTTAAATTTGTATACATTACATTTAGTAAGTATTAAGTATTTTAATTGGTATGCATACATTAATTATTAAGTAGTTTAACTGGTATACATTACATTTAGTATTAAATAGTTGAATTTGTATGCATAACATTTAATACTGAGTAGTTTAATTGGTATGCATACATTAAGTATTAAGTAGTTTGATTGGTATATATTACATTTAATATTAAACAGTTGAATTGGTATGCATTACATTAAGTATTAAGTAGTTTAATTGGTATACATTACATTTAGTATTAACTAGTTTAATTGGTGGTCATTACATTTAGTATTAAATAGTCTTATTGGTATGCATATATTAAGTATTTAGTAATAAGTTGTTTAATTGGTATGCATACATTAAGTATTGAGTAGTTTAATTGATATGCGTACATTAAGTATTAAATAGTTTAATTAGTATATATTACATTTAGTATTGAGTAGTTGATTAGGTAATAGTATTACATTTAGTATTGAGTAGTTGACTATATTTGCATTACAGTTAGTATTGGATTATTTGACTAAGTATGCATTACACTTTGAATTGAGTTTTTATTTTACTATGTATGCATTATATTACATAAGTATCTTACATGTAGTATGTATGCATGCCTGAATTTTGACTAAGTGCTGAGTTGATTTCAAGCACACCTTCACCAAATACTTTATGTGAGATACTGGCATGTGTGTTTTACACAGATTCATTCAGAGGTTTTCCTCCATTAACTAAACTGGCTACCATAATTATATAACTTGGAATGTGCTGAAAATGGCAATAAATCCCATCCATACTAATCTTGGTACAGTAAGTACAATATGAAGGAAATAAGAAATACAAATTCATGCAAGATGTTTTATTTTTACAACATGTAGTTAGGTTAATTATGATTTTTTGAGTAGGTAGTTTAAGATTTAAATATGTTATTATTAAGGATGATCAATTCAACTATGTTTCTGGTGTTACGAAATGAAGTGTTCTATCTGAAACAAGGCAAACATGGTGAGGCATTTCTGAGAAGTTACCACTGACTGCATGCTGATACCAATGCTTAGTGAAACAAAACACACCTAGCATCACATGATCCCATCTTAACAAAACACACCTAGCATCACATGATCCCATCTAAACAAAACACACCTGGCATCACATGATCCCATCTAAACAATGATCAGCAGAGATAAAGTACAGTCAACAGGGCTTGCAAACATAACACCAGGAACCTTTTTCTTTTCACATATTTTACTCCCTACCCCATTCATCTTTCCATTCCACAAACCACACCCACCATATCTAGAGTAGAATATCTTCATACGTAGTGTAACGTGGCGGAGCTATGTTAGTGCTCGCAGTGTGCAACACAATAATAAAAATGGTAGCGCTATATAGTTATATACACACAGCAATAAAAATTTCTCAATTTGGACTGAGTACCTGCTCAAAAATAATGATTAGATTGATTGTTACAAATGATTCATGTGGGTCCCTCAGTTATAGACTGAGAATCAGCTAATTAATCAATATACTAACATATCTATACTATATACAACAGTTTGTTCGGCCAGACAGTTTAATTATAATACACGTCAGTGTTAACGCTCAGTGGCTCAATGCGATAAACAAGTGCACAATAGCTCATTGACATAAACGAGAGCTAACTAACATAAATGAGAGCTCAATAACATAAATGAGCGCTCACTGGCTCAATGCAGCTCACTCAATAAAGAGCGCTCACTAGTTCAGTACCACAGTAGATCAATGTCACAACCAGCGTTCACTAGACCGTCAGCTCAATGCATAAAACGAGCGCTCAGTAGCTAGTTGTTATAAACAAGCGTGTACATACACACATACACCTGTCTCAATAATGAGAGCTCACTAGCTCGCTGTCACTACTGGAAGTGAGTGTCACCAGTTAAACAGTGGTATAGGTAGACACTACCAAAAGGAGCCGGCAATGATAAGAATAACGGCAGCTCAAATTGTTGAGTAAATCGTTAGTATTATACAGCCAGGTAACCCTTTATATTATATTGTATCTAAACCCTACATCCTTCTATGTTTCTACCATGTTAATCTGTCTGTGACAAATCAAGAACTGACATTTTAAGAGGCCGCACGCTATTTATACCCATTCTAAATGATGTGGCTCCCAGCATTTACATCGGGCTCCGAAATATAACGGAACCAAACTGGCATGGTTCTCGGTTGATAATTAATAGCATAGCAGCAAAGCTGGGTTAAAGCCGTATTTCCATTTCCAACACGGAAGTAATACCATTTATTGAGTGTTGATGAGGAATTTATCTATTTTTATTAATAAAACGTATGTTTATCATTGTAGCTTCGTGCTTTATGTCTGTTACTGTCATATATCGTTTACTGTTCATAAAATATTTGTCTTAGCCGACTCTTATAGCTGAAAATATCATGCTAACACTCACACTAAAACACAACTAGTTGGATAAAAATTGATAATTTAAAGTTTCAGAAAGTAGTATTTGGAGATTAATATCTTCATATAGTTATACTTTTATTGGTGTAATTTGAATTTTGCTTTATAATTAGGAGGAAATGAAGCATGAATTGCAAACTGTATAAGTTAACTTATTATGATGTTTCTCAAACTTCAACATTCCATCCATATCACAATTTTATTCATGTATACTTAACAGCTTTAAAAACGTAAGTATGAATATTGTATAAAATATAGATATAACATAAATGATAAATCAAGACAAATCTTTCTTACATTCTTTTCCAATTTTATTCCAACAATTTCATCACTTTAAAACACAATTTTAGCAAATTAATTGCGGTTGACATATATGAACCAATAAAACAGATAGCAGATCTATGATAAAAATTATATTCAATATTCCAAAATCTGCATTTTTAACAGCGTTAAGTATAGTGTGAATGATGTTAATGTATTAACAGTGTATGTTAGCAAACAAATGACATTTAATACCAGAAAAACAAAAATTGTTCACTTTGGAAAAAATAAAAAAATGTTGCTGCATTTATTTTCAGAATTGGTGATACTATTATTGATATGTGCCATGACTATAGATATCTTGGTGTGGTTTTAAATGAATTATCTAGATTTTACTGAAACTGTTAATGTTTTAACAGAATCAGCCAGAAGAGTTTTTTTTCTAGTCTTGTATCAAACGTGTTCAATAAAAATGACTTAATAAATGGATTCTACAAACAGTAAAATTTATGATGCGAGAATAGTACCTATAATGGACTATGCATCTGCGGTATGGGGATGCAAAAGCTATTCTAAAGCTGAGACACTACAGTCATAACTGACTGTTATCAAATTTACATCCACACCAGTTATTCAAGGTGATATGGGTTAAAAAAAACACAAATAAGACGTAAACTAAATGTTAATTAAGTGATAACTTTCCCATTTGAATCATCAATGATAATGACATACAATGTCGTACATCAATAATCACACAGACTCACATGAGACCGGGTGAGGATTCAAACTTGCAACACCTGGATTGATAGCCAGGCATGCTACAGAGGTCCTGGCTTAAAGAATAAGCAAGTTGGTTTGTTTATTCTTCTACACAGGGCATCTGTTTCACCATCACATTTAAGTATATATATAAAAACTTATATAACAAGTAACTCACCAGTCAAAATTGAGTTAAGCTTTTAAGTATTTTAGGCTAATGTTGGTGAAACAGAATCCAAACCTCAGCTGATACGTCCATGAGTGTTGCATCTTAACATTTTGTATTATCCATCACGGGTCTGATTAGCTCAGTCGGTACACCTCTGGCTATCAATCCAGGGGTCCTGAGTCTGAATCCCCGCCACACATCAGTCTCCATGATGCTTGATATACAACACTGTATCTCATTATCATTCTTATCTCACCACTGATTCAAGTGGGAAAGTTATCAATTACTTGTGGAGATGGGGTGTGCTAGAGTATTGGTTAACCTTTCGGGATCCCAGGAAACAGCGGTTAGGTTAAATGATTGTCCACTAGCCCTTGATGGCATAAAAATGACTCTTAATATTCATCAATCAATGTATTATCCATTAAAGTTAAGTAGTCTAGTAAAAACACATGGTTTTGAGTAGTTGTAATAAACATAACACAACTTTGGTTCAAATATGGCCAAATAGTTTCTGAGAAACAGAGCTTAACAAAAAAACATAATATTTTGTAGGCTTAGTTAATTTATATCCATCAATGTCAGGTCATCCAGAGACAAAAAGCATGGTTTTGAGAGTTCTACTCATAATGTATTTATGGACGAAATTTAGTAACTCCATGTCAAATGGTTTCAAAGAAATTAATCTAAATGCAAAAATTTAACATTATTGAAGCTAAAGAAGTAATTAAGGCCACAATCATCTGGTAAAAATGCATGATGGTTTTGGATAGTACTTACTACCTATAACACAACTAAAAACAAAATTTGTGGAACCGGCCAAACAATGATTTGGTTACTCCAGGTCAAACAATGATTTGGTGACTCCAGGTCAAACAATGATTTGGTGAATTCATGCCAAACAATAATTTGGTGACTTCAGGTCAAACAATGACATGGTTACTCCACGTCAAACAATGATTTGTTGACTCCAGGCCAAACAATGATTAGGTGACTTCAGGCCAAACAATGATTTGTTGACTCCAGGCCAAACAATGATTAGGTGTCTCCAGGCCAAACAAAGATTTGGTGACTCCAGGCCAAACAATGATTTGGTTATTTCAGGCCAAACAATGATTTGGTGACTCCAGGCCAAACAATGATAAGGTGACTCCAGGCCAAACAATGATTTGGTGACTCCTGGCCAAACAGTGATTTGTTGACTCCAGGCCAAACAATGATAAGGTGACTCCATGCCATACAATGATTAGGTGACTCCAGGCCAAACAATGATTTGTTGACTCCAGGCCAAACAATGATTTGGTGACTCCAGGCCAAACAGTGATTTGATGACTCAAGGCCAAACAATGATCGGTTGACACCAGACCAAACAATGATTTGGTGACTCCAGGCCAAACAATGATTAGGTGACTCCAGGCCAAACAATGATTTGGTGACTCCAGGCCAAACAGTGATTTTTTGACTCCAGGCCAAACAATGATTTGGTGACTCCATGCCATGCAATGATTAGGTGACTCCAGGCCAAACAATGATTTGTTGACTCCAGGCCAAACAATAATTTGGTGACTCCAGGCCAAACAGTGATTTGATGACTCAAGGCCAAACAATGATCGGTTGACACCAGACCAAACAATGGTTAGGTGACTCCAGGCCAAACAATGATTAGGTGACTCCAGGCCAAACAATGATCTGTTGACTCCAGACCAAACAATGATTAAGTGACTCCATGCTAAACAATGATTAGGTGACTCCAGGCCTAACAATGATTTGTTAACTCAAGGCCAAACAATGATTTGGTGACTCCAGGCCAAAAAATGATTATGTGACTCCAGGCCAAACAATGATCTGTTGACTCCAGACCAAACAATGATTAGATGACTCCATGCTAAACAATGATTATGTGACTCCAGGCCTAACAATGATTTGTTAACTCCAGGGCTAACAATGATTTGTTGACTCAAGGCCAAACAATGAATTGTTGACTCCAGATCAAACAATAATTTGATGACTCTAGGCCAAACAATGATTTGTTGACTCCAGACCAAACAATAATTTGATGACTCCAGGCTTAACAATGATTTGGTGACTCAAGACCAAACAATGATTTGGTGACTCCAGACCAAACAATGATTTGTTAACTCCAGGCCAAACAATGATCTGTTGACTTCAGACAAACTATAATTTGATGACTCCAGGCCAAACAATTATTAGGTGACTCCAGGCCAAACAATGATTTGTTGACTCCAGGCCAAACAATATTTGGTGACTCAAGGCCAAACAATCCAGGTCACACAATGATTAAATGACTACAGGCCAAACAATGATTTGTTGACTCCAGGCCAAATACTCATTATGAGACTCCAGGCCAAACAATGATCTGTTGACTCCAGACCAAACCATAATTTGATGACTCCATGCTTAACAATCCAGGCCAAACAATGATTAGGTGACTCAAGGCCAAACACTGATAAGGTGACTTCAGGCCACACAATGATTTGTGACTCTAGGCCAAACAATGATTAGGTGACTCTGGGCCAAACAATCCAGGTCACACAATGATTTGTTGACTTCAGGCCAAACAATGATTTGTTGACTCCATGTCAAACAATGATTTGGTGACTCCAGGTCAAACAATGATTTGGTGACTCCAGGCCAAACAATGATTTGGTAACTCCAGGCCAAACAGTGATTTGGTGACTCGATACCAAACAAAAATTTGTTGACTACAGGTCAAACAATGATAAGGTGACTCCAGGCCAAACAATGATTACATAATTCCAAGCCAAACAATGCATTGGTGACTCCAGGCCAAACAATAATTAGGTGACTCCAGGCAAAACAATGATTAGATGACTCCAGGCCAAACAATAATTTGTTGACTCGAGGACAAACAATGATTACATAATTCCAAGCCAAACAATGCTTTGGTGACTCCAGGCCAAACAATAATTAGGTGACTCCAGGCAAAGCAATGATTTGGTGACTCCAGGCCAAACAATGATTAGGTGACTCCAGGCCAAACAATAGTTTGTTGACTCCAGGACAAACAATGATGAGGTGACACCAGGCAGCAATGATAAGGTGATTCCAGGCCAAACAATGATAAGGTGACTCATGGCATAACAATGATTTGGTGGCTCCAGGCCAAACAATAATTTGGTGACTCTAGGTCAAACAATGATTTGGTGACTCCAGGCCAAACAATGAATTGGTGAATTCAGGTCAAACAATCCAGACCAAACCATAATTTGGTGACTCCAGGCCAAACAATGATTTGGTGACTCCAAGGCAAACAATGAATTGGTGACTTCAGGCCAAATAATCCAGGCCAAACAATGATTTGTTGACTCCAGGCCAAACAATGCTTAGGTGATTCCAGGTCAAATAATGATTAGGTGACTCTAGGCCAAACAATGCTTAGGTGACTCCAGGCCAAACAATGATTTGTTAACTCCAGGCCAAACAATGATTTGTTGACTCCAGTCCAAACAATGATTTGGTGACTCTAGGCCAAATAATGATTAGGTGACTCCAGGCCAAACAATGATTTGGTGACTTCAAGGCAAACAATGAATTGGTGACTTCAGGCCAAACAATCCAGGCCAAACAATGATTTGTTGACTCCAGGCCAAACAATGCTTAGGTGACTCCAGGCCAAACAATGATTAGGTGACGCCAGGCCAAACAATGCTTAGGTGACTCCAGGCCAAACAATGATTTGGTGACTCCAGGCTTAACAATGATTTGGTGACTTCAGGCAACACAATGATTAGGTGACTCCAGGCAAAACAATGATTTGTTAACTCCAGGCCAAACAATGATTTGTTGATTCCAGGCCAAACAATGATTTGGTGACTCCAGGCCAAATAATGACTAGGTGACTCCAGGAAGCAATGATTAGATGACTCCAGGCCAAATGATGATTAGGTGACTCCAGGCCAAACAATGATTTGGTGATTCCAGGCCAAATAATGATTTGGTGATTCCAGGCCAAACAATAAATTGGTGACTTCAAGCCAAACAATCCAGGCCAAACAATGATTTGTTGACTCCAGGCCAAACAATGATTAGGTAACTCCTTGCCAAACAATGCTTAGGTGATCCCAGGCCTAACAATGATTTGTTAACTTCAGGGCTAACAATGATTTGTTGACTCAAGGCCAAACAATGAATTGTTGACTCCAGATCAAACAATAATTTGATGACTCTAGGCCAAACAATGATTTGTTGACTCCAGACCAAACAATAATTTGATGACTCCAGGCTTAACAATGATTTGGTGACTCAAGACCAAACAATGATTTGGTGACTCCAGACCAAACAATGATTTGTTAACTCCAGGCCAAACAATGATCTGTTGACTTCAGACCAACTATAATTTGATGACTCCAGGCCAAACAATTATTAGGTGACTCCAGGCCAAACAATGATTTGTTGACTCCAGGCCAAACAATATTTGGTGACTCAAGGCCAAACAATCCAGGTCACACAATGATTAAATGACTACAGGCCAAACAATGATTTGTTGACTCCAGGCCAAATACTCATTATGAGACTCCAGGCCAAACAATGATCTGTTGACTCCAGACCAAACCATAATTTGATGACTCCATGCTTAACAATCCAGGCCAAACAATGATTAGGTGACTCAAGGCCAAACACTGATAAGGTGACTTCAGGCCACACAATGATTTGTGACTCTAGGCCAAACAATGATTAGGTGACTCTGGGCCAAACAATCCAGGTCACACAATGATTTGTTGACTTCAGGCCAAACAATGATCTGTTGACTCCATGTCAAACAATGATTTGGTGACTCCAGGTCAAACAATGATTTGGTGACTCCAGGCCAAACAATGATTTGGTAACTCCAGGCCAAACAGTGATTTGGTGACTCGATACCAAACAAAAATTTGTTGACTACAGGTCAAACAATGATAAGGTGACTCCAGGCCAAACAATGATTACATAATTCCAAGCCAAACAATGCATTGGTGACTCCAGGCCAAACAATAATTAGGTGACTCCAGGCAAAACAATGATTACATGACTCCAGGCCAAACAATAATTTGTTGACTCGAGGACAAACAATGATTACATAATTCCAAGCCAAACAATGCTTTGGTGACTCCAGGCCAAACAATAATTAGGTGACTCCAGGCAAAGCAATGATTTGGTGACTCCAGGCCAAACAATGATTAGGTGACTCCAGGCCAAACAATAGTTTGTTGACTCCATGACAAACAATGATGAGGTGACACCAGGCAGCAATGATAAGGTGATTCCAGGCCAAACAATGATAAGGTGACTCATGTTATAACAATGATTTGGTGGCACCAGGCCAAACAATAATTTGGTGACTCTAGGTCAAACAATGATTTGGTGACTCCAGGCCAAACAATGAATTGGTGAATTCAGGTCAAACAATCCAGACCAAACCATAATTTGGTGACTCCAGGCCAAACAATGATTTGGTGACTCCAAGGCAAACAATGAATTGGTGACTTCAGGCCAAATAATCCAGGCCAAACAATGATTTGTTGACTCCAGGCCAAACAATGCTTAGGTGATTCCAGGTCAAATAATGATTAGGTGACTCCAGGCCAAACAATGCTTAGGTGACTCCAGGCCAAACAATGATTTGTTAACTCCAGGCCAAACAATGATTTGTTGACTCCAGTCCAAACAATGATTTGGTGACTCTAGGCCAAATAATGATTAGGTGACTCCAGGCCAAACAATGATTTGGTGACTTCAAGGCAAACAATGAATTGGTGACTTCAGGCCAAACAATCCAGGCCAAACAATGATTTGTTGACTCCAGGCCAAACAATGCTTAGGTGACTCCAGGCCAAACAATGATTAGGTGACGCCAGGCCAAACAATGCTTAGGTGACTCCAGGCCAAACAATGATTTGGTGACTCCAGGCTTAACAATGATTTGGTGACTTCAGGCAACACAATGATTAGGTGACTCCAGGCAAAACAATGATTTGTTAACTCCAGGCCAAACAATGATTTGTTGACTCCAGGCCAAACAATGATTTGGTGACTCCAGGCCAAATAATGACTAGGTGACTCCAGGAAGCAATGATTAGATGACTCCAGGCCAAATGATGATTAGGTGACTCCAGGCCAAACAATGATTTGGTGATTCCAGGCCAAATAATGATTTGGTGATTCCAGGCCAAACAATAAATTGGTGACTTCAAGCCAAACAATCCAGGCCAAACAATGATTTGTTGACTCCAGGCCAAACAATGATTAGGTAACTCCTTGCCAAACAATGCTTAGGTGATCCCAGGCCAAACAATGATTAGGTGACTCCAGGCCAAACAATGATTTGTTAACTCCAGGCTAAACAATGATTTGTTGACTCCAGGCAAAACAATGATTAGTTGACTCTAGGCCAAACTATGATTAGGTGACTCCAGGCCAAACAATAATTTGGTGACTCCATGCCAAACAATCCAGGCCAAACAATGATTTGGTGACTCCAGGCCAAACAATGATTAAGTGACTCCAGGTCGAACAATGATTTGTTGACTCCAGGCCAAACAATGATTAGGTGACTTCAGGCAACACAATGATTAGGTGACTCCAGGCCAAACAATGATTTGGTGACTCCAGGCCAAACAATGATTTGGTGACTCCAGGTCAAACAATGATTTGGTGACTCCAGGCCCAACAATGATTTGGTGACTCCAGGCCAAACAATGTTTAGGTGACTCCAGGCGAAACAATAATTTGGTGACTCCAGGCCAAACAATGATTTGGTGACTCCAGGCCAAACAATGATTAGGGGACTCCAGGCCAAACAATGATTTGTTGACTCCAGGCCAAACAATGATTTGGTGACTCCAGGCCAAACAATGATTAGGGGACTCCAGGCCAAACAATGATTTGTTGACTCCAGGCCAAACAATGATTAGGTGACTCCAGGCCAAACAATGATTTGGTGACTCCAGGCTTAACAATGATTTGGTGACTTCAGGCAACACAATGATTAGGTGACTCCAGGCCAAACAATGATTAGGTGACTCCAGGCGAAACAATAATTTGGTGACTCCAGGTCAAACAATGATTTGGTGACTCCAGGCCAAACAATGATTAGGGGACTCCAGGCCAAACAATGATTTGTTGACTCCAGGCGAAACAATGATTAGGTGACTCCAGGCCAAACAATGATTTGGTGACTCCAGGCTTAACAATGATTTGGTGACTTCAGGCAACACAATGATTAGGTGACTCCAGGCCAAACAATGATTTGGTGACTCCAGGCCAAACAATGATTTGGTGACTCCAGGTCAAACAATGATTTGGTGACTCCAGGCCAAACAATGATTTGGTGACTCCAGGCCAAACAATGATTAGGTGACTCCAGGCGAAACAATAATTTGGTGACTCCAGGCCAAACAATGATTTGGTGACTCCAGGCCAAACAATGATTAGGGGACTCCAGGCCAAACAATGATTTGTTGACTCCAGGCCAAACAATGATTAGGTGACTCCAGGCCAAACAATGATTTGGTGACTCCAGGCTTAACAATGATTTGGTGACTTCAGGCAGCACAATGATTAGGTGACTCCAGGCCAAACAATGATTTGGTGACTCAAGGCGAAACAATAATTTGGTGACTCCAGGTCAAACAATGATTTGGTGACTCCAGGCCAAACAATGATTTGGTGACTCCAGGCCAAATAATGACTAGGTGACTCCAGGAAGCAATGATTAGATGACTCCAGGCCAAATGATGATTAGGTGACTGCAGGCCAAACAATGATTTGGTGATTCCAGGCCAAATAATGATTTGGTGATTCCAGGCCAAGCAATAAATTGGTGACTTCAAGCCAAACAATCCAGGCCAAACAATGATTTGTTGACTCCAGGCCAAACAATGATTAGGTAACTCCTTGCCAAACAATGCTTAGGTGATCCCAGGCCAAACAATGATTAGGTGACTCCAGGCCAAACAATGATTTGTTAACTCCAGGCTAAACAATGATTTGTTGACTCCAGGCAAAACAATGATTAGTTGACTCCAGGCCAAACTATGATTAGGTGACTCCAGGCCAAACAATAATTTGGTGACTCCATGCCGAACAATCCAGGCCAAACAATGATTTGGTGACTCCAGGCCAAACAATGATTAAGTGACTCCAGGCCGAACAATGATTTGTTGACTCCAGGCCAAACAATGATTAGGTGACTTCAGGCAACACAATGATTAGGTGACTCCAGGCCAAACAATGATTTGGTGACTCCAAGCCAAACAATGATTTGGTGACTCCAGGTCAAACAATGATTTGGTGACTCCAGGCCAAACAATGATTTGGTGACTCCAGGCCAAACAATGATTAGGTGACTCCAGGCGAAACAATAATTTGGTGACTCCAGGCCAAACAATGATTTGGTGACTCCAGGCCAAACAATGATTAGGGGACTCCAGGCCAAACAATGATTTGTTGACTCCAGGCCAAACAATGATTTGGTGACTCCAGGCCAAACAATGATTAGGGGACTCCATGCCAAACAATGATTTGTTGACTCCAGGCCAAACAATGATTAGGTGACTCCAGGCCAAACAATGATTTGGTGACTCCAGGCTTAACAATGATTTGGTGACTTCAGGCAACACAATGATTTGGTGACTCCAGGCCAAACAATGATTAGGTGACTCCAGGCGAAACAATAATTTGGTGACTCCAGGTCAAACAATGATTTGGTGACTCCAGGCCAAACAATGATTAGGGGACTCCAGGCCAAACAATGATTTGGTGACTCCAGGCCAAACAATGATTAGGTGACTCCAGGCCAAACAATGATTTGGTGACTCCAGGCTTAACAATGATTTGGTGACTTCAGGCAACACAATGATTAGGTGACTCCAGGCCAAACAATGATTTGGTGACTCCAGGCCAAACAATGATTTGGTGACTCCAGGTCAAACAATGATTTGGTGACTCCAGGCCAAACAATGATTTGGTGACTCCAGGCCAAACAATGATGAGGTGACTCCAGGCGAAACAATAATTTGGTGACTCCAGGCCAAACAATGATTTGGTGACTCCAGGCCAAACAATGATTAGGGGACTCCAGGCCAAACAATGATTTGTTGACTCCAGGCCAAACAATGATTAGGTGACTCCAGGCCAAACAATGATTTGGTGACTCCAGGCCAAACAATGATTTGGTGACTTCAGGCAACACAATGATTAGGTGACTCCAGGCCAAACAATGATTTGGTGACTCCAGGCGAAACAATAATTTGGTGACTCCAGGTCAAACAATGATTTGGTGACTCCAGGCCAAACAATGATTAGGGGACTCCAGGCGAAACAATGATTTGTTGACTCCAGGCCAAACAATGATTAGGTGACTCCAGGCCAAACAATGATTTGGTGACTCCAGGCTTAACAATGATTTGGTGACTCCAGGTCAAACAATGATTAGGTGACTCCAGGCCAAACAATGATTTGGTGACTCCAGGCCAAACAATGATTTGGTGACTCCAGGTCAAACAATGATTTGGTGACTCCAGGCCAAACAATGATTTGGTGACTCCAGGCCAAACAATGATTAGGGGACTCCAGGCCAAACAATGATTTGGTGACTCCAGGCCAAACAATGATTTGGTGACTCCAGGCCAAACAATGATTAGGGGACTCCAGGCCAAACAATGATTTGTTGACTCCAGGCCAAACAATGATTAGGTGACTCCAGGCCAAACAATGATTTGGTGACTCCAGGCTTAACAATGATTTGGTGACTTCAGGCAACACAATGATTAGGTGACTCCAGGCCAAACAATGATTAGGTGACTCCAGGCCAAACAATGATTTGGTGACTCCAGGTCAAACAATGATTTGGTGACTCCAGGCCAAACAATGATTTGGTGACTCCAGGCCAAACAATGATTAGGTGACTCCAGGCGAAACAATAATTTGGTGACTCCAGGCCAAACAATGATTTGGTGACTCCAGGCCAAACAATAATTTGGTGACTCCAGGTCAAACAATGATTTGGTGACTCCAGGTTAAACAATAATTAGGTTACTCCAGGTCAAACAATGATTTGGTGACTCCAGGGCAAACAATGATTAGGTGACTCCAGGTAAAACAATGATTTGATGACTCAAGGCCGAACAATGATTTGGTGACTCCAGGCCAAACAATGATTTGGCGACTCGAGGTCAAAGAATGATTTGGTGACTCCAGGCTCAGGTCAAAGAATGATTTGGTGACTCAAGGCTCAGGTCAAACAATGATTTGGTGACTCCAGGCTCAGGCCAAACAATGATTTGGTGACTTCATGCCAAACAATGATTTGGTGACTTCATGCCAAACAATGATTTGGTGACTTCATGCCAAACAATGATTTGTTGACTCCAGGCCAAACAATGATTAGGTGACTCCAGGCGAAACAATGATTTGGTGACTCCAGGTCAAACAATGATTAGGTGACTCCAGGCCAAACAATGATTTGGTGACTCCAGGCTTAACAATGATTTGGTGACTTCAGGCAACACAATGATTAGGTGACTCCAGGCCAAACAATGATTTGGTGACTCCAGGCGAAACAATAATTTGGTGACTCCAGGTCAAACAATGATTTGGTGACTCCAGGCCAAACAATGATTAGGGGACTCCAGGCCAAACAATGATTTGTTGACTCCAGGCGAAACAATGATTAGGTGACTCCAGGCCAAACAATGATTTGGTGACTCCAGGCTTAACAATGATTTGGTGACTCCAGGTCAAACAATGATTAGGTGACTCCAGGCCAAACAATGATTTGGTGACTCCAGGCCAAACAATGATTTGGTGACTCCAGGTCAAACAATGATTTGGTGACTCCAGGCCAAACAATGATTTGGTGACTCCAGGCCAAACAATGATTAGGTGACTCCAGGCGAAACAATAATTTGGTGACTCCAGGCCAAACAATGATTTGGTGACTCCAGGCCAAACAATGATTAGGGGACTCCAGGCCAAACAATGATTTGTTGACTCCAGGCCAAACAATGATTAGGTGACTCCAGGCCAAACAATGATTTGGTGACTCCAGGCTTAACAATGATTTGGTGACTTCAGGCAACACAATGATTAGGTGACTCCAGGCCAAACAATGATTTGGTGACTCCAGGCCAAACAATGATTTGGTGACTCCAGGTCAAACAATGATTTTGTGACTCCAGGCCAAACAATGATTTGGTGACTCCAGGCCAAACAATGATTAGGTGACTCCAGGCGAAACAATAATTTGGTGACTCCAGGCCAAACAATGATTTGGTGACTCCAGGCCAAACAATAATTTGGTGACTCCAGGTCAAACAATGATTTGGTGACTCCAGGTTAAACAATGATTAGGTTACTCCAGGTCAAACAATGATTTGGTGACTCCAGGGCAAACAATGATTTGGTGACTCCAGGTAAAACAATGATTTGATGACTCAAGGCCGAACAATGATTTGGTGACTCCAGGCCAAACAATGATTTGGCGACTCGAGGTCAAAGAATGATTTGGTGACTCCAGGCTCAGGTCAAAGAATGATTTGGTGACTCCAGGCTCAGGTCAAACAATGATTTGGTGACTCCAGGCTCAGGCCAAACAATGATTTGGTGACTTCATGCCAAACAATGATTTGGTGACTTCATGCCAAACAATGATTTGGTGACTTCATGCCAAACAATGATTTGTTGACTCCAGGCCAAACAATGATTAGGTGACTCCAGGCGAAACAATGATTTGGTGACTCCAGGTCAAACAATGATTAGGTTACTCCAGGTCAAACAACGATTTGGTGACTCCAGGTCAAACAATGATTAGGTTACTCCAAGTCAAACAATGATTTGGTAACTCCAGCCCAAACAATGAATTGGTAACTCCAGCCCAAACAATATTTGAAAAACAGAGCTTAACGTTACTATGTTGAAGCAACTACTGTTACCACGGACTAGCAGAAAGAGAAGAGAAAAAATAACTTCCAATCCTCCATGGCAGATTGTGTAAATGTAAATCAGCAAGTACTTCTCTATGATAACTTCTTTCACAGACTTTAAATTAAAAAAATCTTTAATTTCCTCAATCCTCAAATTTCATAATTTCTATAATATGAGATCACGACTAAAATATTTAAGAACTACAAATTCAAAGTATCTTCTCTCTCTGTAAAAATGTCAAGCCATCATACATTAATTGCATGGTCAGCCAAGAAATAAGGAGAATGTAAACTAATGTCTCTATGTCAGATCAATAGCACCCACTGAGTGAACTAATCAAGCAATGATTGAACAGGTTCTGGTGTGAAACATATCAGAAATATGATGTCTTTAACGGTCCTAATGAGCATGAATGCTTTACATGCACCCTGTCATTAGCTGGAACAATCCATATATACTGTTGGCATTGTAATGCCAAATGAGCTTTCTCAAACAGAAACACAGGGTGCGAATATCGACAGAAAAATAAGGCTAATACAATGTAAAGATTACTTGTTTTATTTTCAGATAATGGTTTTCATAACTGTGTGACAGAAAAACATAAATCTATAGAAATTTCTTTGAACATTCTGTCAATGGCAATAGAGTGCTGCAGTACTAAATTAATGTCCGCTACATTTAAAACTAGGCCAGTCCATTGTAGTTTACTTCTCTTACTTCAACAACAGGGCTTAAGACATAAATATTCAATTCAATTCAATATCATTATTTGGTTAGTTTGCATAATACAAGTAATGAGGAGATAGTAATGAGGTAATGAGGAGGTAATGCAGGGGTAACAAGGAGGTAATGAGGAGGTAGTAATGAGGTAATGAGGAGGTAATGCGGAGGTAATGGAGGTAATGAGGTAATGCGTAGGTAATGAGGATGTAATGAGGAGGTAATGTGGAGATAATGAGGTAATGAGGTAATGAGAAGGTAATGCGGAGGTAATGAGGAGGTAATGTGGAGGTAATGGAGTTAATGGGGTAACGAGGAGGTAATGCAGATGTAATGAGGAGGTAATGAGGTAATGCAGAGGTAATCAGTAGGTAATGTGGAGGTAATGAAATAATGAGGTAATGAGAAGGTAATGAGGAGGTTAATGAGGTGGTAATGTGGAGGTTATTGAGGTAATGAGGTAACGAGGAGGTAATGCGGAGGTAATGAGCAGGTAATGAGGAGGTAATGAGGAGATAATGAGGTAACGAGGAGGTAATGAGGTAATGAGGAGGTAATATGGAGGTAATGAGGAGGTAATGCGGAGGTAATGCGGAAGTAATGAGGTAACGAGGAGGTAATGTGAGGGTAATGAGGAGGTAATGCAGAGGTAATGGAGGTAATGAGGTAACAAGGAGGTAATGAGGAGGTAACGAGGAGGTAATGAGGAGATAATAAGGTAACGAGGAGGTAATGAGGAGGTCATGCGGAATAAGGAGGTAATGAGGAGGTAATGAGGAGGGAATGAGGAGGTAATGAGGAATATGGAGGTAATGAGGAGGTAATGAGGAGGGAATGAGGAGGGAATTAGGAGGGAATGAGGAGGTAATGAGGAGATAACGAGGAGGTAATGAGGAGGTAATGAGGAGGTAAAGTTGAATTGCTGATGAGTTAATATCTCATTATGAACTAGTAACCTATGCACTATATATTTTGATATTTTTGAATTTGTAAATAATTGATTGATTGAGTGATTGAATATTAAGCGTCATTTTTTTTTATACCATCGAGGGCTAATGGACAATCAGTTAATCTAACCACTGTTTCCTGGGATCCTGAAAGGTTAATCAGTACTCTAGCACACCCCATTTCAGCAAGTAACTGATAACTTTTCCACTTGAATCAGCGGTGAGAGACAAATGATAATGAGACACAATGTCATGTATCAATCATCATGGAGACTGTTGCCGGCCAGGAATTTGAACTCATGACCTCTGAATTGATAATCAGACGCTCTACCAACTAAGCTAATCGGGCCCTGCAAATTTATAAATAAAAAAATAAAATGTCACATGTGATCTTAAATGTGATTAGAAAGCTCAGAGCTTATATGAACTGCTCTCAAGTGATAAGAAAGCTCAGAGTTTATATGAACTGCTCTCACGTGATTAGAAAGCTTAGAGCTTATATGAACTGCTCTCAAGTGCTAAAATAGCTCAGAGCTTATATGAACTGCTCTCAAGTGATTAGAAAGCTCAGAGCTTATATGAACTGCTCTCAAGTGATTAGTAAGCTCAGAGCTTATATGAACTGCTCTCAAGTGATTAGAAAGCTCAGAGCTTATATGAACTGCTCTCAAGTGATTAGTAAGCTCAGAGCTTATATGAACTGCTCTCAAGTGATTAGAAAGCTCAGAGCTTAAATATGAACTGCTCTCAAGTGATTAGTAAGCTTAGAGCTTATATGAACTGCTCTCAAGTGATTAGAAAGCTCAGAGCTTGTATGAACTGCTCTCAAGTGATTAGTAAGCTCAGAGCTTATATGAACTCTCAAGTCATTCTCTAGGCAGTATCAGTAATGAGTGTTGTTATTGAGCTTATATGAACTGCTCTCAAGTCATTCTCTAGGCAGTATCAGTAATGAGTGTTGTTTTTGAGACGCCTTGGGTCGAGCACTGGATCAAGCCTCTGTCCTCTTGTGTGAATAGCTTTAAAGTTTAAAACACTGTTAAAGTTTTTTGACTAAATTGCATGCATGCTAAAGTTGAGATGTTTTGTGAATGCAGGACCTGCCGGGTCTGCATTGTATGGATCTCAGTCAACAAGTCCTTGGTACAGATAAATGATGAAGGCAAACAAGAGCACCACAACCTGATGCAAACACTCAGTCAATAAGTCCTTGGTACAGATAAATGATGAAGGCAAACAAGAGCACCACAACCTGATGCAAACACTCAGTCAATAAGTCCTTGGTACAGATAAATGATGAAGGCAAACAAGAGCACCACAACCTGATGCAAACACTCAGTCAATAAGTCCTTGGTACAGATAAATGATGAAGGCAAACAAGAGCACCACAACCTGATGCAAACACTCAGTCAATAAGTCCTTGGTACAGATAAATGATAAAGGCAAACAAGAGCACCACAACCTGATGCAAACACTCAGTCAATAAGTCCTTGGTACAGATAAATGATAAAGGCAAACAAAAGCACCACAACCTGATGCAAGCACTCAGTCAATAAGTCCACATGTCACATGATGACAACAACCAGGCCAAGGTCGTAATAATAACTCTTTTTTTAAAAGAAGAGCTAAAATGGAAATTTTATTAAGATTTCAGAAAGTTATTGGTTAAGACACAAATAATGTAAGCATTGCATGCATGCAACCACTGCATGCTCCTCCGTCAGTAAATAAGTGGTCACGTTGGCAGACTAATTCCGTAAGTAGAAGGAATGACCCAGCTATCTTCTGTTTTATGATTGTAATTGATTTGATCGAAAGCAACTGAAATGAAAGTTTATTGATTGCATATGGGGCAAACATGGGAGGATATGAAGTATCGTATCATCTCTGGGCAAGGTTGTAGCAAAATTAATAACAGCAATTTTATTTCATTTGCGCAGAATGACACAAGTAACTGAGGAATCAATACCATTTCTGAAGAGTTGAAGACTGTAGCAATCTTATTCTTTGGGCTACAGCAAAACCATTTATTTTCCAAAATTGAATTTTAGCAAGTGAGTTAAGAAATGTAATTCGTATTTTAGAAAAAATGCCGATAACTATTTCAGTCATTCTGATTTTTCTAACTATTTTTATTAGAAATGATAATGGTAATAAAATAATAAATCATAACCAATGGTTTGTACTTTATGCAATAATTAATGGAAACTAAGCGGTGCAGTGGCATGGTAGACTGGATCTTCAGGTTACTCATGCCAGAGGTCAATGGTTCTACAAACAGAACACCAGATTCCACAACGATTCACAAAATTTTAAGCTCTTAGCTATTCGATTGCAATTAACTTTATTATACCAAATATCTGGGACCCTTAAACTTAGTTTGTATGTAACTTCTTAATGAACAAAGACAATTAAAAAAATTCATCAGTTTATGAACTTTCATAAGCCTTGTAAAAAGGATTCATTTTAAAATTAGCAAAAATACTGCTCCAATGTAGCGTTCCTAAGGTGACACAATTTGTTCATGGGAAGATTTTAAGACTTACGGAGGTTAGTCAAATGGGCCCATGGCAGGGACTGCATCTTAATTTGTATGACTTTCTATGAATTTAGATTCCAAGTTACTTCATCCATAACATTTTCCATATTACGTTGTGCTCGGATGTTATTAAATTATGAGCCTTTTGAAAACTTCTTTAAGTCTGTCAGATGAACAAGATTTTGTTTGCAACTTAAGTTACACAGGATAGGATGTGATACACAGGATAGTGAGTGTTACACAGGATAGGACCTGTTATAAAGGATAGGAAGTATTACACAAAATAGGATGTGTTACACAAGATAGTGAGTGTTACAGGGGAAAGTGAGTGTTACACAGGATAGGATGTATTACACGGGATAGTGGGTGTTGCACAGGATAGGACATGTTATAAAGGATAGGATGTGTTACACATTATAGGACGTGTTACACAGGATAGGACGTGTTACACATTATAGGATGTTTTACACAGGATAGGACGTGTTACACAGGATAGGATGTGTTACACAAGATAGTGAGTGTTACACAGGATAGGATGTGTTACACATTATAGGACGTTTACCACAGGATAGGATGTGTCACACATTATAGGACGTTTTATACAGGATAGGACGTGTTACACAGGATAGGATGTGTTACACAAGATAGTGAGTGTTACACAGGATAGAACATACTACACAGGATAGTAAGTGTTACATGAGTTAGTGAATGTTGCACAGGATAGGATGTGTTACATTGGATAGTGAGTGTTACACAGGATAGGATGTGTTACATGGGATAATAAGTGTCACATGGGACAATGAGTGTTTAACAGGTCAATGTAAAATGGGAAAGTGTTGTTACATGGGATAGTGTTACATGGGATAGTGAGTGTTACATGGAATATTGAATGTTACATGGGATAGTGAGTGTTATACAAGATAGTGTTACAGGGGATAGTGTTACATGGTATCGTGGGTGTTACATGGGATAGTGCTAATGGGATAGTGGTACATGGGATAGTGAGTGTTACATGGAATATTGAGTGTTACATGGGATAGTGTTACATGGGATTGTCGGTGTTACATGGGATAGTCAGTGTTACATGGGACAGTGTTACATGGAATAGTGTTAATGGGATATTGGTACATGGGATAGTCAGTGTTACAAGTGATAGCAAGTGTTACATGGGATAGTGTTACATGGGATAGTCAGTGTTACATGGGATAGTGTTACATGGGATAGTGAGTGTTACATGGGATAGTGAGTGTTACATGGGATAGTGTTATCAGTGTCATTTTTATAGCACTGAGTGCTAACAGATGATCAGTTAACTTAACCACTCTTTCCTTGGATCATGGAAGGTTAACCTAGAGTACTTGAGTACACCCATCCCTGCAAGTAACTGATAACTTTCCCACTTGAATCAGAAGTGGGAGACAAATGACAATGAGACACAATGTAGTACATCAATCATCACAGAGACTCACAGTGGCCAAAAGGGGATTCAAACTAAAAACTGCTGGATTGATAGTCAGACATGCTACTAACTGAGCTAATCAGGCCTGGGTTTACATGAATGATATACCTATTTACAACCAATATAGGTACAGATCAGTCAACTTATCTAACTGGTATTTAAATATTCATACAGGGTCTACATTGTTTGGTTCCCACTCTGTAAATTCATATTAACATCTCTCCAAAACAAAAATAGAGCAATCTTTATTTAAATAAGAGGGCCAGAATGGTCTTAAATCGCTCACCTGTGGCAGAGGAGACAATACCAAATAAGGCAATTTTTGTAGGTGCCTGAAAGTACATAAACTCACAAAATGCAATTTTTGTCAATTCAAGGACCACAACACCCGACATTAATTATCCAAAAATTTGTCCAATATATTATGGTCACATAACAACTGTGTAAGTTTAATGATGATCAAATATAAACTGTGAGTGTTAAGGTGCACACAACATCAAATACACACAATTTTTGACAATTCAAGGGCCATATCTATATTCAATATTTATCGGATTTGGCCAGTTCAAGAACTTGTCCAAGATATTATGGTTATATAACAACTGTGTAAGTCCAGTGAGAATCATAATTATTATGAAAAGTGCTGGTGCTAGAGTGCACATTAGGTGAAATAGTGCAATTTTTGACAATTGAAGAGCCATTACTCTGACATTAATTTTCCAATTTGGCCAGTTAAAGAACTTGTCCAAGATATTATGGTTATATAACAACTGTGTAAGACAGTGAGAATCATAATTATTATGAAAAGTGCTGGTGCTCGAGTGCACATAAGGTGAAATATTTTTGACAATTGAAGAGCCATTATTCTGACATTTATTTTCCAATTTGGCCAGTTAAAAAACTTGGCCAAGATATTATGGTTATATAACTACTGTGTTTAAAGTTTGATGAGGATCAATTGAAAAATGAGGGTTCTAGAGTGCACACTAGGTCAAATAGTGCACTTTTTAATGTTTAAAGGGTCATAACTCTAACATTATTAATTTGATTTAGCCAGTTCAAGAATATGTCCGAGATATTATGGTTATATAACTACTGTGTAAGTTTAGTGAAGATCAAATGAAAAATGTGGATGCCAGATTGCACACATGCTCAAATAGTGCACTTTTTAATGCTTCAAGGGCCATAACTCTGACATTAATAATCCTATTTGGCCAGTTCAAGAACTTGTCAGAGATATTATGGTTATATAACTACTGTGTAAGCCTGGTGAGAATCAAATGAAAAATGCAGGTGCTAGAGTGCACACACGGTGAAATAGTGCACATATTTATGTTTCAAGGGCCATAACTCAGACAATAATAATGCGATGTTGCCACTTCAAGAACTTGTCCAAGATATTATGGTTATATAACTGCTATATAAGTGAAGATCCAATGAAAAATACGGTTGCTAGAGTGCACACATCAAAAAAGTTAACTGATGAACAGACGACTGGCAAAGGCGATCATGTGAGATATGAGATGCATCAAAAGGCCCAGAGTTACTCACTGGAGTTTGACTTGCCAGTTCAATCTAGATAATTTTATTTTATCTTAAAATGTAATTTTTTTTTCACCTAATAAATAAAATAAATAAGATATATCTGTTATGTAAAAGGGATTATATCACGAACAAAACATTATAAAACTAGAGCTATCACTGAAGGTGATGAATACCCCCAAACGCAGCCATGACAGAAAATGGTTTACCATTGTATGAAGTTTTATTAAATTATATCCAATAGTTTTAAAGTTATGCTCTGGACAAGGGAAATATATCAAAGGGCAATAACTCTGTAATTAGCAAGAATAGAGTTATGTTTCCTGTACACTGCACTTCCTGTCATTATATTCTACCATTGTATGAAGTTTGATGAAATTCCATCCAGTACTTTAAAAGTAATGCTCTTGACAATGGAAATATATCAAAGGGCAATAACTATGTAAATAGCAAGAATAGAGTTATGTTTCTTGTACACTGCACTTCCTCTCATTATATTCTACCATTGTATGAAGCTTGATGAAATTCCATCTGGTACTTTTCAAGTTATGCTCCGGACAAGAAAAAATATCAAAGGGCAATAACTCTGTAATTAGCAAGAATAGAGTTATGTTTCTTGTACACTGCACTTCCTCTCATTATATTCTACCATTGTTTGACGTTTGATGAAATTCCATCCAGTAGTTTTCAAGTGATGCTCCGGACAAGGAAAATTGCAACGGACAGACCGACCGACAGACCGACAGACCGACCACAGGGTGACTCTAATATACCCCCTCAAACTTCGTTTGTCGGGGGTATAAAAAAACAAAACTGAAGTATTTTTAAAATAGATAAAAGCATCTCATTCTCATTAAGAAACAAAATCCAAATGGTTTGATGTGTCAAATCCACCAAAATGTGTCATAATTGATATATAAATTGGAGTTGTAAACTTGAAACGAAATCCCAATTCTTAAAATAGAAAGCACTTAAATACTGCTTGATCTCATTTGGATTCTTTTTAAGATGAAACAATTTTATTATGTGTAAATCTATATCAATACCTACTCTTAAAAAAACAGTGTGGTTTAAGCCAATTTTAAAATTGTGAAAAATCCTGATAATATTCCCTTTAATAGCTTTTCTGAATGTTAATTTCATCAAAGTTGCTATTTGTACATTTTTTTAAATCAGAGAATAATGAGATAGAACAAGAAGACATAGATCTGGTGGGGGGGGGGGGGGGGGAGCCACTTAAGGAAGCCAAGTACCAATAAAAGACAAGCAGAAGTGGCTATATAACATCTCCTGAATGGGAATGGCTGTCAATCAGGATCATGCTTCTTTAATGGCTTATATTGAATTTGTAACATACGATGAAAGTCAGATGGAAAAGACAACACAATGGGAAAAATTAGCCCATAATTTGCTGTATTTACATATTAACTATCTACAACATTCTAACTTCCTTGTTTTTGTACCCACCCACAGGGCTCAGTGTAAGTATAGAATCACTGTTGAACTCTATACAGGCATAGCATTTTTTGTCACCTTTGTTACTGTGGTTACATTATCCAAACCCTTGTGGTTCCAGTGTGGCATATGAGTGATGGTAAATTCAAACCACTGTAACGCATGCATGTTGTAAGAGGCTGAAACTCTGCAGTTCTGTAGGTAGAAAGGTTCTAGGTTCAATCCGCACATTAATTTTGTTTTAAAAAAGTTTTCAGCCTGTATTCATTTGTTTGTTCGTTCGCTCATCATTTTTTCATTTAGAAGGCGTAACTAAGAGACAAACAATATAAACACAACAGTAAGCTAAGAGTTTTACATACGTTGTATCTATTTAGTAAATATTAGCTTTTAAATTAATTGCTAGATTATTATCCCCGTCTACCCCCTAATTTTCACGACCCTTTAATTTCTTGAAAATATATATATATACATATTTTTTTTTTTTTTTTTTTTTTTTGAAAAACAAAAAAAAATAAAAAAAACAAAAAAAAAAAAATAAATGAAGCCTCACCGAGCCCTCCCCCTTCTTAAGAACAATTTGGATGATAATCTAGCAATTAATTTATAATAGCCTTATTGCCCATATTTATTTTTGACTTTGTACATTATAATAACAATATTGTTCATACATAATTTTATCAGAATAGTTGTCTACTGGAAGAGTGTTCACCTCACATGTGGAATGTTGTGGGTTCGATCCACTGCCAGATCATACATTGTACTAGCAACTTGAAAACTGGTACTAGAAGCTTAGTAAAGCTCACTTTATCAATATAGTTCTAATGCTGGCTGGCCTGCCAGTGTGGATATAATGTGATAGACCATGTATCTGCGGTGTGCTACTCCAGTGGAGCAGCGGTTACAACACTGTCTCTATCACCATTGTGATTCTTGAACTAAGTCTAATTTGTTGATTGCAACATATTTTTTGTTCAGATTATGAATGTGGTTTTCTCATTAATAATTGAAAGAGTAGTGTTTTTTTAGATGCAGAACAAGAGTCAGTGTGGGTAGAATGGTAGAATGTACAAAACTCATGAAAAGAGAAAGAGAACAAAATAATATCTTCTTTTCATTATTTTCATTCAACTAAACTTTGAGGTCACATAAATTACTATAGTAGCACTTTACATGCAAATCATGAAAATGATTTAATTCTCTCATAGATATGCAGCACATATTTTTCATGGATTAATCTTTTGTTGCAGTATTATATATATATATATATATATATATATATATATATATTTAGAGATTAAACTGGGACAATTGATGTTATAAACTTATTTGTTGGTTTGAATATTTAGCATCATTTTTTATGCCATCGAGGAGTAACAGTGGAACAGTCCTACTGTATTCCCCTAAAGCCCACACCTCCCTCCCCTACTTTGATCAGAAAAGAAATAAATCTGAAGCATTGAAATAAAACCGAATTGTAATGTGTATTATGCTTGTAAGGTAATTACCAAAACACAAAAAACATTGAAAAAGTCGAAGTGTAAAACTCTCTGCAGTGACATCATATTGGAGGACATTTTGAACAGCCAATCATAGAAAATGAAATAAATGAGAAAGCTTCAACAGGATTTCGACATCAGATTTTTTTGAAACTCCATTTTAGTTTGTTGATTTTTTCTGGTTAATACTACTCATACAGGAATCATGGACCACAGGAACAACAATCAACCATACAGGAATTATGGACCATAGGAACTACAATCAACCATACAGGAATCATGGACCACAGGAACTACAATCAACCATACAGGAATCATGGACCACAGGAACTACAATCAACCATACGGGAATCATGGACCACAGGAACTACAATCAACTCAACCATACAGGAATCATAGACCACAGGAACTACAATCAACCATACAGGAATCATGGACCGCAGGAACTACAATCAACCAAACAGGAATCATGGACCACAGGAACTACAATCAACCAAACAGGAATCATGGACCACAGGAACTACAATCAACCATACAGGAATCATGGACCGCAGGAACTACAATCAACCAAACAGGAATCATAGACCACAGGAACTACAATCAACCAAACAGGAATCATAGACCACAGGAACTACAATCAACCAAACAGGAATCATGGACCACAGGAACTACAATCAACCATACAGGAATCATGGACCGCAGGAACTACAATCAACCAAACAGGAATCATAGACCACAGGAACTACAATCAACCAAACAGGAATCATGGACCACAGGAACTACAATCAACCATACAGGAATCATGGACCACAGGAACTACAATCAACCATACAGAAATCATGGACCACAGGAACTACAATCAACCATACAGGAATCATGGACCATAGGAACTACAATCAACCAAACAAGACCATCCTCTGATAACATTTTTGTCGATATATGGTGAAAAGTACAAGATTTACATTCATAATGATTAATCCAGTGCCATAATTGTCCTCTAGGAAGACATAAAGTTTTTGGAGTAAGCTGGATTTGGACCTTAGTAACAACCTTAGCGGTGAGAGGTAATTTAAATATCGATCTTGTCATGTTTAAGTGGATAATGGACATATCAAACCATTCAGATTTTATTAATTAATGATAATGTCAGAAGCTTTTTATCCATTTTAAAAATAATTTTATTTTTTAAGACATTTATAGATATTTTTTTGCTGATATACTCCCTTTGAATATTACATCCAATTAACAAAATGATTACAAAATAATTGATACACTACTCCTCAGGTTGAGCTATAAATAAACTTTTAACATCTTCGTTGTTTACTTTTCAATCCCTAAATACAAAAATGGAAAAACAAATTATCAAAGACATAATTTCCAAAGGTCATTTACAATAGTCTGATATTTGCAAGTTCTAACTTATGAATAATTAAATAGAACTAAATTTTCCACTCCAAAATCAACATTAATGTTACTGATTACTGATCTTGGAGTGCGGAATATTACAGTTCAGGCATTTGAATGCTATATTTAAATATTGAACAAAAAGTGATAAAAATTACGCTTGGTCTTTTGGAATATTTTAAGAATGAGACAATGTCAGTTACAGTTTGAACCAAAGGGTTATTAGTATGATGCAAAGTGGAAATTTACAGAAGTTTGTTTTCAACCAAAATAGATCCCCTTCCTCACCTGCATTGCTTACTAACATTGGAGGAATTCCATAAAATACTGCAAGGAATTATATAGAGATGGAAAGGCAACTGATTGGGAATTTGTGAACGCTGGCATATTCACGCTAAATCTCCTAATATCTCGTTTTCTTAATTTCCGTTCATCTCAGGAAAACAATTCTCATAAAAACAAAACAATACCATTCTCAGCAATTTCTGTTTTAAATTGTTAAAGTACCAGTACTCCTGGTTACAAAATTTGTATACGTCAGACAACAAATTACAAGAAATGTTACTTCAAACCTCAATATCTTTAATTCAAGATCATTTTGCATGATCTAAGCATTTTAAAACATTTAAAATTACATACAACTTACATTTAAATACAAGAAATCAGTTGCCTGTGAATTATGAATGATTATTTGCCAAATAATTAATCCTTTGTGTTCTATTTTATCAAAATTTAGTCAGGAGGTGCAAGTTTCCTATCCTTCTATATAAGTCCTTGAATACAGTAAGGGTAGATAAAAGATTTCTTATTTATAATCAGGCATGAAGAAAAAATTTAGGTGCAGAAATAGCCATCAATGGGTTTGAAGGTTGGCCGTGGTCAAGTGGTCGCAGGCACTGTTTAAAAATCACATACCTTTCATCACTATTATCTTAGATGATCCAAATACGTGTGTAAAATGTTTGCTAGTTACTTTTGGTAGGAAAGTTCACTCAGGTTCATGTATATATATGCATAACAATATGAGCAAAGCTACTTGCCACATATAACATGTAATCAAGAAATTGACACCACACGAGAACAATTATTGCTCTGCCCATTGGCCACATGGCATTGTTTTATTATTGTTGTTGTATGGTGTATAGTATCATTTTCAACAATTTTTCAGTCATTATTCGCTACGGTGTCTACTTGAGACAGTATTCTGAGCGCTGTCACACTAAAGTATCATACCACAGACACATGGTATGATACCCCACCCAGTCACATTATACTGACACGGGGCCAACTAGACCTTGAACTTTCCTCTAAATACTGAGCATCAAGCGAGGAAACTTCTAGTACCATTTTTTTTATCTTTGTTATGCCCCAGTCAGGGATCGAACCCACAACCTTCCACATGGGAGGCAGATGCTCTACCACTAGACCTTGCTGCAGTTGGCATTGTTTGTCAAAGTATTACAATTTAGCTTTTACTTAGACATCCTTTGTTTGCCTAAGGAAAATGGTGGATTAGCAGCCAATGTTGATCACTGGATTACTTGTTTGATTGACAGCCTGCATCGGGTCAATTATATAGAGCAAGAAAAGTAGCTGATTGAGATTTGTGAAGGCTTGCATGTTCATGCAAAATATCATAAAATCTCATTTTCAATTATTTTAACTTCCATTCATTTCAGGAATACAAATCAAAATTGTTACCTTCCGAAATGAAATTCTTTATTAAATGAAATCATTGCCAGCAAATTGTGTTTAACGTTGTTTAAGTAATTACATGTATGAATACAAAATTTGTATACTGCAACATTACTGAAAAAAACACTAAATCATTTTAATTCAAAGATTACTATGCATGATTTAATAATTAAACATTTAAGGTTACCTTCTTACGTTTTATGTATATTACACACAACTTACATTTTATGTATATTATACATAACATACCTTTTATGTACATGTATATAATGTACAACTTACATTTTATGTATATTATATACAACTTACATTTTATGTAGATAACATACAATGTACATTTTATGTATATTATATACAACTTATATTTTATGTACATAACATACAACTTGAATTTTATGTGTATTACATACAACTTACATTTTATGTACATAACATACAACTTACATTTGATGTATATTACATACAACTTACATTTTATGTGTATTATATACAACTTACATTTTATGTATATTACACACAACTAACATTTTATGTGTATAACATACAACTTACATTTTATGTATATTATATACAACTAACATTTTATGTATATAACCTACAACTAACATTTTATGTGTATCACATATAACTAACATTTTATGTGTATAACATACAACTTACATTTTATGTGTATTACATACAACTTCCATTTTATGTTTATTATACACAACCTACATTTTATGTGTATTACATACAATGTACATTTGATGTATATTACACACAACTTACATTTTATGTATATTATACACACAACTTACATTTTATGTATATTACACACAACTTACATTTTATGTATATTATATACAACTTACATTTTATGTTTATTACACACAACTTACATTTTATGTGTATTACATACAATGTTCATTTTATATATATTACATACAACTTACATTTTTTGTGTATATTACACACAACTTCCATTTGATGTATATTACATACAACTTACATTTTATGTATATTATACACAACTTACATTTGATGTATGTTACACACAACTTACATTTTATGTGTATTACATACCACTTACATTTTATGTATATTACATACAACTTAAATTTTATATACAACTAACATTTTATGTATATTACATACAACTTACATTTTATGTATATTATATACAACTTACATTTTATGTATATTACACACAACTTACATTTTATGTGTATTACATACAATGTTCATTTTATGTATATTACATACAACTTACATTTTATGTATATTAGACACAACTTACATTTTATGTGTATTACACACAACTAACATTTTATGTATATTACACTAAACTTACATTTTATGTATATTATACACAACTTACATTTTATGTGTATTACATACAATGTACATTTTATGTATATTACATACAACTTACATTTTATGTATATTACACACAACTTACATTTTATGTATATTACACACAACTTACATTTTATGTATATTATACACAACTTACATTTTATGTATATTACACACAACTAACATTTTATGTATATTACACTAAACTTACATTTTATGTATATTATACACAACTTACATTTTATGTGTATTACATACAATGTACATTTTATGTATATTACACACAACTTACATTTTATGTATATTACACACAACTTACATTTTTATGTATATTACACACAACTTACATTTTATGTATATTATACACAACTTACATTTTATGTATGTTACACACAACTTACATTTTATGCATATTACATACAACTTACATTTTATATACAACTTACATTTTGTGTATATCACATACAACTAACATTTTATGTTTATTACATACAACTTACAATTTATATATATTACATACAACTAACATTTTATGTATATAACATACAACTAACAATTTTTGTGTATTCCATACAACTTATATTTTATGAATATTATATACAATTTACATTTTATGATTATTATATACAACTTGCATTTTATGTATATTACATACAACTTACATTTTATGTATATAAGGCACAATTTACATTTTATGATTATTATATACAACTTACATTTTATGTATATTACATACAACTAACAATTTATGTGTATTACATACAACTTATATTTTATGTACATTATATACAATTTACATTTTATGATTATTATATACAACTTACATTTTATTTATATTACATACAACTTACATTTTATGTAAATTAGACACAATTTACATTTTATGATTATTATATACAACTTACATTTTATGTATATTACATACAACTAACAATTTATGTGTATTACATACAACTTATATTTTATGTATATTATATACAATTTACATTTTATGATTATTATATACAACTGACATTTTGTATATTACATACAACTTACATTTTATGTATATTACACTAAACTTACATTTTATGTATATTATATACAACATTTTATGTATATTACATACAACTAATATTTTATGTATATTACATACAACTAACGTTTTATGTATATAGCATACAACTTACAATTTATATATATTACATACAACTTACATTTTATGTGTATTACATACAACTTACATTTTTATGTATGTTACACACAACTTACATTTTATGTATATTAAATACAACTTACATTTTTATATATATTACATACAACTTACATTTAATGTGTATTACATACAATGTACATTTTATGTATATAACATACAACTGACATTTTATGTGTATTACATACAACTTACATTTTATGTGTATTACATACAATGTACATTTTATGTATATAACATACAACTGACATTTTATGTGTATTACAAACAACTTACATTTTATGTGTATTACATACAACTTACATTTTATGTGTATTTCATACAATGTACATTTTATGTGCATTACATACAACTTACATTTTATGTATAATATATACAACTTACATTTTATGTATATTATATACAACTTACATTTTATGTATATTACATACAACTTACATTTTATGTATATTACATACAACTGACATTTTATGTATATTACATGCAACTGACATTTCATGACAAGTTTAGTTCATTTCCATTATTTCCAGAAGGTCTGAGACCCATGCGGAATAGTCACATATATATGATTACAAATATGGTGACAAAATCTAATAAATATCATATAACATAATTATATATGATATCATAAAGCACTTAATGTTTTATATAATAAACAAATATGCAGATTGGATTCTCAGGCTTTGTTTGACTAGTCAAGCAATATTTAGTTTGAAGGTAAAATCTGTATCCATTTGATCATGTCCGATATTGAAACATACATAACAAGATCAAACAATGGAACATATACATTATCATCTGGATTTCATTAATAAGTTCATATATCCATTATGTTGATGTTGTCACTGGCTGTAATAAGGCCAACTTAGAGAAACATCAGCTTTTTGTATAATGGCTATAATATTTTCACCCGCCCCTCTATTCTTACAAAATACATTTGGTAACTGTCTCAAAATAATATTGGGGGAGGGGGGGGGGGGATTTTTAGGCGGGTGAAAATATAATATGACACCGGTACTTTATCAACATTAAAACGTTCTACAAGGTTTTGCCTATTCAGTCTTTTCCAATAATAACTCAAATATATAATTGTACTTAAATACATCTTACATTTTATGTATATAACATACAGCTTACATTTTATGTATATAACATACAACTTACATTTATGTATAAAACATACAGCTTACATTTTATGTATATATAACATATGGCTTACATTTTATGTATAAAACATACAGCTTACATTTATGTATATAATATACAGCTTACATTTTATATATATAACATACAACTTACATTAATGTATAAAACATACAGCTTACATTTTATGTATATAACATACAGCTTACATTTTATGTATATAACATACAACTTACATTTATGTATATAACATACAGCTTACATTTTATGTATAGAACATACAACTTACATTTATGTATATAACATACAGCTTACATTTTATGTATAGAACATACAACTTATATTTATGTATATAATATAAAGCTTACATTTTATGTATATAACATACAGCTTACATTTTATGTATATAACATACAACTTACATTTATGTATATAACATACAGCTTACATTTTATGTATATAACATACAACTTACATTTATGTAAATAACATACAGCTTACATTTTATATATAACAAGTTTGTTGCCTGTTATTTCTGAATGATTAGTTTGTCAAATAATGATGAGGCACACAAAGGCTCTTACCTCAGTATAAACTTGACATCATTTATGCAGGTCCATGACAAGGCTGAGGCACACAAAGGCTCTAACCTCAGTATAAACTTGACATCATATATGCAGGTCCATGACAAGGCTGAGGCACACAAAGGCTCTTACCTCAGTATAAACTTGACATCATTTATGCAGGTCCATGACAAGGCTGAGGCACACAAAGGCTCTTACCTCAGTATAAACTTGACATCATTTATGCAGGTCCATGACAAGGTTGAGGCACACAAAGGCTCTTACCTCAGTATAAACTTGACATCATATATGCAGGTCCATGACAAGGCTGAGGCACACAAAGGCTCTTACCTCAGTATAAACTTGACATCATTTATGCAGGTCCATGACAAGGCTGAGGCACACAAAGGCTCTTACCTCAGTATAAACTTGACATCATTTATGCAGGTCCATGACAAGGTTGAGGCACACAAAGGCTCTTACCTCAGTATAAACTTGACATCATATATGCAGGTCCATGACAAGGCTGAGGCACACAAAGGCTCTTACCTCAGTATAAACTTGACATCATATATGCAGGTCCATGACAAGGCTGAGGCACACAAAGGCTCTTACCTCAGTATAAACTTGACATCATTTATGCAGGTCCATGACAGGGTTGAGGCACACAAAGGCTCTTACCTCAGTATAAACTTGACATCATTTATGCAGGTACATGACAAGGCTGAGGCACACAAGGCTCTTACCTCAGTATAAACTTGACATCATTTATGCAGGTACATGACAGGGCTGAGGCACATAAAGGCTCTTACCTCAGTATAAACTTGACATCATTTATGCAGGTCCATGACAAGGCTGAGGCACACAAAGGCTCTTACCTCAGTATTAACTTGAGAACCAACCACTGTTACAGTGACCAACTACTTGTACATAAATTGCCTTTTTGGGAAAAAAATAAATATATGTTTATATTTAAAAAAAAACAAACACGTTTAATCAATTAAATGAGCTTAGCAAGCCTGATTTACTGAGAACAAGGTAGATAATAATTGTAAATTTTTAATCAGTATTAAACTAAATTCTGAAGAAATTATTTTATTGTAAGTTTTTTTTTATCTATAATTGCTATTAAACTAAATTCTTAAAAATTATGTTTTGTAATAGATTTAAAATATTAAATGTGTTAACACCTTACTAGACATGCTAGATGCATACCAAATGCCAACAAAATCATCCTGCTATTTTTTTACCCGGGTGGGATGACCCAACACCTTTACACTTTGTCTCTGTATAGTTTTACCTCTGGTTAAATAAAATCAATCCCAAAACTGCCCATGTCAAATGCCTTAATCAGACTGCATTGCTTTCTTTTACCTTATTCAAAATCTGTTTTTATAGTTAATACACAATGGTATATATCCATGTTTAATCTTATTTTAATAAAATAAGTTCCCTCCATTTTTACTGCTATACTTGCATGCTGTCTGCCATTTAGGTAAAGTCTATCCCAGTAGACAATTATCTTAACATGTTGATGAGAAGAAACTATTTTTTTCCAAAATTTTAATAATCGGAAGCATTATAACCTTATCTGCTCCTTCTGATGTGAATATCGAAGTATCGGCATCCAGTTTTCTTAATGTTGATGGAAAATATAGCGAGAAAACCTACATAAACTCTACATCGTGGTATGCTGAAGTAATACATGAAAGGAGTTCATATTGGAGAGAATTAAGTCTCTGGAACTGGATCATTTTTCAAACATTTATATTCATATATAAGGAGACAAATGAATATAATAAATTATATGAACTTTACAGTGCATGCCATGGGAAATTTCCATCATGCTACAGGGAAGGGTCAAGGGTTTCAGTTTAGAGGGGACGTACTCAGGGGGCGCAACACAAAATCTGAATGGGCACACTGTTTTTTTCATTAGAAATATATTGAATTTTATTCAAATATGGGAGTTAAGGGGTGTGTGTGTGTTGGGGGTTTGGGGGGTGGATTTAAAGAATAGATCCGCGATTTTGTTAGCATGTGTTGGAAGCCCTATAATACATGTAAATCTTAAATTCCTGCTAATTCATTTTAACTCAATTTCTCAGAATTTTTGTGAATCAATATCAAGGCCACTAGTACAGTGGGTGATGGTTTTGAGACTTTTTTTTAATATTTAGTGACATTTTAGGCCATCAAGGGCTAACAGACAATCAGTTAATCTAACCACTTGATGCAAACATTGATGCAAACATAGATGCAAACATTGATGTAAACACAGATGTAAACATAGATGTAAACATTGAATTGATGAAAACATTAATAAAATTTGATTTCCAAGATGTCTCCAAATTCAGATTTTCCACGCTAATTGTTGTGAAGAATTTGCTTGTTGTAAACAATTTGCTACCATCCGCCATTTTGATTACGCTTGATATAATCGACGGTATTGCATGTGATGGTTTAATTTCAATAGTATTATAAATACCAAGTAAAACACTGATCTGGTCTGATAATGTGTTACTTTTACAATTTAGACAAATAAAAGTATTAAACATTTATTTCTTAAAGGCTCATTAAACTTCTGAAACGGTCGTTTTTAGTTTTGATTTAAGTTAGTTTTATTATTCCAGGTGATAGAATACATGTTTATTTCATCACTGGGAGACTTTGCAAACAAAAAAATAAATATAAAGCACATTATTAGTTCATGATTAAGAACGGGTTTTGTTTACAAATTAATGTTCATCTCTTCCTGATATAAAACACCTTTGGCAGAAAATGGGAAGTTACGAAGCTCGTTTGAAAATGCGTTGTAGGGTAATATATGATCAATTTACTTCAGAGAGAAACATAGTATGGGGAACTGTAGGGGATGCAGTTGAAAAATAAGTAACCGTTTGCGGTTAGATGGTTTTTAAAAACATCCCCTTTATTCCCCTCAGTGTATAAATGAACTGGAACCCATAAGCTAATTTATTACAAGTAAGCGACAAATCGTTCTTATAAAATTAAAAATAAAATTACTTTTTTTTATAGCTGTACTAAACAAACCACCCTTGGTAGTCTCTCAATATTGACTGCGATAAAGTGATTTGTGACGTAATAGCGCATGAGATACTATCACAGGTATATACAATGGAGGATCCTGAGCAAGAGTTACTAGACCAAACTAGTATACCGTACTCATTGTTTAAATAACATAATGCATACTGTGTTCGATACAGTTTTATTGCAGACATCAATATATTTTTTAAATAAAGAAAACCCAATAACAATCCATAATATTGGTGAAGCCATAATTTTTCTAATCTTGTTAATGAACCCCTTATCTAATGGTCTTAATCTGCACACTACCACTGCAGTATTCATCTGTGTACTTCCGAACACTGGTGGAGGTACAGTCGGAAAGCAACCGAGTCATTACAGAATTACAAAAATGTAAACAATAGTTAAAAGCTCAGTCCGTTCATCTGAGAAATACACATTTCGATCAAAGTTATTTATTTTCTTGCTTTTTTAAAAGCAGTCACTAAAGGGTCTACAGAAATAGTTTTAGCAATACTATAAACACATTTAATTTCAATCGTTTTTGTTATTATCAAAAAGTGTGCAATTCAGAAGTTTAATGAGGCTTTAAGTAAACAGATACAAAAATAATGACATCTTTTCACTTCGGTAATTTCTGTAAACACTGTACTCCGGTACTCCGTATCAATAATGCAGTCTGTACCAGTGCAACTAAAAACTGCGGTATGCTAATTTCTGTAAACACTGTACTCCGGTACTCTGTATTAGTAATGCAGTCTGTACCAGCGCAACTAAAAACTGTGGTATGCTAATTTCTGTAAACACTGTACTCCGGTACTCCGTATTAATAATGCAGTCTGTACTAGCGCAATTAAAAACTAAGCTATACTAGTTTAAGCACGCAGCTCTAAATTATGCTTTGAGTAGAGTCCTGTTATAATGAAAGTCCTTGACAATTACAAAGAGTTTGGGGATCACATGAAACCACTGTTTAAAATTCAGTAAATATATAATATCTTCTTTTTGCACAACAAGAGACTCAAAAGGGCTTGTAATGCTGACTGCGACAGTTCATTCTAGTTCCATTTGACAAGTTCAAAAAAGGTCATGATCATCAACAGGCTTGACAAGTTTGGTTAGGATTGGATACAAAATGAAGGTCCTATGGTATTGACAAGACAGAATCAATCATCCAAGGGTAATAACTGATTGGTTTGTATGAACTTATCTGAGCTTTTATACCAGTAAATACAGTCAGACCTGTGTAAACAGTCACCTATATTGAGCAACCATTTGTCCTAAATAGCCATATTTGTTATTTCCCATTTCTATGTTTTCAGAGAAATTAACTTGTATTAAGCAACAAACAGTCTTAAAAGGCTACTTTTTTTCGTTCCCTTGACTGGCCATTTAGACAGGTTTAACTGTATTAAGACTTCTAATTTAGTGACAATCTGATAAAAGCTACAGATGCTACATTGTTAACAAGGTCAAAACCAGCATTTGTCAATCAATCAAAGGCAACAACTGATACGGCCACTACAATAACTGATATCTGAGCCAAGTTTGGCTGGGAATGAAAAATGCTGGTTTAACTGCATTAGACAACAGATGAGCTGCTAACAAATTACCATGACATAAGTATTTTGGCCAGTAGTTCTAATAAAACAATACAAGAGATGTCTTTAATAGTGGAACAATATAATTAGGCTATTTTTAAGAGAATTTTCCAGTTGTAATGCAATTAGAACAATTTTGGCATATTCATAAATAAATACTTTGAATGCAATCATCATGTTTTTAATCAATTGTTGATCCCAAGAGACCTTGACATTTATGTGACATATCTCAAAATCACAGAAGGTCGTTCATTATTTCATCATCAAGTTCCATGACTGTAGATGAACCTTTGTTCAATGTTTGATTAATAAAAAATCATCATTTTTGTTTATCCATACATTCCCCGAGTGCACATTTTCCAAGGGTTGTATAATATTTTCTGAGGATTATAAAAAAAAATTCACAGAATTTCCAAATACTCCAAGGTTTACAAGAATTGATGTGGATTTTATACCAATATTCACAACAGATTTGTGTTGGGTTCATGTAACAGGTTTGAAAACAATTGCCTTATCACATGATACAACAGATTTGTGTTGGGAACATGTAACAGGTTTGAAAACAATTGCTTTATCACATGATACAACAGATTTGTGTTGGGAACATGTTACAGGTTTGAAAACAATTGCTTTATCACATGATACAACAGATTTGTGTTGGGAACATGTAACAGGTTTGAAAATAATTGCTTTTTCACATGATACAAAGATTTGTGTTGTGTGGAACATGATAAAAGTTTAGATTTGTACATCAGTATGTTATCAGTTAAAATGTACATCAGCATGTTATCAGTAATAATATACATCAGTATGTTATCAGTAATAATGTACATCAGCATGCTATCAATGATAATGTACATCAGCATGTTATCAGTAATAATATACATCAGTTTGTTATCAGTAATAATATACATCAGCATGCTATCAATGATAATGTACATCAGCATGTTATCAGTTATAACATACATCAGCATGTTATTAATAATAATGTACATCAGCATGTTATCAGTAATAACGTACATCAGCATGTTATTAATGATAAAGTACATCAGCATGTTATCAGTAATAACATACATTAGCAGGTTATCAGTAAAAATACATCAGCATGTTATCAGTTACACTGTACATCAGCAGGTTATCAGTAAAATATACATCAGCATGTTATCAATAACAATGTAAATCAGCATGTTATCAATAATAACATACATCAGCATGTTATCAATAACAATGTACATCAGCATGTTATCAATAATAACATACATCAGCATGTTATCAGTTATAACATACACCAGTATGTTATCAGTTATAACATACACCAGCATGTTATCAATAATAACATACATCAGCATGTTATCAATAACAATGTACATCAGCATGTTATCAATAATAACATACATCAGCATGTTATCAGTTATAACATACACCAGCATGTTATCAGTTATAACATACACCAGCATATTATCAGTTATAACATACACCAGCATGTTATCAGTTATAACATACATCAGCATGTTATCAATAATAACATACATCAGTATGTTATCAATAACAATGTACATCAGCATGTTATCTATCATAACATACATCAGCATGTTATCAGTTATAACATACACCAGCATGTTATCAGTTATAACATACACCAGCATGTTATAAGTTATAACATACATCAGCATGTTATCAATAATAACATACATCAGCATGTTATCAATAACAATGTTCATCAGCATGTTATCAATCATAACTTACATCAGCATGTTATCAAAAACAATGTACATCAGCATGATATCAATAATAATGTACATCAGCATGTTATCAGTAATAACATACATCAGCATGTTATCAGTTATAATGTACATTAGCATGTTTTAAATTACAATGTACATCAGCATGTTATCAGTAACAATGTACATCAGCATGTTATCAATATAAATGTACATCATCATGTTATCAGTAACAATATACATCAGCATGTTATCAATAACAACAAACATCAGCATGTTATCAATAACAATGTACATCATCATGTTATTAGTAACAATGTACATCAGCATGCTATCAGTAATAATGTACATCAGCATGTTATTAATAACAACATACATCAGCATGTTATCAATAACCATGCACTTCAGCATGTTATTAATAACAACATACATCAGCATGTTATCAATAACAATGTACATCAGCATGTTATCAATAATAACATACATCATCATGTTATCAATTACAACGTACATCAGCATGTTATCAGTAATAATGTACATCAGCATGTTATCAGTTTTAACGTACATCAGCATGTTATCAACATCAGCACGTTATTTGTCAGACAAAATTTATGCATGATAATCCAATAAATAGCTTTAGGTAGGTATTATATACAATTTTATGCATATATAATATTCAATAATGTCCAGTTTTGCCCAACATTGTGACACAGATTCAACATTGAATAAAACCAATACAAAATTAGATAACAATAAATGCTATTTCTAAAATGTTCTTATATGTAAATAATTCTTATAAAAACAATTTCAAATTCATATAATTATGTTATTTTATCAAATCTCATTTTTATAATTATATAAATTTTGTTATTTTTTACTTTGTTCCATTCTGTATTTTACATAATTGCTAATCTCTTATTTGAATATGTTTACGATTTGAAAAGTCATTGAGTTAGTAAAATATATATAGTTTTATACCTATTTGACATGATTTTTTAAAACAGAAACTGAATATAATCATAGCTATCCTACAAATTATGTAACAGTTAAACATGGAATAAACTTATTATTTAACAGTTAAACATGGAATAAACTTATTATGTAACAGTTAAACATGGAATAAACTAATTTTTTATTAACCTATACACTAACTCAAGGTTTACAAAAACTATTTATCACCATCAAACTTGGTAATAAATAAAAAAATCTGAGAGACAAACACTGTTACCTCCTTTATGAAATTCCACACAATTCCTGTAGCTCATAAATAAAACTTCTCACAAATCCATCCTGTCTCCTACCAGATGCCTTAAAACAAATAATTCGAGAGGTAATCCGGTAAACCAGTCTAAGGAAGCCGTAGACTGGAACACAATTCTCATTAATGACAGAAACCAGTCTATGAAGCCTACAGACTGGCTTAACTCTCCTTAACAAGACAAAATCCTTAAATCCATAATATTGACTGGTCGTGCTAACTGCAGTTGAGCAATAGATTCCTTTGCAAGTGTTTGGCGGAAAAATGTCATCCCAAATAAGCTTAGTTTGTATTCCAGAGCTATTGGAATCAATTGGTAAACGAGGGAGAAAAGGCTAGATTGATAGGAAAACAACAGTGATTCTACAAACAGGCAGTAAATTGGTCTAACTTTCAATTGTGAAACGAATTCTCCAATATTTGTTTGAGAAGAAATATGTGCTATTATTTCATTGGACAGTTCATTAAGACGCAGCCATTGATCTAAATGCAAAGAAAATACTTTCTCCTTTATATCTTGTGTGGGTTTATTCTACTGAAAACTAATATCCCTCACAGTGGTGTGATATATATCTAATAAATTATATCATACATCAAAATATTAAAATTGTGAATCCTTTTCTTAAAAACATCTATCACTTACAATATCATATGGGATTTAAATAAAATCTCAATTTTTTTGTCTATCAAATCCATCAAAATGTGACAAAAATGATATTCTAATTGGGGTGGTAAACTTGAAAAGAAATACTCGTTCTAAAAATAGACAGCACTTAAATACTCCTTGCTGACTTTTACATGTCAGTCAGACTCTATCAAAGATGAAACAATTTCTACAATATGTTAACCAGTACGATTGATCAAAATGAAATCAAGATAAAATCACCTGACTCATTTTATAGGTCTCAAAAATTTTAAGTAGGAAATCTATCTAAGTTTAACCTGGATGTAAAAAGGCCAAGTCGGGAAATTCTAATGGCATGTTTAAAAAGATATCCTCATGGCAATACGGGACCAGTGAGAATATGAAGGCATATGTTTGAAAATAAATATCCTCATGGCAATACAGGACCAGTGAGAATATGGAGGCATATGTTTGAAAATAGATATCCTCATGGCAATACAGGACCAGTGAGCATATGAAGGCATATGTTTGAAAATAGATATCCTCCTGGCAATATGGGACAAGTGAGAATATGAAGGCATATTTGGAAAAAAGATATCCTCATGGCAATATGAGACCAGTGAGAATATGAAGGTATATGTTTGAAAATAGATATCCTCCTGGCAATACCGGAACAGTGAGAATATGAAGTTATATGTTTGAAAATAGATATCCTCATGGTAATACGGGACCAGTGAGCATATGAAGGTATATGTTTGAAAATAGATATCCTCCTGGCAATACGGGACCAGTGAGAATATGAAGGCATATGTTTAAAAATAGATATCCTCCTGGAAATACGGGACAAGTGAGAATATAAAGTCATATGTTTGAAAAAAGATATCCTCATGGCAATACGGGACCAGTGAGCATATGAAGGCATATGTTGGAAAATAGATATCCTCATGGCAATATGGGACCAGTGAGCATATGAAGGCATATGTTGGAAAATACATATCCTCATGGCAATACAGGACAAGTGAGAATATGAAGGCATATGTTGGAAAATAGATATTCTAATGAAAATACGGGACCAGTGAGCTCATGAAGGCATAGGTTTGAAAATAGATATCCTCATGGCAATATGGGACCAGTGAACATATAAAGGCATATGTTTGAAAATCGATATCCTCATGGCAATACAGGTCTAGTGAGCATATGAAAGCAAACGGTGGAAATGTAGGCATATGTTGGAAAATAGATATCCTTATTACAATATTGGACCAGTGAGAATATGAAGGCATATGTTAGAAAATAGATATCCTCATGGCAGTACGGGACTAGTGAGCATATGAAAGCATATGTTTGAAAATAAATATCTTCATGGCAATATGGGAGCAGTGAGCATATGAAGGCATATGTTGGAAAATAGATATCCTCATGGCAATATGGGACCAGTGAGAATATGAAGGCATATGTTAAAAAAAATAGATATCTTCATGGCAATACCGGACAAATGAGAATATAAAGTTATATGTTTGAAAATAGATATCCTCATGGTAATACGGGACCAGTGAGCATATGAAGGCATATGTTTGAAAACAGATATCCTATGGGACAAGCGAGAATATGAAGGCATATGTTGGAAAATAGATATCCTCATGGCAATATTGGACCAGTGAGAATATGAAGGCATATGTTGGAAAATAGATATCCTCATGGCAATATGCGACCAGTGAGCTCATTAAGGCATATGTTTCAAAAAAGATATCCTCATGGCAGTACAGGACCAGTGAGCATATGAAGATATATGTTGGAAAATAGATATCCTCATGGCAATACAGGACCAGTGAGCATATGAAGGCATATTTTGGAAAATAGATATCTTCATGGCAATATGGGACCAGTGAAAATATGAAGGCATATGTTTAAAAATAGATATCCTCATGGCAATACGGGACAAGTGAGAATATGAAGGAATATGTTTGAAAATAGATATCCTCATGGCAATATTGGACCAGTGAGAATATGAAGGCATATGTTTGAAAATATATATCCTCATGAAAATACGGGTCCAGTGAGCTCATGAAGGCATATGTTTGAAAATAAATATCCTCATGGCAATACGGGTCCAGTGAGCATATGAAAGCATATGTTGGAATGAAGGCATATGTTTGAAAATAGATATCCTCATGGCAATACAGGACCAGTGAGCATATAAAGGCATATGTTAGAAAATAGATACCCTCATGGCAATACGGGACCAGTGAGCATATGAAGGCATATGTTGGAAAAATAGATATCCCCCTGGCAATACGGGACCAGTGAGCATATGAAGGCATATGTTGGAAAAATAGATATCCTCATGGCAATACAGGGCCAGTAAGCATATGAAGGCATATATTGGAAAATAGTTTTCATTATGGCAATATGGGACCAGTGAGAATATGAAGGCATATGTTTGAAAATAAATATCTTCATGGCAATATGGGAGCAGTGAGCATATGAAGGCATATGTTTGAAAATATATATCCTTATGGCAATATGGAACCAGTGAGAATATGAAGGTATATGTTAAAAAAATAAATATCCTCATGGCAATACTGGACCAGTGAAATGTGAAGGCATTTGTTGGAAAATAGATATCCTCATGGCAATACAGGACCAGTGAGCATATGAAGGCATATGTTTGAAAATAAATATCTTCATGGCAATATGGGAGCAGTGAGCATATGAAGGCATATGTTGGAAAATAGATATCCTCATGGCAATATGGGACCAGTGAGAATATGAAGGCATATGTTAAAAAAATAAATATCCTCATGGCAATACTGGACCAGTGAAAATATGAAGGCATTTGTTGGAAAATAAATATCCTCCTGGCAATACAGGACCAGTGAGCATATGAAGGCATATGTTTGAAAATAGATATCCTCCTGGCAATACTGGACCAGTGACAATATGAAGTCATATGTTTGAAAATAGATATCCTCAAGGCAATACGGGACCAGTGAGTATATGAAGGCATATGTTGGAAAATAGATATCCTCATGGCAATATGGGACCAGTGAGCATATGAAGGCACATGTTAGAAAATAGATATCCTCATGGCAATATGGGACCAGTGAGCATATGAAGGCATATGTTGGAAAATAGATATCCTCATGACAATATGGGACCAGTGAGCATAAGAAAACATTTGTTTGAAAATAGATATCCTCAAGGCAATACGGGACCAGTGAGAATATGAAGGCATATGTTTGAAAATAGATATCCTCATGGCAATACAGGACCAGTGAGCATATGAAGGCATATGTTAGAAAAATAGATATCCTCATGCCAATATGGGACCTGTTAGCATATGAAGGCATATGTTTGAAAAATAGATATGATGTTATATAATATAAACCTTAGATTTACGAGCTTATATCAGTTATCAGTACTGCAAGTCTGCAATTCTGATAAAAAAAATATGAAAATGTGATTTTCCTTGTTTTTTTTTTGTAAATGATGAAATATTTCATAAATAAACTGTGATAAACAAATAATAATGACTTTCATTCATAATAAACTGTGATAAACAAATAATAATGACTTTCATAATAAACTGTGATAAACAAATAATAATGACTTTCATAATAAACTGTGAAAAACAAATAATAAAGACTTTCATAATAAACTGTGATAAACAAATAATAATGACTTTCACAATAAACTGGTTTGAGCATTAAATTTGAAAAATGACAGTGTGAAAAATAAAAGAAGAAAAAATCAATTGAAACCTGAAGTATGACCTAATGGGTCATGATTTGGACAAACTTGGTTGAAGACCATTAATTCCTTAATAATGCTACATGCAAAATAAAGGACTTCTCAAAGAAAAATTGGTTTTATTTTTGATGCAAAACATTGCAAACACCTCTGGATAGTTTTCTAGTATATATTCATATGTAATATGTTAAAGAAAGAATATTATCAGAATTTTGCTAACTTTTAAAATTGGGGGAAAACATTTCCCCCCCCCCCCCCCCCCAATATATCATGCTTATACCATATTCACACTGATTCCATATAGTCATATTAGGATATCTATTGTTTTTTTTTTTTTTTTTTTTTTTTTTTTTTTTTTGGAATGGGGTTTAACGCCATTTTCAACACATTTCAGGTTATATATGGCATATCCAGTTTTACTGGTGGAGGAAGACCTCAGACTGAGTCAGACTGAGTAGAACCACCGTCCTTCCGCAAGTAACTGGAAACTTTCTCACATAAAGTTTTTGGGGCGAGCGGGACTCGAACCTACGACCATAGCGGTGAGAGGTAAGTGATCTTGAGACGGCGCCTTAGACCACTCGGCCACGGAGGACCCTTGGATATCTATTGTAAACATGCCAATATGATATATTGAAAAGGGATTTTTTCTCTACTCATCTGCAGCAAGAAATCACAACCACTATGAACCATTTTGAAAACTAAATTTCATAGGACTTCTTTTTTAAGCATAAGAATCATGTTACCATGGGAAAAATGGGGCGTAACTGTGTAGTGAGACGTTAAGGGAGAGAGCATGTGCTGCTTTATCAACAAAATTTTACTCACGGCAACTTTAGATTATTATCTGAACAAAACATGCATTTAAAAATTAATTTATGTAGATTTAAAGGACTGCCATCATGGCTTCAGAGTGACAAACTTCATATTTTTGGCAAAATTGGCCACTTTTCACCACTAAAAGGTGAAATTTTGTCACAAAACATTTCCATAGCTCATGAGTTTTAGCTCAAGATTTCAGTTGCTGAATGGTTTTCTTTGACAATAAATTAAGAGTTTTAAACATGCCCTAATATAGAAATTGCTATTAAACATTAAAGTTAAATCAATTGCCAGTTTCAATATAGGCTAGGTTTTGTCTTTGTACTCTAAATATTTAGAAATAAGAAGAGACTGGATCATGTGCAGTTATTTGCTTAATAGTCCAGAAGCATTTGGTGATATCGCATATAATCATTAGCTAAAATGGTGTGGTTACCATTTAAATTTCAAGGCAATAACTTATACATGAAACTGAAATAATATACAGAAAATACAAAATGCTACTATTTTCCAATATATTCGACAATATGACAAAATAAAATGACAACCGACATGTCGCAACAACTTGCGAAGCATTATTGGCTACTGAGATGTGTTCATTTTTCTCAACCAAGATTATGTTGACTCTATAAAAATGAAGTGGGTGGGGTACATTTTTAACATGGTAAATATAAAATAATATGGACAAATTGGTGTAAAAAAATATCTGCAACAGGTAATCTGGACACTTTACATGGTGTAAACATGCCCACAAGGTTTGATAATGCAATTGTAGCCTTTCCATGAAGACAGAAGGCGATTCTACGTGAGAATGTTACCATTGTAAACAGAAACAATGACTGTTTTTAGCATTCTTGGAAACAACTGACAATTTGTAAATACCAGAAACATTGCTAAGTTGATAGAAACAATAAAATGGGTCCCTATTGCCTATTGTCATACACTTATGAGCACTTCTTTTCACAGAATCATTGCTTGAAAGCAAAACAACTGATTGATACAAAATTCAACATATTTTACTTACATTTTCATCAATATATGGCCATAATATTGTCAAATATTTGTCAACACCCACTGATTTCTCATGAAATGGCATCGTTAAACACTCAAATGCACTAAATTAACTGCATCTGAGAATATTCTGACAGAAAAAAATTATCTGTGTAATTGTGGCGCTTTCTTCAAGCACCTGATTAGTCTTGATCATATGCAGCACTTGCTTTTCTAAAAGACAAACGTCTTGACAAGTTTGGCAGAGAATAAAAATCATTTTATTTAGCAAAAATCGAATATTGTTTTTTGATTGGTTGGTTCAAACAATCAGACCAATCAGACTGCCTCGGAGATTTCCATAGTATTTTAAAAGAGTATTGTTTTGATTTATTTATTCATTATATTTATATTATTAGATATTTTCTATAACAAAGATCTTGTACAAGATAACTGCCATGACTTCCGTCCAAATAAATATTTTTAAATTTTATTTTAACATAGCCATTGTAGAGGTGTGTTTGTTTCAGCCAATCAGATCTTACTTCCAAATCAAATATTTCAAAACCATATTACATAGGACTTTATTTTAAGCATAAGAATGATGTTACCATGGGAAAAATGGGGCATAACTGTGTAGTGAGACGTTAAGGTCTTCAAGCAAGTATAAAGGTCCTTGAGCACGACACTTTGTCATATATGCTTAGTACTGATTCTACCCAGGAAGACCTCATGCATGATTTGTCTAACTTTTAATAACTTGTTTCTCAATCGTGGTAAAATAAATAAGTTTAACAGGAATTTATCAGGATTTTTCAAACCTTTAAAATTGGCTAAAATATAATTTTTTATTTTCAAACATTTACTTTCTGTATAAGACAAAATTATGATTTTTGGGGACAAAAACCTTCAAATTATGATGTTGATTTCACTTTTAAATACTGTTATTACAGGCAAGTAATATATTTGTTGGACAGGATGTAAAATGAAAACATAAAATCTGTTTGGCATCTGTGATGTTTCAATAAGACGATTCGCATATTGGTACAAAAATTAATCATAAGTTAAAGTAGAATTCAATATATTTTCTGTTTTAATTGTAATATTTTATTAATTACAAAAAAACAACATAAATGTGATTTATAATGGTCTGAGCCGTGTTGATTAGCTCAGTCAGTTATGCGTCTGATTATCAATCCAGGGGTTGTGAGTTCAAATCCCCGCCTGGCAACAGTCTCCGTGATGATTGATATACAACATTGTGTCTCATTATCATTTGTCTCTCACCGCTGATTCAAGTAGGAAAGTTATCAGTTACTTATGGAGATGGGGTTTGCTCGAGTACTGGTTAACCTTCAGGATCCAAGGAAACAGTGGTTAGGTTAACTGGTTGCCTGTTAGCCCTGGATGGCATAAAAATGACGCTAAATATTCAATTAATCTATTCAATCTATAATGGTCTGAATTTTAAAATGTCCATAATCTGTTAAATTATTGCCTGATCCCAGTAAGAAAGATTTACAGTAAACCAAAGTTAAGAATTATCTGACCATTGATAAAACCGAAACACAGTAAGAAAGTATGATTCAAAAGTGTGCAACAAACTAATATCAATATGAAATTGAAGTGTGCCATCAATCAAAACCAACAATAAGTTGGAGTGTGCAGTAAACCATCTGAAATGTGCAACAAACCACAGCCAGCAATACTTTGATGTGCAACAAACCACAGCCAGCAATACTTGGAATGTGCAACAAACCACAGCCAGCAAAAAGCTGACCTAATTAATTAAGCAGTTATCTAATTTTTCAATAAACAACAGCAAGCCATAATCAAAAGTGTGCAATAAATCACAGCCAGAAATAATTTGAAGTGTGCAATAACCAAATGACTGTGCTTATCTGGAGTGTAAAATAAACCAAAGCCAACAATATTCTGAAATGTGCAATAATCTACCGTCTTCAATAGTCTAAAGTGTATATCAACCAAAATCCAGCATAATCATGAAATTAACTATAAACGAATGAATGCATATTGTAAAAGGTGTCACAAACAAAAGCCAGCATAACCTGAAGTGGCCAATAATCAAAAGTCAACAATAATTTGAAGTGTGCAATGCATTCAAACAAACATTATCTAAAGAAGTGTGTAATAAACAAATGCCAGCAATAACAAAAAGTGTGCAATAACACAGAGCTGGTCATAATCTGGAGAGTGTAACAATCAAAACCCAGCATTATCTGAAGTTTGCAATAAATTTTAAGTCAACAATAATCTGAAGTGAGCAACGAACGAAAGCAAGTCATAACATGAAGTATATCAGAAACCAAATTTAATCTGCAACACAGCAACATAATCTGAAGTGCACAATAAACCAAAGCATATGAACTTAAATTTATCAAAGTCAACAATACTCTGAAGTGTGCAATAAATATGTGCCAGGATTGAATTTAAATCTGAAGTGCAATAAACAAGCCAGCGATAATATGAGGTATGCAAAACTGAGGTGCAATAAACAAGTCAGCAATAATCTGAAGTATGCAAAACTTAAGTGCAATAAACAAACCAGAAAGAATCTGAAGTATGCAAAACTGAAGTGCAATAAGCAAACCAGCAAGAACATGAAGTATGTAAATGTGAAGTGCAATAAACAAGCATACTAGAATCTGAAGTATGCAAATGTGAAGTAAGATAAACAAGCCAGCAATAATCTGAAGTATGCAAATATGAAGTGCAATAAACAAGCATGCTAGAATCTGAAGTATGCAAAAATGTAGTGCAATAAACAAGCCAGCAAGGATCTGAAGTATGCATATGTGAAGTGCAATAAACAAGCCAGCAATAATCTGAAGTATGCAAAACTGAAGTGCAATAAACAAGCCAGCAAGAATCTGAAGTATGCAAATCTGAAGTATAATAAACAAGCCAGCAATAATCTAAAGTATGCAAAACTGAAGTGCAATAAACAAACCAGCAAGAATATGAAGTATGCAAAACTGAAGTGCAATAAATAAGCCAGCAATAATATCAAGTATGCAAAACTGAAGTACAATAAACAAGCCAGCAAGAACCTGAAGTATGCAAATGTGAAGTGCAATAAACAAGCCAGCAATAATCTGAAGTATGCAAATATGAAGTACAATAAACAAGCCTGCAAGAATCTGAAGTATGCAAATCTGAAGTACAATAAACAAGCCTGCAAGAATCTTAAGTATGCAAAACTGAAGTGCAATAAACAAGCCTGCAAGAATCTGAAGTATGCAAAACTGAAGTGCAATAAACAAGCAAGCAATATTCTGAAGTATGCTAAACTGAAGTGCAATAAACAAGTCTGCAATAATCTGAAGTATGCAAAACTGAAGTGCAATAAACAAGCCAGCAATAATCTGAAGTATGCAAATCTAAAATCCAAAAATCAAGCCTGAAAGAATCTGAAGTATGCAAAACTGAAGTGCAATAAACAAGCCAGCAAGAATCTGAAGTATGCAAATCTGAAGTATAATAAACAAGCCAGCAATAATCTAAAGTATGCAAAACTGAAGTGCAATAAACAAACCAGCAAGAATATGAAGTATGCAAAACTGAAGTGCAATAAATAAGCCAGCAATAATATCAAGTATGCAAAACTGAAGTGCAATAAACAAGCCAGCAAGAACCTGAAGTATGCAAATGTGAAGTGCAATAAACAAGCCAGCAATAATCTGAAGTATGCAAATATGAAGTACAATAAACAAGCCTGCAAGAATCTGAAGTATGCAAATCTGAAGTACAATAAACAAGCCTGCAAGAATCTTAAGTATGCAAAACTGAAGTGCAATAAACAAGCCTGCAAGAATCTGAAGTATGCAAAACTGAAGTGCAATAAACAAGCCAGCAATATTCTGAAGTATGCTAAACTGAAGTGCAATAAACAAGTCTGCAATAATCTGAAGTATGCAAAACTGAAGTGCAATAAACAAGCCAGCAATAATCTGAAGTATGCAAATCTAAAATCCAAAAATCAAGCCTGAAAGAATCTGAAGTATGCAAAACTGAAGTGCAATAAACAAGCCTGCAAGAATATGAAGTATGCAAATCTGAGGTACAATAAACAAGCAATCTAGAATCTGAAGTATGCAACTCTGAGGTGCAATTGACAAGCCAGTAATAATCTGCAGTATGCAAATCTGAAGTGCAATTAACAAGCCAGCAATAATCAGAAATATGCAAAATTGAAGTGCAATAAACAAGCCTGCAAGAATCTGAAGTACATAAAACTAAAGTGCAACAAACAAGCCAGCAATAATCAGAAATATGCAAATCTGAAGTGCAGTAAACATACCAGCAATAACCAGAAGTATGCAAAACTGAAGTTCAATAAACAAGCCAGCAATAAGCTTGAGTATGCAAATCTTAAGTGTAATAAACAAGCATGCAATAATCTGAAGTATGCAAATCTGAGGTGCAATAAACAAGCCTGCAATAATCTGAAGTATACAAATTTGAAGTGCAATAAACAAGCCTGTAGGAATCTAAAGTATTCAAATCTGAAGTACAATAATCAAGCCTGCAAGAATCTTAAGTATGCAAATTTGAAGTGAAATAAACAAGCCTGCAAGAATCTTAAGTGTTCAAATCTTAAGTACAATAATCAAGCAAGCAATAATCTGATGTGTGCAAATGAAGTATGCAAATCTGAAATGCAATAAACAAGCATGCATGCATCTGAATTATGCAAAACTGAAGTGCAATTAACAAGCCAGTAATAATCTGAAGTATGCAAATCTGAAGTGCAATAAACAAGTCTGCAATAATCTGAAATATGCAAATCGGAAGTGCAATAAACAAGCCAGCAATAACCAGAAGTATGCAAAACAGAAGTGCAATAAACAAGCCAGCAAGAATCTGAAATATGCACATTAGAGGTGCAATAAACAAGCCAGCAATAATCTTAAGTATGCAAATCTGAAGTGGAATAAACAAGCCAGTAATAATCATAAGTATGCAAATCGTAAGAGCATTAAACAAGCATGCAAGAATCTGAAGTATGCAAATCTGAAGTGCAATAAACAAGCCTGCAAGAATCTGAAGTGTTCAAATCTGAAGTGCAATAAACAAGCCTGCAAGAATCTGAAGTATGCAAATCTTAAGTGCAATTAACAAGCCAGCAAGAATCTGAGGTATGCAAATCTTAAGCCTGCTAGAATCTGAAGTATGTAAATCTGAGGTGCAATTAACAAGCCTGCAATAATCTGAAATATGCAAATCTGAGGTGCAATAAACAAGTCTGCAATAATCTTGAATATGCAAAACTGAAGTACAATAAACAAGCTTGCAAGAATCTGAAGTATGCAAATCTGAGGTGCAATAAACAAGTCTGCAAGAATCTGAAGTAAACAAATCTGAAGTGGAATAAACAAGCCTGCAAAAATCTGAAGTATGCAAATCTGAAGAGCAATAATCAAGCATGCTGTAATCTGAAGTATGCAAATCTGAGGTGCAATAAACAAGCCTGCAAGAATCTGTATAATACAAATCTGAAGTGCAATAAACAAGTCTGCAATAATCTCGAATATGCAAATCTGAGGTGCAATAAACAAGCCAGCAAGAATCTGATGTATGCAAATCTGAGGTGCAATAAACAAGCCAGCAATATTCTGAAGTATACAAATCTGAGGTGCAATAAACAAGCCAGCAATAATATGAAGTATGCAAATCTGAGGTGCAATAAACAAGTCTGCAATAATCTTCAATATACAAATATGAAGTGCAATAAACAAGCCTGCAATAATCTGAAGTATGCAAATCTGAAGTGCAATAAACAAGCCAACAATCATTTGAAGTGTAAAACAACTTAAAGCTAGAATAATCTGCAGATTTACAATTTATGAAAGGCAATTTAATCTGAAGCGTGTTACAAACTAAAGCCAACAGTCTGAAGTGGGCAATAATTAAGAGCCAACAATAATTTGAAGTGTGCAATAACTCAAATAAGCATGCTTTGAAGAGGTGTGCAATTAACAAATGTCATCAATAACATAAAGTGTGCAACAACCTAGAGCATTAGTCATAATCTGATAAGAGTAAATATATAAAAATTCAGCATTATCTGAAGTTTGCAATAAGTAAACATTCTTCTGAAGTAAACAATAAACCAAAGCCAGCAATGAACTTAAATATGAAGAATGCAATAAGACAAAATCAAAACTACTCTAAAGTGTGCAGAAAATCAAAGCATGCCATAACCTATCAAAGTCCATGATGAAATGAAATTGCTGAAACCAGTCAGCAAGAACTGAAATTTGCAAAATATTTTAAGTGCTCAGCAAAGAACCAGAGTCTGCATAATGAAATACAGACAGAACCAAAAGTCAGCAATGGACTAAAACCAGCAATTAATGTGACAAGAAGAAGTGGACTCTAACAACAGATGATCATAGTTAACAACATCAACACATAAACATGTAGTTAAATAAATTGAGAATTGTCAAAGCCAGCAAAAAAATTGAATCCAGCAATAAACTAGCTGAACCAGCCATAAACTTAAGCCAGCAATAACTTCATAAATCCAGCAAATGCTTGAAACGAGCATAATGCCCAAAACAGGCAATTAACATTAAAGCCTCTATTAAACCGATTTCTCAAGATCAAACTTACATTCCCAAATTGATCCTGGTCTAAAGAGCAGATTCCTAACCAGTACAGACCAACTCGATATTTGATTAATCAAAGCTCTTAAAGCAGAACTGTAGACTGTAGTGAGACTGAGGGGTTAATATCATTGATCAAGCTTCATGACGCCATTCATAAATAGCACGGAAATGTAAACAGTCATTTTGGAGCAACTCCCATTTCTCGGTTTGGGACAGATGTAACGTCACACGTTCATATTTAGACAAGACAGAAAATAGACTTGATAGAAAAATCGATTACTGGCAAATATATGGGAAAACTATTTTAAGCCCAATTGTTTAATTAAATTAAGAAATGAAGCTAGAACACTGAAGAAAATAAAGTAAAATAGTCAATAGTAAAAATAAATTGAAAAAAAAAATGTGAAAAGTAGTAATCAGTGTAAGAAACGAGTTCCACAGGCAAGTATTGATGGTATGATGGTTTTCGGCTCTTTAGGCAATAGTATTTGCTGGGTTATCATCCCTGGCTGCCCCGACCATTTTTATTTTCATATATATATATGGAAATAATTATTTGTGAATAACCTAGACATAAATGTACAGACCAGACTACGGCGAGTGGGCCTAGCTACAATGCAAACCATACACACAATATCAAGGTCTCTGCCAAACCAAAAAATTTGGTGTCGACCATAACTTATATACTATGGAATTACATGCAACACATCTGGATTGAACTGGGTGGTTGAGGCCTCAACAAAAGGGACGATGTACGTGTTGCTATACACAAATAATATACTTCGCCAGTGCATCTACCAATACATATATGCAATAGTTTAAATCTTACTCACACAGTTCTACTCAATTTATATATGTTTTGTTCAATATGATGCTATGACTAAATGTCTGCGTTCACGAATAGGTCTTCAACAAACATTTTTGCTTTATTCCATCAATATAAATTTGGTTTAGTATTCAGTTTATAATACATTTCGATGTATACATGTATACTACACACAATAGAATTTTGGAATTTGGAATTTAGAATTTGGAGCACATCAATATTATATAGGTGTTATCAATAATTGTTCATACCATTTATGAAACAACAAACTGATAAGGAAACTGCTTTAACCTGTTATTCCTCCACCTATAGATATGATGGCTATATTAGATTTAACATTTTATTCCTCCACCTATAAACATGATGGCTATATTAGATTTAATCTGTCATTCCTCCACCTATAAATATGATGGCTATATTAGATTTAACATGTTATTCCTCCACCTATAAACATGATGGCTATATTAGATTTAATCTGTCATTCCTCCACCTATAAATATGATGGTTATATTAGATTTAACCTGTTTTTCCTCCACCTATAAATATGATATGATGGCTATATTAGATTTAACCTGTCATTCCTCCACCTATAAATATGATGGTTATATTAGATTTAACCTGTTATTCCTCCACCTATAAATATAATAGCTATATTATATTTAACCTGTTATTCCCCCACTTATAAATATGATGGCTATATTAGATTTATTCCTGTTATTCCTCCACCTATAAATATGAAGGCTATATTATATTTAACCTGTTATTCCTCCACCTATAAATATGATGGCTATATTATATTTAACCTGTCATTCCCCCACCTATAAATATGATGGCTATATTAGATTTATTCCTGTTATTCCTCCACCTATAAATATGAAGGCTATATTATATTTAACTTGTTATTCCTCCACCTATAAATATGATGGCTATATTATATTTAACCTGTTATTTGTTGCAAATGGTGCCAAAACTATTAGAAAAAAGTGTAAGAGTTTACATTAGTCAACAATTACGTAGAAATGTATGTTGCAGTTGACAACTTTTTGTACGATATATTTTCTCTTATTGGATACAAAAAATAAAATACACAACTGGTAAATCCATAATATGTCCATATAAACTCACTGATGAACTCTAGACTAGTGACCAATAAAACAAGCCACAGAAAACCAAAATCATACTTCTAATGTAGTATCACGTTCCAAAGGCAACCCATCTACCAATTCATAAAATAGTTCTAATAGTTTACCCTGTAATGATATAACAAGAGGCCCAAGAGGGCCTGAGGACTCTCTACTGACTCATAGTGGCCATAGCACTTTTTGAAAATCCACAATATTTAAAGTTTTTAGGGGTGGGAGTCTTCTTAACAACTTATGAATAAATACCCCCACCACACCCATACTGAACAAATCTTAATTGCTATGAAAAGGAAATACTTTAAATTCCCATACCATTCATCTGTAAAAAATATAGTCCCCTGTACAAAGCCCTTATACAACCCAGCCCCTTAATTTGTTAGAACTTCAATCACCCACTCCCAGTGATTTGTTATGAGCAGAAATGACTCAAATTTTAAAAAGAAGTTTTTTTGCACACATGGATGCAAAATGAAAAAATTCAATTGTCCCTATAATATTCCTATGTAAAAGTCACATTACAGGGCCCCATTATATCCTAGCCTCTTGATATGCAAAAATCAAATTTATTGTTACTAGACGATGCTTTAGATCTCAAATTGAACAACAAATGGTCAAAAAAATGAGAATTTTCCATTATCCCTTAGTATTCCTATGTAAAACTCAAAGACCCCTTACAAGGCCCTGTAAATACAAGACCCTTGATTTGCACAAACATTAAACCCATACTCATTGGGATAATCCATATCAAATATGAACATATTTGACTGATTTGTTGAGAAGAAGATTTTTGAAAATTTTCTATTTTAACCCTTTTTTTTACCCACCCTGGCCCCTTATGGTAAGTCAATTCTCCTTATTGAACCAAAACTTATTTCTTATGACTAAATGATATTTCAGAACTCAAATTGAATACTAATTTTGCCTAAATAGATGGGAAAAAAAGACAATTTTCTGTTATCCCATAATATTCCTATGTAAAATTCTAAGTCCCCTTACAGGGCCCCTATAAATTTTAGCCCCTAAATTCTTACCTGTAATCAAACCCCTACACATAGGGATTATTTATTCCAAATATGAACAAATTTGACATACCAGTTCTTAAGAAAACATTTTTTGTAATTCCTAATTTTTATCCTTTTGGGGCCCCTCCTGACCCCTTTAGACTGTGGAACAAAGTCATTTTTCCAAAATCTGAACCTCCTTCACCAAACAATGCTACTGTGAAGATATAGGCAAAATCATTTCCATTTAAAAAAAAAAAAAAATTATTATAATGACACGTGTCTCCTAATTGAACCCTCGGGGCGGGGTCATTTTTAACCCTAAGGACACCATTTGAACAAATCTAACAAAACTATATTTGGTTATCATTACTACATACACATTTTAAAATCTGTTGGGCCTTTCATGAGAACAAGATTATTTAAGTTTTGGAGTATTTTTAGTAATGGTGGCCATCTTGAATTTCAAATATAAACAATAAATCTTCTGTATAGTCTCCTATGCAAATGAAATATCCATGTGAAGTTTCAGTTTAATTGGCCTTGTGGTTTCAGAATAGATGAAAAAAAAGAGAATTTTCTGTTTTCTCTTAGTATCCCTATGTAAAATTCTAAGTCCCCTTACAGGGCCCCTATACATTTTAGCCCCTGAATTCTTATCTGCAATCAACCACCTACACATAGGAATAATTTATACCAAATATGAACAAATCTGACAAACTGGTTCTTAAGAAAACGATTTTTGTAATTCCCAATTTTTACCCTTTTGGGGCCCCTCCTGACTCCTTAAGACAGTGGAACCAAGTCATTTTTTACAAATCTAAACCTCGTTCACCAAACAATGCTTTTGTGAAGATAAAGGCAAAATCATTTCTATTTTAAAAAAATTTTTTTTTTATTATAATGACATTTGTCCCCTAATTGAACCCTCGGGGCGGGATCATTTTTAACCTTAGTGACACAATTTGAACATATCTAACAAAACTATAGTTGGTTATCATTATTACATTAACATTTTGAAAATCTGCTGGGCCGTTCATGAGAAGAAGATTTTTTAAGTTTTGGACTATTTTTAGTAATGGCGGCCATCTTGAATTTCAAATCGAAAAAAAAATCTTCTATATAGTCTCCTATACAATAGAAACATCCATGTGAAGTTTCAGTTTAATTGGCCTAGTGGTTTCAGAGAGAGTGCTGCTAACACACTTCAGAGAAGACAGACTACAGACGATAGACAACAGACGACAGACGACAGAGTAGACAGCGGGCCATGGCATAAGCACTTTTGGCCTTTGGCCAGTAGAGCTAAAAACTCAACAAACATGCATTTTTTCCGCTACTGATCACATGTTGTGGTGGTTTAGTGGTTAGTATAATGATTGCTATATGCCCAAAGGGTCCCTGGATCGATTCGATTTTGGGTTTTATCTGGAGTTTTTCAAACACACTCCCACTGTACCTTATTCAGGCAAGGTGCTGTGAAAGCATGCAATCCTTCAGAGGGGATTTATATCAGCTGGTCTGCGCATACAGGAAGAGTCATACCCTGAGTGCAGATTAAAGATCTCACTGAACTTCTATGTCATGGGCTGCTTTTGGAAATAAACTACTAAAAAGCTATAATAATAAATTACTTACCCTGTAATTTCAAAAGCCCTTCTATAATTACTGTTCTGTTAAACACTTTTTCTGTTAAAAAACAAAGAGAAAAATATTGGAAAAATGATTCTGTCAGATTTCTACATTATTTAACAAAGAATTATAATATAAATTATACATAGATCTGTTTGACTATTTAACATCATGTTTATGCCATCAAGGGCTTAACAGACAATCAGTTAACCAGTACTCAATTAGATTCATCTCCACAAGTAACTGATAACTTTCCCACTTAAATCAGTGGTGAAAGATAAATGACAATGAGACACAATATCGTATATGAATCATCACAGAGGCTGTAGCCAGGCCAGGATTAGCTAATCAGGCTTCTATGGGTAACATTAGAAAAACTATTCATGTCATTTTTTTTTAATGGGGTTTTACGCCATTTTCAACACATTTCATCGATGAGAAGATTTTATGTTAGCTTGATTGATTGAATGTTTAGCATCATTTTTATGCCAATTAGGGCTAACAGACCATCAGTTAACTTTACCACTGTTTCCTAGGATTCTGAAAGGTTAACAAGTACTCGAGCAAGTAACTGATAACTTTCCCGCTTGACTTTTCACCTGATGAGTTATAAATCTATCAAATGTGGGCTGGGTCCAATTGCAGCAAATATTTTGCTAACATTATCAAATTTATTTTCTTTGGCACAGACTCTACTTCAAATTAGCCTGCAATCTACCACACCTGACTAAATTTAGGATACCAGGAGGTAAACATACTTGCAGTCCATTTGAGAAGTTGCTAACTAAGCAGATGACATCAGGGCATGTTAACAAGCTTTTTTTTCAAGCATAAGCTTGATGATTCGATGATGTCACAGTTTAGTATGTGTTCCATTGCTATGAATCGTGGGACAGGCATAGAATACCCTGCTTTTTACATTGGGGGTTAATATTCCAGATTTGGGAGATATCAGGTTCTGGGATAGACTATTGTTAATGAGTGATGAGTTTTTCTGGTAACCAGTGTAGTCTTGCATAGTTATGAACATTCTGGTTCCAGAATATTGTCTAAACCTCCTTATTGGATGGTAAAGGTATCTTTACAGTAAAGGGTATTAGGGCAGATAAATAATGATTCATGGTCCAAAAAATAAACTTTTTACAGCAGGGAAAACCAATTTCCTTTACTTTAAGGATTTATTCTCTGCTCAATAAGTGCATGGAGAAAATCAATATCAAATATTATCAATAACGATGGGGCTGGTGATCTTGTGGCCAACAAATACTGTAGTCCTTTGTATTGTGCAGTTTACCTGTCTCTTTTTCATCAAAGTAGGCATTTTTCACATGGAGAAAGAGTGCTATTCCTCTATTTACTATCCATCAACTATTCCTACTTTCAATCTCTGAAATTTTGTCCGATTTAGGACCGTGCATATGACATGTAGCCTTTTGCATTATCTATGTCGAGTTGTCCAGTTGTTTTGCTCAACTTTATGGTTGTTCTTACATTATTATTACTTATACATTTTATTTTGATTTTAGAACAGTGATAAAAAAAGTGACACTTTTAACAATTCTCTTGTATTCCTTAAATCAACCAAAAATATATAACTCAAATTCATACTATGTGGTAGTTGTTCATCCCATGTGCAATTAAGACAATATAAAATTTCTTCACACATTAATTCTGGAGCTACTTAATATGACAAAAAAATATAGCCATATTGTTCAAAGCTGCAGCAGACAACAATGGCGGCTGTTTTATGTTCCCAAGAGTTCTGTTAAACAAGATTAAGTAAGTGATATGATGAGGAAACTCAACTCCAACTGGTCTCTAGGGTATCATCATTATTTACAGTACAAAATGAGAAATAGAAGTATTTAATAGCATTAAGCTATTTTCTGTGTCTCGAATTATTTATACAGTGAAATATTAAAGAACTGGTTCAATTGCAGATTTAGAGGGGGATGTAAGTTTTGACACCCACCCACTATAACACCTACTCTTGTCTGTTTATTTTGTATCATAACATGGTGTCCCTTTAATGGTTAAACTGATTCTATAATTATAATTATATATTTCACTAAACAACTAGACTGGTTCAATATCACAACATAAAACTGCTTAGGACTCTGTAACAAAATAAATTTGTATACGTGGCCTGAATATCAGTGTCAGCCAATAACAACATATGTATATTGTATAGGTTTGTTTTACTTATCGCCAGACAGTGAGAGATAACACATTTTAAAGATATTTTTACATATTCATTTTTGGTTTAAAGAATAAGTCATTTTGACATTTATTTCATAAAAATCCGTTGAGAAATGAGTATTTTAGGAAAAAGTAAAGGCATTAATTATTGTAAAACTAATCATAGTTAAATTACCATTAGACTTTATTGTACATTTAAATCATTGTCAGTAACAAATTCCAGCATTGCCAGATCGTTGTGGCAGATATTTCCACATTAAGTGACCATAACATGCAGCATTCTGGAAGAGTAGATTTTATATTATGTTTTCTAGAAGTTTAGTAAGTGGAATGTCCGATAGCTATATTTAGACAGAAGACAGAAGCAGATCTAAGTAAATTTTTGTATAAATTGTTGATATATATATTCAGACTAGAAGGCGGCAAATTTAATTTCATATCCGCAGTATTGAGAGTTGTTTATTAGAATATAGGCCGAGGAATCTGAGAACGTATTTTGAAACGTTAGTACTGTGTTTCTAATGGAGTATTGAAAATCCGCATTTTGAAGTATAAAATATGTAATTAAATTGTGTTGCATTTATTCTGTGTATTTGCAAAGCAAATAGTTACAAAACTACCATGAAATGTGATAGATTGTAACAAATGAATGAATGTACTGTTGTGATATATTATGAAACTACCATGAAATGTAATAGATGGTAACAAATGAATGCATGTATTGCTGTGATATATAATAAAACTACCATGAAATGTGATAGATTGTAACAAATGAATGAATGTCATGTTGTGATATATAATGAAACTATGTGATAGACGGTAAGAAATGAATGAATGTAATGTTGTGATATATAATGAAACTACTATGAAATATGATAGATGGTAACAAATGAGTGAATGTACTGTTGTGATATATAATGAAACTACCATGAAATGTAATAGATGGTAACAAATGAATGAATGTAATGTTGTGATATATAATGAAACTACCATGAAATGTGATAGATGGTAACAAATGAATGAATGTAATGTTGTGATATATAATGAAACTACCATGAAATGTTACAGATGGTAACAAATGAATGAATGTAATGTTGTGATATATAATGAAACTACCATGAAATGTAATAGATGGTAACAAATGAATGAATGTAATGTTGTGATATATAATGAAACTACCATGAAATGTAATAGATGGTAACAAATGAATGAATGTAATGTTGTGATATATAATGAAACTACCATGAAATGTGATAGATGGTAACAAATGAATGAATGTAATGTTGTGATATATAATGAAACTACCATGAAATGTAATAGATGGTAACAAATGAGTAATGTTGTAATATATAATGAAACTACCATGAAATGTGATAGATGGTAACAAATGAATGAATGTACTGCTGTGATATATAATGAAACTACCAAAATATAGTTAGAATGTGATAAATGTAATACTACTGCATATTAAGTAAATAGTAAATCTGAGTTTATATATATATCTGTAGCAATATTTATTTAAGTATGTGTAATGTGAGTCATACGTAGGACGTTATCGAAGTAACAGGAGTCCGCCAGTGGTAGTAATGTCATAGGACGCGCAACCCACATATTCGTCATATGGATGACTTGACGACATTCCTGACGTCAGATTGGAGTCGGCATTCGTAGCACAGTACTACAAGATACATGGGAAGTAAACCCTGAGAACACATCCATCGCCGGAAGGGACGATTGGAGATATATACCTACCCATTCAGACGCAGATGTAGTATTTTAATAAGTATAAAGTTTATTCAAATCATTCATTAACGTTGCAGAGAAAGTTGCATCGTGACATCAGTGATATACGGTAGTAAAAAGCATTTGTATTGCGACATCAGTGACCAGGCCTTCTAAAATTCCAAAATGCAAATCGGTCCAGGTTTTTTACTACCGTAAGAATCGCACTTATTTTAAAAAAATCACTAAAATTGCCTTACATTATTCCTTTACATGTTTGCATACCCCACCCATCATGTCAGCTGCATCATGTTTTTTCTCCGTTTATTTATTAATAGGGAACGATTTCAGGTTTATTTGTGTATTATTTATAACATTCTTTATCACAATGTGTACATTTTAATGACTGACATTATGTTTCCTCTTTACTGAATAATTTTCATTATATTAAAAATGTTCGATTGAACCGGAAGTGTTGCAAGTTCCGGAAGCTGCGTGAAATAATCACCGTGGAAACCAATGTAATGGTTAAACCACCAAAATAAATCATTCAGAACCTGTCCTACATCAAAACAAAATCGGTCCGGGTTTTATCACTTTCATTAATTAATATCATTAATTTTATAATAAAAATTATTTTTTAAAAAAAATGAAACAAACAAGTAACACTGCACGTTTTAACAAATATTTTAATGACGCAAACAATATTCGGTCCCACAGTCCCAGCTTCGGCTAGCGGTATATCAAAGAAATTACTGTCTTTTGATGAACCGACAGAATGCTATATGTCACTGATCACACATCAAAGGCGTGCTACATAGCGATAGACTCTTCCGATAAACTCCCCTAATACCGTCAATGGTTTAGTCGAAATTGACATCATTTCGCACAGCAGGTGACAAAACAAACGGATTATTGGGTCAAATGATATTGCCGCAAGGGGTATTTCACAGGTCAGTATGGCATGGTAAGAGCAATTTATGAGATTTTATATGACCGATAGAAAATATCTGGACCGATTTTTTATTGAACTTTGAAAATATCTGGATCGATTTTTTATTAAACATTAATGAACTTCAGAAATTGGTCCAAAAACTGAAAAAACGGCAATTTTAGAAGGCCTGTCAGTGACATATTAGTAAATAGCTGTTTGTATCGCGACATCTATAAGACAAAAGCTGATTAAAGTGAATAGTGTTAACACAATTACATCTTAGAATATAATTAGATTGGTATTGTTTCATGCTGAGTAAATCTTGTTGATTTGTATATATTGTATAATTGTAAATTCATAAATTTATTTTGTGTAAAATTAAATTGTAAATTTTATTTTGAGTTCTGTTCTGTTCTATATTCTGCTTTAGTGAGTTGTCGGCCCTTGGTCATTTTGCAATAGACCCACAGTGCCAAATCCACATGACTTTATGCTATGGAGTGGTGCAAAAGTTGGAGGAAAAGTGCCCACTTCAGGTATCATTTTGGCAGACTGAACTTCCTTAATATGAAAATTCATGAAACAATTAAGAACACCGTCTCTGTATAAAGATGAACCACCAAGTATATAAAGTGACGATGATGCAAAACTTGTATTTTTTGCAAAAAGTGCAACAGTGTTATGTGCTCAATTATGATATTTATTTATGATATGGTACTGTACAATTTACACAAAAAAAACAGTGCTGCACTTATTGCTAATAATACAGAGTTTTTTTCAAACCCACTTGATATCACTGGTAGTTCATGGTTATACAGACGGTGTTTTTTGTTTTGTGAATTTTCATGTAATATTAAGAAAGTTATCTGCAAAACTTTTGCCTGAAGAGTGCACTTTTCCTACAATTTTTAGCACCACTCTGAAACATAATGTCACGTGGGTTCATCAATTTCATCAAACAACCAGACTGGTTCAATAGTTTTTTTAACAAATGACCCAACATTAAACTGTTAATTGTTGTGAATGAATGAATGAATAGGGTTTTACAGTGTACCAACACATTATAGGTTATTCGACGCCAACAGGAAGGAAGATTCCAGGTTTGCTCTACATGTACAAAAACAACATATTAACATACAGATTTAAAAAAATACACCAACAAATGAATATGCAGAATGAACCTAGAACCTTGATACCTGCAGAACTGCATAGTTTCAGCAAATTCTATCGTATTATTCAAATTGTCGCTTCTTACGACATGTACGAGCCACAGTGGTCCTATTCTTGCCATCACTCATATGGCTCCCTGAAACCACACAGGGGTTGATAATTTAACCACAATAGTGAACATGACAAAAAATGATAAAATGAACATGACACCCATTCGGAGGATTCCTACCCCTCTGCAGAGATATGCAGTGATTCTATTCTTAGCTGGAACCACACAGGGCAGTTAATTGTTGTATATAAGCTTATTTAACATTGTCACTGGTTTCCCATATGGGTTACAGATGCTCCCAGAAGACTGTTAGTCTTTTTAGGTTTGTGGGGGATAGTGCAGGATACAGATAGAAACCCAACATAAGTTTCTTATGGTTCTTTTTAAACATGCTTAGTGTATACATGTAGCATCATCACATAGGCCCTCGGTTTTAAATCTAATCCGAATCACTGTTTGTATTGTTAGTTGGCCAGCCCCGGGAATCAAACCTGCAACCCTGATACTAGCAGTCGATCAACTGAGCTAATGGAGCTAGTTATTAAACTGTTTAAGACTGGTTGGTTAATTATATAATTCAGCAAACAAGACTGGTTGAATATTTTTTTTTTTACAAATGATACAGTATAAAACTGTTGAGGACTGGTTGAATACATAATACAAAAAAAAAATGTCACTGGTAAGTGTCACATGCCCCACAAAAGGTCTGTGAAAATAACAATATATTTTATAATAGCTAGCGGTTTATACATGAATATCAAGAGTTATAGACTGATGTTTCAGACTAGACACGCAATTTCGTGCTTTTTTTTTTTTTACATAAAAGTGTGACCTTGACTTTTGTGTAACCTTGACATTGACATCTGATGTAAAGGTCAGGGTATTTCTACAGGTAAATACAGGTGACACATCATCATGATACTTTGTTCACTTGTGTCAAGCTATTTTAAAATCCCTCGATGTACAACAATGTTACAGACCAGACATGAAATATCAAACAAACTTAAAGTGTAACTTTGACCTCTGAGGTAAGGTTCTAAATTTTAACGCGACACTTAGTCATGTCATGTTGATCAATTGATAAATTGAGTCGAGTTCTTTTGAAATCCATACATGAATGATAAAGTTACAGACCGGACTTGAAATCTCAAACAGACTCAAAAGTGTTGTCAAACCAAGTTAAAGACAAAGTTACAGACCAGACATGAAATATCAAACAAATTTAATGTGTGACCTTGACCTTTGAGGAAAGGTTCTGGGTCTTACACACGACACTTCATCATGTCATATTAATCAATTGAGCCAATTGTTTTTGAAATCTATCCATAGGTGATAATGTTACAGACCAGACACGAAACCTCAAACAGACTGAAAGTGTCATCAAACAAAGTTAAATTGTGACCATGACCTTTGAAGTCGGAGTCTTTTTACAAGCGACATGTCGTCATGTTATATTGATCATTTGTAGCAAGTACAGTCAAACCTGTATAAGCGGTCACCTCTATTAAGCAGCCACTTGTCTTAAGCAGCCACATTTGCTATGTCCATTTTTTATGTTTTCAGTGCAAATTAACCTGTATTAAGCAACAACCTGTCTTAAAACGGCACTTTTGCTCCTTCCCTTGCTTAAGGCAGGTTTGACTGTTTTTATAAATTCCATCAATGCATGACAAAGTTACAGACGGGACACGAAATCTCACACAGACTCAAAGTGTTGTCAAACAAACACAAAGTGTGCTCTTGACCTTTGTGGTACAGGTGTGGGTCTTATGCATAACACATCATCATGTCATGCTAATGAATTGAGCCAAGTGTTTTTAAAAATTTATCCATAGGTGACAAAGATACAGATCGGACACGAAATCTCAAACAGACTAAAAGTGTCGTCAAACAAATTTAAATTGTGACTTTGACCTTTGAAATGGGAGTCTGGGTGTTATGTGCAACACGTAATCATGTTATGTTGATCATTTATAGCAAGTCTTTATAAAATCCATCCATGCATGACAAAGTTACAGGCTGGACACAAAATCTCACACAGACTCAAAGTGTTATCAAACAAACTCAAAATGTGCCCTTGACCTTTCAGGTATGGGTGTGGGTCTTCTGAGCGACACGCCATCATGTCATGCTGATGAATTGAGCATGAACACGAAATCTCAAACAGACTAAAAGTGTCGTCAAACAAAGTTAAATTGTAACTTTGACCTTTGAAATGGGAGACTGGGTGTTATGTGCAACACGTCATCATGTTATGTTGATCATTTATAGCAAGTCTTTATAAAATCCATCCATGCATGACAAAGTTACAGGCTGGACACAAAATCTCACACAGACTCAAAGTGTTGTCAAACATAGTTAAATTGTGACTTTGACCTTTGAGGTACAGATGTGGGTCTTACTCGCGACACGTCATCATGTTATATTGATCATTTGTAGCAAGTATTAACAAAATCCATCTATGCATGACAAAGTTACAGGCCAGACATGAAATACCAGATAGACAGCTGGATAGCCAAAAAATTTTGGGGGCATAAAATCAAAACTGATTCAAATTTTAACATATGAGACAACATTAAACTGTTAAGGACTGGTTGTTGTCATTGAATATACTTCATCATTCACCAGAATTAACAACCAGACTGGTTAAATATTTTTGGCTAGTTATATAAATTTAACCAAATATAGTAGACAACAAGATTGAGTCAAATCATAATCTTTTAACAAACTATAGAATATAAAACTGTTTAGGACTTGATGTGTATATTTCATCAGATGTAACAAACAGCAAGACTGGTTCAATATTTTTTAACAAATAATACAACATAAAACAGTTGATCTGATTCCACAGTCTAACTCATAATATTCTCATTAAATTGCCATTAATGTAGTTTTACTGCTTGGTCATTGATTGATATACAAACAAGGAAGCAGTGCGTTGGAGTTACTAACAGAAACACATGCCATTTTCCCATTATTATATAGATCTTTGCAAATATATGGCGCTTGTTTTTGTTTTTTTTATATTGATTTAAGTCAGTTATATTAATTTTTTTTTTTTTTTCTGATTTACCGGTGGATATATTATTAAGCATTGACAAAATTAATAACAATTATGTTGAACTTCTTTACAATTTAAATTAAATTTTAATATTATTTCATTATAGGTAATTCCTGTTTACAGTTGCAGCATGAATATTATCAAGATTTTGAACTTCTACAAAATGTCCTTTATTTGACGAATAAATTAAAAACAAGAAGACAAACTCCATGTAAAGGTTTTAATGCTGAACAACATATCGGCTATCAGGTTAAAAATACATAATAACAAACAATGTCATTAATTTATGATGTCATAAACAGTTAAACAATGTTACATTTTGGCATAAATATAAATGGTATATGTAGAATATTGGTATAATAACCAAATAAGCATAATCAATAATAATGAACCAAAACGTAAACAAGATATACATAAATATAAATACAGGATCGATATGCATAATTATTAGTGAAACAAGATGGCCCTATATGGCTCACCTGAGTGACCTTGAGACACCCAACTTAAGTAGATTATATAATACATGTACACTCAAAATTCCAGAAACACAAGATGGGTGAGTAGTTAGAATTTTGATTTGTTTTGAAGATGTAACCGATACGTAGAAGAGTTGTGCGATAACAATAGTATCCTTGTGCGGATATCTGGATATCAGATATCGAAAGAAAGTTTTCACTATATATCCATATAAAGAAAACCAGCCTCCCCTCCTGGCGACTGTTTTTCAACATCGCAATGGCTGGAACAAACTTGGTAGAGGTTAACCCATGGTAAATGTCACTGAAATTACATCGAAATCAGATCAGTAGATTCTGATAAGAAGGCTTTTGAAGTTTTTACTATAGCTGCCTATATAGTAAACTAGCACCTCACTGTGGCAGTCATGTTTTTTAACAAATCACAACGGCTTGAACAAACTTGGTAAAGGGTCACCTAAGGAACATTAGGACAAGAAGATTTTTTAAGTTTTTACTAATTAAACTTGCCCTGCCCCTGGCGGTCATGTTTTTTGACGAATCAAGATGGCTTGAACAAACATGGTAGAGTGTCACCCAAGGAACATTTCTGTGAAGTTATATCAGAGGAGAAGTTGTTAGAAGCTAAAAGTTAACGATAGATGACAGACGTCGGCACCATGCAATCACAAAAGCTCACCTGTGAGTCTTCGGCTCAGGTGAGCTAAAAAGGTTGATAAAATTTTAACATTTTTCAAATTTTGCAGTCCACAAATAACTATTGATTTTGATCTAATAATTTTCAGTTTGGTGATTTCCTACACTATTACTATCTTCTTATCATTTTCTTTAGGAAAGGGTGAGGGCGGGAGGATTTAATTTTTTATTTTTAATTTTTTTGATGTTTTTTAAAAATAAAAAGGGTTGGGGCAGCATGAAAATTAGGGGACGGGTGGGGATGATAATCTAGCAATTAATTTATCATGGCCTTATACAGACCCTTAACAGTTCAAGTACCCAAATGCATGCAAATGGAGTGCACTCAGACATAAACGGAGTGCAGATGTAGTGTGAACGGAGCGCATACGGAGCGCTTACAGAACAAGGACCGAGTGGACAGTGAGCAAACACTGGATTTTAAATAATAAACGTGCTTCTGAACGCAAGAAATAGACTGAGTGCACTCAGATGCGCAATACACGCACTATACGCTACACACAGTAAGATAACAAAACCATTCATGTGCTACTAAGTGCACTCGTTAATTTGGATACACTGTTTTGTTTTGTTATAGAAGAATTGAAATTGAGATAAAAACGGAATTTTATTTTCACATAATTATAAACCATGTAGTATTTATTAATGTTTTTTTGGTGTAATGCATTATAAAACTTTGAATTTATTCATCAATTTTGCAATTATATCATAAATATCAATATTTAACTATTCAATATAGTGTGTTTAAAAGACCATTTATACAATAGACCACACTTCAGTGCTTAACTACGGCTTTGATTTGAAAAGATGTAATATGACTTCACTATTTGCTTTGCTATTTCTCTATATATTAGTTATAAAATATACAGAACATATATTTCACTTCGAATTAAGCAGATACAGCACAACATCATACAAAATACTAAAAATCAATGCTTACGTGAAACAAACAAAACAAACAACAGTTTTTATTGCAATTAATGTGAATACAGTAAACTCATGCACATCTCATTTAATTATTCAAATAATAGTTCCAAATTAATTGTATTCCTGAATATAATGTAGGTCATTAGTGCGACCCAAAGCTCTACCCGATGACCTCTCAAAACACAATTCAGTACCAGATCTAATAATGGAATGCCTTCAAGAATGATTTGCATAAGATCTGGGCTTACTATGCAATCAAGCTAAAATAAATTTATATAAACTAACTATACATATATTAGGCCGAAATAACGCCATAGACACAAGAAATATAAACTAGTAAATGTAAATTTCTATGAAATGTACATCAAAGAACTTGAAAGTGGCATGTTGACATCATTTTTTTAATGTTGTTTGATTGCATAGTTAGAAAGAAACTATATCAAATCAGTGATTTACACTGATCAAAAAATTGAAGTAGATACAAACATAAGGAATTAATTACAAATGCAATATATTTGGTTTATGTTGATAATGTATCTGTAAAATTTTATTTTATTTTCTGTAACAAACAGTTAATGGTAAATCCACAGACATTTAAACAATTAAGTCACTGGGTATACCAGAGAAATTACTGATGCAAACACATAGCGGTCTGAACAATAAAGTCGGTTGAACGTGCGATATTCTTTGAGCGCACATCCAAAGATAGACTCTTCCTTTAAACTTCCTTACTTCCGGTATTCGGTAATGACTTATTTGAAATTGACATCCTTTTGCCCAGTGGGTGACACATTATGCAGACAAACAATCGGATAATGAATCAAATTCGCTTGAATTAGTCCTATCAATAAATTTATGTATTGCTCCAAAGGAACAGCTTAATTTAAAAATTCAATATAGAATCATTTTAAGAGCTGAGATATTGCGATTTGTTATGTGCTGGAAACCGAACTGAGCGGACTGAACGTTGAGCGAATGCTGACCAAACGAAGCGAACGCGGAACACTAAGATATGCAATGTACATCACTCGTAAGCGATGCTTGCATTTGTGAGTGCATAAAATTAACTGCAATCAACTGAGTGCAGGCAAACAGAGTGCAAACAGAGGGCAAATTGAGTGCAAATTGAGTGCAAATATATGGGGTACATGAGTGGTTTGGGGCCTGTAATAGTTGGAGGCTATAAAGTGAAATTTTAACAGCAAACAAAACCTGAGGGAGAGATTTTGTATAAAGTATTTCCTTAATGTCAGAAGGATCCTCCGTGGCTGAGTGGTCTAAGGCGACATCTCAAGATCACCTCACTGCTAAGGTTTTAGGTTCAAGTCCTGCTCGCTCCAAAAATATTATGTGACAAAGTTTTCCAGTTACTTGCTGAAGGACTCAGGTTCATTTTGAGGTCTTCCTCCAGCAATTAAACTGGATATGCCATTTATAACCTGAAAAAGTGTTGAAAATGGCATTAAACCAAATTAAAAAAATTTTTCATTGAGTTAAAATGGAACCATCAATATCACAGTTGAAAGTAAGGTACCCAGATAACCTCTTAGACCACTCAGACATGGGTCAGTACCTTCAACCACTACCCCCGCATGTATTAATAAAATTATGTCAATACATGTATTTTTTGTTTAAGATATTTAAAATTATGTTTATCAACATTTAAACAAAATTAAACTATTGCTTCAAAGTAAACCTTTGCTCGCCAGAAATTTGTTTACATACCCATTCAGAAATGTATTCCTATACATTTTTAATCAAATTTTAGATGCATAATTTTAATGTCTGGTTTACATCATCAACTTTCTCAACAAATGTCTAAAACTCAAATTTAAAGTTGTTGTATTGGTCTTGTAGTATTTTCGACATCCACAGAAAAACACTATTGAAATAATTGTTGTCAGTAATTGACATTCATACACACTCTTTAGTCCTTATACATATATATATATATGGTTAATTTGATTTTTTTTGTTTGTTTGAATGTTTCTAAGCATCATTTTTATGCCATTGAGGGCTAACAGACAATCAGTTAACCTAACAATTCATTCCTGTAATCCTGGAAGGTTAACCAGAATCCTTCTCTACAAGAAACTGATAACCTTTCCACTTGAATTAGTGGAATGAGACAAAGGACAATGAGACACAATGTCCTACATCAATCAATCAAGTGGCCAGACGGGAATCGGAACTCACAACCAGACAAAACTTCATCGTGGTTGGATAGATGGATTGATGGATATATTGATGGATGGATTGGATGGATGGTGGAAGGACAGACTTTCTATTGAAAGGATACTTATTTGTCTTTTACAATTATTTCTAATGTTTTAGCCACATATAAGAACTTAGCAACCAATATATCTTAGGTGTCCATCACTGTGCTTAATTTTCTATGTCAACTATCCAAATTTGATACTTACCCTAAACCCGAGTGTGGACAGACATGGTGAAACTAGTATAACCACCCACAACTTCATTAAGGGGAATTGACCAAAATTTACAAACCCTACACAAACACATCTTTCTATAAACATAATATTAGGATCTCTATGGTTGACATCTAAGTGTGACCTTGACCGTAAGGTATGAGGTTGGGCCTTGCATTGGACTTGTCGTTTTTTAGAGGGATTGGTTTGAGCTGGGGACCCACAACCTCTGCCATGTGTGGCTAACACTCTATCCACTACACTACTACCCCACTTAATTGTTTGAATTAAATGCTTAGATGCCACATTATTTCAAAATCCCTAATTAAATGACAAAATTACAGGCAAGACACACAAACACAACTCTAAGCAACGAATTACCAAATTACAGACAACGTTGTATAATGTACAACGAATGCAAAATTTACAGTTTGAACATGAATACAACTTTATAGAATGATTGACCACTTAATAACAGATCTAACACAAAAAACAACTTTGAAGAATGATTGACCAATTAATTACAGATCGAACACAAACACAACTTTATAGAATGATTGACCACTAAATTATAGACTGGACAACAACACAACTTTATAGAACAATTGACCACTTAATTACAGACTGGACATCAACACAACTTTATAGTCGACTGACCACTTAATTACAGACCACTCACCAACCCAACTTTATAGAATATTGACCACCTAATTACAGACAGAACACCAACACAGTCTATAGAATGACTGACCACTTGATTACAGACCAGATACCAATACAACTTTATAGAACAATTGACCACTTAATTACAGACCGGACACCAACACAACTTTATAGAACAATTGACCTACTTATTTAGACCAGACACTAACACAACTTTATAGAATGATTGATCATTTAATTACAGACCAGACACCAACAAAACTTGATAGAACAACTGACCACTTAATTACAGACGGGACATCAACACAACTTTATAGATGATTGACCACTTAATTACAGAAGGGACACCAACACAAATGACCACTTAATTACAGACTGGACACCAAAACAACTATATGGAATGATTGACCACTTAATTACAGACTGGACATCAACACAACTTTATAAAATGATTGACCACTTAATTACAGACCAGACACCAACACAACTATATAGAACAATTGACCACTTAATTACAGACTGGACATCAACACAACTTTATAGAATGATTGACCACTTAATTACAGACCAGACACCAACACAACTTTATAGAACAATTGACCACTTATAAACAGACCAGACACCAACACAACTTTATAGAATGATTGATCACTTAATTACAGACCAGACACCAACAAAACTTTATAGAACAATTGACCACTTAATTACAGACGGGACACCCAACACAACTTAATAGACGATTGACCACTTAATTACAGAAGGGACACCAACACAAATGACCATTTAATTACAGACCGGACACCAATACAACTTTATAGAATGATTGACCACTTACTTACAGACTGGACATCAACACAACTTTATAGAATGATTGACCACTTAATTACAGACCAGACATCAACACAACTTTATAGAACAATTGACCACTTATTTACAGACCAGACACCAACACAACTTTATAGAATGATTGATCATTTAATAACAGACCCGACACCAACAAAACTTGATAGAACAACTGACCACTTAATTACAGATGGGACACCAACACAACTTTATAGATGATTGACCACTTAATTACAGAAGGGACACCAACACAAATGACCACTTAATTACAGACTGGACACCAAAACAACTTTATAGAATGATTGACCACTTAATTACAGACTGGACATCAACACAACTTTATAGAATGATTGACCACTTAATTACAGACCAGACACTAACACAACTTTATAGAACAATTGACCACTTAATTACAGACTGGACATCAACACAACTTCATAGAATGATTGACCACTTAATTACAGACCAAACACTAACACAACTTTATAGAATGATTGACCACTTAATTACAGACTGGACATCAGCACAACTTTATAGAATGATTGACCATTTAAATACAGACCAGACACCAACAAAAGTTTATAGAGCAATTGACCACTTAATTACAGAACGGACACCAACACAACTTTATAGAACAATTGACCACTTATTTACAAACCAGACACCAACACATCTTTATAGAATGATTGATCATTTAAATACAGACCAGACACCAACAAAACTTGATAGAACAACTGACCACTTAATTACAGACGGGACACCCAACACAACTTAATAGACGATTGACCACTTAATTACAGAAGGGACACCAACACAATTGACCACTTAATTACATAACGGACACCAACACAACTTTATAGAACAATTGACCACTTATTTACAGACCAGACACCAACACAACTTTATAGAATGATTGATCATTTAATTACAGACCAGACACCAACAAAACTTGATAGAACAACTGACCACTTAATTACAGACGGGACACCTAACACAACTTAATAGACGATTGACCACTTAATTACAGAAGGAACACCAACACAAATGACCATTTAATTACAGACCAGACAGCAATACAACTTTATAGAATGATTGACCACTTACTTACAGACTGGACATCAACACAACTTTATAGAATGATTGACCACTTAATTACAAACCAGACATCAACAAAACTTTATAGAACAATTGACCACTTATTTACAGACCAGACACCAACACAACTTTATAGAATGATTGATCATTTAATTACAGACCAGACACCAACAAAACTTGATAGAACAACTGACCACTTAATTACAGGTGGGACACCAACACAACTTTATAGTTGATTGACCACTTAATTTCAGAAGGGACACCAACACAAATGACCACTTAATTACAGACCGGACACCAAAACAATCTATAGAAGGATTGACCACTTAATTACATACTGGACACAAACAACTTTATAGAACAATTGACCACTTAATTACAGACCGGACACCATTACAACTTTATAGAATGATTGACCAATTAATTACAGACCAAACACCAACAAAACTTTATAGAACAATTGACCACTTAATTACAGATGGGACACCAACACAACTTTATAGAACGATTGACCACTTAATTACAGACCAAACACCAACACAACTTTATAGAACAATTGACCACTAAATTACAGACTTGACACCAATACAACTTTATAGAACTATTGACCACTCAATAACAGACCGGACACCAAAACAACTTTATAGAATGATTGACCACTTAATTACAGACCAGACACCAACACAAATGACCACTTAATTACAGACCAGACACCAAAACAATCTATAGAAGGATTGACCACTTAATTACATACCGGACACAAACAACTTTATAGAACAATTAACCACTAAATTACAGACCGGACACCATTACAACTTTATAGAATGATTGACCAATTAATTACAGACCAAACACCAACAAAACTTTATAGAACAATTGACCACTTAATTACAGATGGGACACCAACACAACTTTATAGAACGATTGACCACTTAATTACAGACGGGACATCAACACAACTTTATAGATGATTGACCACTTAATTACAGAAGGGACACCAACACAAATGACCACTTAATTACAGACTGGACACCAAAACAACTATATAGAATGATTGACCACTTAATTACAGACTGGACATCAACACAACTTTATAAAACGATTGACCACTTAATTACAGACCAGACACCAACACAATTTTATAGAACAATTGACCACTTAATTACAGACTGGACATCAACACAACTTTATAGAATGATTGACCACTTAATTACAGACCAGACACCAACACAACTTTATAGAACAATTGACCACTTATTAACAGACCAGACACCAACACAACTTTATAGAATGATTGATCACTTAATTACAGACCAGACACCAACAAAACTTTATAGAACAATTGACCACTTAATTACAGACGGGACACCCAACACAACTTAATAGACGATTGACCACTTAATTACAGAAGGGACACCAACACAAATGACCATTTAATTACAGACCGGACACCAATACAACTTTATAGAATGATTGACCACTTACTTACAGACTGGACATCAACACAACTTTATAGAATGATTGACCACTTAATTACAGACCAGACACCAACATAACTTTATAGAACAATTGACCACTTATTAACAGACCAGACACCAACACAACTTTATAGAATGATTGATCATTTAATTACAGACCCGACACCAACAAAACTTGATAGAACAACTGACCACTTAATTACAGACGGGACACCAACACAACTTTATAGATGATTGACCACTTAATTACAGAAGGGACACCAACACAAATGACCACTTAATTACAGACTGGACACCAAAACAACTTTATAGAATGATTGACCACTTAATTACAGACTGGACATCAACACAACTTTATAGAATGATTGACCACTTAATTACAGACCAGACACCAACACAACTTTATAGAACAATTGACCACTTAATTACAGACTGGACATCAACACAACTTCATAGAATGATTGACCACTTAATTACAGACCAAACACCAACACAACTTTATAGAATGATTGACCACTTAATTACAGACTGGACATCAGCACACCTTTATAGAATGATTGACCATTTAAATACAGACCAGACACCAACAAAACTTTATAGAGCAATTGACCACTTAATTACAGAACGGACACCAACACAACTATATAGAACAATTGACCACTTAATTACAAACCAGACACCAACACATCTTTATAGAATGATTGATCATTTAAATACAGACCAGACACCAACAAAACTTGATAGAACAACTGACCACTTAATTACAGCCGGGACACCCAACACAACCTAATAGATGATTGACCACTTAATTACAGAAGGGACACCAACACAATTGACCACTTAATTACATAACGGACACCAACACAACTTTATAGAACAATTGACCACTTATTTACAGACCAGACACCAACACAACTTTATAGAATGATTGATCATTTAATTACAGACCAGACATTAACAAAACTTGATAGAACAACTGACCACTTAATTACAGACGGGACACCCAACACAACTTAAAAGACGATTGACCACTTAATTACAGAAGGGACACCAACACAAATGACCATTTAATTACAGACCAGACACCAATACAACTTTATAGAATGATTGACCACTTACTTACAGACTGGACATCAACACAACTTTATAGAATGATTGACCATTTAATTACAAACCAGACATCAACAAAACTTTATAGAACAATTGACCACTTATTTACAGACCAGACACCAACACAACTTTATAGAATGATTGATCATTTAATTACAGACCGGATACCAACAAAACTTGATAGAACAACTGACCACTTAATTACAGGTGGGACACCCAACACAACTTAATAGATGATTGACCACTTAATTACAGAAGGGACACCAACACAATTGACCACTTAATTACATAACGGACACCAACACAACTTTATAGAACAATTGACCACTTATTTACAGACCAGACACCAACACAACTTTATAGAATGATTGATCATTTAATTACAGACCAGACATTAACAAAACTTGATAGAACAACTGACCACTTAATTACAGACGGGACACCCAACACAACTTAAAAGACGATTGACCACTTAATTACAGAAGGGACACCAACACAAATGACCATTTAATTACAGACCAGACACCAATACAACTTTATAGAATGATTGACCACTTACTTACAGACTGGACATCAACACAACTTTATAGAATGATTGACCATTTAATTACAAACCAGACATAAACAAAACTTTATAGAACAATTGACCACTTAATTACAGATGGGACACCAACACAACTTTATAGAACGATTGACCACTTAATTACAGAAGGGACACCAACACAAATGACCACTTAATTACAGACTGGACACCAAAACAACTATATAGAATGATTGACCACTTAATTACAGACTGGACATCAACACAACTTTATAAAACGATTGACCACTTAATTACAGACCAGACACCAACACAATTTTATAGAACAATTGACCACTTAATTACAGACTGGACATCAACACAACTTTATAGAATGATTGACCACTTAATTACAGACCAGACACCAACACAACTTTATAAAACAATTGACCACTTATTAACAGACCAGACACCAACACAACTTTATAGAATGATTGATCACTTAATTACAGACCAGACACCAACAAAACTTTATAGAACAATTGACCACTTAATTACAGACGGGACACCCAACACAACTTAATAGACGATTGACCACTTAATTACAGAAGGGACACCAACACAAATGACCATTTAATTACAGACCGGACACCAATACAACTTTATAGAATGATTGACCACTTACTTACAGACTGGACATCAACACAACTTTATAGAATGATTGACCACTTAATTACAGACCAGACACCAACACAACTTTATAGAACAATTGACCACTTATTTACAGACCAGACACCAACACAACTTTATAGAATGATTGATCATTTAATTACAGACCCGACACCAACAAAACTTGATAGAACAACTGACCACTTAATTACAGACGAGACACCAACACAACTTTATAGATGATTGACCACTTAATTACAGAAGGGACACCAACACAAATGACCACTTAATTACAGACTGGACACCAAAACAACTTTATAGAATGATTGACCACTTAATTACAGACTGGACATCAACACAACTTTATAGAATGATTGACCACTTAATTACAGACCAGACACCAACACAACTTTATAGAACAATTGACCACTTAATTACAGACTGGACATCAACACAACTTCATAGAATGATTGACCACTTAATTACAGACCAAACACCAACACAACTTTATAGAATGATTGACCACTTAATTACAGACTGGACATCAGCACAACTTTATAGAATGATTGACCATTTAAATACAGACCAGACACCAACAAAACTTTATAGAGCAATTGACCACTTAATTACAGAATGGACACCAACACAACTTTATAGAACAATTGACCACTTAATTACAAACCAGACACCAACACATCTTTATAGAATGATTGATCATTTAAATACAGACCAGACACCAACAAAACTTGATAGAACAACTGACCACTTAATTACAGCCGGGACACCCAACACAACTTAATAGATGATTGACCACTTAATTACAGAAGGGACACCAACACAATTGACCACTTAATTACATAACGGACACCAACACAACTTTATAGAACAATTGACCACTTATTTACAGACCAGACACCAACACAACTTTATAGAATGATTGATCATTTAATTACAGACCAGACATTAACAAAACTTGATAGAACAACTGACCACTTAATTACAGACGGGACACCCAACACAACTTAAAAGACGATTGACCACTTAATTACAGAAGGGACACCAACACAAATGACCATTTAATTACAGACCAGACACCAATACAACTTTATAGAATGATTGACCACTTACTTACAGACTGGACATCAACACAACTTTATAGAATGATTGACCATTTAATTACAAACCAGACATCAACAAAATTTTATAGAACAATTGACCACTTATTTACAGACCAGACACCAACACAACTTTATAGAATGATTGATCATTTAATTACAGACCGGATACCAACAAAACTTGATAGAACAACTGACCACTTAATTACAGGTGGGACACCAACACAACTTTATAGTTGATTGACCACTTAATTTCAGAAGGGACACCAACACAAATGACCACTTAATTACAGACCGGACACCAAAACAATCTATAGAAGGATTGACCACTTAATTACATACTGGACACAAACAAATTTATAGAACAATTGACCACTTAATTACAGACCGGACACCATTACAACTTTATAGAATGATTGACCAATTAATTACAGACCAAACACCAACAAAACTTTATAGAACAATTGACCACTTAATTACAGATGGGACACCAACACAACTTTATAGAACGATTGACCACTTAATTACAGACCAAACACCAACACAACTTTATAGAACAATTGACCACTAAATTACAGACTTGACACCAATACAACTTTATAGAACTATTGACCACTCAATAACAGACCGGACACCAAAACAACTTTATAGAATGATTGACCACTTAATTTCAGAAGGGACACCAACACAAATGACCACTTAATTACAGACCGGACACCAAAACAATCTATAGAAGGATTTACAACTTAATTACATACCGGACACAAACAACTTTATAGAACAATTAACCACTTAATTACAGACCGGACACCATTACAACTTTATAGAATGATTGACCAATTAATTACAGACCAAACACCAACAAAACTTTATAGAACAATTGACCACTTAATTACAGATTGGACACCAACACAAGTTTATAGAACAATGATTATATTGGGACTTAATGCCCTTATATGTTCGACATTTAAACGGATACAATTTCAAAAAAATAAACTTTAAAATACTTAGATCATGTCACAATATATGAGTGTCGCCCACATTCGACACCACATTAAAGATGAAACTTGATTTAAAATAATAAGTCAATCAGCCTTTGGCTGGCTTCATAATATCAATCTCCTTAGATACTTTGTCAAGAAAACCGAATGATAAATGAATAATGAAGGTCTTGCAGACTTTTTAATTATTTATCCACCTTGTAAAATCCATAGGTTCTGCTGATTATATCAGCTAAAGGTAATTACTAAAAACATTACTTTGGCTAAAAAACATACAGATAAATAGATTCTGTTTAAATATTCATGACCATAAAGATTTAAATAACATGCAAACTGTGAAAAGAAACTATGTAATAGCTTAAAGCTACATAATCTGTTTATATAGATGATATTTTTGGCAGTCTGTTGGTACCTAGATGTACTCAGGCCTGCCGGTATTTAAATGTACTCAGGTCTGTTAGTACCTAGATATATTCAGTTCTGTTGGTATGTATATGTACTAAGATCTGTTGGTACCTAGATGTACTCAGGTCTGTTGGTACCTAGATGTACTCAGATCTGTTAGTACCTAAATGTACTCAGGTCTGTTAGTATGTAGATGTACTCAAATTTGTTAGTATGTAGATGTTCTCAGATCTGTTAGTACCTAGAAATACTCAGGTCTGTTAGTATGTAGATGTACTCAGATCTGTTGGTACATAGATGTACTCAGATCTGTAAGTACCTAGATGTACTCAGGTCTGTTAGTTTGTAGATGTACTCAGGTCTGTTAATACCTAGATGTACTCAGATCTGTTAGTACATAGATGTACTCAGGTCTGTTAGTATGTAGATGTACTCAAATATGTTGGTACCTAGATGTACTCAGGTCTGTTTGTACCTAGATGTACTCAGATCTGTTAGTACCTAGATGTACTCAGGTCTGTTAGTATGTAAATGTACTCAGGTAGGTTGGTACCTAGATGTACTCAGGTCTGTTGGAACCTAGATGTACTCAGATCTGTTAGTACCTAGATGTACTAAGGTCTATAAGTACCTAGATATACTCAGATCTGTTGGTACCTAGATGTTCTCAGGTATGTTGGTACCTAGATGTACTCAGACCTGATTGTACCTAGATGTACTAAGGTATGTTGGTACCTAAATATACTCAGGTCAGTAAGTACCCATATGTACTCAGGTTATTTAGTATCTAGATGTACTCAGGTCTGTTGGTACCTGGATATACTCAGATATGTTGTAACCTAGATGTACCCAAGCTTGTTGGTACGTAGATGTACTCAGGCCTGTTGGAACATATATGTACTCATGTCTGTTGGTATGTAGATGTACTAAGGTCTGTTGGTACCTAGATATACTCAGGTCTGTTGGTACATATATGTTATAATGTCTGTTTGTACCTAGATGTACTCAGGCCTATTGGTACCTAGATTTACTCAGGTCTGCTGGTACCTTGATGTACTCAGATCTGCTAGTACCTAGATGTTCTAAGGTCTGTTAGTACCTAGATGTACTCAGATATGTTGGTACCTAGATGTATTCAGGTCTGTTGGTACCTAGATGTACTCAGGTATGTTGGTACCTAAATTTACTCAGGTCTGTTGGTACCTAAATGTACTCAGATTTGTTGGTACCTAGATGTACTCAGGTATGATGGTGCATAGATGTACCCAGGTCTGTAGGTATGTAGATGTACTCAGGCCTGTTAGTACATAGATGTACTCAGGTATGTTGGTACCTAGATGTACTCAGATCTGTTGGTACCTAGATGTACTCAGGTCTGATGGTACCTAAATGTACTCAGGTCTGTTGGTACCTAAATGTACTCAGATCTGTTAGTACCTAGATGTACTCAGGAGTCTTGGTTCCTAGATGTACTCAGGTCTGTTGGTACCTAGATGTTCTCAGGTGTGTTGGTTTCTAGATTTACTCAGGTCTGTTGGTACCTAGATGTACTCAGATATGTTGGTATCTAGATTTACTCAGGCCTGTTGGTATGTATATGTACTAAGGTCTGTTTGTACCTGGCTGTATGCAGACCTGTTTGTACCTATATTTACTCAGGCCAGTTGGTATGTATATGTACTAAGGTCTGTTAGTACCTGGCTGTATGCAGACCTGTTTGTACCTATATTTACTCAGGCCTGTTGGTATGTATATGTACTAAGGTCTGTTAGTACCTGGCTGTATGCAGACCTGTTTGTACCTATATTTACTCAGGCCTGTTGGTACGTATATGTACTAAGGTCTGTTAGTACCTGGCTGTATGCAGACCTGTTTGTACCTATATTTACTCAGGCCTGTTGGTATGTATATGTACTAAGGTCTGTTTGTACCTGGCTGTATTCAGACCTGTTTGTACCTATATTTACTCAGGCCTGTTGGTATGTATATGTACTAAGGTCTGTTAGTACCTGGCTGTATGCAGACCTGTTTGTACCTATATTTACTCAGGCCTGTTGGTATGTATATGTACTAAGGTCTGTTTGTACCTGGCTGTATGCAGACCTGTTTGTACCTATATTTACTCAGGCCTGTTTGTATGTATATGTACTAAGGTCTGTTTGTACCTGGCTGTATGCAGACCTGTTTGTACCTATATTTACTCAGGCCTGTTGGTATGTATATGTACTAAGGTCTGTTAGTACCTGGCTGTATGCAGACCTGTTTGTACCTATATTTACTCCGGCCTGTTGGTATGTATATGTACTAAGGTCTGTTTGTACCTGGCTGTATGCAGACCTGTTGGTACCTATATTTACTCAGGCCTGTTGGTATGTATATGTACTAAGGTCTGTTAGTACCTGGCTGTATGCAGACCTGTTTGTGCCTATATTTACTCAGTCCTGTTGGTATGTATATGTACTAAGGTCTGTTAGTACCTGGCTGTATGAAGACCTGTTTGTGCCTATATTTACTCAGGCCTGTTGGTATGTATATGTACTAAGGTCTGTTAGTACCTGGCTGTATGCAGACCTGTTTGTACATATATTTACTCAGGCCTGTTGGTATGTATATGTACTAAGGTCTGTTAGTACCTGGCTGTATGCAGACCTGCTTGTACCTATATTTACTCAGGCCTGTTGGTATGTATATGTACTAAGGTATGTTAGTACAGGTCTGTATGCAGACCTGTTTGTACCTATATTTACTCAGGCCTGTTGGTATGTATATGTACTAAGGTCTGTTAGTACCTGGCTGTATGCAGACCTGTTTGTACCTATATTTACTCAGGCCTGTTGGTATGTATATGTACTAAGGTCTGTTAGTACCTGGCTGTATGAAGACCTGTTTGTACCTATATTTACTCAGTCCTGTTGGTATGTATATGTACTAAGGTCTGTTAGTACCTGGCTGTATGCAGACCTGTTTGTACCTATATTTACTCAGGCCTGTTGGTATGTATATGTACTAAGGTCTGTTAGTACAGGGCTGTATGAAGACCTGTTTGTACCTATATTTACTCAAACCTGTTGGTATGTATATGTACTAAGGTCTGTTAGTACCTGGCTGTATGCAGACCTGTTTGTACCTATATTTACTCAGTCCTGTTGGTATGTATATGTACTAAGGTCTGTTAGTACCTGGCTGTATGAAGACCTGTTTGTACCTATATTTACTCAGGCCTGTTGGTATGTATATGTACTAAGGTCTGTTTGTACCTGGCTCTATGCAGACCTGTTGGTACCTATATTTACTCAGGCCTGTTGGTATGTATATGTATGTACTAAGGTCTGTTAGTACCTGGCTGTATGTAGACCTGTTTGTACCTATATTTACTCAGGCCTGTTGGTATGTATATGTACTAAGGTCTGTTTGTACCTGGCTGTATGCAGACCTGTTTGTACCTATATTTACTCAGGCCTGTTTGTATGTATATGTACTAAGGTCTGTTTGTACCTGGCTGTATGCAGACCTGTTTGTACCTATATTTACTCAGGCCATGTTGGTATGTATATGTACTAAAGTCTGTTAGTACCTGGCTGTATGCAGACCTGTTTGTACCTATATTTACTCAGTCCTGTTGGTATGTATATGTACTAAGGTCTGTTTGTACCTGGCTGTATGCAGACCTGTTGGTACCTATATTTACTCAGGCCTGTTGGTATGTATATGTACTAAGGTATGTTAGTACCTGGCTGTATGCAGACCTGTTTGTGCCTATTATTTACTCAGTCCTGTTGGTATGTATATGTACTAAGGTCTGTTAGTACCTGGCTGTATGAAGACCTGTTTGTACCTATATTTACTCAGTCCTGTTGGTATGTATATGTACTAAGGTCTGTTAGTACCTGGCTGTATGCAGACCTGTTTGTACCTATATTTACTCAGGCCTGTTGGTATGTATATGTACTAAGGTCTGTTAGTACAGGGCTGTATGCAGACCTGTTTGTACCTATATTTACTCAGGCCTGTTGGTATGTATATGTACTAAGGTCTGTTTGTACCTGGCTGTATGCAGACCTGTTTGTACCTTTATTTACTCAGGCCTGTTGGTATGTATATGTACTAAGGTCTGTTAGTACCTGGCTGTATGCAGACCTGTTTGTACCTATATTTACTCAGGCCTGTTGGTATGTATATGTACTAAAGTCTGTTTGTACCTGGCTGTATTCAGACCTGTTGGTACCTATATTTACTCAGTCCTGTTGGTATGTATATGTACTAAGGTCTGTTAGTACCTGGCTGTATGCAGACCTGTTTGTGCCTATATTTACTCAGTCCTGTTGGTATGTATATCTACTAAGGTCTGTTAGTACCTGGCTGTATGCAGACCTGTTTGTACCTATATTTACTCAGGCCTGTTGGTATGTATATGTACTAAGGTCTGTTTGTACCTGGCTGTATGCAGACCTGTTTGTACCTATATTTACTCAGGCCTGTTGGTATGTATATGTACTAAGGTCTGTTAGTACCTGGCTGTATGCAGACCTGTTTGTACCTATATTTACTCAGGCCTGTTGGTATGTATATGTACTAAGGTCTGTTTGTACCTGGCTGTATTCAGACCTGTTGGTACCTATATTTACTCAGGCCTGTTGGTATGTATATGTACTAACGTCTGTTAGTACCTGGCTGTATGCAGACCTGTTTGTGCCTATATTTACTCAGTCCTGTTGGTATGTATATGTACTAAGGTCTGTTAGTACCTGGCTGTATGCAGACCTGTTTGTACCTATATTTACTCAGTCCTGTTGGTATGTATATGTACTAAGGTCTGTTTGTACCTGGCTGTATGCAGACCTGTTTGTACCTATATTTACTCAGGCCTGTTGGTATGTATATGTACTAAGGTCTGTTAGTACCTGGCTGTATGCAGACCTGTTTGTACCTATATTTACTCAGGCCTGTTGGTATGTATATGTACTAAGGTCTGTTAGTACAGGGCTGTATGCAGACCTGTTGGTCCCTAGATGTATCTAGATGTACGTAGATGTACTAATGCATGTTGTGGTACCCAAATGTACTCGGGTACAAAATCATTGTTATGAGATTTACCACCTATATGCCAGTATAAGAAAATTAAACCAGTTTGACAAGTTCCATGTTTCAATGTCTGTAACAAAATTCTGTTATTTTACAGATTTTTTAGACTTTTATACAAACCACTTATTAATCCTACCCCAACAAGTATTGCAAAAATCTGTAAATCAACATTAGCCTCAGCTTACAAATATAGACACTGTCAGAGCACCATACTCTAAAACACATATAAAGACTGTAGTTGTACCTAATCACCATATTTGAACAAGTTGCATTTCGCCAGCTACATCAAATAGAAATATGAAATGATTATTAAATTCAACAAACACAGTCATGCTCTCTCAATAGCTAGTTGTCTCAGCTCTCTCAATAACTAGTTGTCACTAACTTGAAAGAGAAATGAATGAAATTTTCCATAACATAATGTAATCAAATATAGAAAAAATCAATTTTCGTGCAAGAAATATTGAAAATTCCACTGTGTGTGTTTTTTTTATTCATTCACTTAAATTTGTATCCATTCATTCCTATGCGTGGAGCGCGTGGTCCAGTGGTAGAGCACCGAACTAATGATCAGAGGGTCGTGGGTTCGATCCTCAGCCACGGCTATGTGTGCTGTCCTTGAGCAAGACACTTTTCTGCATTTGCTTAGTACTGAGTCTAACCAGGAAGACTCCGAGCGTGATTTGCTTAAGTTGTAAGAACTTGTTTCACAATCAAAGTAAAATAAATAAGTTTAAACTAACTCCTATGTAACAAAATATATGGTAGTTACATACCTACTATGTTACATACCTACTATGGATGCTAAGTTCCTACCAGCAGACCCTCCATTTATTGTTATCATTGGCCTGAGTTTTCCATCATCTTCAGAAAGTCAATAAACCAATAGTGTATGCAAAAGAAAAATTCAGGAAAAATGAAAGTTTTCCAGAGAGTGAAATCATTTCCATTCACCTAGATGTTAATTAGTTATGTAGGGAGGATCTTAAATAAATGGGTTGAATATGACAACTGACATCAATGACATTATCTTGCAGAGTCTCTGTGGAGAACCTTCATTTGAAGTCTGGTGAGGGAATATATCAAGATTTTCAAACTTTTTTAAATTGGCTAAAAACATTTTTTTTTCAATATATCATGCCTATATATACTCACTTACCCTGTATTGTCCAAAGAATATCTATTAAGACATGCCAAAATGTATATCTAAAAGCGATTTCAGAACTTGGAAAATGTGCCTCGGTTGGACTATAATAGATTTTCCGCTTAAAATTGCAAAATATTTTGTGACATATTAAATCAGTCACATGATTTCATTTTAGTTTCAATATGATCCATGTGCAGGTTTACTTGAAGAAAAAATCTTTTCATCTCAGACAAAGTCTGCATTATGATGCAAAGGTCGTTTTGCGATATTTCAGTGCTGTCTATTTTAAGAATGCGGATTTCATTTAATTTTTAGCTCTACTGGCCAAAAGCCAGAAGTGCTTATGTGATGGCGTGTTGTCCATCATCTGTCGTCTGTTAGCAGCACTTTCTCTGAAACCACTAGGCCAATTAAACTGAAACTTCACATGGATGTTTCTATTGCATAGGAGAAAAATCTTCTTCTCATGAATGGCCCAAAAGATTTTCAAAATGTTTATGTAGTGATGATGACCAACTATAGTTTTGTGTTAGATATGTTCAAATGGTGTCCCTTGGGTTAAAAATGACCCCACCCCGAGGGTTCAATTAGGGGACACATGTCATTATAATAATTTATTTTTTTTTAAAATGGAAATGAAGTTGCCTATATCTTCACACAAGCATTGTTTGGTGAAGGAGGTTCAGATTTGTAAAAATGACTGGGTTCCACTGTCTTAAGAGGTCAGGAGGAGCCCCAAAAGGGTAAAAATTGGGAATTACAAAAAATGTTTTCTTAAGAACCGGTACTGACAGATTTATTCATATTTGGCATAAATTATCCCTATGTGTAGGGGTTTGATTGCAGATAAATATTTAGGGGCTAAAATTTATAGGGGCCCTGTCAAGGGACTTAGAATTTTATATAGGGATACTTCGGGAAAACACGAAATTCTCTTTTTTTTTCATTTTTTCTGAAACTACAAGGCCAATTAAACTGAAACTTCACATGGATGTTCTATTGCATAGGAGACAATACAGAAGATTTATTTATTATCTGAAATTGAAGATGGCCACCGTTACTAAAAATAGTCCAAAACTTGAAAAATCTTCTTCTCACGAACAGCTCAACAGATTTTCAAAATGTTTATGTAGTAATGATAACCAACTATAGATTTGTTAGATTGAAGTGCTGACAAATTAAGGGGCTGGGGTTGTATAAAGGTTCTGTATAGTGGACTATATTTTTTTTACAGATGAATGGAATGGGAATTTAAAGTATTTTCTTTTCATAACCAAGCAATTAAGTTTTTGTTCAGTATGGATGTGGTGAGGGTATTTATCCATAAGTTGTTAAGACAACCCCCAAAAGGTAAATATTGTGAAATTCAAAAAGTGCTTTAGCCACTACTAGTCAGTAGAGCGTCCTCAGGCCCTCTTGGGCCTTTTGTTTAAGTTTACCACTCAAATTTAAATAATGATTATGTCACGTTTTGATGGGTTTGACAAAACAAATCATTTGGATTTTATTTATTTATGATAATGAGGTGCTATTTATCAATTATAATAAATATTCTATTATATAAGACATTTATTCTGTTTTTCCTGATATATTCCCTTTAAAATGATGAAATTTGAGTACAGTACTTTGGACCTCAACTTTCAATTCAGACTTTGGACCTCACTTTTGAGTATAGAACTTTGGACCTCACTTTTGAGTACAGAACTTTGGACCTCAACTTTGAGTACAGAACTTTGGACCTCAACTTTGAGTACAGAACTTTGGACCTCAACTTTGAGTACAGAACTTAGGACCTCAACTTTGAGTACAGAACTTTGGACCTCACTTTTGAGTATAGAACTTTGGACCTCACTTTTGAGTACAGAACTTAGGACCTCAACTTTGAGTACAGAACTTTGGACCTCAACTTTGAGTACAGAACTTAGGACCTCAACTTTGAGTACAGAACTTTGGACCTCACTTTTGAGTACAGAACTTAGGACCTCAACTTTGAGTACAGAACTTTGGACCTCAACTTTGAGTACAGAACTTAGGACCTCAACTTTGAGTATATAACATTGGCCATCAATTTTGAGTACAAAACTTTGAACCTCAAGTTTGAGTACAGAACTTTGGCCATCAACTTTGAGTACAAAACTTTGAACCTCAACTTTGAGTACAGAACATTGAACCTAAACTTTGAATACAAAACTTTGAACCTCAACTATGAGCACAAAACTTTTGACCTCAATTTTGAGTACAGAAATTTGGACCTTCACTTTAAGTACTGAACATTGGACCTCAACTTCAAGTACAGAACTCTGGACCTCAACATTGAGTACAGAACTTTGGACTTCAACGTTGAGTACAGAATTTTGAACCCCAACATTACATTAAGTACAGAACTTTGAACCTCAACTTTGAGTACAGAACTTTGTGCCTCAAATTTGAATACAGAACTTTGAACCTCAACAGTACTTTGAGCACAAAACTTTGAACCTCAAGTTTGTGTTCAGAACTTTGGACCTTAACTTTGAATACAGAACTTTGGATCTCAAATATGAGTACAGAACTTTGAACCTCAATTTTGAGTACTGAATTTTGAACCTCAACTTAGAGTACAGAACCTTGGCCATCAACCTTGAGTACAAAACTTTTGACCTCGTGTTTGAGTACAAAACTTTAGACCTCAACTTTGAGTACTGAATTTTGAACCTCAACTTTGAGTACAGAAGTTTAAACCTCAACTTTGAGTACAAAACTTTAGACCTAAACTTTGAGTATAGAACTTTGAATCTCAACTTTGAGTACAGAACTTTAAATCTCAACTTTGAGTACAGAGCTTTAGACCTCAACTTTGAGTACAGAACTTTTGACCTCGTCTTTGAGTACAGAACTTGAGACCTCAACTTTGAGTACAGAACTTTTGACCTCGTCTTTGAGTACAGAACTTTAGACCTCAACTTTGAGTACAGAACTTTTGACCTCAACTTTGAGTACTGAATTTTGAACCTCAACTTTGAGTACAGAACTTTAGACCTCAACTTTGAGTACAGAACTTTAGACCTCAACTTTGAGTACAGAACTTTAGACCTCAACTTTGAGTACTGAATTTTGAACCTCAACTTTGAGTACAGAAGTTTAAACCTCAACTTTGAGTACAGAACTTTAGACCTAAACTTTGAGCACTGAATTTTTGACTTTGGACCTCAACTTTGAGTACAGAACTTTGAACTTTGAGTACTGAATTTTAAACCTCAACTTAGAGTACAGAAATTTAGACCTCATCTTTGAGTACTGAATTTTGAACCTCAACTTAGAGTACAGAACTTTAGACCACATCTTTGAGTACTGAATTTTGAACCTCAACTTTGAGTACAGAACTTTGAATCTCAACTTTGAGTACAGAACTTAAAACCTCAACTTTGAGTACAGAACTTTGGACCTCAACTATGAGTACAGAACTTTGGACCTCAACTATGAGTATAGAACTTTGGACCTCAACTTTGAGTATAGAACTTTGGACCTCAACTTTGAGTATAGAACTTTGGAACTCAACTTTGAGTATAGAACTTTGGACCTCAACTATGAGTATAGAACTGTGGACCTCAACTTTGTGTATAGAACTTTGGACCTCAACTATGAGTATAGAACTTTGGACCTCAACTATGAGTACAGAACTTTGGACCTCAACTATGAGTATAGAACTTTGGACCTCAACTATTAGTATAGAACTTTGGACCTCAACTATGAGTATAGAACTTTGGACCTCAACTATGAGTACATAATTTTGGACCTCAACTATGAATATAGAACTTTGGACCTCAACTTTGAGTACAGAACTTTGGACCTCAACTTTGAGTACAGAACTTTGGACCTCAACTTTGAGTATAGAACTTTGGACCTCAACTATGAGTATAGAACTTTGGATTTCAACTTTGAGTATAGAACTTTGGACCTCAACTATGAGTATAGAACTGTGGACCTCAACTTTGAGTATAGAACTTTGGACCTCAACTTTGAGTATAGAACTTTGGACCTCAACTATGAGTAAAGAACTTTGGAAAAATGTAAGTATGGGTATTTACAAACCTAAATATGACACGAATGATAAACCAAGACAATTCATTTTTGACTTTTTCTATTGTATTCCAACAGTTTAATCACTTTTAAACATGAATTTTATAAATTAACAGCTTTGACATATATGAACCAATAAGATGATAGCATATCTGGGATAATAACATATTCAATATTCAAAGATTTGCATTTTTAAAGGTGTTAAGCATATAATCCATTCTCCATTTGTTTTGTATTACACTGGTACAGCCTGATTTACACTGGTACAGCCTGATTTACACTGATTTACACTGGTACAGCCTGATTTACACTGGTACAGCCTGATTTTACTCTACATAAAATTTCTGCCAAACTTGAGTTATCATGATTTATCCATAAACCATATGATGCCAAAACAGAAAACAGTTTCAATAGCAGCTTGAGTGACATCACTCTTGGCACCCTTTATTTTGTATCTGAGATGCTAAAATCAATGGTAGCAGTGAGCAGTTGCACACCAACATCTGATCACAAAGGAACATCATCAGAAAGCGCCCACTCTCAATTTGATAAGAAACCAATTATTAAATTTTCAACTACATTCTCCTTAAATCAATGTCAATCATCTCATTTTATACCTCTGTCGGTGCAAGAAAATTCAGTTTTCTAACCGTTTATTTGTTTTTAATGTATTGTTGCACACATGCTTACGTTTCTGATTGTGTTATCATCACTATTAGTCAGAATGGTAAATAAATTACTAGAAACATCCGATTCTGTCTTACTACATAATTAGGACAATCAATTAATAGTAGTATAACTTCATAAAAACTATTTCCATATTCATTTGATGAATTCAATAAAGATCAGTTTAAATATATGCCTCCATATTTATTTTATATTTAATGGTTGATTAAAAGTCTGAATCATCTTAGTTTATACTACATTCAAACCTGCCGAAGTTGAAGTCAAAGGAAGTAGCAAAAGTGACCTATCAAGGAAGGTTGTTGCTTAATACAGGTTATTTTGCTCTGAATCTATAGAAATGGAAAATAGCAAATGTGGCTGCTTAAGACAAGTGGCTGCTCAATAGAGGTGACCTCTTACAAAGGTTTGACTGCAATGCAAGTTAACTTGATTGCAAAGAAAGCTCAAAGCTTACATGAACAGCTTTCAGGATAAAACCAGGCTGAGTAGTAGTTGCTTTTTTGAGAGACAATACGGGTCAATCTGGGGACTGAACCTGCAACCTCTGGCATTAGCAGCAAAAACATTTTCCATTACACCACTTCAAAATTGGTTTGTAATCTCATTTTGGCACTGATACACATTGTAGATATGCATTACTGATACACATTGTAGATATGTATTACTGATACACATTGCTGACACACCATGCTAATACACATGGCTGACACACCATGCTGATACACATTGCTGATACACATTGCTGACACACATTGCTTATACACATTGCTTATACACCTTGCTGGTACACCTTGCCGATACACATTGCTGACACACATTGCTGACACACATTGCTGACACACCATGCTGATACACATGGCTGACACACCATGCTGATACACATTTCCGATACACATTGCCGATTCACATGGCTGATACACATTGCTGATACACATTGCTGATACACATTGCCGATACACATTGCCAATACACATTGCCGATACACATTGCCGGTACACATTGCCGGTACACATTGCCAATACACATTGCTGATAAACATTGCAGATACACATTGCCAATACACATTGTCGATACACATTGCTGATACACATTGCTGACACACCATGCTGATACACATTGCTGACACACCTTGCTGATACACATTGCTGATACACATTGCTGATACACCATGCTGATACAAATTGCTGACACACCTTGCTGATAAACATTGCTGACCCACCTTGCTGATACACCTTGCTGACACACCTTGCTGACACACATTGCTGATACACATTACTGATACACATTGCTGATACAAATTGCTGACACATCTTGCTGATAAACATTGCTGACACACCTTGCTGCTACACATTGCTGACACACCTTGCTGACACACATTGCTGATACACATTGCTGATTACACATTGCTGACATTCCTTGCTGATAAACATTGCTGACACACCTTGCTGACACACATTGCTGACACACCTTGCTGACACACATTGCTGACACACCTTGCTGATACACCTTGCTGATACACATTGCTGACATACCTTGCTGATAAACATTGCTGACACACCTTGCTGATACACATTGCTGACATACCTTGCTGATACACATTGCTGACACACCTTGCTGATACACATTGCTGACATACCTTGCTGATACACATTGCTGACACACATTGCTAACATACCTTGCTGATACTAATTGCAGACATACCTTGCTTATACACATTACTGATACACATTGCAGACATACCTTGCTGATACACATTGCTATCTGATACACATTGCTGTGTGATACACATTGCTGTGTGATACACATTGCTGTGTGATACACATTGCTGATACACATTGCTGATAAACATTGATGTCTGATACGAATTGCTTAGTGATACACATTGCTGATACCCATTGCTGTCTGATACACATTGCTGTGTGATACACATTGCTGTGTGATACACATTGCTGTCTGATACGTATTGCTGTGTGATACACATTGCTGTGTGATACTCATTGCTTTGTGATACTCATTGCTGATAGACATTGCTGTGTGATTTGGTTCAACAAATTGTCACTTTTATCTTGCCATAACTTACATGTATGTCAGTTTTGGATGGAAATCACATGACATGTTCTTCATTCATGCTGCTTTCTGTAGAAACAAAGATCTTAACGAAGATATGCACAAACTGATTGTAGGATTCAAAAATACTTATGCCAATCCAAATTGCGGCATAACTATTGGAAAACTGTTTCTTCGCCACAACTGCTCCCCTTGCAACCAGTTAATGGGTGTGATATTTGTCTCCGTGAGTCATTGTGTGATGTAACATCTTAAAATATGATGATCATTTGTAGCAAGTATTAACAAAATCCATCTATGCATGACAAAACAGGCCGGACACGAAATCTCACACAGACTCAAAGTTTTGTCAAATAAACTCAGTGTGACATTGACCTTTGAGGTACGCATGTGGGTCTTACATGTGCCACATCATCATGTCATGCTAATGAATTATGCCAAGTGTTTTTGAAATCCATCCATAGATGACAAACTTACAGACCCGACATGAAATCTCAATCAGACTGAAAGTGTCATCAAACAAAGTTAAATTGTAACCTTGACCTTTGAAGTGGGAGTCTGGGTGTAACGCATGACATGTCGTCATGTTACATTGTATGCTGAGCATTTGTAGCAAGTATTAACAAAATCCATCTATGGTTACAGGCCGAACACGAAATCTCACAGACTCAAAGTGTTGTCAAACAAACTCAAAGTGTGATCTTGACCTTTGAGGTATGGGTGTGGGTCCTACTAGCGACACACATATAAATATGTCATGAGTTTATTAGTCTCCTGCACCATGAATTATGTGACAAAAATCAATAAACATACATTGTTAACAGTTTTGAATATACATGTAATATGGTAACCACCAATAAACGATGTCCATTAAGATTCATTGATGTTTTACATTTTGATTTGACATAATGTGTAAACATCAATAGACATTTTCTCCCTGATATAACTTTAAAAATAAATATCAATATCCATTCATCCATTCACTTAGATATCACACAAAAAAGTGAACATCAATTATTTTGATATTTTACAAATTGATATGACATGCATCGTTAACATCTATAAACATAAACTGAACAGAACAACTAACCCGCCATTTTTGTGTTTCCAATATCTTCGTCAAAATATTGCTCAGCATTATTTAATTTATATACAACATTAACAGACATTTTGTATTATATTTACATAGCTTAAATGTTCTTTCTTACTCAAGTCAAAGTATAAGGCAATTGCTTTGTTGATAATTTTTGACAAAAAATACATAAAATGTCATATACATAAAATGTCATATACATAATATACATAAAATGTCATATACATAAAATGTCATATACATAATATACATAAAATGTCATATACATAAAATGTCATATACATAAAATGTCATATACATAATATACATAAAATGTCAGGTGCACGTGGGTTAGCTGTTCCGTTCAGTATACATCTACATTTGCTGTGATCATTAATACTAACAATTTTGTGACTGTGCAAACAATTCAGTTCCAACACAAAACCCAATAAATTTAAAATACCATGAAAGATAAAACAAAAAATATTCAAACATTGTTGAGGATCTGTTATAATTAATACATGTAACTATAATCACAGTATAATTAAATTATCTGTAAAACATATATAATATAATCGATATCATAATCCCATCGTACTATCCTTATTTTCGAAAAAATAAACAAAACTAATATAAGAAATAAAATGGGAACAGCTATATAAAATAACTGTATATTACTATATATAAATACCCTAAACCACTCGAGTACCCCATAATTGCACTCCGTTTGCGCTCCATTCGCACTCCATTTACGCTCCGTTTGCGTGCACTCGATTAAGTGCAGTTAATTTAATGCACTCACAAACGCATGTATTCGCTCACGAGCGGTGTATATTTGAGTGTTTTATAATATTTTTATTTAATACTCCTCAGCGTTCGCGTCGTTCGTTCAGCGTTCACTCAACGTTCAGTCCGCTCAGTTTGGTTTCCGGCCCATAACCAATCGCAACATCTCAACTCTTAAAGTGATTCATTTTTTAATTTAAGCTCTTCCAATGGAGCAATAAATAAAATGCAGCGACGGGATTTAGTCATGGTAATTGGATTCATAATCCGATTGTTTGTCTACATATTTTGTCACCCGCTGGGTAAAAGGTTGTCAGTTTCAGATAAACCATTACAGACAGTAGGGAAGTTTAATGGATGAGTCTATATTTTGATATGTGATCAGTGGTCTGTGTGATCAAAGAATACCGCAAGTTCAATTGACTTCTATTATCCAGACCAAAATGTGTCTGCGTCATTAACTTCTTTGATATACCGTAAGCCGTTTGTAACAGGAAAGCAAAAAAGGTTGTCCACAAAATTTACAGATACATTATCAACATAAACTAAATACAATTATATATTATATGTTATTAATAATTCCATACCATTTATACATGTTTGGCTTTACAGTAATCCATTAATTTAATCAGTGTAAGCAGTGACTTAACAACATGTGGATATGTCACTGGTTTTGTTAATGTTCAAACTAAAATCAGCTTTATAATCCATAATATGCATTGCATGGGTGATGAAAAATTTATTTTAATCCTTGCGATAGAATTTGACATATAATAATTGATTTTTGAAAAAAAAAATCTTGTAGTGTTTTTCTCGATTTGGCTTCAAATGTGGCTTCACTAAAACTTAAAAAAAATATTCTGATATTATAAGATTTTATTAATATTTTCGTTATCATTACGTATATATATATGTACCTAAAATGAAAATATACCCACTGTGCTATACTGCTACTTATATGACACGCAGCAACTTAGACACCCATGGTGTTAATTACGTTATGTCACATGCCAGTAAGAGCTGTGTCAATTAAATTATACGCAAAAGTGGTGACTTATCGGACCACGGAAGAACTCTGCTGATATGTATGATTTTAATTTGATTGTAATTAGTGCCACATGGATGAATCTTAATTAAACACGCAGTATGTGATTGAAAAGAAAATATGTAAGTAAAACTGCCAGCCAATTAACAACAAATCAAAAAATTCATTTAAGATATTGGTTATTTGAGGTTTCAGAACGATACTTTTGCATGTAAACCCATGATGTAAATATCATATATTTTATTACGTGGGGTTTTCGTTTCGTTAATTTAATTAAATATTAAAATTAGTAATAAAATATAACCAGTACTGAGTGAATGGTAGAAAGTGTGACATACGCATATTAAGGGATGTGTGCAGGGCCAACAATTTACCACAACTAGCATTCTGGATATTGACTTTTGTTGTAAAGTAAATGAGTTTAAAACAAAAATAAATAATGTGCATTAATGGGCATTATACTTACGATTTAGCGCTTTTATTTTACATAACAAATGCAGTTATTATACATTACGAACCTATTTGCAGTCTGAAATGTTAGTTCCAAACCCTGCATGGGAGGTATGCTTATTTAAGTGATAATTAACACAGTTTTGACAGTTTGCAGTTTTTGTCCATTAATTAACTGTCATTAGTCCCGTTAGTTAAATAAACAAATCAAGTACATTCCCAATTTGCAGGAGATGAATGTCACATATGTTTTATTTAAAGAACTGTGCTAAATGAATTTGTATCATAATAAAAACAGAATAAACTAAACATCAGAACTGTTTATTTCACAAGATTAAACAATTTTACAATTTTAAAACAAATGAAAATGCATTTTATTTTTATTATTATTTGTTTTATTTTTTAAAATATTATTATCATTGGATCTATTATTATAATATATATATTGATTTTTGATTTGTCATAGCTTTTATATAGGATACGTGCGTGCATGTCAGTCGTTCATAATTGATAAAACAATTTATTTACTATTATGTAGGCAGAGTTGCATGGCAATCATTAAATCGACACCCATGGTGAGACCCACATGTGTGTCAATAAAAAGTTAATTGGTGATTTATCGGTCCATTGACCATGAAAGAACCTTGCCGGTGTTTAATTTTCATTTTGATTATAATTTGTGCCAGATAAAAGAATTTTAATTTAACCCGCCGCATGTAATTGAATAAGAAATATACGACGGGCATTTCAAAAGTAATGCAACTAATTATCATGCGGCCTCGCCTTGCACGGGATTTTCGTGAAAATTGTACCGATGTAGCGAGACATCATTCTCTACACATACATACCAAGTTTACAGGTGTACACGCAGTATTATCACTAATACAGTGATAAAAGCAACATATAGTCATTGACACTATAGTAAAATGGTTGGCATGAGAAGTGTAAAGAAAACTGAAATTCAAGGTTATGTAAAGACTCGATGCCAGCTTGGCGTATCAGCGAAGGAGATTTTTGACGAATTGTGTGTTGTACATGGACAGAATGAAGTATCGTATGCCACCGTCACGAGGTGGATTAAGAAGTTTAAAAGCGGTTGTGACTCCATTAATGATGCACCAAAAATCGGGACGTCCTTGTAGTGCTACTTCTAACATTATGGTTAACAAAGTATGTGATGTGGTTAAGTCTGACACCAGACTAACTGTTCATCAGATAGCTAGTATAGTTGGTATTTCAGCCGCAAGTGTATTCCGCATTCTAAAACGTAATTTAAAAATGAGACGTATTACAGCTAGATGGATCCCTCATTTGTTGTCAGATAAGCAAAAGCGTGTCCGACTTGAAACCGCCAGAAAACTGCTTAAAATGTTTCCAAAATATCACAGAAAGCAGTTTTCTGACATTATTACTGGAGATGAGACATGGGTACACTTTTTCGAACCTACCAGAAAAATTAACAACAAAATATGGGCTTCCAAAAACTGTCGCCGCCCTGCAATTGCCAAAAGATTGATCAGTGCTAAGAAAGCAATGTTTGTTATTTTCTTTGATATACGTGGTCCTATTATGCAACTGGTTGTACCAAATAGAAAAACTGTGACTGGTATATTTTATAAAGAAAAAATATTGAATAATCTTAAAAAACAATGTTTCAAACGTCGCCCACACATTGGCTTAAAGCACCTTTCTCTATTGCATGACAGCGCCAAATCTGATCAGGATTTAGTATCACCTGTTTATTTTATTTAGTATGCGGTGCGCGGATGTTTTTATCTTTCCTATATTCACTCAAATATATTAAAGGGATTATATCAGGAAAACAGCTATAAATGTCTCAAAAAAATTATTTATTTTTAAAATAGATAAAGAGCATCTCATTGTCATTGATAAACAAAATCCAAATGGTTTGGTATGTCAAATTCACCAAAATGTTACATAATGGATATTTAAATTGGAGTGAAAACTTGAAACGAAATCCCTGTTCTAAAAATAGACAGCACCTAATTACCTTTAAGTCATTCGGACACTGTCTAAGATGAAATAAATTATATTACGTGCAAACCTGTATAACGGATCATATTGACATCAAAGTGTAATCCCATGACTCATTTAATACGTCACAAAATATGGTGCAATTTTAAGCTGGAAATCTATTTCAGTCTAACATAGGCGCGTAACCCAAATTAGGAACTCTCTTTTCAATATAATAATTTGGCATGTTTAAATAGATATCCTTTTGCCAATGCAGGATCAGTGAGTATATATAGGGATGCTATATTGACAATAAATGTTTTTAGCCAATTTAAAATTTTTGAAAAATCCTGATAACTATATTCCCTTTAAACAAGCATATTCCGTACACACCCTAACTTACACCTTCATTCACTCTCATCACCACCTCCTTTATAAAACCTAACCATTCGATGCTTTTTAAAAGCAGACAACTTGTTTGACACATGGATCATTGCAAAATCAATCTCAAGTATAGATAAAATAAATCAGTATACAGTCTATTTCATCCAATCATTTTTTATTCTGTTGCTATGGTAACACATTCATTATGACATCAACTGACAACCCGTTATTATGGCATAACTGCTTCATAGCTGAATTGTTTGATTTTTTGTAAAGAAATTTATTGAGAACAATTTAGGGCATTAATCAGTGCATTATTTCAAATAAAGATACTAGTTTCTGTAGTATCTTTATTTTGAGAAAACTAACTATACTCAGTTTATACTAATTTAATTGAGCTCGATTGCAATGAAAGCTCAGAGCTTATATGAACCACTTTCAAGTCCACTTCCTGGGTAGAATCAGTACTGAGTGTTGTTTTATGAGAGGCATCGGGTTGAGCTGGGGATCAAACCCACAACCTCTGGCATGAGTGGCTGACACTCTATCTATTACACTACTGCCCCAACTCAAAATTTAACTATACTTAAGTTCATGACCTCTGCATCTGACCACAACTTATAGGCTGGTACTAAAACTTAGCTTGCATTGTGAATGATAACATGCAAAGCAACATGCCTGTTAACTCATCATATAAAAAAAACAGTCACAATGCTTTTTTCTATGGGGTTATAATTATATGCAGGTTATATATGGCATATCCAGTTTTACTGATGGAGGAAGACCTCAGAATGAACCTGTGTAGAACAATCATCCTTTCTCACATAAAGTTTTTGAAGTGAGCAGGACTCGAACCTACAACATTAACAGTAGCAGGTATTGAGACGGCACCTAAGACCACTCAGCCACAGGTAACTAACAATGGGTATATCAATATATTGGTAACAAAGGTTCCTAAAAAAAACACTTTTTTTTTAAAATTAAATCAAAATCTACTAAAACTAATAAAATTTGTTTAAATTCTTTGATTCTTAATCCTGTACATTAGTCAAAGTGAAAGGAATAATTTCTTTTTATCTTATTTTTGGAAGCAGATAGGAAGAGATCAGGTGCAAACTTTGTGCAGTTTTGCATAATCCAGCTAATAAACTCTCAAATATCCCCTGATTAATATCTGCATGATAAAAAGTCAAGTAAAATCAGAAATCTATCACTTGCAAAACAAGTACCGATCATTAGGATATTTTCAGAATCTCTGAATACAGAGAGAGTTAATTGGAGAACAGACCTCCGACAGACATGACTGGATTACAAATCAATTATTGAATGTTTGTACTGATTTCAATGTGTAAAGGTTTCTTTAATGTCGCTAAAGTCGCCAATTAGCGCGCAATGCGTCTATAATCAGATCCGGTATTGTCTTTATGGCCAGTTAAAGAGGTGGTTATATTGATAGAGTTCTTCATGTGTGACAATAGCTGCCACTGAATCAGAGAAATTCTCCACTTATATATGACAAAGAAAGTCAGGAGAAAGATTATATAGAAGCATTGTAGCCATGAAGACAACTGAATAACTGAAATGAATTTTTCAATGTAAATTGAAAAAGATGGTCTGAAAGAAGGAGGAATAAATAAATATGAGAATACTTAAACTATAATTAAAGAACAATTGAAATAATTGAGTTTGATTATTACTCACTGAAAGCATGAAGGAATGAATGCTGTGAATGAATGAATGAGTGAATGAATGATCGAGTGAATGGATATGGTGAGAGTGAGTGAGTGGATGAGAAAGAGAGAGAAAAAGAGAGAAATAAAATGAGCAAATGAATTGTGTTCTTGAAATTTGGGATCTGTGCCCATGGAATCCAGAATTTGTGCCCCTAGAATCCAGGATAATTGGGCCAAAGGAATGAAGAATGTTTAAAATAAGCAGCCTAAACGACTTGTATAACTATATTATGGACACTTATTTCAGCTAATAGCAATATAGCTAAATCTAACAACAATCATTATTTTAGGCCTTCATGCAAATAATTCAATCAGGTATCCTGGACCAATATCAGCAATTCCTCCTGTATAAATTTAGTTATTAAAATGAAAACACTATCACAGAAGTTTAACAGACCTCCCTCGAGGACCGCATCATGTCCTTAACACATCCAAGCAAACATTTCTGTGTCGGCATTACAAAAGGTGATTATTTAATTGACAGTTTATGATATTCTTTAAACATGAAGTTCCTGTCTGGCAGTTTCAGTAATCAACCTGAAGATATGCTAAATAGATTTGGTAAAGAATTTCCACTTTATCATCTTTAAAAGGCTTTCTGCTACAGGAAAATTCACTTATGATCACATTTTTTGACCAAACCAAAGATATAAACCAATTAATCTTATTAACACTTTCCCTCATCTGTTGCCTATAGATTAATGAAGAAAGTGATTTTGTCCTGAGGTTCTATGTCTGTATATAAATCTTATTTTTTGTCAAATTAAGTCATATAACTACATGAATATTAACAACAACTGGAGTACTGCAAGCAGTACATAAGGTTTCACTACACAGTTAATTGTGCCCTTTTTTGTCTTGAGTGAGTGAGTGAGTGAGTGAGTGAGTGAGTGAGTGAGTGAGTGAGTGAGTGAGTGAGTGAGTGAGTGAGTGAGTGAGTGAGTGAGTGAGTGAGTGAGTGAGTGAGTGAGTGAGTGAGTGAGTGAGTGAGTGAGTGAGTGAGTGAGTGAGTGAGTGAGTGAGTGAGTGAGTGAGTGAGTGAGTGAGTGAGTGAGTGAGTGAGTGAGTGAGTGAGTGAGTGAGTGAGTGACAGCGTTTACAATATGAGAAGATTTTGTAATGAATAATGTTTTTAAGGCAAATTTAAAGGAAAGAGCTATAACAAGAACAAAGCATTAAACTATGTAAGGATTCAACTAAAACGACAAAACCACCAATTACAATCCGTATTTTCAAGCCCATATGAAACTGGAGTACATTACAAATTAACTACTGCCTATTCCTGTATACTGTTTGAGTATAATAATAATCCTTGAGACTTCAGCATGCTCTACATTGTTTATAATGAATCTTTATTTATATGGCATGCTGCATGTTGATTATACCCAACAAAGTGTGCTGGATAGATGAATCACAATATATTGACTCCTCTTGAGAAAGAATATGTTGCTTTATGAAAACATCATAATGCAAGAAACAGGAAGTTAATCAAATCAAACCTCATGATGGGTACCAGACCATTCTATAATTAGGAATATACACTTTGAGGAGAAATTCATTGGTGAATAACTTTTTATAACATATCACATAAATAATGATAACAGATAGTAATATATGGCAATGCAGAACTCCATTGAGTACAGTATTTATAATGAAATGCCAATTATTCAATCCTAAATTTTAGCCAATGTTACATTTTATATAGTTACCTCATTTCAAAATTTATTTTATATCATAAAGCATATGTGGCCTTGGATCTGGAATTTGTGTCTTTAAATACAGGATCTATGTTCTTAGAATCAAGGGTCTTTAAGGTGTAAACCCACCATTGATTTTTGTTCTTTATTCTATAGTAAATAATAAAAGTTTGAAGGCTTGTCATTCATAGTGAAACCCAAATGAAAGAAGTGAAACCTACATTTTACTGTTTATTAACCTCTCCACTATCAAAATATGATGAGAAAAGTAGGGGTCATGTGTCATATAAGAGATTTTTTTTCTGCTCAGTGTGTACACTGGTGACAAAGTGAAAGTAGACTTCCGAAATCATGTATTCATACCCCAATTTCCAAGCATCAATTCAAACATGAAAATGTTATCAAAATGTTCAAAATACATCAATAATGCCATTCAAATAAAAAAATGAGCATTAAAATAAGGAAAATGCATTTTTAAAGAAGAAGAAATGAGGATTATTTATAACTGCCATTATGCGACTTCCCCACGGAAGCACTTCCTTTTTGCAATGGTGGTACTATGCTTTAACCTTTCAATCAAGGATCTGTGATTGATCTTTGCATCGAGGAACTAAGTCTTTGAAATCAAGGTTCTGTGACCTTTGAAGCCAAGATCTGTGTCCTTGGAATTTAAATAACGTAACATTTGAATACAGGTTCTGTGATGATAATCAATGAATCCAGAATCAGTGGCCTTAGAATTGTGTTCTTGAAATTTGGGATCTGTGCCCATGGAATCCAGAATTTGTGCCCCTAGGATCCAGGATAATTGGGCCAAAGGAATTAAGAATGTTTAAAATAAGCAGCCTAAAAGACTTGTATAACTATATTATGGACACTTATTTCAGCTAATAGCAATATAGCTAAATCTAACAACAATCATTATTTTAGGCCTTCATGCAAATAATTCAATCAGGTATCCTGGACCAATATCAGCAATTCCTCCTGTATAAATTTAGTTATTAAAATGAAAACACTATCACAGAAGTTTAACAGACCTCCCTCGAGGACCGCATCATGTCCTTAACACATCCAAGCAAACATTTCTGTGTCGGCATTACAAAAGGTGATTATTTAATTGACAGTTTATGATATTCTTTAAACATGAAGTTCCTGTCTGGCAGTTTCAGTAATCAACCTGAAGATATGCTATATAGATTTGGTAAAGAATTTCCACTTTATCATCTTTAAAAGGCTTTCTGCTACAGGAAAATTCACTTATGATCACATTTTTTGACCAAACCAAAGATATAAACCAATTAATCTTATTAACACTTTCCCTCATCTGTTGCCTATAGATTAATGAAGAAAGTGATTTTGTCCTGAGGTTCTATGTCTGTATATAAATCTTATTTTTTGTCAAATTAAGTCATATAACTACATGAATATTAACAACAACTGGAGTACTGCAAGCAGTACATAAGGTTTCACTACACAGTTAATTGTGCCCTTTTTTGTCTTGGTAGCATCTTTAGAACTTGCACTTTAATAAAAGTCCTACATAATTTGGTTAGAAATAGAGAAAACTTTAATGAATGAGATCAACGGGACAAAATAGTTGGTGTTAGGGTTGTCCGAGCTGAGTACTGTTCAACATCATTACCATACATGTATATACATCAAAATAGGTGGTTCAAGCTATATGTGGTGTTTCCTACTGTATTTTGAAAATGGTTCACAGGGGCTGTGATTTCTTGTTACAGATGAGTAAAGCAAAAGTTGGTATAACATATACTGCAGTAAGACATCCCTGGTGTTGAAAAGTGACTATTATAGGATTTTAACAGATGCACTTATTTATGAGCATTGGAGAAATTCTTTTTAAAAAAATCTTAGGGTGTCACTGCGCTGTCTTTAAAAAAAAAAATGCTGAACAGCCTACCAGTTATTGTGCATTTATACATGTACATGTATATACATTCCTGCTATGAAATAACATACTTTAAAAAAGATTCTATGTGGATTTTCTTTTTAACATAGAAATCCTAGACCATATTTTATAAAGACAAAGAACAAAATTCAATACTGAGACCTAAGTGTCCTACTGGTTTATAGGTAGCAACCCCATTTTGTTTCTTACTGAAAAAAATAAATGACCTGCATTATCTCCTTAATGCCCTCTATCCACATGCAAAGTTTCACAAACCTAGATTGAACACTTTTTGATAATCTTTCAGGAAAGCTGCCAGATTGATGCTGGATAGATGAATGGAGGGTAAACCTATAGTCCGCTACGGTGAAACTAATAATTAATTTCTCTGATCAACACCATTTAATATACTGCATCTCAAGGTCCAAGTGACTAAATGGTCTAAGTTAATGTCTCAAGGCTCACATCATGGAGGTCAAGGGTGGAGCTCAGCTCAATAAAATGTTAACCTGTTTCGGGTAGAGCAGATATTATATTCTGAGGTCCTTTTCCACCAATAAAACTAAATTCCATAATTATGCATAAATGTTATTAAATTTTGGAATTTAAATATTTGATATCTGAGACTGCTGTAGATATTTTATTTTTTCAAACATATATAACTTGTATTGTTGAATTTTGTCTGGCACTTCCTCACTTACTTGTCATTAATAGGACCATAGGCTTGAGCCTCATTTCATTGCAACTTTATTAAAATTGTATGCCTAAAAGGGGATGCTCTACCGAAACACACGTAAATGAGTTCAAAGGTCTGCTTCCACCAATAAAACAGGACATCACGAAGTTTTTAACAACCTAGTACACTGCAATCTCGTTATAGTAGGTGGTCTGATAACACTTTTTTCTTATGGTTTATGGCACCCAAGTTTGCAGATAGATTTATTAAAAAATCTTGTGATAACAATTGATAAACTGATTAAAAATTCTAAGCTACGTTACAATGTTTTTGTGAAATCATTGGCATTTCTTCCAACTGTGACCATGCATCAATTACCTATAATAATACAGACTGACATGGTATGATAACCAGTATCGCTTTTAATTGAATTAAACCAACAAACAATCCTTCATATATTTATCATACATAAATTAAGATAAAATTATTGTCATGTTTTCGCGAGAAACCATTTGTGTAAACTTAACAGATAAATAAAATACCAGAGAGAAAAATAGTCATTTTACAATAAGTTACATGATATGTGGCAACAAAACTGAAAGAAAGACAACTGAATGAATTTCTACTGATGATGTCTCTCACTTTACAAGGGGGATTATTTATAACACAGTTCTGTTTATATCCCAGTCTTGCTCTTTGAATCCCGAGGACCAGGTTATATCTGAATCACAGAGTATATAGACAATGATATTAAACTATACATTCAAACAAATAAACACCAGTAAACATTACAAAACCACAGGATGGCTCTGACTTAAGTTATCCTCGGTCATACCAAACACTTCAAAAACGAAGCTTCTTTGCTTGGCACTCAGCATTTAGAGGATAATTCTAGGTCTATTCAGCCTGGTGTCAGAATAATGTGTCTGAGTGGGGTATCATACCAAGTGTCTGTGGCCTGATACTCAAGTGAGGCAATGCTTAGAATACTGTCTCAAGTAGACACCGTCGCGATATAAATGAAAAATTGTTAAAAAGCCAGATTTAGTTTCCAGATTCCAGATTTAGTTTCCAGATATAGTTTCAATTATACCAATTATGCATACAACTGTCAATATAAGACCTTTTTAAACACACATTACTAGAAGACAACGACACAGTAAGTGTTGCTACAGAAAATCTTGTACAAGTGACATGATTTTCTTCATGCTACAAACGTCATACAGTGGATCATCATTGATAACATTTCTCTTTAAAGAAACCCATTATTATACAGAAATTTAATAAAAATTGGACTAAATGCAAAACAGCTATATGATATGTAGAGATGCTTTCATTGAACAGTTATATGTACTATCGTTTGTTCCTATTTCTCTTTTTAACTACTATTTATAGGAATTTAAGTATCGTTTTGATCCAATATTTCATGTACTTGTGTTTGCGATAATATTCTATATGAGCTGCGTCTTGTCGCGTGTTTGGCTCCTGGATGAATAATTCTTTGAGTCGAATTTCGCGCGATGCGGCTCATTTGTTTTTCCCGCTATTTTAACATCATGTTATGTGACGTTACTTCCGGTGTTTATATATTTATTATTCCATGATTAAGGCAATAAGCCGAAACGTCGGTATTAAGTTTTAACTAACGTTTTTTTACGTGTTGGTGTTTTTTTAAAACTGTATTACAGAAATTTAATGACAGATGAACAAAAATATGGAACAGACATTAGTTGAGACCAATATACAAAACCAATCTAATGTCACAATACTTTTCCTCTTTTAAACACAGAAAATGAAAAAATGAAACATTTTGTGCTGATATAATCCCCATTATGGCTCTACAAATCTGTCTAAATATGTTCATGCTGACCTGTGTTACACGTAAGCTGTCATATCTTTACGGTAAACTGTTTCAGACGCAGGAAATTACTCTGGTCTCAATGATGATAAATTGTTCTTTAAGATGGAATAAAATCATAAATTCACATTTCAGTTATGTTGCTATTGAGTGCCATTGAAGCAATCAAAGAAACTAGACGGAAACAGAAATTCTTCATTATGGACTTAATAACACATTAGTTAAGCTGCCACCCTGATATTTATAATTGACCCTTCCATCATTGTTTTTTGATTATTCCATTATCAGGTAGAAAGGGTGTTAAAAACAATTTAATAACTAAAAGTAAAACAATGCAGATCCTTATCAGATGCAATATTCTTTAAAACTGTTATGGATCTGTAAATTGTATCATTGAATTAAAGATACATATACTGAAAAGAACAGCTAACCCATCACCTGACCTTTTTATGCACGAGACATTGTATGAAAGCAATTTCCTTGGAATTTAGACTTGAATAAGAAAGAACATTCAGGCCACGTATGGTCAATACAAAATTGTATGTTAACGTATACACATTTTAATAAAGCTCTCAATATTTTGGCATATATTTTATATATGTAGAAAATACAAAAGTGGCGGGTCAGCTGTTCCGTTTAGTAAATTCTGTAATACAAGGTCATAGACCTGACATGGGCTGTCAATCAAACAAGCTGATACTCCAATCAGCAATCAATATTGTTTTCATGTCTGCTATTTTCCTTAGACAAGCTAATGGTCTCTTTTGTAAACACTACACTGTATTACATTGTATTTACTTGAACAAACAATGCCACGTGGCCAGTGGGCAGAGTGATAGTCACTATTGCATCAGATCAATTGTAAAACAAGAAACCCAAAAGGGTCGGATGAATCACTCTACTAGCAACATGTGGATAAAAGAACATTTCAGAGGATTTTTTTGTATCCAATTTTGCAATGCTACATGTAAAGAACTTTCAGAGAAAATGTTATTTGAAGTTTTCTTTATACATGCTTATAAGCCCTGTGGCAGGGGTATTTAGTGTCAAATCGCTTTAGTTCAAAAATTGTTTGAGATCTTAAAGTTTTGTAACTGTTGTGCAAGTTCGGTTAAGATTCTACTATCCTGTCGACACAAATTTTTAATGTTTTCCCTATAAAACTCTATGTAATCTAGTGACCCTTATGGCAGCCACAAATTTGATCCCAGGGACCTGGCTCTGTTTTGCATTGGCATAGAAAAAATCAGACATGGCTGTGCTCTGTCTTTTTATTAGTACGTATATCACTCTATGTTTATTGTCAACTGAATGTATGCACAAGTCATGAGCTCTGTTTTTATTGACAATTTAATAAAATACCATACAATGTTTTTATATTCTTTCTTTATCTTTCCATGGATTTAGAAATACATTGTACATTTTGTTTTCTATTATATTTGGGAAATGTTAAAATTGGATATCTATGGAAATATCTGCTTCTGTGGGAACTCTTTTGGAAATTAAACATTCCATTGGGTATACTGTGGAAAAACAATCAAATTCTACAGATAATTTTACAAAATTAATTCAGAATACTATGAAAACTGTTTTGTAAAGCAGCTAGCCATGTGACTTTTTTTTGAATGAGGTTTTGCACCATTTTCAATACAATTCGAGTTATATATGGCATATCCAGGTTTACTGGTGGATTGGGACCTCAGACTGAGTCAGGTTATATATGGCATATCCAGGTTTACTGGTGGATTGGGACCTCAGACTGAGTCAGGTTATATATGGCATATCCAGGTTTACTGGTGGATTGGGACCTCAGACTGAGTCAGGTTATATATGGCATATCCAGGTTTACTGGTGGATTGGGACCTCAGACTGAGTCAGGTTATATATGGCATATCCAGGTTTACTGGTGGATTGGGACCTCAGACTGAGTCAGGTTATATATGGCATATCCAGGTTTACTGGTGGATTGGGACCTCAGACTGAGTCAGGTTATATATGGCATATCCAGGTTTACTGGTGGATTGGGACCTCAGACTGAGTCAGGTTATATATGGCATATCCAGGTTTACTGGTGGATTGGGAGACCTCAGACTGAGTCAGGTTATATATGGCATATCCAGGTTTACTGGTGGATTGGGACCTCAGACTGAGTCAGGTTATATATGGCATATCCAGGTTTACTGGTGGATTGGGACCTCAGACTGAGTCAGGTTATATATGGCATATCCAGGTTTACTGGTGGATTGGGAGACCTCAGACTGAGTCAGGTTATATATGGCATATCCAGGTTTACTGGTGGATTGGGAGACCTCAGACTGAGTCAGGTTATATATGGCATATCCAGGTTTACTGGTGGATTGGGAGACCTCAGACTGAGTCAGGTTATATATGGCATATCCAGGTTTACTGGTGGATTGGGACCTCAGACTGAGTCAGGTTATATATGGCATATCCAGGTTTACTGGTGGATTGGGAGACCTCAGACTGAGTCAGGTTATATATGGCATATCCAGGTTTACTGGTGGATTGGGAGACCTCAGACTGAGTCAGGTTATATATGGCATATCCAGGTTTACTGGTGGATTGGGACCTCAGACTGAGTCAGGTTATATATGGCATATCCAGGTTTACTGGTGGATTGGGAGACCTCAGACTGAGTCAGGTTATATATGGCATATCCAGGTTTACTGGTGGATTGGGAGACCTCAGACTGAGTCAGGTTATATATGGCATATCCAGTTTTACTGGTGGATTGGGAGACCTCAGACTGAGTCAGGTTATATATGGCATATCCAGGTTTACTGGTGGATTGGGAGACCTCAGACTGAGTCAGGTTATATATGGCATATCCAGGTTTACTGGTGGATTGGGAGACCTCAGACTGAGTCAGGTTATATATGGCATATCCAGGTTTACTGGTGGATTGGGACCTCAGACTGAGTCAGGTTATATATGGCATATCCAGGTTTACTGGTGGATTGGGAGACCTCAGACTGAGTCAGGTTATATATGGCATATCCAGGTTTACTGGTGGATTGGGAGACCTCAGACTGAGTCAGGTTATATATGGCATATCCAGTTTTACTGGTGGATTGGGAGACCTCAGACTGAGTCAGGTTATATATGGCATATCCAGTTTTACTGGTGGATTGGGAGACCTCAGACTGAGTCAGGTTATATATGGCATATCCAGTTTTACTGGTGGATTGGGAGACCTCAGACTGAGTCAGGTTATATATGGCATATCCAGGTTTACTGGTGGATTGGGAGACCTCAGACTGAGTCAGGTTATATATGGCATATCCAGGTTTACTGGTGGATTGGGAGACCTCAGACTGAGTCAGGTTATATATGGCATATCCAGTTTTACTGGTGGATTGGGAGACCTCAGACTGAGTCAGGTTATATATGGCATATCCAGTTTTACTGGTGGATTGGGAGACCTCAGACTGAGTCAGGTTATATATGGCATATCCAGTTTTACTGGTGGATTGGGAGACCTCAGACTGAGTCAGGTTATATATGGCATATCCAGTTTTACTGGTGGATTGGGAGACCTCAGACTGAGTCAGGTTATATATGGCATATCCAGGTTTACTGGTGGATTGGGAGACCTCAGACTGAGTCAGGTTATATATGGCATATCCAGGTTTACTGGTGGATTGGGAGACCTCAGACTGAGTCAGGTTATATATGGCATATCCAGGTTTACTGGTGAATTGGGAGACCTCAGACTGAGTCAGGTTATATATGGCATATCCAGGTTTACTGGTGGATTGGGAGACCTCAGACTGAGTCAGGTTATATATGGCATATCCAGTTTTACTGGTGGATTGGGAGACCTCAGACTGAGTCAGGTTATATATGGCATATCCAGGTTTACTGGTGGATTGGGAGACCTCAGACTGAGTCAGGTTATATATGGCATATCCAGGTTTACTGGTGGATTGGGAGACCTCAGACTGAGTCAGGTTATATATGGCATATCCAGTTTTACTGGTGGATTGGGAGACCTCAGACTGAGTAGAACCACCGTCCTTCCGCAAGTAACTGGCAAACTTTCTCACATAAAGATTTTTTGAGATGGCAGGATTCGAACCTACGACCTTAGGGGTGAGACGTATTTAATAGTGATCTTGAGACAGCACCTTAGACCACTTGGCCATGGAGGGCACTAGCCATGTGACTTAAAATCAATCAAAATAGTGCCCTTGATCAAGCATAAATTGAAGATGTAAAAATGAATACAAATTTATGTAATTATCAGGCAAAAAAACATTGGAAAAAGCCTTATTGTTTGATAATAAGACTCATATTTTGTTGACAGCAAAAAGTTTAATGTAAAAATGGTTAATTTGAAGAAAAAATTTAACGGGGCCTGATGGCACTATATTGAAATCCATTTTAAACAATAATTATCATGCTTTAAACCTGGTAGATGTATAGAAATGGGTAAATATCAATATCCAAATTTTGGTTACAATCTTGAAATTCATATTTAGGAATTATTAATATTTTGGAAAATAATGATAAACATTCTTAAAAAATACAAATTGGGTGTTTCTTCGGAATTTTATCTGGCATAATGACAACACTCACAAAGAACTGTGGAGGACAGCATGCTCAACTTTTCAAAGCACCAAGTGTCTCAAACAATAGCTATAAGATGACTGGAAATTGAGAATGATATGGTGTATGCTATAAAAATACAACCCATATGTTTAAGTATAACATTATAATAACAATTATATAATTCTTACAAAATACAAGTTATGGCACTTTTTCCTGTGATATTATTTTACTTTATTTCTGAACACACCAAATATTTTCTGAGATTGAAGTTTTCTAAAACATTTTTACCAAGTTTTTAATTATAATAAGGGCAATATTTCTGCCTAAAACACAGTTATCCCACTTGTACCCCTAAGGGAAGGAAAGACAATTGTAAAGTTTCATTGATGTACGACTAGTAGCTGCTGAGATATGAGGTTGAATTGAAACCATATTTTTAAACAGGGCATCATTCAACCTAAAATTCAATCAGTGTTGTCCCACTTGTTCCCTTGAGTCTCTATGATGTGTAAGCCGCTGTTGATTTTTCTTCTTATCTATAATGAATGAAACATTTTTAAAGGCTTTTCATTCATTCTAAGAAACACCCAAATCAAAGAAGGAAAACTTAGATTTTATTGTTTGTCATTCTGCTGTGTTAAAACATCATTAGAAAAGTAGGGATCATGTGAAAGACATTTATTTTCTGTACAGTGTGTACACTGTTGGCAAAGTGAAAGACTAAATAATCATAATACAAACAGCTTTTAAAATGTTCCAAATACATGTACATCAATAAAATTATGATGCTATTAAAATCACAAAATGATCATTAAAATAAGGAAAATGCATATATAAATAAGAAGAAACAAGGATTATTCAGCACTGTCATTACACGACATCCCCACGGAAATATTTACTGCTATATTGTCTTAATGGTAGTAAACACAAATGTGCAGTTTTACTGATGTATACCTAGTATGCCATCAAGGGCTAACAGATGATCAGTTAACCTAACCACTGTTTCCTGTGATCCTGAAAGGTTAACCAGTACTGGAGCACACCCTATCTCCACAAGTAACTGATAACTTTCTCACTTGAATCAGCGGTGAGAGACAAATGATAATGAGACACAATGTCACATATCAATCATCACAGAGACTGTTGCTGGGTGGGGATTCGAACTTACAACCCCTGGATTGATAGTCAGACATGCTAACAACTGAGCCCGGCCAACTGAAATAGAAGCTTGTTATAAACTTTGTACCACATTTTCTATAAAAGAAAAACATTTTCTATTAAAAAAAAAATGGGTGGAAAGGGCCTTTTGGCATGCACAGGTACTAAAGTTAAAAAAGTGCAGCATATTAATTAAATATGAGTTACTTTTTTAAAAACTGAGTTGGGTGGTTGTGGTTGAGCTTGGGAAAGTGCAGGGACATGGTTTAACATTTCACTGAACTTCTATGCCAAAAATGTCTCCAATAGGGGTTTGTAAAATATGAAAGATATGTTGCAATATCTATTTCTTATATTTTGTCAATAAATGAGACAAATATTGTTAAAAAAAGGCTGAAAATAATAACATTCACCCAACAAAGCAATATGATAAAACATTTCATTATGTACCAGCTTCACTCAGATCACCAGCAATTCAACACTTCATGTTGATCCAAAAACTGAAATACAATCCCTTGAACCTTGAACAATAGCTCGCGTAATTATCCACAGCACATGTCCGTAATTTCCTGAAATATAGAATATTTTTTATTTAAACTCACCACATAAATGCCTTTTGGACACTGTCACAGGTATTGTCAAGACCCTTGGAATCCTTATTAGCTTGCCTTTTTTTAAATCTACAAAAAATATAAACACAGTGTTAGATTTGTGCTGAGACAACATCTTTTAGAACCAATTAATAAATTTGCCAATATCAGTATCTTTGATTTCCCACACTTTCTCCACTTGTGCTGCTCCCTTATCTAAAGAGGATGATTGTCAAACAGTTTCCCAACACTCCTGATACAACAAAACACAATTAATAACCAATTAAGAATTGGTTCCATATTTGTTCTAAGGTCTAACGAGTTTCCTGGTAACCACAATGATAATCAATTAAAGAAATGTGGGAAATAATTTTAATTGTGGTTTTGGAGGATTTCTTGAAACCAAAAACTGAGGAATTTTGATTAATATTGTCCTGACACAGACTATCTATGGTTACAATGATACCCCATCCAGTCAAATATATGCTAAATGTGATCAGATTTGAATTATTGGTTCTGGACAAGAAGATATTTTAATTTTACAAATTTTACAATTTCAACCCTTTTCGTACCACTGCTGTACCCTTATTGAAATTCAATCCTGCTTTAATAATTGAACCAAATCTTATTTAGAATTACTAGACAATGGGCGTAACAGCACTTCAATTATTGGGTAGGGGCAACCTGAGGGTAGCGTGTAGGAAGGGTGCCCCTTTCCCGCTGATGGCGGTAATTCTACTCTACTCCCGCTATTGGGATATGGGGAACTGCTCTGAAAAATGTTTGATATCTTAAACACTAACTGCTGAATTCTACTCATTTAGTTATCTATGCTAATAGTGTTTTTTTATACTTTTAAGCTTTATTATTTAAACACGCATGCACGCACGCCGTATGCACGCACTCACGCACACACAAATGGATGAAAATATTCTGTTTTATGATAGTATCCCTATGTAAAATTCTAAGTCCCCTTACAGGGCCCCTATAACTACAAGCCCCTAAATTCTTATCTTTATTCAAACCTCTACACATAGGGGTAATTTATGCTAAATATCAACAAATTTGACTGACTGGTTCTGAAGGAAACGCTTTTTGTAATTCTCAATTTTTACCCTTTTGAGGCCCCTCCTGACCACTTAAGACAGTGGAACCCAGTCATTTTGACAAATCTGAACCTCCTTGGCCAAACAATACTTCTGTGAAAATATAGGCAAAAGCAGTTCATTTTAAAAATTAATGTTTATTATAATGACATGTGTCCCCTAATTGAACCCTTGGGGGCGGGGTCATTTTTAACCCCAGGAACACCATTTGAACAAATTTAATAGAACTATAGTTGGTTATCATAGCTACATAAATATTCACAAAATCTGTTGGGCGGTTCCTGAAAAGAAGATTTTTTTAAGTTTTGGACTATTTTTAGTAACAGCGACCATCTTGAAATTTCAGATAAAAAAATTTTTTCTTCTGTATAGTCTCCTTTGTAATCGAAACATCCATGTGAAGTTTGAGTGAATTGGCCTACTGATTTCAGAGAAAGTGCTGCTAACGGACAACAGACGACGTACGAAATACAATGGACGACAGACAGCGTGCCATCGCATAAGCCCTTCTTGCCTTTGACAAGTAGAGCTAAAAAAAAACTTGTGTGTAGTCTCAAATACATGAAAAACATGTGAAGTTTGAATATAACTTGCCAAGTGGTTTCAGAGAAAGTGTGGACATTCAAAAACAAAGGATGAGGGACATAACAGCATCACCATGGCACCATCATGGCCTTTGACCAGCAGAGTTTAGTTGTCCATCCTTCTAGCCTTTGAGAGCTACAAATCAAACAGCTTCTTCGATTATTATGTGCAATATATGACACTATTCTCCTCAAGCAGTGAAATTGATTATTTGAGTAGACAGTGAGAGAGGTGTGAGAAAAAGCTTTCATTTTCATACATTTTCCCCATGATGTTAATTATATAGTTAATTAAATGAATGCCTTAAAGTCAAACATTGCTTCAAAATCCCTTTTTACAATAACAAAGTTGTAACTTAATGCATTGATTATAGGTAAGCATTTGTACAGTGTGACTATATTACAGTAAAATCTGATTTAAACAGCCAGCCAAAAGAAGAAGCAAAAGTGACCTTTAAAACAGGTTGTTGCTTAATGCATTAGAAAATTAGAAATACCAGAAGTGGTTGCTTAAGACAAGTGGCTGCTCAACTGATGTAACCATTTACACAGGTTTGACTGTATAAAATTTGTATTAAATCTCCAAAGACCATCAGTGATTTTACCAAAACCAGCTTGATTAAAAAACAGCATTTTTTCATATTATGCAGATAGTCATTAATTTGAGAGATTGACGTGTTCTAAATTTTTTGCTTCACTTCATAACTTATTCTTAAAGGCTATATTTTTTATTATACCATGGATCTGATATGTATGTATGCATATATCATGTATTCTAATTTTAAATGATTATCATAAATTATGATTCCACATTGTAAAACTGCTACAATTGGGGCTGTACACAAACCCCATAGATAATGCATTCTACAACCAAATTTGTTTGGGAGGAGGTTACTCTGAACACTCTTAGCAAGATTGGGATATACTGCCACCTGTGAATTCCAACTTTGGCTATGGTCCTGACAATGGAAACATTTATTAAAAGATTTTTCTACCTACTCAATTAGACAATATTTAGACAATATTTTATTTGAATAATGTAGGCCTCCGGCCCATAATTAACTAAGATCAGGAAAGTGAAAACAAACATTATTTAAATATCATAATTACCCTATGTATTGGAACAGCAACAAATAATTAAAATTTTTGCTGTCCCATTACTTATTATTTTAAAAAATAATTATTTTTTTACTGTCTCAATACATAGGGTTAATATGGTAATTTCGACTCAGTACGTAGGTAAATAATGGAAATTTTTGGTATGTCTATGCACCATAATGCTTTTTTTTTTTTTAAAAAGTTTTACTGTCCCAATTCATAGGGTAAATGCGGTATAGTTTCGTCCCAATACAAAAGAAAACATAAACAAGAATTGTCACTGGTAAGTGTCACATGCCCCCCAAATGGTCCGATATATTTTATAATAGGTAGCGATTTGAATGTATCCATGAATATCAAGAATAATGGACTGACGTTTCAGACTAGACACGCAATTTCATGTTGTTGTTTTTTACATTAAAGTGTGACCTTGACCTTCATGTAATCTTGACCTTGATATCTGATGTAAAGGTCTGGGTAAAAGCAGGTGAAACATCATCATGACATGTTGATCACTTGTTAAGCTATTTTAAAATCTCTCCATGTAAGACAAAGTTACAGACCAAACATGAAATATCAAACAAACTGAAAGTGTGACCCTGAGCCAAGTGTTTTTTTAAATCCATCCATATAAGTTAAAGTTATAGACCAGACTTGAAATCTCAAACAGACTCAAAGTATTGTTCAACAAACTGAAAGTGTGACCTTTGAGAAAAGGTTCTTGGTCTTACACCGACACTTTATCATATCCTGTTGATCAAGTGTTTTTCAAATGCATCCATGTATGACAAAGTTAAGGATCAGACACAAAATCTAATACAGACTCAAAGTGTTGTCAAACAAACTCAAAGTGTGACCTTGACCTTTGAGGTACTGGTGTGGGTTTTATGCGCGACACAATGTCTTATCATGCTGATGAATTGAGCCAAGATATTTTAAAATTTATCCATAAGTTACAAACCGGATGGGAAATCTCAAACAGATTGAAAGTATGATTTTGACCTTTGAGGTGGGAGTCTGGGTATTACATGCAACATGTCGTCATGTTGATCATCTGTAGCAAGTATTTATAAAATCCATCTATGTATGACAAAATTACGAGGCAGACACGATATCTCACACAAACTCAAAGTGGGACATAGACCTTTAAGGTAATGGTGTGGGTTTTATGTGTGACATGTCATCATGTCATGCTGATGAATTGAGCCAAGTGTTTTTGAAATTTATACATAGGTGACGAAGTCAGACACGAAATCTCAAACAGACTGAAAGTGTTGTCAAACAAAGTTAAATTGTAAACTTGACCTTTGAAGTGGGAGTCTGGGTGTTATGAATGACACGTCGTCATGTTATGTTGATCATTTGTGGCCAGTATTTATAAAATCCATCTAAGTATGACAAAGTTACAGGCCGGACACGAAATATTGGATGGAAGGACGGACGGACGTTCTCACAAATGGGTATTTAAGTGGCTTCATTGCGTCAATCGTATTACTTGTGTGGCTAAATTTTAGCAACGTAAGAGAAAAAAAGCCACCTAAGAGCTGTTTTTTAAGTGTCTAGAACAGCCACGTAATGTTTTTTCAACAGCTTTTCAACTGTCCATAAAAATTACTAACCTTAGACACTTAAATACCCATTTGTCCGCCCGGACCAATGGATGGACAGATGGATGGATGCTGCGATTACTATATGCCAACCCAAAAATTTGGGGGGGGGGGGAATAAAATTTTTTTGTTAAACCTAATTATACTGCAATTAGGTAGGTACAGTAATTAAATTAATAAATACAAAATAACAAAAACCTGTGTGTTATGCTGTTGTTTTTTAATCCATTGACACAAACAATGACTGTTTGTTTTTAAATTATATAAATATTAACAAGAGGACCAAGAGGGCCTGAGGATGCTCTACTGACTCATAGTGGCCATTGCACTTTTTGAAATTCCCCCAATATTTACCCTTTTTGGGGAGGACTTCTTAACAACTTATGGTATGGTTTGATAAGGATTGTGTTATTGACAAAAACAAATATTTAGAAGCATTATGTTTATATACACCTGTTGTAAATCAGATATAAATAGGGAGCATTTCTGCAAATGTAAAAAAGAATATAAAGATACCGTTAAGAAAAAGAAGCGATGTTTTGAATTAAAAAAATGATCAGATATAGAGAATTTAAAATATTGTAAACCTAAAGAATTTTGGAAATATTTTAAGAAAAAGAATAATCATGCCGGAAGTAATGACATCTCATTGGAGGAATTCCGAAATTATTTTGCTAGGTAATGATATATTTCAGACAGCAAATGAAGATGCCGAATCTTTTTGTACTGATAATAATTTTGATAACAATTGTTGTTCATTTGAGGAATTAGACCAGCCAATTACTGTTTCTGAAATATTGAGCGCTGTTTGAAAGCTGGAAAATCGATTGGGAGCGATTTCTTATCAAATGAGTATTTTATTGAAAGTATTGATATTTAAGGCTTGCATTTATGTGATATTTTTAATGCTATTTTGACCTCAGGCTTTTTTCCCCGATAAGTGGACAGAGGGGGTGATTATCCCTATTCACAAAAAAGGTAGTGTGAGCGATGTTAATAATTACCAAGGTAAAACCTTGGTAAGTTGTTTATCTAAACTGTTTACCACCATACTCAATAAAAGGATTGAAACATTTTGTAATAATAATGATATCATTTCAGATGTGCAATTTGGATTTGGAAAGGGACGGTCAACAGTCGATGCTATATTTGTGTTAATGTCAATTATCCTGAATTATTTATATGATAATAAAGATTTATATGTTGTTTTTGTTGACATGATGAAGTGTTTCGATAGTATATATAGAAATGCACTTTGGGTAAAATTATATAAGCTTGGTATTAGGGGTAAACTTCTACGTATTATTAAGGACATGTATCAGAAGGTTAAATCAATTGTAAAGAGTTGTAATAGTTATTCTGACTATTTCGAATATGCTGTGGGAGTGAAACAAGGGGAGGTTATCTCACCTATACTTTTCTCTATGTTTGTGGAACACTTGGAGCTGTATTTACAAAACAGCGTTGATTCAGGATTGAATATTGATGATATTGTTTTGATTATGTTACTTTTTGCAGACGATATGGCTATTATATGAAAACCTCCTTCTGAATTACAGGATAATCTAAACCATTTGCATACTTATTGTAATAATTGGGGCTTAAAAGTAAATACATTGAAAACAAAAATAATGGTATTTAGAAAACGTGGTGGGTTGTTACCCAATGAATCTTGGACTTGAATCTTGAAATGGAGAAATTATTGAAGTTGTTGATGATTTTAATTATCTTGGAACAATTTCTAATTATACTGGTAATTTTAATTTAAATCAGGAACATTTGCTTGGCAAATCTTTGAAAGCTTTTAATACCCTCTTATTTATTTGTAAAAAATTCCATTTAAAGCCAAAACTACTATGCCAGTTGTTGGATGCATTCGTTGTTTCTATCTTAAGTTATGCAAGTGAAACTTGGGGATATACCAAGTTGAAAGTAATTGAAAGAATACACTAAAAAGTTCTGTAAACGTTTATTGAATGTTAGATTAAATACTTGTACAGTGGGTGTGTATGGAGAGCTTTGGAGATATACATTATATATATCACAATATGTAAAAATCATAAGCTATTGGTGTAAAGTTATTTATACGGATAATATATTGATAAAAAAACTATATGAACAGGGGCTATATGACTGTAATAGAGGTTGTAAGAACTGGGTATCAAATATTTAAACAATGTAAAATGATTATGGATTCACCTATATGTTTGAGAATAATCGTTTGTTAATCCCAAAGTATTTCCAAATATTTTTAAACAAAAAGTTATCAACAATTTCATTCAACAATGGTTTAGATCAGTAAAAAAAAGTCCAGTGCTCAAATTCTATAAACTTTTCAAACATCAATTTAAGTATGAGAATTATCTCGATATATTGCCTTGTAATCTTAGATTATTTTACACTAGATTAAGACTATCTGTTAATCCTCTTAGAATACAAACTGAACGATATGACAGAAATAGAATTCCAAAAAATAAAAGATATTGTTTATGTTGCAATTCATGGGATATAGAAGATGAGTTTCATTTCTTATGTATATGAATTTACGAAAACAGTATTTGAAAAAATATTACTATAAAAGACCTTCTGTGTTCAAATTTTTAGAATTACTTAATTCACATAATAAAACCATATTATATAATATTTCAAGTTATATAAAAGAGACATTAGAAATAAAAAAAACAGTGCTAACTGTTTAAGCATAGAGTTTGAATAAGAGCGTGGTCTTGATCAAGGGGAGATAACAATGTTATTACTTCCTTTGTGAGTCGGGGAAACAGACTATTACCAAATCTGTCTATTTTTAAACATATGGGGAACCCGCTTTTTTTTTAGATCAAGATATGACTTGAGGGATAACACAGCATGGTGCAGTATACACATTTTGAAATCAGAAGTTCTTCCAACAATTTTAAACACAAACTGCTGGGAATGGTATTGTTTTGATGAGAATTTCATTCTGCAATATAGGAATTTTGATTTGTGTTCCTGAGATGAATGGAAGTGGAGACCGTGTTCATAAATAAGAGCGTGGTCTATTTGTTTAATCGTTTGTTCAGAAACAATGAACACGGTCTGAAAATAGACAATAATGAAACAAGTTGTAACAATCCTTAACATGTACTGTTTGTTAGTTATTATGGATACTAGTACTATTTATCTCTAAAGACTATAATCATCTAGTGTTCATCATCATTTCATTTATTAACATTCATTAAATATTTTGTTATATACTCTAATGAATTTAATCATTGCTGCTATTAGTGACTATATGTTTATATTGATTGTATATTGTATATAGTATGATCATGTACTTTGTACAAATCCTAATAAAATATAATGTTCTGTTCTGTTCTAATAAATATTCCCACCACATCCATACTGAACAAAAACTTAATTGCTATAATATACCATTCATCTGTCAAAAAAAAAAGAGTCCCCTGTACAGATCTCTTGTACAACCCAGCCCCTTAATTTGTCAGAACTTCAGTCACCCTCTCTTAGTGATTTGTTATGAGCAGAAATGATTCAAATTTTCAAAAGAATTTTTTTTTTGTACATATGGATGCAAAATAAAAAAAATCAGTTTTCCTGTTATATTGCTATGTTAAAGTCACATTACAGGGCCTCAATATATCCCAGCCCCTTGATATGCAGAATCTTCAATCCTTGCTGATGTAAGGATAATTTATATCAAATATGAACTAGTTTGACTGAAAGGTTATTGAGAGCAAATTTGTGAAAATTCCCAATTTTAACCTTATTGCCTCATCCAGCCCCTGGCCTCTTATGGAAATTCAATCCTCTTTTTTGAACAAAATCAAAGTTATTGTTACTAGACAATGCTTTAGATCTCAAATTGAACAACATATTTACCCAAATGGACAAAAAAAAATAGAATTTTCCATTTTCCCATAATATTCCTATGTAAAACTCAAAGACCCCTTACAGGGTCTCTATACATCCCAGTGCCCCTTGATTTGTACAAACTTAGATTTCTTAATCATAGGGATAATTTATAATTATCAAATATGAACAAATTTGACTGACCGGTTGATGAAAATAAGATTTATGACAATGTTCAATTTTAATCATTTTGTGACCCCACCTGGCCCCTTTTAGAAAGTCAATCCTTCATATCAAATAAAATCATATTTGTTATAACTGGAAGTTGCTTCAAAACTCAAACTGAATAAAATAAGTCATAAATGAAAAATAAAAAAGAGAGTTTTCCGTTTTCGAGTAGTATTCCTATATAAAACTCAAAGTCCCCTTACAGGGCCCTATAAATACAAGACCCTTTATTTGTACAAACTTTAAACCCATACTCATTGGGATAATCTATATCAAATATGAACAAATGTGATTGACCTGTTGTTGAAAAGAAGATTTTTGCAAATTTTCTATTTTAACCCTTGTTTGACCAACCCCGGCCCCTTATGGAAAGTCAGTTCTTCTTATTGAGTCAAATCTTATTACCTATGACTAGATGATACTTCAGAACTCAAATTGAATAATAATTTTGCCTGAATAGATGAAAAAAAAGAGAATTTTCTGTTTTCCCATGGTATTCCTATGTAAAATTCTAAGTTCCCTTATAGGGCCCCTATAAATTTTAGCCCCTAAATTCTTATCTGCAATCAAACCCCTACACATAGGGATAATTTATGCCAAAAATGAACAAATCTGACAAACCGGTTCTTAAGAAAACAGTTTTTATAATTCCCAATGTTTACCCTTTTGGGGCCTCTCCTGACCCCTTAAGACAGTGGAACCCAGTCATTTTTACAAAACTGAACCTCCTTCACCAAACAATGCTTCTGTGATGATATAGGCAAAATCATTTCCATTATAAAAAATATATATATATTTATTATAATGACATGTGTCCCCTAATTGAAGCCATGGAACAGGGTCATTTATAACACTAGGGACACCATTATACAAATCTAACAAAACTATAGTTGGTTGTCATTACTTCATAAACATTTTAAAATCTGTTGGGCCTTTCATGAGAAGAAGATTTTTTAAGTTTTGGACTATTTTTAGTAATGGCGGACATCTTGAATGTCAGATCGAAAAAAAAAAATCTTCTGTATAGTCTCCTATGCAATAGAAACATCCATGTGAAGTTTCAGTTTAATTGGCCTTGTAGTCTCAGAATAGATGAAAAAAGAAGAGAATTTTCTGTTTTCCCATAGTATTCCTATCTAAAATTCTAAGTCCCCTTAAAGAGCCCCTATAAATTTTAGCCCCTAAATTCTTATCTGCAATCAACCTCCTACACATAGGGATAATTTATGCCAAATATGAACAAATCTGACATACCGGTTCTTAAGAATACGATTTTTGTAATTCCCAATTTTATCTTTTTGGGCCCCTTTCTGACCCCTTAAGACAGTGGAACCCAGTCATTTTTACAAATCTGAACATTCTTCACCAAACAATGCTTCTTTGAAGATATAGGCAAAATCATTTCCATTTTAAAAAAAAAAAGAAAAGAAATTATTATAATGACAAGTGTCCCCTAATTGAACTCTCAGGGCAGAAATCATTTTTAACCCTAGGGACACCATTTGAAGAAATCTAACAAAACTATAGTTGGTTATCATTACTAAATAAACATTTTGAAAATCTGTTGGGCCGTTGATGAGAAGAAGATTTGTTAAGTTTTGGACTATTTTTAGTAATGGTGGCCATCTTGAATTTCAGATTGAAAAAAAAAATGTTCTGTATAGTCTCCTTTGCAACAGAAACATCCATGTGAAGTTTCAGTTTAATTGACCTAGTAGAGCTAAAAAAACTATTCTGCAAATTGTGTTGTTATTTCACTTAACACTTTGCAAAACTATAAGTCCTGTTGTAGCGTGCCTGCATGCTTTGAAGTAAGCCTAGTACTTTTTTACTATAGGCTGATGCATTTTATTTTGTCTGGCTACAGGTCAATAAATATCAATAAATATCAATAAATGATAGTAGAAACATCTATTACACAAGATGGATGAGCCCAGTAAAGAAATTGAGCAAGTCATAAAAGGCATTGAAATATATTTTAATAGGTTACTTGCTAACTACAAACAGGAAATGAAATGCTTGTTTTTATTTTCTTCAAATCTCAGTTATAAAAACTAAATAATACAAACAGGCATGTTCAGTATAAACCGATTCAGCTATTTTGAAACTATGTCATTCTATTTTTAGATGACACATTCCGTATTTGGGGTGTTTGTAGTATGATAGCTGATTTATCTGTTACATAAACTATAAAATAAACTAGATATCAATATTAAGTGTTTGTACCACTGTCTGTTCCGATAGCATAGTGGTAACGGTTTTAACTGTCAACCCAAATGTCGCGAGATCGAGACGTACCTATGTTGAATTTTTATTTATATTTTTCTTTGCCATAAAAGTATCAGAGTGCCTTGATATATAATATTAACTGTGTTATACTATTGTCCGTTAAAACAACTACAAAATTAATAAAATGCAACGATTTTTTGTTAAAATCAACGTTCGCGGAGAAAATTTACTTACAATGTTTTATTCATATGCACACGTACATATAACGTCAGCTGTTATCCGCAGCAGCAAGTCGGCACCGGCATCGGAGGCTCCTCAGAAGCCACAATCAGACAGAATTGTTTTAGATGATTTTGACTTGGTGTGGTGAGACGCTACGCTGTAAGTCTCGCACAACAATTAATTTTGTACTCTTCTACATATAGAGACATGCGTGTCTTGAACACTGGATACATTATCAATGGTTCTAAAAGTGCATTGTTCCCATAGATTGTCCTCTGTCGGGATAATTATGCGGAAAAAAACTTGAGGTTGACCAGGTTGCTTTTTCACAATTTCAATGGTTTTACCAAACAGTTCCCAATGTCATCCAAACTTGGCAGAAATGATAAAAATGTTCCCATATGCACAAATGACATTTTATGTATTTTAACCAAAAAAAAGCCAAACCGCTTTATACAGCTCTAATTTCTTTGGCGTAAAAACCTTGATACCGTCATGTAATAATGTAAAGGGGTAATTCTTAAGTGAGACCTGTAAACAGACAATGTATATATAGAAGAGGTTGCTACCAACACTTACCAAATTAAAAAACACATTGAAACAGTACACTGGGATACTTTTATGGAAAATAAATTAAAAAAGAAATTAAACATAAATAAGGCTCAAACTAGAGACATTTGGGTTGACAGTTCAAACCGTTACCACTACACTATCGGAACAGACAGTAGTACAACATACTTTATATTGATATTTAGTTTATTTTATAGTTTATGTAACAGATAAATCTGCTATCATACTACAAACAGCCCCTTATACGGAAGGTTCCATCTAAAAATAGAATGACGTAGTTTCAAAATAGCTGAATCGGTTTATACTGTGAATATAATACCAACAGTCAACCACTAATTTTACCTCTCACTGCTGAGGTTGTAAGTTCAAGCCACGAGACTCACCACTGATTTAAGAGTGAAAGTTATCACTTACTTGCTTAGATGGGGTGTGCTCAAGTACTGGGTAACATTTCAGGAGCCCAGAAAACAGTTGTTAGGTTAACTGATCATCTGTTAGCCCTCGATCGCATAAAAATGATGCTTAATATTCAATCAATCAATCAATCAAGCTATGAGCTTGATCAATAAATTTAATGTGAGAAAGTTTATAGGTTACTTGGGGAAGAACAGTGGTTCCAATTATATTTATTTTGATGTATACTCCATAAAATAATCACGTAATTTATTTCCCATAGATGTTTAATTGTAACATTAAAATGTCATATATGTATATATATAGTTTTTAAAAACAAGTTTGGAGCCGCTCTGAAGTTTTATGCTAAAAGATGCTAAAAAAGCATGGACAATTTATTCAAAAACAATATTAACCCCCCCAAAATATTTTAATTGACATTTTTTGCCCCAAATTTATATTTTTCAAAATTTTGTATTTTTATTTAAATGTTCTTACTTCATAATCAATTTAAGATTTTGCCAGGTTCATTCAACATCAAAATTAATTGTAAAAACTGGTTTCACCACACCCATTTGCCTGCTTTAGATCGCATTTTTCAATAACTTCCTTAACATTTCTGAAATTCATGAGACAAAGACGAACGCCATCTCTGTATAGAGACGAAATGAACCAACGGTTATATAAAGTGACCATGCAGAACTTGTATTGTATTTTTTTGCAAAACGAGCAACAATGTTTTGTTGCTCATTTGAGAAAATTATTTTATGGAGCAGTGCAATTTACAAAAAAACACCATTGCACTTTTTGCAAATAATGCTTTTTATTTATGCCCACTTTATATCTCCAATGGTGCAAGTACAAACCACTAGACAACAGCTACTCCTGACAAGGAGGGCTACCCCAACTGTAACAGCACTTTTCCAGTTTTTTTCCAAATTCTTCTCTATGTAAACACCCTATACTTAGACAGTTTCCATGACATTTCCTCATTTAATGGCTTTCTGACTTTAATACAGTTTACTTTGTTCAAGAGATATCACACAGATGAAACAGTTTATAATTTGTCAATCACATCATCAATGTTATCAATCATCATCTACTAAAGATCATTGTTATAATATGTCATACTCTTCACCTTCAAAAATATTATCTTCTATTTATTAATGATATCATCAGCATCATTATCATTAGCTTCAAATTTATCATATTCATCATCATCAGTATCATCAGTATCATCATCATCATCATCATCAACATTAGTATCAGTATGATGATGATGAGGATCATTATTATCATCATCATCATCATCATTATCACCATCATCAACATCAACATTAGTATCGTCATCATCATCATCAGACACAGTGAGTATTAAAATTGTGATCAGCCCCACCACATAACAACCATGACAGTATAACAACATCATCATCATCAATATATATGGCTTTACAGCTCAATTGCCATCATTACAAGTACTACCGGTATGTATGATGATGATGTTTGTTATAAATTTTTAACATTTATATGTTTCATTTTTATGCAACCAAGGGCTAACAGATGATCAATAAGCCTAACCTTTATTTTCTGATCTCCTTGAAGGTTAACCAGTACTCAGGCCCATCGATCTATGCAAGTAACTGATAACTTTCCCACTTCAATCAGAGGTGAGAGATGAATGACAATGAATGTCGCATACCACGGAGACTGTGCCAAGACAGAGACTCAAACTTGCCACCCCTAGATTGATAGTCAGACGTGCTACTGACTGACCTAACCAGGCCCTTTATAAGTACAACTGTCTTAAGAGCAGATGTCTGACCACCACAAAATTTCACAACCATATTCACGAGCAATCAAAGCAATAAATGTAATCATTGCTAAGTGTGTACACAATGGACTCAATCAAATGCCTAAACAATAGTGACCCTCAAGTCATCTGCAGACGGTCTTTTTCACACAAAAGAATCCCACTCAAACAATTACTAGAGCCATTTCATTTATCTTTCCTGTAAAAGATCAAACCTGTGTTCCTATATCAGAAACAAGAATCAATACAGCCCTCGACATAGAGCAATCTTGACAAATCTTATTTCTAGCCATAATAAAGAATAACTGTATTAGCCACGAGCCAGTACCTCTCATTATTAGCTGGCGCGCTATTTATCATACGCTATTTTCCCAGAATTACCAGATTTTGAGAGAAATTTACAAAATAGAAGTCTACATGGCAAGAGACAAGACGAAGTGCTTCTGACTGGAAAGAAACTGTTGTTGTATTTTTGTTGTTTTTTTCACTAATATGACAGATTATTTTAAAATAATAACAATGGTCATGCATGGTTATAGATAATTGTTCTTTTTACATCCATTAAAAAAGGAATATCCAATTTTTTTTTAAAATCATGTACCATATTCCCAACCCCATACACACATACACAAGTGCCCCCAGAGGTGATGCATTTTTCAAAAGGGGTGCTTTATTTTGGGTGAGGGTGGAAATTGGACAGAAATTAATTGGGGGGGGGGGGGGGGGGGTGCAGGGGCTATAGTAATAAACTTTATTGCTTTTTATTCAATAGTAGTTACATTGAGTCTCTTACTGTAAACTTTACAGTCACATCAACTATATGGAAGTGAGGCACCATTTACATAACTATTGCCCCCGAGTCAAACCCTGGGACACAACATTCCCTCAGTTTACATACATGACTCTCAACCAATATCAACATAGACAAAATCACTTGCTCTGCCTTGGGTCCTTCTGTGACTGAGTAGTTTTAAAGATGCTCTCTCATGATCATTTAATTATCATGGCTGAAGTCAGAGGTTTGAATATATACATGCAATTAGTTGCATGGCCACCTCGGTCAAAACTGTGATTTTGTATGAGTATATTTACCAGTTACACAATTATGGATGGACAGTGTTTCTTTCCATTCAGATTCATTCTGAAGTCTTCTTCTCCCAATGAATTCTAAATATAACAGATTATGCTGATTTGATGAATATGGCATTAAACCCAAATCCCTCTCCTCCCTCTCCTAAACCAATCCTCTCTTCTCACTCATAAATCATTCCCCTCCTCCAACTCATAAACCATTCCCCTCCTCCAACTCATAAATCATTCCCCCCTCCAACTCATAAACCATTCCCCTCCTCCAACTCATAAACCATTCCCCTCCTCCAACTCATAAATCATTCCCCTCATCCAACTCATAAACAATTCCCCTCCTCAAACTCATAAACCATTCCCCTCCTCCAACGCATAAATCATTCCCCTCCTCCAACTCATAAACCATTCTCCTCCTCCAACTCATAAACCATTCCCCTCCTCCAACTCATAAATCATTCCCCTCCTCCAACTCATAAACCATTCCCCTCCTCAAACTCATAAACCATTCCTCTCCTCTGACTCTTAAACCAGTTCTCTCCTCTTACTCCTAAACCAGTTATCTCCAGTTCTCTCCTCTAAATCCTAAACCAGTACTCTCCTACAAATCCTAAACCTTTCCTCTCTTACCATTCTGAAACCATTCCTCTCCTCTAACTCCTAAACCAGTTGTCTCCTCTAACTCCTAAACCAGTTTTCTCCTATAACTCCTAAACCAGTTATCTCCTTTAACTCCTAAACCAGTTCTCTCCTCTAAATCCTAAACCAGTTCTCTCCTACAAATCCTAAACTTTTCCTCTCTTACCGTTCCAAAACCATTCCTCTCCTCTAACTCCTAAACCAGTTATCTCCTCTAACTTCTAAACCAGTTCTCTCCTCTAACTCCTAAACCAGTTCTCTCTAGTTCTCTCCTCTAACTCCTAAACCAGTTCTTTCCTACAAATTTTAAACCTTTCCTTTTTTACCTCTCCAAAACCATTCCTCTCCTCCCATTCCTAAACCATTCTTCTCCTCCTACACCTAAACTGTTGCTCTCCTCCCAATTCTACATCTTTCACGTTCCTCACACTCCTAAATCATTCCTCTCCTCCCACTCCTCAATCATCTCCACTCCTTAACAATTCCTCTCCTACCACTCCTAAATAATTCCTCTCCTCCTACTCCTAAACCATTCCTCTCTTCCCACTCCTCCCAATTCTACAGCATTCACATTCCTCACTATCCTAAACCATTTCTCCATCCCATCCCTAAACCATTCCTCTCCTTCCAATCCTACACCATTCCTGTTCCTCACACACTAAACCATTCCTCTCCTCCCAATCCTACACCATTCCTGTTCCTCACACTTTAAACCATTCCTCTCCTTCCAATCCTACACCATTCCTGTATCTCACACTCTAAACTATTCCTCTCCTTCCAATCTTACACCATTCCTGTTCCTCACACTCCAAACCATTCCTCTCCTTCCAATCCTACACTATTCCTGTATCTCACACTCTAAACTATTCCTCTCCTTCCAATCCTACACCATTCCTGTTCCTCACACTCTAAACCATTCCTCTCCTTCCAATCCTACACCATTCTTGCTACTCAAACCCTAAACCATTCCTCTCCTTCAAATCCTACACCATTCCTGTTCCTCACACTCTAAACCATTCCTCTCCTTCCAATCCTACACCATTCCTGTTCCTCACACTTTAAACCATTCCTCTCCTTCCAATCTTACACCATTCCTGTTCCTCACACTCCAAACCATTCCTCTCCTTCCAATCCTACACCATTCCTGTATCTCACACTCTAAACTATTCCTCTCCTTCCAATCCTACACCATTCCTGTTCCTCACACTCTAAACCATTCCTCTCCTTCCAATCCTACACCATTCCTGCTACTCAAACCCTAAACCATTCCTCTCCTTCCAATCCTACACCATTCCTGTTCTTCACACTCTAAACCATTCCTCTCCTTCCAATCCTACACCATTCCTGCTACTCAAACCCTAAACCATTCCTCTCCTTCCAATCCTACACCATTCCTGTTCCTCACACTCTAAACCATTCCTCTCCTCCCAATCCTACACCATTTCTGTTCCTCACACTCTAAACCATTCCTCTCCTTCCAATCCTACACCATTCCTGTTCCTCACACTCTAAACCACACTTCACGCCTGCATTCCAAAATTAAAAACTTTTTAAGTTTCCTTCATTGAAAATACACTTCTCAGACTACAACCAAATTTATGTACTGTCTCAGATACCTCATAAAGTGATCTAATGATTACCTTCATACAATTTGATGGCTTGAAAAAGTTATAATAATTTGTATTTGTACTAGTGGTTCTTTTTGAGGTTTTTGAAGATAAAGCAGTCAATTCTTTTTAACTTAATCCAACCTCAGAGAAATCAGTTACATTGATTACGAGACTGTGATGTTTGACTTAATAGGCCATAATAAGACGTTGTATGGAAAGACGCTGCTTTAATTGTAGTTTAGCGAGAAGCTTTTCCCGTTGACTGATGGGAAAATTACATGCATCAACCTACACACAACTTGGCAAAATCAATTCCACAATGCTTTATGCATGAAAATCTAGATTCAGCAATGGAATGAAAAGCACTAATTTTCTTGATTTTTATAGCTAAAATTGATCTCTTTGGAGAAATAGTAACTTTTAAGGCATTGGAGGAAAATTAAATTTTTTTTTTTTTCTCCATTGAAGTCAGTTTTTCATATTAAATAATCAAGAAATGTTGAAATATGTAAATTATACCTTATTTATATTGATGGTTCCTTTGTGGCTGAGTGGTTTAAGGAACTGTCTCACTTAGATCACTTACTTCTCACCGCCAAGGTTGTAGGTTTGAATCCCACTCGCTCCAAAAACTTTATCTGAGACAGTTTGCCAGTTACTTGCAGAAGAATGGTAAACTTCTACTCAGATTCATTCTGAGGTCTTCCTCCACCAATAAAATTGGTAATGCCATATTTAACCTGAAATGTGTTAAAAATGGCATTAAACCCCATTAAATATTAAATTTTGATATGTTCAACATACAGAACTCTTACAAGCTTATATTTACAAGATGAACAAAAAACAAACATTAAATACCGAGTTTCATTAAATAAAATAAATGCCCGAGACTTTATGTTCCTTGCATATTAGTGTTCACATTTTACACCATGCTTCAATACACTCTCTTTGAATAAAGTTTATAAGGGTTTAGTAAACCACTCTCTGGGTCAAGTTTAGATCCAAATCTGGATATTTTTAGAATGATGACACCATAAGCATAATACTCATGGGCAAATTACACATTGCTCTGTTGCAAATTTAACCTTACTTCATATACTAATGTGTGGGGCAACTTTATACAGTCCTTTTAACCATTCCTTGGGGCAACCTTATATTGCTTCATAAATCTCTCTCTGCATGGAGCAACTTTATAAGAGTGTGTGCATGTGTTTAAATAATAACACATAAAAGTAATAACAGCATTGGCATAGATAACAACCATATTTTCTAAGAAATGAGTAGAATTCAGCATTTTTTGGAGCGATTCCCCGTATCCCAATAGTGGGAGTAGAGTAGAAATACTGCCACCAGTAGGAGAGGAACACCCTCCCACACATTACCCGAAGGTTGCCTCTCCAGAATAAATGAAGATCTCTAACACCCATTAAAGCATCGTTTACCTACAAAATACTTATAATTACGCTAAGTTACTCAGAAAGGTAAGCCCTTCCTTTTAAAAGGAAATTTTATTTTTATTTTTATATCTGTTTTATTATTTTTTTTAATAAAAATAAAAAGGGTTGGGTTGGCATGAAAATTAGGGGGCTGGTGGGGATGATAATCTAGCAATTAGTTTATATCAGGAAAAAACGTTATAAATGTCTTAAAAAATAAAATAATTATTAGAATGTATAAAAAGCATCTCATTATCATTAATAAACAAAATCCGAATGGTTTGGTTAGACAAATCCACCAAAACGTGACCAAATCAATATTTTATTTGGAGTGGTAAATTTGAAATGAAATCCCCATTTTAAAAATAGACAGCATTTAAATACTGCTTGACATCATTCCGACTCATTCTAAGATGAAACAATTTTACTACATGCAAACCTGTATCAATGGCAGATCTACTCTTTAAAAAAACAGGTGTACACCTTCTTTACCCCCTCCCCCTAAACTATTTTATTAAAATTCACTATATTTCTACTGAAAAACATGTGTGACTGTTCAGAATTTGTGTTGCGCCCCCTTTAAACTGAAATCCTGGATCTGTCCGTGTGTATAACCGATCAAAATGAAATCAAAACAAATCATGTGACTCATTATACATCACAAATATGTTGCACTTTTAAGCGGGAAATTTATTTAGGTCTAACCTAGGCACGTAGTCCAAGTTAGGAACCCCCTTTTTAATACATTACTTTTGCATATTTAAATACAAATATTTTTGGGGTGAGTGAGTAAATTATAGGCATGATATATGTTTTAACCAATTTTAAAAATCTTGATAAATTCCCTTTAAAAACATATCCATTATATTATGGTACGGAAGAGTGATAAAGATCAAATGAAAATTGTAGGCAATACAAAGTTGTACCATATTTGACAATTCAAGGGTCATAATTCTCAAACAGTAATAATCCAATATGGCGATTTCAAATTCTTAATTGAAATATTATAATTATCAAACCAGAAGTCCATGACCAAGAAACAAGATCTGACAGTGTTTTTGTATCTTCAAGTGTGATTTGCCTAAGTTGTCAGAACTTGTTTCACAATCGAAGTAAAAAATTAATACGTTTAAACTTGTATTGCTTGACAGACATCTAAGCATATGATTATTGCTAATCATTTTAGTTCATGTAATGGTTTTAAACCTATTTTATTTTATATTGATGGTGAAACAAGGTCTTACAATTTACACAAACCACACTGAAAGTCTTCCTAGGTAGCACTGGTAACGCATATGTGGAATAAGTATCTTGCTCCAGGACACCACACATAGCCATAGCGGGTTAAACCCCCAACCCCTCAATCATGGATCCGATGCTCTACAACTTGAATACTTGCTCAACTTTACAGTTAATGTAATAAAAAGCAATGCCAGGTTTACTTGTTAGACAAGCAATTTGCAATTAAATTTCATCAGGATATACACATGGTAAATCCCATTATTGAACATATACCATTTCCCTATATTAGTAACAGTGACTTTGCATTTGAGACTTTAAAAGCAATCCCAGGTTTCATATTTAAATATGAAAAATTATCAAGGTTTCTTAAGTGGAACTAAATTTATTGAAAGGAATCCATTTTATTTTATTTTATCAAAGTGACATTGACTTTGAGTAGAATAGCCTCAAAAAACAAGACAAAAATTACTGATATTACATATGTAATTGACCTATTAACTGTCATCAGAAAGTCATAAAGGGAACTAAAGTTACTGAATATTTATATTTAAGTAACAGTGACTCTAACCTTAACTAAGTGACCTAAAAACCAACTCCAAGCTTCCATTTTAATTAATAAGTACCAGTGTTTTATAAAAATATTACATGGGAAACTTAAATTTAAGTTACTTAGCAAAAACTTGATTATTGCATATCATAAAGAACAACAAACCATTTTGGACTATATATTTTATTTCAAAGAAAATTATTTCCCTTTCCTTATAAGTGTTTATTGAAGACAAGTTTATCCAGACACTTTTTCAGCTATGGCAGTCAGCTTGAATTTGACATCAACATGTACTTTGTTTAGACCAACTATAGATACCAACATGGGGCAGAGCATTTTGACTTGTGAATAAAGGTCTGAAAAGTGCAAGGAAGATGCTGTTTTTTTTGCAGACAATGGACACAGACGGATGGCAGACACAGAGCTATCACAAAAGCTCACTTGTAGCCTTTGGCTCAGCTGAGCAAAAAAGTCTGGCCTAATTCAACTAACGTATCTATCTTATCTATTTTAATATTCCATAAATTTGTCTGTTGATACAAATGCCCCTGCTATTGACACAAAACCAATTTTCAAAAATAATTAGTTATTAGTTATTAGTTATTTATTTGATAATGTACATCTTTGTAAAACAATTGACAAGCAGTATACAATGTGGAAAAGATTGGAACAATGGAATAAACTAACTAAGTTCCTCTCCTTATAGATCAGTTACATACAAAGATGGCAAGTATAGGATATATGATCGTAATTATAGTCTATAGAACTAATCAGTTATTACTGAGTTCTAAAGTTGTAGAGAAAAGAGAGCAAAACATTATTACAATTATGTCAAAACATTGAATAAGTAAAAATTAAATAGTAATTAATCTGTTAATTTCTGAGTACAAGAACATTTCTGAGTACAAGTACACTTCTGAGTACAAGTACATTTCTGAGTACAAGAACACTTCTGAGTACAAGAACACTTCTGAGTACAAGATTAGTACACTTCTGAGAACAAGTACACACCTGGGTACAAGTACACTTCTGAGTTCAAGAACACTTCTGAGTACAAGTACACTTCTGAGTTCAAGAACACTTCTGAGTACAAATACACTTCTGAGTACAAGTACACTTCTGAGTACAAGTACACACCTGAGTACAAGTACACTTCTGAGTTCAAGAACACCTCTGAGTACAAATACACTTCTGAGTACAAGTACACTTCTGAGAGTTAGTCATTTGAAGCTGGCTCCATGTCAGATGTTTTATATGGAGATACACACATTATACATCATTTATAGATATACACTTTTGCTATTACCGGTACATAAAACAAAATACATATATACGATATAAAAGAGATTACACGAATGATACACTTGTTATGTAGTAAATAGTATCCTGAGTGTGTCCTGTGCTAATGTACGTCATATTGTAGAACTTGGCAAATGAGTAGCCAAATACATACATGCTGAGTTTAGCAGATACAGCTATTGTTTAACATCACTTAGATCATAACAATACTTATGTATAACCATAAGTAGCATACTGTTTAGTTATTGTATAGACCACAAAGTGTGGCGGTGCTACATTGCATGTTGGAGAGGTTCAAGAATATACTGGTAGCATGTGTATGAACTTCAATAAACACAACATAATATAGTATGGTGAATATTGACTTCGTCAACTTATAATTAAATAAACAGCAGTTGGACTATGTATTACATTTCTTAAACTTAAACAGCAGTTGAACTATACATTACATTTCCTAAACTACAACAGCAGTTGAACTATGTATAAAATTTCCCAATTTAACTTTGTATTTCATTTCCTTAACTAAAACAGTAGTTGAACTATGTATTACATTTCCCAAACTAAAACAGCAATTGAACTATATAGTGCATTTCTTAAACTAAAACAGCAGTTGAACTATATATTACATTGCCTAAACTTAAACAGCAATTGAACTATATATTACATTTCCTTAATTAAAGCAGCAATTGAATTATGCATTACATTTCCTAATCTAAAACAACAATTGAACTATATATTACATTTCCTAAACTAAATCAGCAATTTAGCTATGTATTACATTTCCTAAACTAAAACTATATATTACATTTAATAAACTAAAGCAGCAATTGAACTTTGTATTACTATTCCTAAACTAAAGCAGCAGTTGAACTATATATTACATTTCCTAAACTAAAACAACAATTGAACTATATAATACATTTCCTAAACTAAAACAACAATTGAACTATATACTACATTTCCTAAACTAAAGCAGCAATTGAACTGTATATTACGTTTCCTAAGCTAAAACAGTAGTTGAACTATATATAACATTTCCTAAACTAGCCAACAGTTAAACTATATATTACATTTACAACTAAAACAGCAGTTGAGCAATGTATTACATTTCTTAAATTAAATCAATTTAACTATATATTACATTTCCTAAACTAAAACAACAATTGAATTATAAATTACATTTCCTAAACTAAAGCATCAATTGAACTATGCATTATATTTCCTACACTAAAACAGCAGTTGAACTATGTATTATATTTCTTAAACTAAAACAGCAATTGAACTATATACTACCTTTCCTAAACTAAAACAGCAATTGAACTTTATATTACATTTCCTAAACTAAAACAGCATTTGAACTTTATATTCCATTTCCTTAATTGCAGCAGCAATTGAACTATGTTTTACATTTCCTAATCTAAAACAACAATTGAACTATGTATTACATTTCCTAAACTGAAACAGCAGTTGAAATATACATTTCATTTATAATCTTAATCAAAAATTGAACTATGTATTACATTTCTTAAACTAAATCAGCAATTGACCTATGAATTACAATTTCCTCAACTAAAACCGCAGTTGAACTATATGTTACATTTAATAAACTAAAACAGCAATTGAACTTTGTATTACATTTCCAAAACTAAAACAATAATTGAACTATACATTACATTTCATAAACTAAAACAGCAATTGAAATATATATTTCATTTACAATCTTAATCAAAAATTGAACTATGTATTACATTTCTTAAACTAAATCAGCAATTGACCTATGTATTACAATTTCCTCAACTAAGACCGCAGTTGAACTATATGTTACATTTAATAAACTAAAGCAGCAATTGAACTTTGTATTACATTTCCTAAACTAAAACAATAATTGAACTATACATTACATTTTATAAACTAAAACAGCAATTGAACTTTGTATTACATTTCCTACACTAAAACAACAATTGAACTATATATTACATTTCCTGAACTTAAACAACAATTGAACTAGGTATTACATTTTCTAAACTAAAACAGTATTTGAACTATATATAACATTTTCTAAATTAACCAGCAGTTAAACTATATATTACATTTTCTAAACTAACCAGCTGTTAAACTATACATTACATTTCCTAAACTAAAGCAACAATTGAATTATATATTACATTTCCAACAATAAAGCAACAATTGAACCATGTATTACATTTCCTAAACTAAAGCAACACTTGAACTTTGTATTACATTTCCTAATCTAAAACAACAATTGAACTATGTATTACATTTCCTAAACTAAAGCAGCAATTGAACTATACATTACATTTCCTAAACTAAACAGTAGATGAACTATATATTACATTTTCTCAACTAAAACAGTAGTTGAACTACATATTACATTTCCTAAACAAAAGCAGCAATTGAACTATGTATTACATTTCCTAATCTAAAACAACAACTGAACTATATATTACATTTTCTAAACCAATCAGCAGTTAAATTATATATTACATTTCCTAAACTAAAACAACAATTGAAGTATATATAACATTTCCTACACTAAAACAGTAGTTCAACTATATATTACATTTCCTTAACTAAAACAACTATTGAACTATATATTACATTTCCTAAATCAAAACAACAACTGAACTATATATTACATTTCTTAACCTAAAACAGAAATTGAAATATACATTACATTTCCTATACTAAAACAACAATTGAAATATATATTACATTTCCTAAACTTACACAACAATTGAACTATGAATTACATTGCCTAAACTAAAGCAGCAATTGAACTATGTATTACATTTTCTAAACTAAAACAGTAATTGAACTATATATTACATTTTCTAAACTAACCAGCAGTTAAACTATATATTAAATTTCCTACAATAAAGCAATAATTGAACTATGTATTACATTTCCTAAACTAAAGCAACAATTGAACTATGTATAACACCTCCTAAAATAAAACATATCCTAATCTAAATCAACAACTGAACTATGTATTACATTTCCTATACTGAAACAACAATTGAACTATATATTACATTTCCTAAACTAAAATAGCAATTTAACAATGTATTGCATTTCATAAACTAAAACAACAATTGAACAATGTATTACATTTCCTAATCTAAAACAACAATTGAACTATGTATAACATTTTCTAATCTAAAACAACAATTGAACTATGTATAACATTTCCTAATCTAAAACAACAATTGAACTACCATATATTCCCTTATAAACGCCCCCACTCTAATAATTGCCCCCCTACCTATTTTTCTGGAAAATCAAAAAATAAAACGTATATGCGATTTGAGTGCGTATTCGCCCATCTACCCTGATCGATTATTTTGTTACACAGACAACAATTAGTGGAGTGTTTATTACCTTTGAACTCTTTATCCCATTGTTTATATCTTGGGTGACCACTTAACCACTTTTGGTTGAACAAATACTTCCCCATATTTGCTGTTTAATATTAGTAAAAATACCGTCTGCCAATTAAAACATTACAAAACGTCGACAATGTGGTTAGTCTGTGTACGCTGAAAGCTCATTGTTCCACGTTGATAAGAGCAAGCGTCCAAGTGATTTAAAGTGAAGATTACACTGACCATAAATTCGGATATTCCAGTACGCAGACTAATAATTTCATACAGATTTTCAGCTTTTTTTCATCGTATGTCGATTATTTTATTCACTCTCAAATAATTCTGAACCACTTTTTCGGGGATTTAAATTGGATTTAAGGTTTTTTCCATGGCTTTATTGGTTTTATTGTATTTTTAACTGTTGTTAAATTTGATTTTTTTATCTTTTATAAATGCCCCCACCTTGTAAAATGTAATGCCCCCGGGGGCGTTAATTAGGGAATATACGGTATGTATTACATTTCCTAATCTAAAACAACAATTGAACTATATATTACATTTCCTAAACTAAAATAACAATTGAACTATATATTATATTTCCTAAACTAAAACAGCAATTGAATAATGTATTACATTTCCAAAACTAAAGCAGCAGTTGAACTATGTATTCATTTCCTAAATATAAACAACAATTGAACTATATATTACATTTCCTCAACTAAAGAAGCAATTGAACTATATATTACATTTCCTAATGTAAATCATCAATTGAACTATGTATTACATTTCCTAAACTAAAACAGCAATTGAACTATCTATTACACTTCCTAAACTAAATCAGAAGTTGAACTATATATAACATTTCCTAAACTAAAACAGTATTTGAACTATATATTACATTTCCTACTCTAAAAGTAAAATTGAACTATATATTACATTTTTCAAACTAAAATAGTAGTTGAACTATATATTACATTTTCTAAACTAAAATAGCAGTTGAACTATATATAAGATTTCCTAAACTAAAACAGTAGTTAAACTATATATTACATTTCCTAAACTAAAACAACAATTTAACTATATATTACATTTCCTAAACTAAAACAGTAGTTGAACTATATATTACATTTCCTAAACTAAAACAGCAGTTAAACTATATATTACATTTCCTACTCTAAAAGTAAAATTGAACTATATATTACATTTCCTAAACTAAAACATTAATTGAACTATATATAACATTTCCTACACTAAAACAAAAATTTAAATTATATATTACATTCCCTAAACTAAAATAACAATTTAATTATATATTTCATTACCTAAACTAAAAGAGCAGCCCGTTAAGCTATATATTACATTTACTAAACTAAAACAACAATTGTACTATATATAACATTTCCTAAACTAAAACAGCAATTGAACTTTGTATTACATTTCCTAAACTAAAACAGTAAATGAACGATATATCACATTTCATAAACTAAAACAGTTATTGAACTATATATTACATTTCTTAAATCAAAACAGTAGTTTAACGATATATTACATTTCCTAAACTAAAACAGCAATTGAACTATATATTACATTTCCTACACTAAAACAGCAATTGAACTATATATTACATTTCCTAAACTAAAGCAGCAATTGAACTATATATTACATTTCCTAAATTAAAACAACAATTGAACTATATATTACATTTCCTAAACTAAAACAGTTGTTGAACTATATATAACATTTCCTAAACTAAAACAGTAGGTGAATTATTTAACTATTTTCCCATTTTATATAAATGTTAAGTTGCATAGCTTTGTTTTTATTTTTGTGCTTTCTTATTTACTAATCTGATTTTCTCACTGGGGTGCAACCGAAATGTGGACACAGGACGCATGCGTAAGGACGACATAAAGAAAAAATGATATGTGTTTGTTTTACTATGTATTACTTTCTTTTCTTTCCTTTCCTACCTTTTTCTATTCTCAAATTATTGGTTAAGAAAAAATTGTTAGAATATGTCATTTTGATATTTAATGTAAACATTGTAAAAAATGTAGGGGACGGGCTGAACTTTATGTTGAAAGAACTTGTGGCCCAACCCCATTTCATGTTGAAATAAAATATGTTTAAACTAGTAGTTGAATTATATATTACATTTCCTACACTAAAACAACAATTGAACTATATATTACATTTCCTAAAATAAACAGTAGTTGAACTATATATTACATTTCCTAAACTAAAACAGTAGTTGAACTATATATTACATTTCCTAAACTAAAACAGCAATTGAACTATATATAAGTAAGGTGCTTCTAGTACCATTTTTAGACAATGGTATGACCCTGTCGGGGTTTAAACCTTCAGCATGCGGGGCGGACACTCTACCACTAGACCATGCTGCGGTCTCTTGATAATAGATGTGTATTTGATAATAGATGTGTATTTGATTATAGATGTGTATTTGATTATAGACGTGTATTTAATTATAGAGGATCAAATACAGAGGTGTATTTGATTACAGAGGTGTAGTTAATTATAGAGGTGTATTTGATTATAGACGTGTATTTGATTTAGACATGCATTTGATTATAGAGGATCAAATACAGAGGTGAATTTGATTATAGAGGTGTAGTTAATTATAGAGGTGTATTTGATTATAGACGTGTATTTGATTTAGACATGCATTTGATTATAGAGGATCAAATACAGAGGTGAATTTGATTATAGAGGTGTATTTGATAATAGAGGTGTATTTGATTATAGATGTGTATATGATAATAGAGGTATATTTGATTATATAGGATCAAATACAGGGGTGAATTTGATTATAAAGGTGTATTTGAAAATAGAGGAGTATTTAATTATTGAGGTGTATTTGATTATAGAGGATCTAATACAGAGGAGTATTTGATTATAGAAGTGTATTTGATAATAGAGGAGTATTTGATTATAGAGGATCAAATATACAGGTGTATTTGATTAATGAGGTGTATTTGATTATAGAAGTGTATTTGATAATAGAGGTGTATTTGATTATAGAAGTGTATTTGATAATAGAGGTGTATTTGATTATAGAAGATCAAATATACAGGTGTATTTGACTAATGAGGTGTTTTTGATTATAGAAGTGTATTTGATAATAGAGGTGTATTTGATTATAGATGTGTATTTGATTATAGATGTGTATTTGATTATAGAGGTGTATTTGATTATAGATGTGTATTTGATTATTGAGGTGTATTTGATTATAGAAGTGTATTTGATTATAGAGGTGTATTTGATTATAGATGTGTATTTGTTTATAGATGTGTATTTGATTATAGAAGTGTATTTGATAATAGAGGTGTATTTGATTATAGATGTGTATTTGATTATAGAGGTGTATTTGATTATAGATGTGTATTTGATTATAGAGGTGTATTTGATTACAGAGGATCAAATATACAGGTGTATTTGATAAATGAGGTGTATTTGATAAAAGAGGTGTATTTGATTATAGATGTGTATTTGATTATAAAGGTGTATTTGATTATAGACATGTATTTGATTATAGAGGATCAAATACAGATGTCTATTTGATTAATGAGATGTATTTGATACTAGAGGTGTATTTGATTATAGAGGATCTAATACAGAGGTGTATTTGATTATAGAAGTGTATTTGATAATAGAGGTGTATTGCCTATTAAGGTGTATTTGATTAAAGAGGTGTATTTTATTAAAGAGGTGTATTTGATAATAGAGGTGTATTTAGAGGTGTATTTGATTATTGAGGTGTATTTGCTTATTAAGGGGTATTTGATTATAGAGGTGTATTTGTTTATAGAGGTGTATTTGGAAATTATTGAGGTGTATTTGATTATAGAAGTGTATTTGGTTATAGAAGTTTATTTGATTATAGAGAAGCTAATACAGAGGTGTATTTGCTTATTCAGGTGTATTTGCTTATTGAGATGTATTTGATTATAGAAGTGTATTTGGTTATTATTGAGGTGTATTTGATTATAGAAATGTATTTGATTATAGAAGTGTATTTGATTATACAGGTGTATTTGATAATAGAGGTGTATTTGAATATTGAGGTCTATTTAATTACAGAAGATAAAATACAGAGGTGTATTTGATTATAGAGGTGTATTTGATTATTAAAGTGTATTTGATTATAGAGGTGTATATGATTATAGAGGTGTATTTAATTATAGAGGTGTATTTGATTATAAGGGTGTATTTAATTATAGAGGTATATTTGATTATAAAGGATAAAAAACTGAGGTGTGTTTGATTATAGAGTATCAAATATAGAGGTATATTTGATTAAAGAAGTGTATTTGATTATAGAAGTGTATTTGATTATAGAGGAACTAATACAAAGGTATACTTAATAATAGAGGTGTATTTGCTTATTGAGGTGTATTTGATTACACAGGTGTCGTTGATTATAGAGGTGTATTTGATTATAGAGGTATATTTGTTTATAAGTGTATTTGGTTATTATTGAGGTGTATTTGATTATAGAAGTGTTTTTGATTATAGAGGTGTATTTGATAATAGAGGTGTATTTGAATATTGAGGTGTATTTAATTATAGAGGATAAAATACATATATGTATTTGATTATAGATGTGTATTTGATTATTGAGGTGTATTTGATTATTGAATAGTATTTGATTATAAAGGTGTATTTGATTATAGATGTGTATTTGATAATAGAAGTGTATTTGATTATAGAGGTGTATTTGATAATAGAGGTGTATTTGAATATTGAGGTGTATTTGATTATTGAATAGTATTTGATTATAAAGGTGTATTTGGTTATAGATGTGTATTTGATAATAGAAGTGTATTTGATTATAGAGGTGTATTTGATAATAGAGGTGTATTTGAATATTGAGGTGTATTTAATTATAGAGGATAAAATACATAGATGTATTTGATAATAGAGGTGTTTTTAAATACTGAGGTGTATTTAATTATAGAGGATAAAATACATTGATGTATTTGATTATAGATGTGTATTTGATTATTGAGGTGTATTTGCTTATTGAATAGTATTTGATTATTAAGGTGTATTTGATTATAGAGGTGTATTTAATTATAAAGTTGTATTTGATTATAAGGGTGTTTTTAATTATAGAGGTGTATTTGATTATAGAAGATCAAATACAGAGGTGTACTTGATTAAAGAGTATCAAATATAGAGGTGTATTTGATTATAGAGGTGTATTTAATTATAGAGGTGTATTTGATTATAATGGAACAAATACAGAAGTTTATTTGATTATAGAGGTGTATTTGATAATAGAAAATCAAATACAGAGGTGTATTTAATTATAGAGGTGTATTAAATTATAGAAGATCAAATACATAGGTGTATTTGATTATTGAGTATCAAATATAGAGGTGTATTTGATAACAGAGGTGTATTTGATTATAGAGGTATATTTGATTATTGAGGTGTATTTGATATTAGAGGTGTATTTGATTATAGAAGTGTATTTGATTATAGAAGATCAAATACAGAGGTGTATTTGATTATAGAGTATCGAATATAGAGGTGTATTTGATTATAGATGTGTATTTAATTATTGAGTTGTATTTGATTATTGAAGTGTATTTGATTAAAGAGGTGTATTTGATTATAGAGGAGTATTTAATTATAATGGTGTATTTTATTATAAGGGTGTATTTAATTATAGAGGTGTATTTGATTATAGAAGATCAAATACAGAGGTGTATTTGATTATAGAGTATCAAATATAGAGGTGTATTTGATTATAGAGGTGTATTTAATTATAGAGGTGTATTTGTTTATAAATCTTGGGCAAAGAAATAGTCTTTGACTTCACTCTAATAGACAGAAATCAAGATGTGGTTGACAGATACCATTTATTGTGTGTTGTATATCATCAATTATATTCTAATGACTATTTTGTCAGGTAGGTATACCTATATAACTGACTATTATTAATAATTTGATACTATATATTTGACTGAAATGTCCCCCCACACCTCATACAAGATTGACTGCAGCGGTGGTCATGGGATATAGAGCATCCACTTCACATGTGGAAGCTTGTGGGTTTGATCACTGGTCAAGTCATACCGAATACTTGAAAAGTGGTACTAGAAGTTTCCTCACTTGTCGCTCAGCATTTAGAGGATAGTTCTAGATCTGGTCGACCCTGTGTCAGTATAATGCGACTGGGCGGAATATCATACCATGTGTCTGCATGATTATATTCCAGCGTGGCATCACTTAGAATATTATCTCATGTAGACACTGAAACTTTTTTGAAAGTGACGCTAAACACCATACAACAACATCTTACAAGATTTTTTTATTCATAGAATGCAGATGGCCTTAACTCAATCAAAAATGCAAAGGACAGTAACTCAGTCAAAAATCATCAAACCTGAAAACAAAAGGAACATGCACAACTAAACCTCACACTGATCCTTACAAGCAAGTTATCCAGACAAGATTTTTAATTCTGAAAATGCAAAGGATAGTAACTCAGTCAAAAATACCAGAATGAAATGCAAAAGAAATATGCACAACTGGATCTCACACTGATCCTTCCCAAGCAAGGTTCACAGATGATGGAGTATGGTTTGATGGAGTAATGGTTAGTTGGACAAGGAGTAGGGGTTAGTTGGACATGGAGTTGGGGTAGATGGAGTAGGGGTTAGTTGGACAAGAAATAGGGGTTAGTTGGACATGGAGGAGGGGTTGATGGAGTAGGGGTTAGTTGGACAAGGAATAGGGGTTAGTTGGACATGGAGTAGGGGTAGACGGAGTAGGGGTTAGATGGACAAGGAGTAGGGGTTAGTTGGACATGGAATAGGGGTTAGTTGGACAAGGAGTAGGGGTTAGTTGGACAAGGAGTAGGGGTTAGTTGGACATGGAGAAGGGGTTGATGGAGTAGAGGTTAGTTGGACAAAGAGAATGGGTTGATGGAGTAGGGGTTAGTTTGACATGGAGTAGGGGTTAGTTGGACATGGAGTAGGGGTTAGTTGGACATGGAGTAGGGGTTGATGGAGTAGGGGTTAGTTGGACAAGGAGTAGGGGTTAGTTGGACATAGAGTAGGGGTTAGTTGGACAAGGAGAATGGGTTGATGGAGTAGGGGTTAGTTGGACAAGTAATAGGGGTTAGTTGGACATGGAGTAGGGGTAGACGGAGTAGGGGTTAGATGGACAAGGAGTAGGGGTTAGTTGGACATGGAATAGGGGTTAGTTGGACAAGGAGTAGGGGTTAGTTGGACAAGGAGTAGGGGTTAATTGGACATGGAGAAGGGGTTGATGGAGTAGAGGTTAGTTGGACAAGGAGAATGGGTTGATGGAGTAGAGGTTAGTTGGACAAGGAGAATGGGTTGATGGAGTAGGGGTTAGTTGGACAATGAGTAGGGGTTAGTTGGACATGGAGTAGGGGTTAGTTGGACAAGGAGTAGGGGTTAGTTGGACATGGAGTAGGGGTTAGTTGGACATGGAGTAGGGGTTGATGGAATAAGGATTAGTTGGACAAGGAGTAGGGGTTAGTTGGACATGGAGTAGGGGTTAGTTGGACATGGAGTAGGGGTTGATGGAGAAGGGGATAGTTGGACAAGGAGTAGGGGTTAGTTGGACATTAAGTAGGGGTTAGTTGGACAAGGAGTAGGGGTTAGTTGGACATGGAGTAGGGGTTGATGGAGTAGGGGTTAGTTGGACATGGAGTAGGGGTTGATGGAGAAGGGGATAGTTGGACAAGGAGTAGGGGTTAGTTGGACATTAAGTAGGGGTTAGTTGGACAAGGAGTAGGGGTTAGTTGGACATGGAGTAGGGGTTGATGGAGTAGGGGATAGTTGGACAAGGAGTAGGGGTTAGTTGGACATTAAGTAGGGGTTAGTTGGACAAGGAGTAGGGGTTAGTTGGACATGGAGTAGGGGTTGATGGAGTAGGGGTTAGTTGGACATGGAGTAGGGATTAGTTGGACAAGGAGTAGAGGTTAGTTGGACATGGAATAGGGGTTGATGGAGTAGGGGTTAGTTTGACATGGAGTAGGAGTTAGTTGGACAAGGAGTAGGGGTTAGTTGGACATGGAATAGGGGTTGATGGAGTAGGGGTTAGTTTGACATGGAGTAGGAGTTAGTTGAACAAGGAGTAGGGGTTAATCTGACAAGGGGTAGGGGTTAGTTGGACATGGAGTAGGGGTTGATTGAGTAGGGGTTAGTTGGACATGGAGTAGGGATTAGTTGGACAAGGAGTAGAGGTTAGTTGGACATGGAATAGGGGTTGATGGAGTAGGGGTTAGTTTGACATGGAGTAGGAGTTAGTTGGACAAGGAAGTAGGGGTTAGTCTGACAAGGGGTAGGGGTTAGTTGGACATGGAGTAGGGGTTGATGGAGTAGGGGTTAGTAAGACATGGAGTAGGGGTTAGTTGGACATGGAGTAGGGGTTAGTTGGACAAGGGGTAGGGGTTATTTGGACATGGAGTAGGGATTGATGGAGTAGGGGTTGATGGAGTAGGGGATAGTTGGACAAGGAGTAAGGGTTAGTTTGACATGGAGTAGGGGTTAGTTGGACATGGAGTAGGGATTAGTTGGACAAGATTTTGAGGCAGACAAATTGATGGGATTAGTGCATTGTTTTTTCATAATGGAAAAGGCATGTAATGCCTCAGCTAGTGTTTATACACTGACTGTTTCTTTATCTGTATAAAAATTAACCAGTAGTTTGTTGAAGCTCAGTAGCGCATATGACTATCAATCCAGGGATCATGAGTTTTAATCCCTGTCTACGTGATCTTTGATATATGACATTGCATCTCATTGTCATTCATCTCTTACTGCTGATTTAAGTGAGAAAGTTATCAGTTACTTGTGGATAATTAGGTGCTTGAGTACTGGTTAAAATTCTAGGATCCCAGGAAACTGAGTGGTTAGGTTAACTGATATGCTCGGGCTATAAGCCATAAACACCTGTAGTTTACACTAACCTAGTTTAGCTCAATTGCAAACAAAGCTCAAAGTTTATAATAAAGTATGAACTGTTCTCAAGTCTGCGTCCCGGGTAGAACCAGTACTGTGGGTTATTTTTATAGAGGCATCAGATGGAGTTGGGGATCAAACATACAACCTCTGGTGTGAGCAGCCAACACTGTATCCACTACATTACCACCCCGCTAAATACACCCCCATGATAATACATTATGATAATAGTTTGTAGGGAAATATTTAAGGTTTAATTGCAACAGTGGTACATTATCATATATCAAATGTAATGAATGTTGCGGAAGTATACACCACTTTATAACATATACCTAAAGTATCAAAAAAATTATACTAAAAGGATAAAAAAAACAAAATCATGAAGTGAATTTTTATAAAGCCACATTACCAAACTATTGTAAGCTGTATTTTATGAATGTCAAGGTATTTTATTAATGATTTTGCCATTATGATCATCATTATTGAAAAAACCATGAATGAAATTCACCTGGCATTTCTTTATCCTTTCAATATACAAGATGACATAAGTTGCAGACTGTCTTATGATGCACAACATACAGAAACAAGAGGGCCAAGATGGCCCTATATCACTCACCTGACTGACCTTGAGTCACCCAACTTATGTAGATTATATAATACATTAACACTCAAAATTCCAGAAAATAGAGATGGGCAAGAAGTTAGAATTTTGATTTGTTTTTAAGATGTAACAGATGCATAGAAGAGTTCAAACTTGGTAGAGGTTCACCCATGTTAAATGTCAGTGAAATTACATCGAAATCAGGTCGGTAGATTCCGACAACAAGGCTTTTGAAGTTTTACTATAGCTGCCTATATAGTAAACTAGCACCTCACTGTGGTGGTCATAGTTTTTAACAAATCACACTGGCTTGAACAACTTGGTGAAGGGTGACCCAAGGAACATTTCTGCGAAATTGTTTTAAAATTGATCTGGTGGTTTCTGACAAGAAGATTTTTTAAGTTTTAACTATAGCTTATATAGTAAACTAACCCAACCCCCTGGCTGCCATGTTTTTTGACGAATCACTACGGTTTGAAAAACTTGGTGAAGGATCCTCCAAGGAACATTTCTATGAAATTATTTTAAAATTGAGACAGTAGTAACTATTTCTGACAAGAAGATTTTTTAACTTTTTACTAATTAAACTTGCCCCACCCCCTGGCCACCAAGGAACATTTCTGTGAAATTATTTTAAAATCGAGCCAGTAGTTTCTGACAAGAAGTTTTTTTAAGTTTTTACTTTAACTTATATAGTAAACTAACCCCATCCTCTGGCCGCCATGTTTTTTGACAAATCATGATGGCTTGAACAAACTTGGTAGAGGAACACCCAAGGAACATTTCTGTGAAATTATTTTAAAATCGAGCCAGTTGTTTCTGACAAGAAGATTTTTTAAGTTTTTACTAAGCTTATATAGTAAACTAACCCCACCCCCTGGCCACCATGTTTTTTGATGAATAAAGATGGCTTGAAAAAAACTTGGTTGATGGTCACCATAGGAACATTTCTGTGAAATTATTTTAAAATCAAGCCAGTAGTTTCTGACAAGAAGATTTTTTAAGATTTTACTTATTAAACTTGCCCCGCCACTGGCAGCCATGTATTTTGACAAATTAAGATGGCTTGAATAAACTTGGTAGAGGGTCACCCAAGGACCATTTCTGTGAAGTTGTATCAAAATTGGCCCATTGGTTTCAGAGAAGTTGTTAGAAGCTAAAAGATAACGACGGACGACGAACGACGGACGACGGACGACGGACACCAGGCGATCACAAAAGCTCACATGTGAGCCTTCAGCTCAGGTGAGCTAAAAACAGAAGCACACATGAGAAAATCACCTGTATGTAGGGCATACAAATATATGCTAATGTAAGTTCATAATTTTATATTGAATTCATAATACATATTCAGGGATGTTCGGTAGAGCAACCATTAGCATTATACAATGTATGAGTATAGAACATGACATTGTTATGGATGATTTAATAATGACAATCAGCAGCATAGCATGTCCCTATCACACAAGGTAATCTGAAATCTCTTCTTTGGTCAATCATACTGCCTTGTAAAACTTCAGTTGAAGGTGGTATAATAAAAAGTAGAAAACATATCAACCCAGATATTCAAATCACAAGAGAAACTATTATAATACAAGACCAACTGTCTAGTAAAAGCCGACATTGCATGTTGTCAATTTCAAAACATAACTTTCTGCACTTTCCTTACCCGTTAACTAAAATATTTTTTATTAACATTTTATTGGGTATGTTGTCAATTTAAAAGATGTAAATACCTCTTTAGTCAGTGTACTTCCCTTCACCCGCACATAACACAGGTAAATGTGTATTCTGTATTTTGATGTTAGCAAGTTTTAGGATTGTACTGAAGCATGAAACCAGTCCTTATTTTACACACAAACAGTTATGATAAAGCAATGGTGTTTTTGCTGCTCATTCATCCCTGCATGTGTTATGTTAAACCTGTCAGAACCATAAACATTTATCCATATGTAACCCCACAAGATAAATACCTCCATTGATTTATGATTTGTACTGTTAACATACTGTATTGTCCCAGTAGTTGTAAATGATTTAAAGTAAATGTGTAATACTTTAAAAGTATGGAATAAAATAAATTATGTTAAAGATTTTGTCCTGTCAACATTATTATAAACTCATTTTTTTCCTTCGCACTTAGAAATTGGTGATCTGATTTGTCCCCCATGTGATGACCCCGAGACTTAATATTAGGCAGATTGGAGAATTTAAAGGGCATTTTAATAAATAGTGTGCTAACTGCAAATTTTGAGGTTTTTTAATTGGGTTTAACACCATTTTCAATACATTTCAGGTTATGGCATATCCAGTTTTACTGGTGGAGGAAGACCTCAGACTAAGACTGAGTAGAACAGCCGTCCTTCTGCAAGTAACTGGAAACTCTCACATAAAGTTTTTGGAGCAAGTGGAACCTCGAACCTATAACCCTAGCAGTGAGAAGTAAGTGATCTTGAGACAGGGCTTTAGACCACTCGGCCACAGAAGACCCTTTGAGGGTCATGGCAAACCCTGAATTAACTGCTATAACCATTTCCTACATATGGTAAGATTTATGTATGCATCTCCATGCAACTCCTTCAACTGGCAACTATATTAGATGCAGGGTTCTCCATGGCCAAGTGGTCCAGTCTGTGTCTAGATCACATACCTATCACCATTAATGTCACTGGTTCAAGTTCCACTCGCTCCAAAAACTTTATGTGCGAAAGATTGTCAGAAACTTGCAAAAGAACAGTGGCATGAAGACATGTGCATGAATTTATTTCCAGTATGAAAAGATTTACTTTTTTTATACAATGCCTTATATAGTTACGAAACATACCTTCAAACCTCCATACTCTCTCTCTCTCTCTCTCTCTCTCTCTCTCTCTCTCTCTCTCTCTCTCTCTCTCTCTCTCTCTCTCTCTCTCTCTCTCTCTCTCTCTCTCTCTCTCTCTCTCTCTCTCTCTCTCTCTCTCTCTCTCTCTCTCTCTCTCTCTCTCTCTCTCTCTCTCTCTCTCTCTCTCTCTCTCTCTCTCTCTCTCTCTCTCTCTCTCTCTCTCTCTCTCTCTCTCTCTCTCTCTCTCTCTCTCTCTCTCTCTCTCTCTCTCTCTCTCTCTCTCTCTCTCTCTGCAGAGGAGTAGGAATCCTCCAAATGAGGGTCATGTTCATTATTGTGATTAAGTTACCAACCCCTATTTTGTTCCAGGGAGCATATGAGTGACGGCAAGAATAGGATCACTATGGCTCATGCACATCTGTCGTAAGAAGCAACAATTTGATTTATAAGAAAGAATTTGCTCGAACTCTGCAGTTCTGCAGGTATCACGGTTCTAGGTTCATAATGCATATTTGTTGGTGTGATTTATCTTCTTTTTTTTTTTTTTTTTGCTTTCCAAACTTACATTAAAGACACTAAACGTTTTGATAAGAATAGATCTCATTAATTTTAGTATTTACCTCACAATGGAGCCCCTCATTTAAGGTCAGCATCGGAAGCATATATTTAAACAATGTTTCCTATTTCATTTTTTCTTCTTGCTTCATATATGAATATGTTTTACTGCTATCTTGATTGTTTTTTGTAAATAATTTGTTGTTGAGAAGGGCCAATTTTAATGTTGGATAACTTGTGGCCCAACCCTTTTGCTACTACATGTATATAAAAAAGCAATAAAATATGTTTAAAAGCAAAAAAAAAAAAAAAAAATTAGTACATAATTAAGAACGGGTTTTGTTTACAAATTAATGTTCCTCTCTTTCAGATAAACAGCTTCGGCTGAAACCGGGGAATTACGAAGCTTGTTGTGAAATGCATCGGTTGGTAAAATATGATCAATTCACTTCAGAGAAAATGTAGGATGAAGGACTGTAGGGGAGGTGCTTAAAAATTAAATAACTGCTTGCAGTTAGAAAGTTTTTAAGAACATCCCCTTTATTCCCCTCAGTGTATTAATGAACTCGAACACACAAGCAAATTTATTGCACTTAAGCGACGATTCATTCATATAAAACTAAAAATAAAATTACTTTCCTAATAACTGTACTAAACAAACCACCCTTGGTAGCCTCTCAATATTGACTGCAATAAAGTGATTTGTGATGTAATAGCACGTGCAATAGTATCACACGTACATGAAAGGGAGGATCCTGAGCAAGAGTTTCTAGACCAAACTATTACTCCGTACTCATTATTTGTCAGTGCGTATAAATAATATTATGAGTACTACGTTCGATACAGTTTTATTGCAGACATCAATATATTTTTTTAAAAAAAGAAAACCCAATAACGATACATAATATTAGTGAAGCCATAACTTTTCTTATCTTGTTAATAACCCCTTATCTAATGGTCTTTATCCACACACTACCACTGCAGTATTCATTTGTGTACTTTTGAACACTAGCAGAGGTACAGTCTGAAAGCAACCGAGTCATTACGGAATTACAAAAATGTAAACAAAAGTTAAAAGCTTGGTTCGCTCGTCTAAAAAATACACATTTATCTATTTTCTCGCTTTTTTAAAAACATTTAATTGTAATCATTTTTGTTACTATCAAAAAGTGTGCATTTCAGAAATTAAACAAGGATTTAATTTGCTGTTTTTGTACATGTAGAGTGAACTTAGAATCTTCCTTCCTGTAGGGACTGAATAACCTACAATGTGTTGGTACACCATGAACCCTATATAATATTCATTCATTTGTTACTTAAGGCCATTATGATTTAATTGCTAGATTCTCAACCATTTTTTTCTAAAAAAATGGGCAGTGGTGCGGGGAGAGAACTTGTTATTTTATATATATATTTAATTATTTTTTAATCTTTTGTAATTTTTTTTTTTTTTTTTATAACAATAAAAAGGGTCAGGGCAGCCTGAAAATTAGGGGGTGGACGGGGACGATAATCAAGCAATTTATTAATTATGTCCTAATTTGTATATATTGAATGTATAAGTACCATGTATATTGTGAATAAAAAATTTGTCTAAACTAACTGAATACTGCAAGTAATAATATGTAAATGTGCACAAGGTCATAAAAGTATGCAATACATTTCATTTATTTATTTATTTTGTTTTGAGAAGGCTATTTTTTAAACCTGACAAGTTAATGTGGCATACAGTCGTATGACATTATGTGACAGTTTTATTGGTGTAGAAAGACCTCAGAATGTAGCTGAGTAAAGTTACCATCCAGCCATAAGTACCTGTCTCACCATAAGCCGAGTCTGACCTATGATCTCAGCGGTGCAAGGTAAATACCTTAGACAACAAAGGATCATACTCTACCTTGTTTAAACACGAAACTCAAAACTGGTTTCTCTTCCTCCTTTTTTTATAAAATTTAATTGTAAATTTACATTGCAAGAAATTAATAATTAAGGCCATTATTTTTTAATTATTTGTTTTACAAACCCTCCCCCCAAAAAAAGATGTTTTCAGATAGAAAAAAAAATTGGAAAATTGTTTTATCCTCCAATCAGTGTCTCGCTCATTGGATAAAAAAATGCATTGGAAACAATAAAAACTGTGAAATTCTTGTCTAGAAATCCAGATTTAAAGTAAATAATAGCCAGTCAAAATGCTTTTGTTTACTTTAAAGCAAGCGAAATGAATGGCTATTCATGTACATGTATTAGTGAAACAAGTTCATAAAAGTGATGAAAAAGCAACATTAGGTCAAAATATGTCAATTAGTTCATTCTCTTCCAAGAAAAAAGATATTTTCAATCCCTACAAAAAGTAATTTTATTCCTTTTTCCCCTCCTTCTATGGAGCATCTGAGTGGCCAATGTTCGTAAATCGAATGATAAAACAAGAAATATCACTAGTAAGTGTTGCATGCCCACCAAATGGTCTGTGAAAATAATGATATATTTTATAATAGGTAGCGATGTATCCATGAATATCAAGAATCATGGACTGATGTTTCAGACTAGACATGCAATTTCATGTTGTTTTTTTACATTTAAGTGTGACCTTGACTTTTGTGTAAACTTGACAATGACATCTAATGTAAGGTCTGGATATTTCAAACAGACTGAAAGTGTAGTCAAACAAAGATAAATTGATACCTTGACCTTTGAAGTGGGAGTCTGGGTTTATGCACGACACGTCATCATGTAATGTTGATAATTTGAGCCAAGTTCAAGACAAAGTTACAGACCAGACACAAAAAATCAAACAAATTGAAAGTGTGACCTTAGGTTCTGGGTCTTACACGCAACACTTAATCAGGTCATGTTGATCCACTCAGCCAAGTGTTTTTGACAAAGTTACAGACAGGACACGAAATCTCAAACAGACTGAAAGTGTGATTTTGACCTTAAAGGTACAGGTATTGGTCTTACTCGCGACAGTCGTCATGTTATATTGATCATTTGTAGCAAGTATTAATAAAATCCATCTATACATGATAAAGTAACAGGTCGGACACGAAATACCAGATGGAATGATGGACGGACGGACGCTGTGTTTACTATATGCCATATATGATGGATATATGTGTACAGCACCACAGTGGTGGAGTTTGTACATGTATACATAAAACAGTGACCAGTGTCTCGTGGATTTAGTATGTTAGATGTTGAGGATGCAGTTAATAGTCATGTTGGTATGGTGGATATATGGATACAGCACCACAGTGTTGGAGTTTGTACATGTATACATAATACATGTGACCAGTGTCTTGTGGATTTAGTATGTAAGATTTTGAGGATGCAGTAAATAGTCTTGTTGGTATGGTGGATATATAGAACAGCACCACAGTGGTGGAGTTTATACATGTATACATAATACATGTGACCAGTGACTCATGGATTTAGTATATTAAATATTGAGGATGCAGTCAATAGTCATGTTTGTATAATGGATATATGGGTACAGCACCACAGTGGTGGAGTTTGTACATGTATACATAATACATGTGACCAGTGTCTCATAGATTTAGTACGTTAGATGTTGAGGATGCAGTCAATAGTCATGTTCGTATGGTGGATATATGGGTACAGCACCACAGTGGTGGAGTTTGTACATTCATAAATAATACAGTGACCAGTGTCTCATGGATTTAGTATGTTAGATGTTGAGGATGCAGTCAATAGTCATGTTGGTATGGTGGATATATGGGTACAGCACCACAGTGTTGGAGTTTGTACATGTATAAATAATACATGTGACCAGTGTCTCATGGATTTAGTATGTTAGATGTTGAGGATGCAGTCAGTAGTCATGTTCGTATAGTGGATATATGGGTACAGCGCCACAGTGGTGGAGTATGAACATGTATAAATAATACAGTGACAAGTGTTTCGTGGATTTAGTATGTTAGATGTTGAGGATGCAGTCAATAGTCATGTTGGTATGATGGATATATGGGTATAGCACCACAGTGGTGGAGTTTGTACATGTATAAATAATACAGTGACCAGTGTCTAGTGGATTTAGTATGTAAGATGTTGAGGATGCAGTCAATAGTCATGTTCGTATAGTGGATATATGGGTACAGCACCACAGTGGTGGAGTTTGTACATGTATACATAATACATGTGACCAGTGACTCATGGATTTAGTATGTTAGATGTTGAGGATGAGTAATTAGTCATGTTCGTGTGGTTGATATATGGGTACAGAACGACAGTGGTGCAGTTTGTACATTCATAAATAATACAGTGACCAGTGTCTAGTGGATTTAGTATGTTAAATGTTGAAGATGCAGTCAATAGTCATTTTGGTATGGTGGATATATGGGTAAAGCACCACAGTGGTGGAGTTTGTACATGTATAAATAATACAGTGACCAGTGTCTAGTGGATTTAGTATGTTAGATGTTGAAGATGCAGTCAATAGTCATGTTGGTATGGTGGATATATGGGTACAGCACCACAGTGGTGGAGTTTGTACATGTATAAATAATATAGTAACCAGTGTCTCGTGGATTTAGTATGTTAGATGTTGAGGATGCAGTCAATAGTCATGTTGGAATGGTGGATATATGGGTACAGCACCACAGTGGTGGAGTTTGTACATGTATAAATAATACAGTGACTAGTGTCTCGTGGATTTAGTATGTTAGATGTTGAGGATGCAGTCAATAGTCATGTTGGTATGATGGATATATGGGTACAGCACCACAGTGGTGGAGTTTGTACATGTATAAATAATACAGTGACCAGTGTCTAGTGGATTTAGTATGTAAGATGTTGAGGATGCAGTCAATAGTCATGTTCGTATAGTGGATATATGGGTACAGCACCACAGTGGTGGAGTTTGTACATGTATACATAATACATGTGACCAGTAACTCATGGATTTAGTATGTTAGATGTTGAGGATGCAGTCAATAGTCATGTTGGTATGGTGGATATATGGGTACAGCACCACAGTGGTGGAGTTTGTACATGTATAAATAATACAGTGACCAGTGTCTAGTGGATTTAGTATGTTAAATGTTGAAGATGCAGTCAATAGTCATTTTGGTATGGTGGATATATGGGTAAAGCACCACAGTGGTGGAGTTTGTACATGTATAAATAATACAGTGACCAGTGTCTAGTGGATTTAGTATGTTAGATGTTGAGGATGCAGTCAATAGTCATATTGGTATGATGGATATATGGGTACAGCACCACAGTGGTGGAGTTTGTACATGTATAAATAATACAGTGACCAGTGTCTAGTGGATTTAGTATGTAAGATGTTGAGGATGCAGTCAATAGTCATGTTCGTATAGTGGATATATGGGTACAGCACCACAGTGGTGGAGTTTGTACATGTATACCTAATACATGTGACCAGTAACTCATGGATTTAGTATGTTAGATGTTGAGGATGCAGTCAATAGTCATGTTGGTATGGTGGATATATGGGTACAGCACCACAGTGGTGGAGTTTGTACATGTATAAATAATACAGTGACCAGTGTCTAGTGGATTTAGTATGTTAAATGTTGAAGATGCAGTCAATAGTCATTTTGGTATGGTGGATATATGGGTAAAGCACCACAGTGGTGGAGTTTGTACATGTATAAATAATACAGTGACCAGTGTCTAGTGGATTTAGTATGTGAGATGTTGAGGATGCAGTCAATAGTCATGTTCGTATAGTGGATATATCGGTACAGCACCACAGTGGTGGAGTTTGTACATGTATAAATAATACAGTGACCAGTGTCTAGTGGATTTAGTATGTTAGATGTTGAGGATGCAGTCAATAGTCATATTGGTATGATGGATATATGGGTACAGCACCACAGTGGTGGAATTTGTACATGTATAAATAATACAGTGACCAGTGTCTAGTGGATTTAGTATGTTAAATGTTGAAGATGCAGTCAATAGTCATGTTAGTATGGTGGATATATGGGTAAAGCGCCACAGTGGTGGAGTTTGTACATGTATACATAATACAGTGACCAGTGTCTAGTGGATTTAGTATGTTAGATGTTGAAGATGCAGTCAATAGTCATGTTCGTATAGTGGATATATGGGTACAGCACCACAGTGGTGGAGTTTGTACATGTATACATAATACATGTGACCAGTAACTCATGGATTTAGTATGTTAGATGTTGAGGATGAGTAATTAGTCATGTTCGTGTGGTTGATATATGGGTACAGAATGACAGTGGTGCAGTTTGTACATTCATAAATAATACAGTGACCAGTGTCTAGTGAGTTTAGTATGTTAGATATGAGGTTGCAGTCAATAGTCATGTTGGTATGGTGGATATATGGGTACAGCACCACAGTGGTGGAATTTGTACATGTATAAATAATACAGTGACCAGTGTCTAGTGGATTTAGTATGTTAAATGTTGAAGATGCAGTCAATAGTCATGTTGGTATGGTGGATATATGGGTACAGCACCACAGTGGTGGAATTTGTACATGTATAAATAATACAGTGACCAGTGTCTAGTGGATTTAGTATGTTAAATGTTGAAGATGCAGTCAATAGTCATGTTGGTATGGTGGATATATGGGTAAAGCGCCACAGTGGTGGAGTTTGTACATGTATACATAATACAGTGACCAGTGTCTGGTGGATTTAGTATGTTAGATGTTGAGGATGCAGTCAATAGTCATGTTGGTATGGTGGATATATGGGTACAGCACCACAGTGGTGGAGTTTGTACATGTATACATAATACATGTGACCAGTGTCTCATAGATTTAGTACGTTAGATGTTGAGGATGCAGTCAATAGTCATGTTCGTATGGTGGATATATGGGTACAGCACCACAGTGGTGGAGTTTGTACATTCATAAATAATACAGTGACCAGTGTCTCATGGATTTAGTATGTTAGATGTTGAGGATGCAGTCAATAGTCATGTTGGTATGGTGGATATATGGGTACAGCACCACAGTGTTGGAGTTTGTACATGTATAAATAATACATGTGACCAGTGTCTCATGGATTTAGTATGTTAGATGTTGAGGATGCAGTCAGTAGTCATGTTCGTATAGTGGATATATGGGTACAGCGCCACAGTGGTGGAGTATGAACATGTATAAATAATACAGTGACAAGTGTTTCGTGGATTTAGTATGTTAGATGTTGAGGATGCAGTCAATAGTCATGTTGGTATGATGGATATATGGGTATAGCACCACAGTGGTGGAGTTTGTACATGTATAAATAATACAGTGACCAGTGTCTAGTGGATTTAGTATGTAAGATGTTGAGGATGCAGTCAATAGTCATGTTCGTATAGTGGATATATGGGTACAGCACCACAGTGGTGGAGTTTGTACATGTATACATAATACATGTGACCAGTGACTCATGGATTTAGTATGTTAGATGTTGAGGATGAGTAATTAGTCATGTTCGTGTGGTTGATATATGGGTACAGAACGACAGTGGTGCAGTTTGTACATTCATAAATAATACAGTGACCAGTGTCTAGTGGATTTAGTATGTTAAATGTTGAAGATGCAGTCAATAGTCATTTTGGTATGGTGGATATATGGGTAAAGCACCACAGTGGTGGAGTTTGTACATGTATAAATAATACAGTGACCAGTGTCTAGTGGATTTAGTATGTTAGATGTTGAAGATGCAGTCAATAGTCATGTTGGTATGGTGGATATATGGGTACAGCACCACAGTGGTGGAGTTTGTACATGTATAAATAATATAGTAACCAGTGTCTCGTGGATTTAGTATGTTAGATGTTGAGGATGCAGTCAATAGTCATGTTGGAATGGTGGATATATGGGTACAGCACCACAGTGGTGGAGTTTGTACATGTATAAATAATACAGTGACCAGTGTCTAGTGGATTTAGTATGTTAGATGTTGAGGATGCAGTCAATAGTCATATTGGTATGATGGATATATGGGTACAGCACCACAGTGGTGGAGTTTGTACATGTATAAATAATACAGTGACCAGTGTCTAGTGGATTTAGTATGTAAGATGTTGAGGATGCAGTCAATAGTCATGTTCGTATAGTGGATATATGGGTACAGCACCACAGTGGTGGAGTTTGTACATGTATACATAATACATGTGACCAGTAACTCATGGATTTAGTATGTTAGATGTTGAGGATGCAGTCAATAGTCATGTTGGTATGGTGGATATATGGGTACAGCACCACAGTGGTGGAGTTTGTACATGTATAAATAATACAGTGACCAGTGTCTAGTGGATTTAGTATGTTAAATGTTGAAGATGCAGTCAATAGTCATTTTGGTATGGTGGATATATGGGTAAAGCACCACAGTGGTGGAGTTTGTACATGTATAAATAATACAGTGACCAGTGTCTAGTGGATTTAGTATGTGAGATGTTGAGGATGCAGTCAATAGTCATGTTCGTATAGTGGATATATGGGTACAGCACCACAGTGGTGGAGTTTGTACATGTATAAATAATACAGTGACCAGTGTCTAGTGGATTTAGTATGTTAGATGTTGAGGATGCAGTCAATAGTCATATTGGTATGATGGATATATGGGTACAGCACCACAGTGGTGGAGTTTGTACATGTATAAATAATACAGTGACCAGTGTCTAGTGGATTTAGTATGTTAAATGTTGAAGATGCAGTCAATAGTCATGTTAGTATGGTGGATATATGGGTAAAGCGCCACAGTGGTGGAGTTTGTACATGTATACATAATACAGTGACCAGTGTCTAGTGGATTTAGTATGTTAGATGTTGAAGATGCAGTCAATAGTCATGTTCGTATAGTGGATATATGGGTACAGCACCACAGTGGTGGAGTTTGTACATGTATACATAATACATGTGACCAGTAACTCATGGATTTAGTATGTTAGATGTTGAGGATGAGTAATTAGTCATGTTCGTGTGGTTGATATATGGGTACAGAATGACAGTGGTGCAGTTTGTACATTCATAAATAATACAGTGACCAGTGTCTAGTGAGTTTAGTATGTTAGATATGAGGTTGCAGTCAATAGTCATGTTGGTATGGTGGATATATGGGTACAGCACCACAGTGGTGGAATTTGTACATGTATAAATAATACAGTGACCAGTGTCTAGTGGATTTAGTATGTTAAATGTTGAAGATGCAGTCAATAGTCATGTTGGTATGGTGGATATATGGGTACAGCACCACAGTGGTGGAATTTGTACATGTATAAATAATACAGTGACCAGTGTCTAGTGGATTTTGTATGTTAAATGTTGAAGATGCAGTCAATAGTCATGTTGGTATGGTGGATATATGGGTAAAGCGCCACAGTGGTGGAGTTTGTACATGTATACATAATACAGTGACCAGTGTCTGGTGGATTTAGTATGTTAGATGTTGAGGATGCAGTCAATAGTCATGTTGGTATGGTGGATATATGGGTACAGCACCACAGTGGTGGAGTTTGTACATGTATAAATAATACATGTGACCAGTGTCTCATGAATTTAGTATGTCAGATGTTGATGATACAGTCAATAGTCATGCTGGTATTGCGGATATATGGGTACAGCACCACCGTGGTGGAGTTTGTACATGTATACATAATACATGTGACCAGTGTCTCATGGATTTAGTATGTTAGATGTTGAGGATGCAATCAATAGTCATGTTGGTATGCTAGATATATGGGTACAGCACCACAGTGGTGGTGTTTGTAATTATTAATAATACAGTAGCCAATGTCTCATGGAATAAGTATGTTAGATCTTGAGGATGCAGTCAATAGTCTTGTTGGAATGGTGGATATTTAGGTACAGTACCACGTGGTGGAGTTTGTACATGTATACATGATACATGTGACCAGTGTCTCATGGATTTAGTATGTTAGATGTTGAGGATGCAGTCAATAGTCATGTTGGTATGGTGGATATATGTGTACAGCACCACAGTGGTGGAGTTTGTACATATATACATAATACAGTGACCAGTTTCTCGTGGATTTAGTATGTTAGATGTTGAGGATGCAGTCACTAGTCATGTTGGTATGGTGGATATATGGGTACAGCGCCACAGTGGTGGAGTTTGAACATGTATAAATAATACAGTGACAAGTGTCTCGTGGATTTAGTATGTCAGATGTTGAGGATGCAGTCAATAGTCATGTTGGTATGGTGGATATATGGGTACAGCACCAAAGTGGTGGAGTTTGTACATGTATACATAATACATGTGACTAGTGTCTCATGGATTTAGTATGTTAGATGTTAAGGATGAAGTTAATAGTCATGTTGGTATGGTGGATATATAGGTACAGCACCAAAGTGGTGGAGTTTGTACATGTATACATAATACATGTGACCAGTGTCTCATGGATTTAGCATTTTTGACGTTGAGGATGCAGTCAATAGTCATGTTGGTATGGTGGATATATGGGTACAGCACCACAGTGGTGGAGTTTGTACATTATACATAATACAGTGACCAGTGTTTCATGGATTTAGTATGTTAGATGTTGAAATGCAGTCAATAGTAATGTTGGTATGGTGGATATATGGGTACAGCACCACAGTGGTGGAGTTTGTACATATATACATAATACATGTGACCAGTGCCTCATGGATTTAGTATGTTAGATGTTGAGGATGCAGTCAATAGTCATGTTGGTATGGTGGAGATATGGGTACAACACCACAGTGGTGGAGTTTGTACATGTATACATAATACATGTGACCAGTGTCTTGTGGATTTAGTATGTTAGATGTTGAGGATGCAGTCAATAGTCATGTTGGTATGGTGGATATATGGGTATAGCATCACAATGTTGGAATTTGTACATGTATAAATATTACATGTGACTAGTGACTCATGGATTTAGTATGTTAGATGTTGAGGATGCAGTCAATAGTCATGTTTGTATGGTGAATATATGGGTACAGCACCACAGTGGTGGAGTTTGTATATGTATAAATAATACAGTGACCAGTGTCTCATGGATTTAGTATGTTAGATGTTAAGGATGCAGTCAATAGTCATGTTGGTATGGTGGATATATAGGTACAGCACCACAGTGGTGGAGTTTGTACATTATACATAATACAGTGACCAGTGTTTCATGGATTTAGTATGTAAGATGTTGAAGATGCAGTCAATAGTAATGTTGGTATGGTGGATATATGGGTACAGCACCACAGTGGTGGAGTTTGTACATGTATACATAATACAGTGACTAGTGTCTCGTGGATTTAGTATGTTAGATGTTGAGGATGCAGTCAATAGTCATGTTGGTATGGTGGATATATGGGTATAGCACCACAATGTTGGAGTTTGTACATGTATGAATATTACATGTGACTAGTGACTCATGGATTTAGTATGTTAGATGTTGAGGATGCAGTCAATAGTCATGTTGGTATGGTGAATATATGGGTACAGCACCACAGTGGTGGAGTTTGTACATGTATAAATAATACAGTGACCAGTGTCTCGTGGATTTAGTATGTTAGATGTTGAGGATGCAGTCAATAGTCATGTTGGTATGGTGGATATATGGGTACAGCACCACAGTGGTGGAGTTTGTACATGTATAAATAATACAGTGACCAGTTTCTTGTGGATTTATTATGTTAGATGTTGAGGATGCAGTCAATAGTCATGTTGGTATGGTGGATATATGGGTACAGCACCACAGTGGTGGAGTTTGTACATGTATAAATAATACAGTGACCAGTGTCTCATGGATTTAGTATGTTAGATTTTGAGGATGCAGTCAACAGTCATGTTTGTATACAGTGACTAGTGTATATAACATTATATTACAGTTTAATGTTAAATGGAATTAAAAATTAATTGTATAATGAGCAACAATATTTCAAACAAAGAAATTAACTTTTTCCTTATACTATTGTAACTTGTTGATGAAAACAATTATTTAACACACTTTTTAGCTCGCTGGGACGAAGTCCAATGAGAGCTATTGCCATGACCCTGGCATCGTCATCAGTGCTATCAGCGTCGTCTTCGTCGTCTGTAGACGCCCAGGTTAAACTTTTGCGTTTAAGTTTAAGATATCTATGCAACCACTTATTGGATGTGAATGAAACTTTGTATGTGTGTTCACCAACATCAATGGAACATACAGAGACAAGAACCATAACTCTGGATTGCATTTTGGCACAGTTATGGCCCTTTTTGGACTTAGACACCCAGGGGCAACATTGTTGTCTTCTGACAACTCTTGTTTATATTACCCTATGATGTTAGTACATATATTTTTGTTAAAAACTGAACAACATTGAATGTTGAAGAATATCCAGCATTGATAAATTGATAAACTGTATGTGTTGGTACAAGACTATATATCCATTGACAAGAACAGTTACTGGTGTATCACCAACTGATCAGATACATAAATGTTAAAAATGACGCAGACAATTGCCCTTCCATGGTTTTGCATAGGCAGACGTTTGCCCTTCTGCTCAATTTACATACATGGACAATTGCCCTTCCACGGTTTTGCAAAGATGGACTTTTGCCTTTTCAGTTTTATATAAATATATGTAAGGACAAATACCCCTCCAGTCTTATCCAAACCTGGATAAGAGAGCTGTGAAGTAATTAATGGTTGATTAGAATGTGTGTTTGTTTCATATGGTGTTTGTAACAAGTTAATAAGGTGACACTAATTAAGTAGTAGCAATAATAGTAAAAGTAATAGTAGTAGTAGTGGTGGTGGTGGTGATGGTGGTGGTAGTAGTAGTAGTACTGGGGGTAGTAATAGTGAAGAACTATATATATACTGTTAGAAAAAGGAAAATAAACTGTAAAGTTGGTTGATGAGTATTCAACTTTTCTAACTATAGTTCTTCAGGTTTAGATAAGACTGGAGAGGCATTTGTCTGTACATATATTTATATAAAACTGGAAAGGCAAAAGTCCGCCTTTGCAAAACCATGGAAGGGCAATTTTCCATGTGTGTAAAATGAGCGGAAGGGCAAAAGTTCACCTATGCAAAACAATGGAAGGGCAAAAGTCGACGTAAATAACAGACTATGCAAATTTTGAAATTCAAATGTTGTCAAAAATAAATATCACTTTCTCTTATTTTCCAACATACACAGATCTTTGAAGAAAACATTTAAAAATCTGACTTCTGTACTGACCTAACCTATACAAATTTAATATATTAATGATATCCAATAAAAAGAAAGACATTTTATATCTATATTTCAAATAAATTAAGACAAGAACTTGAATAACTTATACAACTTAATTTAAATAATAACATGAATATTATCAATTACAATCAGTTCTTGTAATCTTGAACTCTTTATTTAAGTCAAAATACTATCTCAAAGTGAAAACCATGGTCCCTTCATTTGTTTTAATATAGAAATTACACTACTTATTTTCCTAGTCCCCTGGACTTCAGATAATGAGATTCAACTGTATTTGATTTTGAATAAAAACTTACCTATATAATCTTGAATATCTATGTTAATTCTTTGCCAGAAGTAGCGTTCTGTGACTTTCTCTGTTGTCTTGTTGATACCAAGATGACCAGCTGTTGGTGCTTTGTGGCATGCATAAAGAATAGTGTCCTTATCTGAATCTTTAATAACTCTTAGACTGCCATGCTTGGGATGTTGATAATGAAGAGTTCCGTTTAGCATCACATATTTAGAACACTTTTGTCTGAAGTTGCGTTTACTTTTTGTGTTTTTTGGCCAGACTCTTTTTTCCCTATCACTTTGCAAGAATGTACTATAATCCAGATATTCAGAATCCACCATAGTTTTATTAAGGCACTTGACATGAAATTTAATTTGGTAAATTATAGATATAACAATAAACATAAACTTTGTATGCGGTTACAAATACATTGAAATCTATTTTAAAAAAGGAGTATAAATATATATAGCGCATATTTAGAGTGGGACACATTATTCAATTACAGAATCAATAAAATTGCAGAATGTCAAAGATGCTATGATGATGCTATGACAGCAAATATAGAAACTTGTTCAATCGAAATACCTGGAAAAAACAATGTGGTGACAGGTAATAGCACCACTTCACAGGTATTGTATTATCTTGAAACATCTAATTATGTGGACTAGGTAGTATCAAGAAACCCATTTCCAATACAGTGTGTACTCCATGGGGATAAATCTTCCACATTATACAACACCAGTGATCGAAAATCTCACCTTACAGGTGTGTATTTGGACACGTATTTGAAACTAATCTCACATCTGAAGTTATTATAATTTCATAAAACATATTGTGTGAAAAAAGTGGTATTATTCATTTTAAAGTTTATCAAATCAATTATAAAAAGTCCCTTGGAAATTAAACAAGAGGGCCAAGATGGCCCTATATCGCTCACGTGACTGAACTTGAGTCACCCAACATAAGTAGATTATATAATACATGTACGCTCAAAATTCCAGAAAGACGAGATGGGCAAGTAGTTAGAATTTTGATTTGTTTTTTAAGATGTAACAGATGCGTAGAAAAGTTCAAACTTGGTAGAGGTTCACCCATGGTAAATGTCAGTGAAATTACATCAGATTCTGACAGGAAGGCTTTTGAAGTTTTTACTATAGATGCTAAGCCTTCGAACTAAGATAAAAATCCAGTTCCAGCACAAAACTAACCTGTTATGTTTGAGGACAGTTTTAAACTAAAGCATCAGACTAAACTATTGTGCATGAAATAATCCGCAGTTCCAGCACAATAAATATTCCTATGAGTTTCAAACACAAGCCTTCCTAAAGTATATCGCTTGAAAGAATCTTTGTCGCAGTGCACTCTCCCCCCAAAAAACAATTAAGCTCCTCCTCCAAGATTTCAAGTACACTTTGACACTGAAAATCTCAAGCAGACTTCTTGCTGTTATGAAACTAGCTAAAATATGGTATTGCTTTATTATGAAGCAGTAAACCATCCCTGTCTGAACCATAAAAACTCTGACTTTTATATTCAGAAAAACACCTATTTTAAAATGGTTCATGATATATGAATATATGAATAATATTTCAATCAATGATTATAATTGTATCATTCATCTTTTTATGACAAATTATCTTTTAAAACTTATATCTGGTATAATATTGTATAATAACAGCAAAAAAGTTTATTTAAAGAGTTTTTTACCTCTTCTAATAATAATTGCTATATACTGACATTTATGCTATAAAACAGGGGAATTAATTTGACATAAAAACTAACCCCACCCCCTGGCTGCCATGTTTTTGACGAATCAAGATGGCTTGAACAAACTTGGTAGAGAGTCACCCAGGGAACATTTCTGTGAAATTATTTTAAAATCGAGCCAGTAGTTTCTGACAAGAAGATTTTTTAAACTTTTTACTAATTAACATTGCTTTTACTATAGCTTATATAGTAAACTAACCCCACCCCCTAGCCGCCATGTTTTTTGACGAATCAAGATGGCTTGAACAAACTTGGTAGAGGGGCACCCAAGGAACATTTCTGTGAAATTATATCAAAATTGGCCCAGTGGTTTCAGAGGAGAAGTTGTTAAAAGCTAAAAGTTAACGACGGACGACAGACGACGGGCATCAGGCGATCACAAAAGCTCGCCTGTGCGCCTTCGGCTCAGGTGAGCTCAAAATGGAAAGAGATAAAAAATGCTGATAAAACATAAATTTAAACTTTCAGATTTTCTTTAATTTGTAAATGGGGGACACTTAAAACACCATGGTTCAGAATTGTCATAGTGGTCAAAATCCCCTTAGTTTTTACAGTTACAATGGCTAAATATATATGATATTTTTGATTATTTGAAATAGTTTCATTTTATTTTTTATTGACTATGCAATTAAAATCGTTTAAGTCAAACTATTCAATTAGTTAAATGTATTTATCAGATTAAGGTTTACAATTTAATTGTTTACAAATTGCCAAATTCTCCCCAACTTCTTTAATTTTTTCTTTAGACTTTAATAGTTTAATAGTTTATTAGAGTGTCACATATAAAAGTTACATCAAAGTAAGTTCAAGTATATGTACATTAAAACTTCTATATCCGGCCGTTTATTTTCGACTAACGAGACACTAAAACATTAGGGAGAGGGGATATTATAGCAAAATTCTATAATATTTTCACTCACGGGTGAAAATATTATCAGACACCGGGTGAGTAGAATAGCTCACTTTATTCTCTGAATAGTTGAGCTAAAAATGCAGGTGCTAGAGTGCAGGGCTTCTAAAATTCCAAAATGCAAATTTATTGCCGTAAGAATCGCTGCTGTGAGAATCACACTTTTTCCTTTTAAAACCACTCTACATTATGCCCATGCATGTGTATATACATATATCTCAATACCCCACCCACCGCCCAATGTTATCAGTTCGTTTTTAGTAAATACTTTCAAAAACCCAGCTCAGTATATGGAAGAATAAGAAGAAGAAGAAGAAGAAGAAGAAGAAGAAGAAGAAGAAGAAGAAATACAAACAAACTGTACACTTTCATTGCATGTATTCTTTGATGACTGTGAAGTCACCGTGCGTCGGCTAACATCAAAGGGATATTGTAAGGGTGAAACGTACATGATTTCAAGTTCTTGAAAATGGCATGTTTATGTCGCTTCTTTTTGAAAATTGAAGCATGTTGTTGGATTGCGAAGTTAGTATTAATATGGGGGAAATATCAAATTAATGGATAAACCAAAGCTTTATAGACGGTACATAGAAATTTTATATTAATTATTTAGTTCAAGTTACGTTGATAATGCACAGATATGTACTCTGTGGACAACTTTTTTAGCAAACATTATGACGAACGCAAACAATTGTGGACCGATTTAAACACAACCGTTTTGATGAACCGATATAGGTCGCTGATCACACATCGGAGGCATGGTATGTAGAGATTCGCTATGGCTTAGTCAAAGTTGACCTCCTTTCGCACAGCAGGTATGTTATTGCCGCAAGGTGTATTTCCCAGCTTAGTAAAGCGTGATAAGGGTATTTTTATACGACCGATAGAAAATATTTGGACGGAATTTTTTGTTAAATTTTAAAAAGAAAACCGGTTTTGAACAGCAGAAATCGGTCCAAAACCCGAAAAACTGGTGATTTTAGAAGCCCTGCTAGAGTGTATACAACAAAGTTCATGGCTGGACGACAGACACATGGCGATCAGAACTAAAACATATTTTTTTACACTTTATTAAGTACAAGGTACATAGTTATAAATACAGGGCTTGTGACTTCAAATGCCCACCTGGCCGCAGTCTCCATGATGATATACGTATGACATAGCTTCTGATTCTCATTCCACCCTCACCACCGATTCCTGTTGTAAAATTATTAGATGTGTATGCTCAAGCACTGTTAACCTTCCTGGTGACGATCCCAGGGAAGAGTGGTAAGAATAACTAATCGTCGGTTAGCTCTAGATGGCATAAAATGATATTCAATGAAACAAAGTATATCCCTCAATACTTTACCTAAGACGAACACGTATTTGAGGAGTACTCAAGTCTAGTGTTAAAAGATTGCTACCGTAATAACTCATCATATATACAACAATAATCTTGTTGGGGGCGGTGCTTTAGCAGCCGCTCTCAGAGCTCACATGATTTTTTCCTATACCGCAAATCTACAACAGTGTATCGTGTTTAATGCAAACCTGACAACCACCAAGCAAACAGTTCCACCCCTGATCTGATAAGCGTTCGAACTTACTATAAACACTAGATTCGCCTATTTCAACGAAAACATTAATATTATAACAAACAGCGACGATTTATACCTATAAACAATTGTGTATCGTATAAATTCCAAGTTTATATTCAGTGCTTTTAATCAGCACAAAGGAATTAAAGCGCATGAGTACAGATGCGCTGAACTATGGTTACGTGACCAAAAGATTTTTTCTGGACACCATCTTGGACAACATTTCAAGATAGACAACTGCGATTTTAACTATTAGTCGTAAATATATTTACCATATTTCATTGAATACGGGAACGAAACTCCCTTATGCCAAGGAACTATACCAATAAACAATCAATACTCGATCTAAAAATAGAGTCTTGGTCTTCCAGTTTGCTGAAACTAAAGAAGCTGGCAAACGTTCCGCTTCTAGACCTTTAGATTCACATCCAGTGGAAGCTGCAAGTAACACTTATAGAAAGAACAAATCTGACAAGTCATTTTTACCAAAGAACAAATTGAAATGTGCACCTACTGCGGCAATGGAAAAGCGCTCCAGCTCGTATTCGTCGAAATGAGTGCCCAGCTTACGGACACATTTGTAGATTGTGTAATCGTTATCATCACATGGAGAGTGTCTGTCGCAGTAAAGAAAAACCCCAAAGCTACAGACAATGATACATTATCTGGCAATGCTGCTGTTTTTTATGCTTTGTGTACTGTTCGTGATGTGTGAATGTATTTAACGAATCTTGTATGTTAAATGACTCTGGTATTGAACGTTCACTTTGCATTGCTCATCATGTATATGACAAACTATCAAACTCTTGGGTTAAGCAACGATCTAAGTCACAACCATTTGTAAATGTAGCTAGAGTCTCACCTGAAGATTACTCTGCTCTTGGTTTTCAGTTGACTCATCCACGTACAATTTCAGCTATTCTACCTGCCATTGCAAACACAGGATGCCAAAGTTGTCTTGCTGGTTTGAAGGTCATCTATCGCCTCGGTCTTCAAGAGTCCGACCTTACTCCTGTAACCATGTAAATGCACACAGCCACAAATCTTGGTATCAAGATCCTCGGTGCCACAGTCCTCCGCTTGAGTGCTAAAGATCACAACGGTGAGACTATTGAAACTAGGCAGATGACGTATATCACTGACGCTTCAGACAAACTATTCCTCAGCAGAAAGGCTTGCACCGCGCTAGGCATCATTCCTGATAATTTCCCTGCATTAGGTGTCCAGTCAACAAATGACCCAGACCTGAACTCATCAATACAAGAGCAATTTGATACATGTAGCTGCCCTCAACGCCAGGGACCCCATCACCCCCACCGAAGTTGCCGTTTTCAGCGACAGAGGAAAATGTACCACATTTAAAGGCCTTCTTGTTAGATCATTACAAGTCCAGTACCTTCAACACGTGTGAGCACCAATCCCTGCCTTAAATGGATGTCCCTCCCATGAAGATGATGGTTGACCCTAATGCCGAACCTGTAGCTCAACACACTCCAATACCTGTCCCCATTCATTGGCGTGATACTGTTAAAGCTGGACTTGACCAGGACGTACGTCTAGGGGTTATTGAACCAGTTCCGGTCGGTCAGCCCGTCACATCATACATGGTGCCGCAGAATGATGGTTTGTGCCAAGAAAAACGGTGAACCTCGACAGACAGTTGACTTTCAGGCACTCAACGCTCATGCCACACGTGAAACCAATCATACACCTTCACCATTCCATCAAGCCCGATCTTTCTCACATGGTAAGAAAAAGACTGTATTTGATGCTTGGAATGGATACCAAAGCGTACTTATTCGTAAGGAAGATTGTCATCTTACAACATTCATCACACCATGGGGACGATATCGCTACAAGACAGCACCTCAGGGGTACATTGCGTCTGGTGATGGATACACGCAACGATGAGTTGATCTCTGATATTCCCCACAAGACCAAATGTGTAGATTATGTGTTGCTATGGTCTGACTCTATAGAGGAAAGCTTCTTCCAGGCAGTTCAATGGTTAAACTTATGTGGTAGAAATGGAATAATACTAAATCCGGAGAAGTTTGTTTTTGCTGAAGACACAGTCGAATTTGCCGGATTTGAGATAACATCGTATAACGTTCGTCTATGCAGGAAGTTCCTTCGAGCAACACTTGACTTTCCAACACCGAAGAAAATTACTGACATCCATTCCTGGTTTGGTCAACCAAGTGGCGTAACCAAAATTTTGTATATAAATCAATGTTGAGTATAAAAATTAATAATGAACAGACAATAGACGATCAAGATAAAATTATTAAGGAAACAGTAAAATTCTATAAAAAAAAAATATACTCCCAAAATGAAACTGTAGAAGTAGATTTAAATAATATATTTTCTGATATTAATGTCCCTAAGCTAAATAATGACTTAAAAAAATCACTTGAAGGTCATATAACATATGAAGAAATATTGGGCTGTCTGGAGAATATGTCAAATTTTAAAAGTCCAGGATTTTATGGTTTTACAGTAGAGTTTTATAAGCTTTTTTGGAAAGACATTGGCCATTTTCTTGTACGTGTGATAAATGATGGATTTGACAAAGATGAACTTTCAGTCACACAAAAACAAGGTGTAATCACTTGCATACGTAAAGGAAATAAAGATAAACAGCTTTTAAAAAACTGGCACCCAATATCACTTTTAAATGTAGCATATAAACTAGCATCCGCAGCTATTGCACAACGAATTAGATATGTTTTGCCATCTTTTATAAATGAAGACCAGGCAGGCTTTTTACCAGGAAGATATATAGGTGAAACACTAGGTTACTATATGATATGATGTTTTACTTATAAAAACAACATAAACCAGTATTATTACTTCTGATTGATTTTGAAAAAGCTTTTGACTCTGCAAGCTGGTCGTTTATCTTTAAAGTTCTCAATTTCTTTAACTTGGCCCTTCAATAACAAAATGGATAAAATTATTTTATACAAATATATAATCGTGTATTGTTATAAATGGACACCTATCTGAGTGGTTCTACTTAAACAGAGGTTGTGGACAAAGGGACCCTCTATCTCCTTATATATTCCTTTTATGTGCAGAAACCCTTGCTATTCTGATCAGAAATAACCCAAGTATTAAAGGTATAGATGTTGATGAAAATAAATTTTTGATTTCACAATATGCATATGACACCTTTATTGTTTTAGATGGTACAGAAAAATCATTGTTAAATACCCATAAAGTTTTAAAATTCTATGCAGAAATCTCCAGCCTTAAAATGAATATTGAAAAAACTAAGACGGTTTGGCTAGGATCAAGAAAAAACTGTCAAGAAAAATTATGTGAGCAATGGCATCTTTCTTCACAATATTAGGTTTAAAATTCTATGTAAATTTAAATGAAATGATAAATATTAATTATAAAGAAAAAATTCAAGACATTAAAAAACTTCTTGCCAATTGGTTAAGGAGAATTTTAACTCCAATAGGCAAAATATTAGTTATAAAAAGTTTAGCATTATCAAAATTAAACCATCTAATTATGGCATTGCCCAGTCCAAATTGTGCAATGGTAAGAGAACTAAAATCATTATTATTTGATTTTTATGGGACGGTAGACCAGAAAAAATAAAACGTGCAGTTATATACCAGTCATATGAAAAAGGTGGTTTAAAAATGTTTGACATTGATGTTTTCTTTGGCTCCTTGAAATTGACATGGATAAGACGGCTTTTTCAGTCAAACAAACCATATTTAACTATTTTTAAAACTATGTACCCTTATATTATAATTTTTTCTTCATTTGGAGCAGATTTCATTTCTAGACATGTTAATAGAATAGATAACCTTTTCTGGAACGATATATTTAATATTTATAAACAGTTTTCAACAAATATCATACTTAGAAACTGGAATAACTTTCAGTCCACTCCATTATGGCACAACCCTCATATTAAGGTCGGAGGATCTAGTATTTTACTGAATCATTGGTTTAAAAAACACCGTGTCTAAACGTTTCCGGAGGAGGCGGTGGAGGTAACGTTGGATGGCGGTGGGATTCGCGATCAGCGGTAAGAAAACTATCTTTTTTTAACTATTGTTGATAATTTTTGGAAAATCTGAGTCGAGCAAGATGATGTCGTATCATTACTGATCACTCGACAGCAACCGAATCTGTGCAGACTATAGTCGTTTTCTTGATCATTCGGGAAATACAATGAATTTTCTGTGAAAACATTGGCACGAGTGTTTTAAAAGTGCGAAAACTGTCTTGTTACCGAACATAATTTGATATATCATTTTCTTTTATAAGCAACACCCTCCTCAACATTATATTTTTACCCCATTCGGTCTTTTACTGGTGTAAAGTTAATTTAGTGACGGATTTATGGTGAAAAATCAGCGTAACGATGGATGAGCTGTTGAAGCTGTTTGAAAGTTGCGTAACGCTGGAGGATGGTGGATTTACTAAAAGCCATTTTTTTTGTTGTTTTCGATACAAACACGTGTCTGCTTGATTGCCAATATAATGTAAAACTATTACAATAGATTACGACGATGAAATAGGCTCATATAAGACAAATCAAGTTAAAAATTGCCATAAATGCTTATATCACACGAGACATCGATTTTATCAAAACATCCACACGGAAAATTCTCAATATGTTATGTATGTATTGAGATCGTTTTGGGAATATCACAGTGCTTTGTCTTTAATACTATAGTGAAAAATAGAAAGGAAATGAAGTATTTGTTTTATTTAAACGTCGAATTAAAAGCAACATGCATTTTTCCCATGCGCAGGTCACGAATAGGTGCCATGATCGTTACTGACTATCCTTCCGGTGCCTTAATGAATGACTTAATGTCATATATATAATATTTTTAAAATTAGGGAATATGTTTCGTTAATGTTCAAAATAGCAAACAGTCAAACATGTGTAACGGGTCACCTCTATTAAGCAGCCACTTGCCTTAAGCAGTCACATTTGCTATTTCTTGTTTCTATGCTTTCAAAGCAAATCATCAACCTGTCTAAAAATGTCACTCTTGCTCCTTCCCATGACTGGCTGCTTAAGACAGTTTTGACTGTATTATGTTTTTATTCTATCCAATATTGGGTATATAACTATAGAAGCTATTTTTAGTAGTTAATAAGTTAGACGTTAAGGTCGAACAATCACGACTGACCGTTGAAATTACTTTATTTCACTCTGGACATTTTCATTAATTTTCACTTAAACTTTTTTTCTGAAATGTATGTACATGACATTAAAATACCACAGTACATAATTTCACTCGTGGTTTTGGAAAAGGGCAACATTCTAGTAAATGGTTAAAGACTTAAAATCATCAATGACAAAACGTTTGGATCTGTGTGATAAAATAATAGTAACGACCACTTTGTATTTTTAAAGATGTTTTACTCATGGTTTCAAAACTTGCAAGCCAGCACTAGCTTTATAAAAAGATAATAACTAATTTTATTAAATGATTAAGGTGTGTATCGCAATGATAGGAGGTTACTATTTTCATAGCAGTACAAATTGATTTATGTGTAGACATGGAGATTTTGGCCTCATCTGAAAATATAACATACATGTACATGTAAACATTAAGGCGAAGTGTGATAAAAGTCCAAGCGTTCCGTTTCGCACTTACTTGTACCATGGTACAATCCTGTATTTTTTCTTCGGATACAATTTTGCCTTCCGTATTAAGCAATTGACTACATTGATAATTATGTACATCACATGTTCAACTGTCGCGGTATATTTCAAATTCTTATATATTAAACAAATGTTCTGTGTTAATAAAACATCGTTCCACAATATGCTATAATGGTTGAACTATATGTGTATTTAAAACCAATACATTGGCAGTTACTTATACATTTGGCAGTTAAATACACAAAAACGTTGCCAGTAATTTATACATTTGGCAGTTAAACACACAAAAACATAGCCAGTTATTTATACATTTGACAGTTAAACACACAAAAACATTGCCAGTTATTTATACATTTGGCAGTTAAATGCACTAATACATTGACAGTTATTTATACATTTGGCAGTTAAATACACAAAAACATTGCCAGTTATTGAAATGCAGCGATATGTATATACAATACTTTTCTTTAGGACAGTTCATGGCGAGTCCAATATAAAGAAGACAAATTTATAAAGGGTAATGACTTGCACTAACACACGTCAAAAGCCTCTGGGTAACTGATTACACTTAACTATGCTTAGAGTGTTAGTTGTGCATTATTTCATACTTATTAAAATCTAAATGTCTTTTATACAGCTCATAATGGCAATTATCAGTTTGATTTTCTTTACAGTACATACATACACATACATACACCATAGCAACATTTTTGAAATACATTTACAACAGAGTTACAACCGAAAAATTGACCACTTGCATGAGAAACCTTAGAAAAAGTGCTTTAAGTGAATCCACCATCCTCCAGCGTTACGCAACTTTCAAACAGCTCCACCAGCTCCTCCATCGTTACGTTGATTTTTCACCATAAAGCCGTCACTAAATCAATTTTACACCAGTAAAAGACCGAATGAGGTAAAAATATAATGTTGAGGAGGGTGTTACTTATAAAAAGAATATGATATATCAAATTATGTTCGGTAACAAGACAGTTTTCGCACTTTTAAAACACTCGTGCCAACGTTTACACAGAAAATTCCTTGTATTTCCCGAATGATCAAGAAAACGTCTACAGTCTGCACAGATTCGGTTGCTGCCGAGTGATCAGAAATGATACGACATCATCTTGCTCCACTCAAATTTTCCAAAAATTATCAACAATAGTTAAAAAAGATAGTTTTCTTACCGCTGATCGCGAATCCCACCGCCATTCAACGTTACCCCACCGTCATCCAACGTTACCTCCACCGCCTCCTCCGGAAACGTTTGGACACGGTGAAATAGGAATATATTTTATAAATGACCTCATGATTACAAATGGCAATTTCTTCACCTACAGAGAATTCACTGAAAAATATAGTCTTAACACTAACTTCATCGAATTTGAAGGACTCGTAGCATCAGTCGGACACTACTTAGATAAGTTATCTTTTTCAATATATATCATGCATTTGCCTTAACCCTTTTATACCATATACAATGTCAACAATCTTGAAAGATAAAAAGGGCTGTAGAACAATTTACCAACATTTCATGAATAAAGATTATATTCCAACTTCTAAAACAAAATGGGAGAATGATTTAAATATTCGAATTAATCTGAGAGATAGTAAGTATTACGCTCTTCCTTTCAATGTCACTAAAGACACAAATTTACAATGGTTCCAGTTTAGAATTAATCACAGAATTCTTGGAACAAACTCATTGCTTAAAAAAAATGAAGATTAAAGAATCCGATTTATGTTCCTTTTGTCAAAGAGAAACCGAAACTATTAAACATATATTTATTGACTGCATAGTAACGCAACAATTTTTTCAAAGTTTTAAAAATTATCTGAATGAAAAGTGCAATACAATAAATACAGACTGGTCATCTTCAGACATAATCTTTGGCAGTATGAAATTCGAAACTGTTTTGAATAGGCTGCTATATACTGCTAAACACTTCATATACTGTCAAAAAATGAAAAAAATATTCCTATTTTTGAACCATTCAAACATTATATTAATTATATATTGATTTGTTATGGAACCTGTATATTCCCCTTATATCTTAAAAATAAAGACTATTAATTTTACATTTTTCAGATTTATGTATGGTAAAAGTTGCCCTCCAGGATGGCCTCTTTGCTTATTTTGTGGAGACAGTATTTATGTGAAAATCTCCAGCTGCCTCGATTTTTTCTAGTGTTGTTTTTTTTTTTCTTTTTCTACTTATATATTGTTTTATATTGATCCAACTTCTGTTTATTTCTCATTAAAAGAAAAGGAAAGTGTTTATATAACAATTTTACATCTGGTCATAGAACACATGTGTATTCTAACTAGAGTTTATCTTATTAGTGAAAGCAAATTTTGCAATAATATAAGATCTTAATTACTGTTTACATCAACAGTATAGCCTATATTTTTGTGTAACAAATGGAATCATTATAAGGGACTCTGTTAAACTATAAATATCTGCTTGGAAATAGTGTTTACACATGTATACTCTTAATCATGTTTCTTTCAAAACAGATGTTGTTTCATTTTATTATTTTTTAATATTTAAAAATCAACAACAAAACGATCCTTACACTACACAGCTGTTTCTCTTGAATTCACATATAAGTTTGTTACTTATTCTCTCTGTATATTTATATATATATAATTGACATAATATATGAGTTTGTATGTGAATCTGCTTAATTTTTTAATAAAATATATGCAAATGAGAAATATATTACACTAATATTCAACCAATCCAAAAACTGAAAACACATGTTTTATAAAATTTAAGGAATAGGTGATTCTTTTGTGTTTTCTGATTCTCAAATATAGTTAAATTTTACTAGAAAAATATAAAATGAACTAAGGTATCTTTGATATTTCTCTTTAATGCCTTCTCCTGGCTTTCAATAAACACCATCAATTAACACACAAAAAATTGTGTTTATCAACCTTTCCAATTATAGATACCTCTAATAAATGTAAATACACAAAAACAACCCCAATATAATAAAATTCATATAATTATTGCCAAAATATCTTTTCTGTAAAAAGGGATACACCAAAATACATATATTATATTAAGTAAGGTCCTACACCAAACCAACCACTATAGACTTAAGAGAGAAAAATCTCCTGAATTCATTAGACAACATAATTTTCTTTATACTATCATCTGCTGTGTCAAATTATATTTTATTTCTGTTTGATTTTTGTTTTAGCTCGAGCTACAGTCTATACTTTGTTGAGACTGGTGTGTCCCTTTAAGATTAATGTATATATGTATATGCGGTGAAAGGAAAAAGAAAGTATGCATACCTATAAACGTCGACAGGTCAAGGAACAATAAATGTATTGCATATAAATTTTGTATATTTATATTCATCATATTGTTGAATCAAAAAACAAACATTTAATTCATTTCAAAGCAAAACAATAAGAAAAAATCAGTTCATTTTCCATCACATGAATAAACTTAGCCACTAATGAAATAATTTTAAAAACCAAAATGTATGCTTTCTTTTTCCTTTCAGTGTATATATATATGAATGTATGTTACAACTTGACTGATACATATATTTGTACGGTTTGTTGAGGGATGGCCCACCCCGACCCTCACAGACCTATTACAGGGTGATTCAATGGATCACTTTTCAATGATTAAAATTAAAAAAAAAGTGGCGTATGCCTTCAGCATGACTGAAAAGATGCTCCCTTTCCGACAGTTATTAAAGCCAAACACGCCATTCTACTGGACTGGTGATTCTATACAAAGATCGTGTTGTCATCCCACCATCGCTTAGACAAGAAATTCTGGCTTCTCTTCATTCAGCACACCAAGGGGTAACAGCAATGACTGCAAGAGCAGAATCATCAGTCTTCTGGCCAGGGATAACATCTGCTATCAGCATGTTGCGCACTACATGTCAGCACTGCAACCGTATTGCCCCTCTAATCCTAGTGCACCAACCACCCCATTGACAAATCCAGATTACCCATTCCAGTGTGTATGTGCTGATTACTTTCATTGCAAAGGCTGTAATTACTTGTTAGTAGTTGACCGTTACTAAAACTGGCCAATTGTTGAAAGGGCTCAAAATCGCGCTAATGGCCTAATAAACTGTCTTCGTCGCACATTTGTCACCTTCGGCATCCCTGATGAGTTGGCCTCAGGTAGTGGACCAGAGTTTACATCTGCTGCCACGCGCAAGTATCTGAAGGATTGGGGAGTTCATCATCGCCTTTCATCAGTTGCTTTCCCTCATAGCAATTGCCGAGCAGAAGTTGGAGTCAAGACAGTCAAAACGGCTGATCATGGACAATACAAATCCAAACGGAGGTCTTGAAACAGATTCAACCCAGCTTGCCATATGACAATACAGGAACACACCTGACAGAGATACCAAACTCTCACCAGCTATGTGCGTATTTGGTCGCCCTATTCGCGACTTCATCCCTATCCCACCTGACCGATACCACCCACATAATACCTGGCATGAAACACTTGCAGCAAGGGAAGAAGCACTGAGGAAGCGTCACATGAAGGAAGCAGAACGTTTATCTCAGCACACCAAGCGACTTTTACTCATCAGGATTAATAAAACTTTCTTAAAAGAGAAATATGCATATATTTATAAAAGTAGTGGAGCTATCACTGTAGCGGTGGAGCTATCAAGTAGTGGTGGCGCTGTGTCTTATGGTAAAATTTAGTTAGTAACTTGAATTACTCATTTGTTTTGGTGAAGAAAGTGAGCATCGAAGCTTAAGCCATGTACAAGGACGAATATTTACAGTGCACGTCGTATTAAGAAGGCATTGTCTAGGGTTACGGGTCCGTTCCCCAAACCTCGTGTAGATATTAACTATACTAGTAGGCTAAGGGTACGTGCAAGTTTATATCAATATACCAACGACCGTGTATAATCATTATTACAATGATTATTCTCGTTTTCTTTCATGTTAAAAAAATGTATTCTAGCGACTTTTTCGTTGAGTATATTAACAAATATAAGTTTTAAATAAGAATTAGGGCTATTTAAGTCCAGTACCCGTAGATAATACTATATACTGGAAAGCTACAGGTACGTCAGTTTTATATCAATATATCAAAGACCATTGTTATCGTTTAGAATACATACAAACCCGATATAGCTATTATAATTTTCTAGTAGATTCTTTCGTAACAATGTAATAAAACGTCCATATTTGTCGCGTAGAAAACAATTGTCAATTACGGAATATCATATCTTGAATTAAAACATAGCATTTCAATGGGAAAGAAATCCTGTCCACATCACAAATAAAACCATGGCCATTTTTACGGGTACGTGACTCTAGAACGCGAGACTAGAGGTACGGACCCGTAACCCTAGGCACAGGCACTGCCTTCTAAATACGACGTGCACTGTAACTATTCGTCCTTGTACATGACTTAAGCTTCGATGCTCACTTTCCTCACCAAAACAAATGAGTAATTCAAGTTACTAACTAAATTTTACCATAAGACACAGCGCCACCATTACTTGATAGCCCAACCACTACAGTGATAGCTCCACCACTTTTATAAATATATGCATATTTCTCTTTTAAGGCAGTTTTATTAATCCTGATGAGTTCCTGTGTAAGTATTATAATATATGAATTATTTGCACCCGCGATTATGTTCTTACAGTGTGCCTAAACATCTTATTGTAGTTGAAATTCAGACATGTATAAAAATATGCACGAGTCCGAATCAGGAGAAAAGCTCTTGACAACACAATTTACAAAATATTGAAACTAAATCGTGGCAAACCAGTAGCAAAAGTATTCGTACACGGTACTACATTGCCCGATTTTCGTAATGAGATCTATTAATAAAAGTATAAGACAAAAAGTAAATCATACTCACGTGTGTACAAATAAAAATACTCGTTAGCTCCACCGCGGATGTGTCGGCAGCTCATTTTCTTATCGACACTTGTTGGTTGTGGAGCTGGCGTTTAGTAGCCGTGCAATTATTAATGTCGACATGTACATATTTCTACTTTTCGTCTTTTAAACGAATTGTTTCACTGTTGCGCTAGAGAAATCAATAAAGAAAATACTCAAAGTGGAATTCATCGTGCTAGATTCAGAGCACTTTGATATTATATATATGATAGAAAGCTTGTCATTTCTGAAAATATCACGAGTTGAGTTGAAGATACAAATCTTATATCATTGAGTTGAACTAATATCTTGAAGTTGGACATTTGCCAAATTTAAGAGTTGATATTCCTACTATAGCAGAAAATACACTTTTAAAAGCAAACCATTCAGTTACATTCTCTGACTTATTCGAGAAAAGGGTCAACGTTAAGCATAGAACATGTAAATTTTGTACACTGTATAAGAATCAAAGGTAATCAGGATTATTCTACTTCAACGTATGCAAACTGACCTGTTTGTCTAAAACAATAGCGACATTTTACATCTTATATGCTCCGCCCCCATCAGCGCTGTAGGACTTTGATGTTCTATAGTGATGATGTTTTCTGTGGCTAAGGGAGGTCACTCACATAAACTATAATTGTTTGTTTTTAATCTTTTTAGCTACCTTGGGAAAATATTTTGAAGAATAACAGACATAGAAATTCCATGAAAATAACATAAGAGCAAGGTAAGTCTCAAATGTAATGCCGTTTGCTTGTCTAAGCAAAATGGCTTTATGGAAACAATATTGTTCACCGATTTAGTTTAATTTCAACTTATTTATTTTGCTTCCATTGTGAAACAAGTTCTTACAACTTCGGCGAATAACACTTGAACTATTCCTGGGTAGAACCAGTACTAAGCATATGTGGGAAAAGTGGCTTACTCAAGAACATCACACATAGCCATGGTAGAAGATCAAACCCATGACTGGAGTATCCTGCGGCTGGCACATGGAATGATACCCCAACCACTTACATTATAGGGATACTGGGCTGACCAGACCTAGAACCATCCTGGAACTGCTGAGCGCCAAGCAAGGAAGCTTTTAGTACTATTTTTCAAGTTTTAGGTATGACATTGCCTGGGGTCGAACCCATAACCTTCTGCCTGCGAGGAGGATACTCTATCACTAAACCACACAGTGACCGGTACCTCCTGTGTGAAGAACACATGAAAACTGTGGATGCTGGATTTGGCCAGATAAATTAAGGACTTGTCTCAGATACTGTATGTTTTTTGAAGATCAAAGGGTAGTAACTATGAGTGCTATAGAATGTACACAATGTCAACTAAGTACGTTTTAGATATGAGGGTCCTCCATGACCCGAGTGGTCAAAGGCGCCATCTCAAGATTACGCGAGTCTGACTAGTTTAAAAATTTTGTGTGTGAAAGTTGGCCAGCTACTTGCGGAAGGATGGTGGTTCTACTCAGATTCATTCTGAAGTCTTCCCCCACCAATAAAATTTGATATGACATACATATAAAAATCAAATGTAAAATAGGTGCTATATTTCATACAATGTCAAATAGGGCAATTTTTGACAATTCAAGGGCCATAATGTGGACAGTATTGGTAACCATCAGTTCAAGTTATATAATTACTCTGTACAAGGTCATATAGTGCAATTTTTGATGATTTAAGGGCCATGACTCTAGATATTAATAATCCATTTTGACCACTTCAAAACCCTGTTCAGGTACTGTATAAGTTTGGTGATAAATTAATTACAAAATGATTTGCCAACATGCACACAACATAAAGACAGACAGACTGATGGATGGACGAACATGAACATTCTAATATGAGTTTAGGAGCTTCTTGCAACACAAATTGGTCAATTTTCGAAGCTCAGAAACTGATATCGAAATGAGGCTTTAAGAGTAATCATTGATATTTCTCATCAGTTTCTAACCCTTACTTATCTTTAGTCCCCGAACCATATAATATTTATGGACAGACAGATGACAGACACGGGGTGATCAGAATAACTTAGCTCGAGTTTCGCTCAGGTGTGATAAAGTTCAAAGCCATTTGTCAATAATCATTTTTCAGTAAAAAAACCCCCAAACCTTTAAAAATACTGAATATTTGAAAGGAGCAAATTTACTGCCTCCACATTTTTTAAAGGTAAGAGATGCCTGACCCACATTTTTTTTAATAATGGAGGTATTTAGCTAACAATGCAGGTAAATTACCCCAAAACACATTATTGTAAATAAAATAAAATGGCCCCTGGATAATACTGCAAAATTTTACATCAATCGATGTAGTAAATAAAATATTTTATATAAACTTAAAAGGGAATGAATATATACAGATTTTTAAATTTGTTAAGATTGGCTAAAATCATTTTTTCCAATACAACATGGCTATATATACTTACTGATCCCGTATCTATCTAAACATATCAAAATAATATATTAACAAGAGTTGTCAGATGACAACAAAACTCACCGATGGGATAAAACTCACCACCCATGCAAAGATCGAAATTGGAGGCAAACACTAAAACTTAAACGCAATTAAACACAAAAGTTTAACCCGGGTGTCTACAGACGAAAAAATAAGTCCAAAAGGGCAATGACTTTGCCACGTGCAACCCTGAGTTATGGTTCTTGTCTTTGTGTGTTTCATTGATGATGGTGAACCCACATGTGAACTTTCATTCATATCAAATGAGTGGTTGAATAGAAATCTTACCTGATAAAAAAACTTCAACCTGAAAAATTAAGTCCAAAAAGGGCCAATGACTTTGCCAAAATGCAACCCCGAGTTATGGTTCTTGTCTCTGTGTGTTCCATCGATGATGGTGAACCCACATGTGAACTTTCATTCATATCAAATGAGTGGTTGAATAGATATCTTACCTGATATAAAACTTTAACCTGAAAAATTAAGTCCAAAAAGGGCCATAACTCTGCCAAAATGCAACCCTGAGTTATGGTTTTTGCCTGTGTGTATTCCATCAATAATGGTGAACACACATATGAAGTTTCATAAACTAAACGCAAAAGTTTAACCTGGGTGTCTAAGTCCAAAAAGGGCCATTACTCTGCCAAAATGTAACCTCGAGTTATGGTTCTTGTCTCTGTGTGTTCCATTGATAATGGTGAACACACATGTGAACTTTCATTTGTATCCAATGAGTGGTTGCAGATATCTTAAACTTAAACACAACTAAATGCAAACGTTTAACCTGGGTGTCTAAGTCCTAAAAGGGCCATAACTCTGCCAAAATGCAATCCAGAGTTATAGTTCTTGTCTCTGTGTGTTCCATTGATGGTGCTGAACACACATGCAAAGTGTCATTCATATCCAATGAGAGGTTGCATAGATATCTTAAACTTTAACTCAAAAGTTTAACCTCAGTGTCTACAGACGACACCGACCACGCCCGGTTCATGGCAATAGCTCTCCTTGGACATTAATCCCGGTGAGCTAAAAAGGAATTTCCTAACTCGGGCTACGCACTTAAGTAAGACTGAAATAGATTTTCCGCTTAAAAGTACAACATATTTTATGACGTATTAAATGAGTCACGATTTCATTTTGATTTCAATTTGATCAATTGTACACATGGGCGGATCCAGGATTTCAGTATAGAGGGAGTGCAACAAAATATCTGAACTGGCACACATGTTTTTCAATAGAAATATAGTGAATTTTAATAAAATATGGGAATTGAGAGGGACGTTGGGTAGAGGCATACACTGGCAAAGAGTAGATCCGCCATTGATACAGGTCTACATGTAGTAAAATTGTTTCATCTTAAAAAGAGTCTGAGTGATGTCAAGCAATATTTAAGAGCTGTCTATTTTAAGAATGGGAATTTTATTTCAAATTTACCACTCCAACTTATATATATCGATTATGTCACGTTTTAGTGAATTTGACATACCAAACACTTTGGATTTTATTTCTTAATGATAATGAGATGCTTTTTATCTATTTTAAAAATAATTTTAAATTTAAGACATTTATATCGTTTTTTCCTGATATAATCCCTTTAAACAGGCATCAGACAATATGTTATTTGCTTGATTTACCGCAGAAACACAAGTTATGGCAGCACTAACAAGAATTTGGCAACATATGATCATGCAGAGAAACTAAAACTGAACCAGACATGTTAGTCTATGTGATTGAAATCAACTACAAAATGTGAAGTCCATGGCTCATGGTCCTGGTATTATTTGTTAACAATAGTTATCGGCATTGATGTGGTATAATTTGAAAATTTATGGTGGTACAACTTTTCATATGATGCATAACACTGCATCCCCAACCCACTCTCAAATTTTAGATGTAAACATCGAACAGTAAGGCCGGCTGCAGTCTATGACTGTGATGATTGATATACGACCGCTCTCATCGCTGATTCAAGTGGGAAAATTATCAGTTACTTGTAAAGATGGGTGTGCTTGAGTACTGATTAACCATCAAGTATCCCAGGAAAGAGTGGTAAGGTTATATGATCGTCTGTTAGCCCTGGATGGCATAAAAAATGACGCTAAATATTCAATAATCAATCAATCCTCACTATATGTAATATAGATATGTTTGCATGCTATGGACAGCATTGGTTTCATTTTTACTAATATATAACACCAAGGACATATATAGAGAAGGAAAAGAAACTGGTTGAGATTATGAACGGTCGCATATGCACACAATATCTAGCTCAATCACATTTTCAATTACCGGTATTCTAACTTCCATTCATCTCAGGAATACCAATCAATAATTTCCATCAAATTGTGTTTAAAATTTTTGAAGAACAAAAATGTGTATGCTTCAGGTAAAAACCAAGGAAAGTACTTTTTATTCAAACCTCAATGTTTTTAATTCAAGATAATTTTGCTTCTTTAAAACTTTTTAAAACATCTAAGGTTATCATCTAAGAAATCATTTTTCTGTGAAATCTGATTCTTCGCATGCTTTTTTATCAATATTTAGTAGAGAAATGCAAGTTTCCTATCCTTCTATTAATAACACAATATGCCTTGTGTAAATTATTGATGTGTACTGTCTTTAGTTTGGACACCCATTTTGTCACACAACTACTCAACTTTTTAACATAAGGGCTTAAACATATACTAGATGCCCAATGCCACAATGTACCTGCGAGCAAGTATTGTCTCATTAAAGAGGCCTCATCTAAATCGCTGTTATTTTTTCGATCCTAGCAGTAAAATTGCACATTTGTATCAAACAACATGTAAATATGGATATTGTGTTCAACAACCTATATTGATTTTGTCTCTGTAGTGTAAAATTCTTTAATTTTGTTGATCAAATACTAAATCGCGGCCCGCGATAAAGTCACTCATTGGCCAGTATTGGGTTATGCTAAAACATTGACAATTAAAACCGGAAATGTCGACCTGTGTATTAACAAATAATGTTAGATTTTTTGCAAAATATCTTTATTATTAAAAAGGTAGTCTACTAGTTTTAATAAAAACACTTTTAATTCACATCATAGAAATATAAGTTTTATATAGAAAGATGAAGTAGTATATTATTCATGGATGGTTAAAATTCCAGCATTTTTCGTATTCAACCCGAAATAATTCAATTTCAGAAGAAAAATATCAAATAATTGATAATAGGAAATAGTCACCATTTTATCAGCTTTATTTTGGTACCAAATTTATTAAGTTAAATCAAAAAATTAGATAAACTATAAGGGCAGAATCAACCATTATCTTCGAATGTGATCTTCCTTTTAGTGATTTATTAAACTTCTCATCATTTACTGAATAGAAAGTTGTAAGTGATACATCTTTAATGTGAACATTTGTGGCATATCATTTCAAAATCTGACAAGACAAGATATGAAGTTATGAAGTGGACACCAAATATTGTACATATTTCTGACCTTGACCTTTGAGCTAAGGACCAGGGGCCGTATTCATAAAGCTTCTAAGATTTATTTTCATCTAAGATATTCAAAATGTTCTTAACTTTTCATCTAAAATCCACATTTTCATCTAAGATTAAAATTATTTCTTAAGTATTATTCAGAAAGCATCTTTGAGAAAAAGTCATCTAAGAATAGAACGTTTTTCCTCTCAACTGAAAGATAGCTCTGAGGTGTATTAACTATTTAAGAAATTTCTTAAAACCTTGAGTTGGTTTAAAGAAATGATACTTGCACCAAAAGTATGTATTTGAGCACGATTTCAGCATACATGTGTCATTAGACTTTATCAATATACATTTAATATTGATTGACCTTTATTGTTTATTTGTAGTTGACCTATCTATCCTTTATGTATACTTGACAGTTAAAGCGATTTGTCTGTCTCTCTCTCTCTCTCTGTCCGTCCGTCCGTCCGTCCGTCTATCTTTGTTCGTTCGTTCGTTCGTTCGTTCGTTCGTTCGTTCGTTCGTTCTTTCGTTTGTTTGTTCTTCCGTTTGTTGTTTGAATATTTAGCAGCATATTTACGCCATCGAGGGCTAACAGGCGACCACTTTTCCTTGGATCCTAGAAGGTCAACCAGTACTCGAGCACGCAAGTAACTGATGATTTTCCCATTTCAATCAGCGGTGTGAGGCAAATAACAATAAGGCGCAATGCCATATATCAGTCAGTCATCACAGAGACTATGGCTGGGCGGTGTGTCACAATTGGTGAGGGTGGAATAAGAAATTCGAGTAAGAAAAACGAGTGTCGAGTAAGAATGTCGAGTGTCGAGTGAGCAAGTCGAGTAAGAAGTCGAGGGTCGAGTGAAAAAGTTAAGTGTCGAGTGTTGAGTAGGAAAATCGAATATTGAGTAAGAAAATCGAGTGTCGAGTAAGAAAATGGTTTTGGTTGTTAAACACCCAATTAAAAGATAGGCCATTTTTGTGATGACGGCCATTATCGAGGGTCTGTCATTTGTATGAGATGAATAGGAGATAAAATCCATGATCAGTTCATCCATGTGGAATAGGCAAATCTTACCCTCTTGGTCAAAATTGCAGGGAACTTGGCAGAGTCTTGTCTCTGCATATAAGTTTGACCAAAAGTGTGAGTTTATTCTATGACACAAAATTCTAATGATAGATTTTTATATTCTTACTCGACACTCGACTTTCTTAATCACTCTATTTTCTTACATGATACTCAGACATTTAATTTTCAACTCAACACTCAATTTAGAGAGCTTCTATTTAAAATTTAACTGAACATATTTAAAAAATATTTGTTACACCTACCTTACTATATTCTAGGAGAAGTCTGCGATTTTCTCTGTCATTCAACACTGTTATGTCGGTTTAAAATAAAAATTGATGGTTTCCAACTTAAAGTCTTCCTCAAATATAACAATATTTAGTTTGTTTTTAAATTGAGGCCATATATAGATGAGAAACTGAATTATCACTTTGAATTATTTTGGGTTATACCAGCAGCAGAGAATTTGTTTTGTAAACAAACTCTGGCCATTTCAACAGGTACATTAATGTCTCTGTCTCACTAGCTATTTTTTTGACACCCCATCATGGATAAAACATTAATTGCTGATCAGTGTCTCTTTTTATAAAATAGATTTAAAAATCTACTTCTAAGTGTTTTATTTATAATAAAATAATAGTAAAACTATCTTATTTTTTTATATAAAACATTTAACTTGTTTATTTAAATATTTGACCTTCTTAAATAGTTTATTTTCACAATATCTTGCGATCATATTGATTTAAAAAAGCATTAGATCAATATGTTTCTCATATGTTAGAGTATTTGACTTTCTTGCTCGACACTCGACTTTATTACTCGACACTCTACTTTCTTACTCGAAAGTTAACTTTTTTACTCGATAACTTTTTTACTCGACCCTCAATATTTTCTTTCTTGACATTCGACTTTCTGACTAATCACTCGATTCTTTTACTTGATATTCGACTTCCTAACTCGACACTCGACTTTCTTACTCGACTTTCTTACTCGACTGTCCTTACTTGACACTCAATTGTCTTACTCGACACTCGACAGTTGGAAAGCATCTTTCCCATTTACAAAGACTAGTACAAACAAACTATATCATCATAGTTTCAATGATCTTCTTTTCAGTTCAATTCAATGGAATTACATTATTCCATTTAACATTACTTGCGGAGATGGGGTGTGCTCGAGTACTGGTTAACCTGTCAGGATCCCGGGAACTAGTGGTAAGGTTAACTGATCGTCTGTTAGCCCTTGATGACATACAATTACCACTAAATATTCATTCAATCAATCAATCAATCAATCAATTTTCCACTGTTTTATCAATAACTTTGAAACGGGAAAAATATCAATTACTTGCGCAAATGAATTGACTGATCATCCTAAAATGCATTTATTTCACTTTGATTGTGACACAAGTTATTATAACTTTGACAAATCACGCTCGCTGTATTCCTGGGTAGAACCAGTACTAAGCATATACGGATATAGTGTCCGTCTCACACATAACCGTGGCGGAGGATCAAACCCACGACCCTCTGATCGTCTGTTAGCTCTTGATAGCATAACAATTGCGCTACAATCAAATGGTAAGAAAAGAGTTAAAAATTTCAGCGTTCAAGTGATATTTTACTGAGTGTATTGTATTTTCTGGTGTTTAGTGCCGTTTTCAACACTGTTCAGTGCTAGCACACTTAAGTACCATGCCGAACATATGAAGTGCTACACCACTAGGCCAACGCAGTGGTTTATATTATGGAAGAAAAACAGCGGCAATGTCATTTATAATCATAACACTATTTTAATAGGGACATTTTTAAAGTAATTCACTGAAAACTTTTGAATACATTAAGATACACTTATTATTTATATATATATCTATTCATTATTTTATCTAAAAAAAGGTTCACAAGTATCGCGCTCCCCTGTATTTGATTTTACATTTCCAGTTGAAGTATAATACGAATAAGAAGAAGAAGGAGAAGAAAAAAAAGTTGAAAAAAGAAGAAGAAGAAGAGGAAGAAGACTATACACAGTTTCTCATCAAAGTACACTGTTGTAGTAACATATATATCTAAACACATCAACACAAAACGAGTTGAGTGAATTACATGTACATAGTTTATATACACAAACACATTACACACAAGCTCATATGCATGTACCACATTGACATTTCAATACTCATTTAAAGTAGATTATAGTATAGAAGGTATTTTCCAAACTATCACTTCCGATACTATTTTAAGATTTGGAAATCCCTGACTTCCTTAGTTACCGAGTTAAGATTTTTTTTAAGATGATAAGCGAAAATATCTTAACTCAGTAATGTTTTCTTAGCTAAGATGAAAATAATTTTTTAACTTAAGTGGTATTCATAAAACCACTAAGACAAATCTTATTTAAGAAAACGTATAAGAAAATAATAATTCTTAGATCAAATATTTCATCTCAAGGAAGTCTGGGATTTCCAAATCTGAAAATAGTATCGGAAGCGATAGTTTGGAAAATACCTATACTATAATCTAATTTTAATGAGTATTGAAATGTCAATGTGCAGAGTGAGCTTGTGTGTAGTGTGTTTGTGTATATATACCTATATGTGTGTGTAGGGTATCTAGCTGTGTTTGTGTGTATGTGTATATAAACTATGTACATGTTAGTCACTCAACTCGTTTTGTGTTTATGTTTTTAGATATATATGTTACTACAACAGTGTACTTTGATGAGAAACTGTGTATAGTCTTCTTCTTCTCTTTTTTCTCCTTCTTCTTCTCCTTCTTCTTCTTCTTCGTATTATGCTAAACTGGAAATGTAAAATCAAATACAGGGGAACGCAATACTCGTGAACTTTATTTAGAAAAACAATGAATAGATATATATAAATAATTAGTGTATCTAAATGTATTAAAAAGTTTTCGCAGTGAATTACTTTAAAAATGTCCCTATCAAAATAGTGTTATGATTATAAATGATATTGCCGCTGTTTTCTGCCATAATATAAACTGCTGCGGTGGCCTAGTGGTGTAGCACGTCATATGTTCGGCATGGTACTCAAGTGTGCCAGCACTGAACAGTGTTGAAAACGGCAATAAACACCAGAAAATACATTTAATTCAGTAAAATATCACTTGAACGCTGAAATTGTTCACTCTTTTCTTACCATTTGATTGTAGCGCAATTGTTATGCTATCGAGAGCTAACAGATGATCAGAGGGTCGTGGGTTTGATCCTCCGCCACGGTTATGTGTGAGACGGACACTTTATCCGTATATGCTGAGTACTGGTTCTACCCAGGAATACATCCAGCGTGATTTGTCTAAGTTATAATAACTTGTGTCACAATCAAAGTGAAATAAATGCATTTTAAGATCAGTTAACTCATCTGCGCAACTAACTGATTTTTTTCCCGTTTCAAAGTAATTGATAAAACAGTGGAAAATTGATTTATTTGAATATTTAGCGTCAATTTTATGTCATCAAGGGCTAACAGATGATCAGTTAACCTTACCACTAGTTCCTGGGATCCTGACATATTATCAGTACTCGAGCACACCCCCATCTCCGCAAGTAATGTAAAATGGAATAATGTAATTCCATGGAATTGAACTGAAAAGAAGATCATTGAAACTATGATGATATCGTTTGTTTATACTAGTATATGTAAATGGGATATATGCTTTCCAACTGTCGAGTGTCGAGTAAGACAATTGAGTATCAAGTTAGGACAGTCAAGTAAGAAAGTCGAGTGTCGAGTTAGGAAGTCGAATATCGATTAGAAGAATCGAGTGAAAGTCGAATGTCAAGAAAAAAAATATTGAGGGTCGAATAAAAAAGTTGAGTGTCGAGTTATAAAATAAATTTCGAGTAACAAAGTCGAGTGTCGAGTAACAAAGTCGAGTGTCGAGTTGTAAAATAAATTTCGAGTAACAATGTCGAGTGTCGAGTAAGAATATAGAATTCTATCATTAGAATTTTGTGTGATAGAATAAACTCACACGTTTGGTCAAACTTATATGCAGAGACAAGACTCTGCCAAGTTCCCCGCAATTTTGACCAAGAGGGTAAGATTTGTCTATTCCACATGGATAAACTGATGATGGATTTTATCTCCTATTCATCTCATACAAATGATAGACCCTCGATAATGGCCGTCATCACAAAAATGCCCTTTTTTTTAATTTGGCGTTTAACAACCAAAACCATTTTCTTACTCCTTTTCTATTTGTGCCCAATTTATCTCAGATTGTGTAAGTGACTTGCTTGCGTAAGCTATTGGCTTACCGTCTTGTAACAGTTTTGCGCCTAGACCAAATTTTGAACTATCACATTGCAAAACAATGTGTTTTGTGGTGTCAAAATATGACAGTATAGGACCTGGTGTTTGGGTTAATATGTCTTTCACTTTCTGAAAAGCCTTAACCTGAGGTTCTTGCCAGTGAAAAACAACATCTTTCTTTAGTGCTTGTCGGAGGGGTTGTGTGACCTCTGACAGGTTTGGGGCAAATCTTGATAGGTATACAACCATGCCTAAGATTTTTTCGAGTTCTGGCTTGTCTTTGGGAGGTTCCATATCTTTGATTGCAGATATTTTCTCAGGGTCGGGTTTGAGCCCTTGGGAGGACAGAACATGACCAAAATATCGGACTTCCGATGTTCCTACTTCTAATTTGTCAGCATTCAAACGAATATGTTTTTCACATCTTTCAAGGACATTCCTTAACTTTTCATCATGCTCCTTTACTGCGTATTCCCAGACTAGGATGTCATCAACAATGACGCTACAACCTTTAAGACCTTCCAGGCATTCATCCATTTTGCGCTGGAATTCATCTTGTGATGACCTTAGACCCATGGGAGTACGAAGGTATCTGTATCGGCCCAAAAATGTATTGAACGTTGTAAGGTACGATGACTTGTCATCAAGTAATAAACTCCACAGTCAAGCTTTGTGAAAACCTTAGCAGTTGAGAACTGGGGTAGGATGTCATCCAGGGTATTTCATTGGGTAATGTGGACTTGAGATAGCTTTGTTAAGGTCTTTAGGATCTATGCAGATTCGAACCTTGTCTGAGCCTGGCTTGTTAACTACTGCCATTGAACTGACCCATTGTGTTGGAGTGTTAACCTTGGCTATGATGCCAGCCTTTTCCATGTTTTCTAGTTCCTTGCGAACTTTGTCCTGAATGGCTACAGGGACACGTCTGGGAGGATGTACTACAGGCGTACAATGTTTATCTACTTTGATAGAACATTTCCCAGGAAGACGACCAATACCACGAAAGAGTGCATTGTACTGTGTCAAAACAGTATCCTTAGTGAGGGGTGTACTGGGGATATCTACAGACATCACAATCGTGTTGTTCTTAATGCCATGAACATGACGTTCCTTTTTGGCAAGGCACACAGTTTGAACGTGATTCCATTTTTTACAAAATAAGCACTGTTTGCCTTCAGCTGGGCATACTGGGTGTGTCCGTTTCTGTCCACAATTTCCACATTTGGTGTTGTTTATGTCCCTTTTGTTGTGGTGTTCTTGATTGCGGGTGGTATTCCTATGTTTGGTGTGGCTCTTGTTCCCCTTCCAGTGTGGCTGCTTGACGTCATGTTGTCTTTCCATCGATTTCAGCTGTGTCTGAGAATATTCATAGGTTTGCGCTATTTGAATAGCTTTGTCCATGGATAATCTATCACCTTCCGTAATAAGTTTTTCGCGGATTTTGTTGGAACTTACTCCGAAAACTATTCTGTCTCTCATCCCGTTTATCATACTTGCAGTTATTGGCTGCAATTTTCAGTTTTGTGATGAAATCTTCAATAGACAATTCATCTTGGCATATATTGTTAAACTGAAAACGTTTAAACACAGAGTTAAGTTTGGGTTGAACGTATTCCCCAAATTTCTTGAATAATGTGTCCAGCTTCTTATTTTCCTCTGCAGTTAAATTCCACGATTTATGGACATCTCGTCCCTTCTGACCAATCCATAAAAGTAAGTATGTGCATTTCGTTTCTTCGTCTTTATCCTTTAAAGGACCGTTGAAGATAAGATCTACATGATATTTATATTGTTGTCATGCTTCAGGCAAGTTTGTGGAAGTCCAGTCCACGTTTGGTGTTGGTACACCAGTAAGTTCCATTGTAATTTCAATTTATGAATGTTGATAAATCTGTGATTAATCCAAAATAATAATGCACAAATGTCACAAATTGAAACTGTAACTTCTGACACCATGTTGTGTTTGTGGTATACATAGGAACACATAATAATACTATTGAAGTAATGGAACTAAAATGAACGACACAAGGCGTGTGCTCTAACTAAGATGTTTAATGCTCAGTATCAAAGTAGCAAGTGATTCATGGTATGGAAACGCATGTTATTATAGAGGCAAATTATAAGAGTAGTTCTTATTCTAAGTAAAGGGAAGTTACTACAACATAGAATATGCTAAAGAGTAATCATGAGTTATGAACACATGCATAGCTAATACAACAGCAACTAACTGATATTTTTCCCGTTTCTAAAACAGTGGAAAATTGATTGATTTGAATATTTAGCGTCAATTTTATGTCATCAAGGGCTTACAGACGATCAGTTAACCTTGCCACTAGTTCCTGGGATCCTGACAGGTTAACCAATACTCGAGCACACCCCCATCTCCGCAAGTAATGTAAAATGGAATAATGTAATTCCATTGAATTGAACTGAAAAGAAGATCATTGAAACTATAATGATTTAGTTTGTTTATACTAGTCCTTGTAAATGGGATATATGCTTTCCAACTGTCGAGTGTCGAGTAAGACAATTGGGTGTCAAGTAAGGAAAGTCGAGTAAGAAAATCGAGTAACAAAGTCGAGTGTCGAGTATAAAAAAATAAATTTCGAGAGAAAGTAAAGTGTCGAGTAACAAAGTCGAGTGTCAAGAAAGTCGAAATACTTTAACATATGAAAAACAAATTGATCTAATGCTTTTTTAAAATCAATATGATCACAAGATATTGTGAAAATAAACTGTTCAAGAGTGTCAAATATTTAAATAAACAAGTTAAATGTTTTATAAAAAATAAGGTAGTTTTACTACTTTTTTATCATGAAAAAAACACTTAGCAGTAGATTTTTTAAAACTATTTTATAAAAAGCGACATTGATCAGCAATTAATGTTTTATCCATGATGGGGTGTCAAAACAAAAGCTAATGAGACAGAGACATTAATGTATCTGTTGAAATGGCCAGAGTTTGTTTACAAAACAAATTCTCTGCTGTTGGTATAACCCAAAATAATTCAAAATGATAATTCAGTTTCTCATATATATGGCATCAATTTAAAAACAAAATAAATATTGTTATATTTGAGGTAGATTTTAAGTTGAAAACCATCAATGTTCCTTCTTTATTTTGAACCGACATAACAGTGTTGAGTGACAAAAAAAATTGCAGACTTCTCCTATAATATAGTAAGGTATGTGTAACAAATATTTTTAAAAACGTTCAGTTGGAATTTGAATAGAAGTTCTAACTGTTGGTTGCTTACCCTGTTGATGGTAAGATTTGTCTATTCCACATGGATGAACTGATGATGGATTCTATCTCCTATTCATCTCATACAAATGATAGACCCTCGATAATGGCCATCATCACAAAATTGTCCTATTTTTTAATTGGGTGTTTAACAACCAAAACCATTTTCTTACTCAACACTCGATTTTCTTACTCAATACTCGATTTTCTTACTCAACACTTGACTTTCTCACTCGACACTTAACTTTCTCACTTGACATTCGACTTCTTACTGGACTTGCTCACTAGACACTCGACATTCTTACTCGACACTCGTATTTCTTACTCGAATTTCTTATTTGACACTCCTTGACACACCGCCAAGCCATAGTCTCTGTTATAGCTGACTGATATACGGCATTGCGACTATTGTCATTTGCCTCACACCGCCGATTTAAATGGGAAATTCATGAGTTACTTGCAGAGATAGGCGTGCTCGAGTACTGGTTAACCTAGGATCAAAGGAAAAAGTGGTCGCCTGTTAGCCTTTGAGCTATGGACCTTGGTTTGCTTTGAGACAAGTTATCCGATTATAATGAATATTTGAGCCATGTTATTTCAAAATCTGTCAAGTGGTTCACAAGATATGAAACAGACAAAAACATACTTATTTCTGACCTTTTATGTCTTATAATCATCAACACTTTTAAGCTAGGGACCTGGATTTTGCGCCCATTATGATGTCTGATTATGGTGAACATTTATGCCATGTTATTTTAAAATCTTTTCCGTGGTTTTCAAGATTGGAGAAGACACGAAAAATGTAACCTATTTCTGTCCTTGAGCAAATAAGTGTGCCCTTGACATTTGAGCAATGGGCCTGGGTCTTACTTGCAACACATTGTCTCATTATAGTGAACATCTGTGTATATTTCAATATCTGTCCAGTGGTTTACAGAAATGGAGTGGAAATGAAATTTTATTACCTGCTTCTGACCTTGAACATTCAAGTGTGACCTTTACTTTTATCTTTTTATTGTGAATACATGTATATTTTTTTGGGGTACAATTTCAAAATCCTTCTCTATGCACATGCAGGAACATACCCAGTACCGCCACTGGGACAACTGTGTTCATCGCTCATTGCAAGTGGGTTCCACAAAAAAACAATATGTTCGAGTCTGGTATCATGTTTAATTCGCTGGATCTTGTTTTTATTCATACTCAATACTATCTGCAGACTACAATGTCAACACATTTAACATCAATACACAAAAAAAAAATAGACATACATTTTACTCCCTTCGCTCTTTTTTTCACTTATGTGTACAGTTGATGTAATATCAATGTCAGTGAAAGCATATGCTGACACATTGATAACAGGATTATAACTAGTCAGACTTTCATAATGTTCAAGATGACCTTTTGCACTGTCTTGAAACCCACAACATGGTTCTGGATTGACATGTGGCTCTTTCCGGAAAAATATTCTATGATTCAACATAATTCATAGTGCAAATATTCCATAGTCATTAAGTACTCTTTTATCAGCGAATTATATTAGGCCATTTGAAATTAACATAGAATCTGACACAGGATTGTAAATGAAGATTAAGAACTTTCCATCTATGATCTGAATAGTTGGCATGTAAGGACTCAAGTCTTTGTGCCTGTTGTACATGTCCAACCAAACACAATGGTCTGTGATAGAATTTCACACATGCTAGTTCCTTCTCCCACAACATTGACTTTCAATTTGTCTTCATTCTTCTCAGAGTCATCTGTTCCCTGTCAGAAAGTTTATGTTTTTTAGTTCCTGTTAATTCACAACGTACCCTGACATTTGTGGATTTGTTTTTGGAAACCAAATCTAATTCTCCATGACAAGTCTCATTGGAACTCTAAAACCATATAAATATGGATAATTATAAATGGAAATCTATCTTGCCATAACAATATTTCTAGGTTATTTAATCAATATCTGTTTTTATCAATATGCATATAATCTGATAGTCAATCATGTCAGTAGCATTCATCTGGAATTTAATGAAAACTGGTCAGGAATCATGTCTGAGAAGTTTCTAGTAGTATTATACTCTATAGCTTTAACTGCTGACAAAGAAACTGAAAGTTTATTTCAAAAGATACCATTCATGTATATTTTATATAGTGAATAGGTTGTTGGCAACTCATGCCAGAGGCCACGAGTTCAATCAAGGGCTTGACCAGATTAACACCCAGATCTAGGAAAGAAGCTCAAGGGTGGTTTATAAAAACTTTAAGCTTATTTTACAGTAAAGATAAAATTAAATAGTATAAATAGGAGAGCTAGTTAAAGGTATAACAAAAATGGATGCGTCAGAATCATACCTAAGCACATTGGTCCATTGTCCAGTTTACAATCACATTTGCAGGGGCAGGTCAACTTTTCTGCTGCCATGTTCATTGTGATACTGTCACAGAGCTTCTGTACAAGATGTATTCCAATACCAACCTGGAATTCAGCCTCTGATAGTCCTTCTGTCTGCAGTAATAACTGAAGCCGCCAGCACTGTCACCAGAAAGACATGCTTTCAATCTCTCAACAGCTGCCTGTACTTCATTGTCATTAAAATCAATCTGAAATTTTAGTATTTCACTATATATCTGTGCCGGAGTGCAATAAACCAAGTAAACCAATGACAATTTTTTTATATTAAGCTAACGTATATATGGAGATATGTATTTGTGTTATTGTAGCTAGGCGCGTACACCGTAGTCTTGTATGTACATTTATGACTTGGTTATTCACAAATAATTATCTCCATATATATAACATACATTGTGAATGAGCATCTGAAAAGATCCCAAAAATCGTAAATTCCGTTGTTGTGAATTTAATTACCTCCCTTTATGAAATAATATATATATATATTTACTGTATCTCTATCATCCAACGGGTTTATAATTCTGTCCTTAATATAGCATGTGAGTAGTCATGAATCCTTAACTGGATCCTACTCATATAAAGCTATCAGTTCATGTATGTAAATTGTCCATCCAGTCCAGATGTGTTGTATGTAAATCCAAATTATATAAGTCATGGTCGGCACCAAATATATTGGTTTGGCAGAGACCTTGATATTGTTTGCATTGTAGGTAGGCACGCTCCATGTAGTCAGGTCTGTATATTTATGTTTTGGTTATTTACAAATAATTATCTCCACATATATATATCTGCCAGCTCGGTTAATAAATTCAATAATTAAATGAGCACTAATGAAAGTTCCTCTACTTATTACATTATCATGAATCATTTACAAATAGTTTGGTAACAAGTTCCATGAAGCTTTCTAGTGTACTAACAACAAAGACAGGAGCATTTTGCTTATCCGAATTTTGAAGTTAGGATTTGAATCCCATCTCTAATCTGTATAGGTACATGTAAAAGATGACAGTAACAATCTCAACTTTGTGAGAGAAAGGTAACCGTCTCACACCACTATTACATTTCCCATAGTGCTCCATTGTAACATAATGTCCAAAACACAGAGAAAAATCAAAATTTGCAGCATGTATCTGGGCGCAAATTCTTCACTGGTTCAAGATTTGCAATTATAACGGAAAACAAGAGTTGTCAGAAGACAACAAAGCTCACCCCTGGGTGTCTAAGTCCAAAAAGGGCCATAACTGTGCTAAAATTCAATCAAGAGTTATAGTTCTTATCTGTGTGTGTTCCATTGATGATGGTGAACACACATGCAAAGTTTCATTCACATCCAATGAGTGGTTGCATAGATATCTTAAACTTAAATGCAAAAGTTTAACCTGGGTGTCTACAGACGACGACGACGCCGACGCCGGGGTCATGGCAATAACTCTCCTTGGACTTCGTCCCGGCGAGCTAAAAAACAACCTTGACCAGGTTGGGTTTGTTTAAATTGAATGCTTTTATGAGACCTGTCAATTTCCAGAGTAATAATATGTCAACTATTCGCCCCAGATGCAGTTGGAACCAACAATTCTGAAATGTCACAGAATTCTCCAGAAAGCTTGTATCAGTATCAAATTTTCAGTGGTGATTTCTAAAATACTGACCATTTAACTCATGCTAGGAAAAAATAAATAATTGCAGTACAAAGCCCTGAAAAAAGAAGAAAAAGAGAACTAAAGTTTTATTTCTACCTCCTTCATCTGTAGGTCCGCAGAACTCAAGGGAGATAATTGTGGTGTGAGTCCGGAAGAGGTATTTTTTTTCAATTTTAAGATTCTACATTTACATATTATGTAACAATATTCAATACAAGTTCAATAAAGCTTAATGCATCCCCATATCTGAACTAGTTCTGAAATAAAATAAGTTTTAGTGACACATGGTTTCAGTCAAAATGCTGCTATTTCTTGTAAAGAAGCAAGAATTCACAACCATACAGTCCAAGTTTTATGATAACTTGACCAACTATGTCTAAATAGGTCTGAAACTATCACAACTACATGGTAAAATGAAAAGGTGTCTGAAAATAGGATGAAAAACATACATTTTGATTACAAAAAAATGAAATTGTGGAACAAAATTTATTAAACATAACATATCTTAGATAAAATTTCAATATCAGAATGATATGGTAGCCACAAAAGCAAACAATTCAAGCTATTTTCATGCTAAAGTATTCCATTACCCTGTCTACACATCAATTCAAATAAAGAAAGGGCAACACAGGCCCAATAGATAATGCATACATGACATTCAATGTAAACTTCTGCATATCTATAGGATTTTCTATAAAAATGGAGAACAAGCAAAAACTACGCTAAATTCAATGATTCGACGCAGAATTTAATGCGACGACAGCCGAAAACAACCAAAGTTAACCATAAACTGGCCTCTTGGCAATATTGCAACTATTTATACTGCCTTTTAATAATTAAACACTACATATTAGTACAAACTCCAAGTCCACTGTAAATATGCAATTTATTTCATTTTACAGACAATTCTATTGTTGTATGCAGAAGTAAGTGGGTGGGGTTATACATTAATGTAAAAACTAGCTTAAAAATCACAATCTTAGCAATAAGCATGCCCATGAGAATTCAGTGTGATCTTGCAGATATTTCAACCTGAATTAAGGGTTAGTAGCTCTACAGAAATATGGCAAAACCATACAATGGAGAGAGTGTCACAAATGTGACCTGTCTATGAGGACAGGTGTTCATGAAATATGAGACTGAACACTGCTCATAAACCTAAACTAATGGGCAAGGAAATACCAAAATGACCATCTACAGAGTAAACCAGCATTCTGCCATGCATTAGACATGATGTATCTCTTTTGTTTTGACAATAAACAGAATACTAAATCATACATGGATAGTATGAATATCAAGAAATTGACATATCTAAACTTTGGTCAATGTGTGTAATCTCTGAGGGTTTCTATTTGTCGAGTATCGAGTTTCGAGTAAGAAAAGTGAGTTTCGAGTAACAAAAGTGAGTTATTTAATTAATTTAACCATATTTAATTAAAATGACTTGTTTTAAAATACTTGGTTGCTAAATATATAGTGTCAGTTCTTGAAATGTTCATAACTTTAAGATGATTAGTCCTTGAACAGTTTATTTCACTTCTTGAATTCAATTTTATTTGCTAATGCAACATACGACGTTCTGAAATTTACATCAATAAAAAAGAGAATACAATTAAGATAACCGATGTAGCCTTAGATTTTCACAAAATAATGGTTAGGATTTGGGTCGAATTTGGTCGCCAATCAAGTAAAATGAACGTTAAAACAACTACGTTTAATTTAGCAGTATTATTGCTTTTATGTCACATCACTGCTTTCTAACAGGTATATTCGTGATATGTTTTACTAATATATATATATATATGTGTCATGTTTTTCAAAAAAACATTTCCGAACATTTTCCTTTTAAAAAATTAGATTTTAAATCAATAAAATATCTTGATTTATTTGAAACCCTGATGAGATTTTGCTAAATTTGCTATTTATTATGTTTATTTTCAATGAGATAGCTATATTTCTTTATTAAATCCATTAATTTAAACATATAACAAGTCATTTATTTAGGAAAGCGTTGCAATGATGTCCACTTTCTCTGCAATGTTCATGGTTACGTTGTTGTATTTAAGTAACGTATTATTTGAAAACAAGTAATATTCTTCTTTTAATTTTGAAAGATTAGAAAACTCACCGAATTCCAATGTTGATTTAATTAAAAAAAACTTCAGCAGTTAATAAAAACCTTTATGCGCTCTTTCTGAAACTTAAATCGGAAGTTCCTCAAAATGTTAATAAGAAATTGAACATAGATTTTAAATACAGGCATGAGTATAGATGACTTGAAAATATAATACTAACAAAACTTCATATTTGTGGAAGACCCAAAACTTAAGACACTACAGACCAAACTTTTTCATCGAATATTTTTTTACGAATATCCCGGAACAAACTTTATAAATGTGGATTAAGTGAAACTGAATTGTTGTCCTTTTCTAAATACACAAGGGAAACAAATTGTCATTTTTTCTATTAATATTTGTTTTATATTTTTTATTCTTTTTCGTATGACTGTTGAAAGTAAAATTCAACATTTCTTATGATATAACTTTCCCAAATACACTGTTTGGCCCTATAATTTCTTTACAAGATAATGTTATGTTCGTATGTATCTTAATCTATAAGAATTTTACTGACTCGTGCAGGTTGAAAAAACAACAACAAGCTTTTGATATTTTTAAAGAACAAATTAAACGTTATAAAGAAGATATTCACTTTATATATATCCTACATCAACGGCAAATAATATAAAGGCAAAATGGAACATTATTAGAAATATATTTTTAAGTAAATTTTTCTGTTTATCTTCCTCTGCACAATGATCAATAATTACCACTATACATGTGTTATCAGTTTATTATAAATAGTGTTGTTTTTCTATTTTCATCATCGTATACTGAAAAATAAAAACAACATTATTTTTATTACTTCAGAAAACAACAAATTCTCTTTAGTCGAATTATCTTATATATATCGTTCGGTTTTATGGCAACTTTTCCATTTATTTGTGACAGAATACAAATTTTAGGCGCGAGCGGTTATCTGGTCAGAATCACCGCCCTAAGGTAAGCAAGGTAAGCTGATTAGCTTCCTCACAACACAATACATTTTTTTTGTAATGTTTGTAACATTTGTTTATGTTTCTTTCATTTCTGACAACCAAAACATTTTTTTTTCAAAAGTAAGGTAAAAAAATAAGACATAAATATATAATATAAAATACCATGTTATGATGCTGACACATTTTAGTTGCCAAAAGATCAGAAAAAATAAATACATCAGATACTCAACTACAGCAACAATGTGGGTTTTGAATTTTGTAAAAGAAAAAGATGCCTCTCCACAAAACGGTTACAAATACATGTAATGTCATTGTATTCATGATATTAGATGTTTTATGTGATCTGGTAACCAAGTTCAATTAGATAAAACAGCCTATTCAGCCAAGTCATGATGGCACGGTCTTACAAACACATTCATGATTAATAATCAGCGTGTAAAATCTGGCATCACTCAATTTGATTCTAATGTGTCTCTCGGGAGACCCCACCTCCTGTAAAATAGCAAGGAACTATAGAATTCTCTCTAATTCTCTGAAAATAGGAATTATTCTGTTTAGTGAAAGTTTGTAATAATGCCAATGTTATTATGACCTATAATTCATTAGAAACACGATATAATTTATTTTAAAGATATTAACATTTACATTATTTTATGTAAAATCAATAAAGTTGTCGTCTAATTAGAAAACTACTTGTTTCTTAAGATGTACAATTTAAGACTCCCATATAATAGATCCATATAATAACTACTAAAGAACGTACTTGTAAAAATAAATACTTCCTTGTATATTTTTTCATGACATTCGTATAATATATGATTTTGTGCATTTACATGACATTGTGTCATTTTATCTTTAATGTAATGAGCGTTATATGATGTTCTTTAATAATTTTATTAAATATTAATTCTATTTTTCTTTCGGAATTAAAATAAATTAATTTTACTTCATAAGCGTTGTGTTTAAGTGTATATGTCAAATTCAGGAAGGTTGTGACATCAATCTTTATTAGTCTGTTAATCTAGAAGTTAGTTTAACTACATTTTATCAGGAAAATACTAACAATTACTACCTATTTTTATTAATAATAAACGGTAGATGTTTACCTGGATTTGCACTTGATCCCAGTACCGCAAGTATCTGCATCTAATCTTCTGACAATTGAACAGTTTACTGTTTATATACCTGTTTATTTATGCGTTGGTATTGCTCAAATAACTGAAACACCTGCAAATGGGGCTACCAGTGTCGGCTAATATATGGGTCAGAAGGGATTCGTGAAATCAACTGCCATGGCGGAGAACCGCTATTATAATCATTGCAATAGACATTAGTGTTAGATTGAGAACTTTATAGACTGATAGCATTCCTGTTATTTGTTTTAACCGTTAATTAAACAGTTATAGAGAACAATGTTGGTTATGTAAGAAGAAGCCAAACACATGGTCAAAAGAGCTGTGTCTTTTTGAATGAAGCTCACTTGACCAGCAATCTTGTAACTGAATATTTAAGACATTATCAACAAATACACACACATAGAGATATATATTATATTACTGTGTGTATATGCCGATGTAGTCTATGTCTATATTAGGACGTGCTTTTATAAAACAAAAAAACGGTAGTGTTCGTGACAACAAGAATTGGGAAAATAACTGAATAGTACAAACTGCACAGTAAGGAACGCAATCTGTAAGTATAAGTTTATTTTTCTTTGACATTAAATAATTAATGCTAATAGAAATTAAATGGCTTTTTTGTAAAAATATGCAAATTGGTATTCCGCCACATTTTAAATTGTCGTTCAGTTTGTGTTTATTTATAATTTTGGTATTGCATTTTCAATATATACCATATATAAGAACTTTGGTTTATAAAGTCATCATAGTGTGACATTGGTAAACTAATTGTCAAACCTTTGAAGTTAAAACCGAATATATAACCCGCCAGCAACACCCCATTGGGCCGATGTCGGTAACAAGCTCTAACAGTGGCACAATTTGTCTACGTCGGGCCAACGTTGGGCCGACATTCAAAGCATTTTTAAGTTTTCATGTTATTGAAAAGAATGAAAATAACAAGACAAGGCACAGAACAGTGATACATATTTGATTTAAGTGATTAAGGGAATAATGGAGTTTGGTTGTTTTAACAGAGTTACTTAAAACATTAATTAATACCAAAATAAATGTATAAGTCGAAGGAAAATTTAAAAATATTTTTAAAAACGTGAATTCATTAATTATAGACGATATACGTTGACAAATATATTTCTTTACTGCTGGGTATACGACAGCAGGTCAGATTCATTAAATACTTATTGGAAATATAAGGTAGTTTGCGGCGTGCCTATCGAATTTTTTTGACATCTGGCGTAAATTATTAAAAATCTGTACTCATATACTATGAAGTATCAGCTTTTATTTTGACTTTGTTTTGTTTCAATATAGTCCCTCGTTTTCAGACGATTTTCACCGTTTTTTTCTTTATTAAATGGCCAATATTAATTGAAAATTGTTTTTGATAACATTATTAAATGTTAATATGTTAATAAAATCAATAAAAGCTTGATGGGTCAAAAGAATAATCGATAATGAAAATGATGCGGATTGGAATCATATATACATTAACAAATTGAAAAAATTAGGGTGACAATTTATATTTCAGTGTAATTCAAATCAATATGAATATTCTAAAACACAAAACCACAAGATTCCCTTTTTTATTAGAACTATTACAATCCCGGTAAAGTATGAATTTTGAAAATAAACTAGAAACATTAAACAACCAGATATTATGGATCAATTCGTTCTTAAAAAACAAAAACAAAACTTTTATTTAATAAAGAATGACATTCAAAAGGTATCAAGTACATCAAACAAGTATTTGATAGTAGACAAAAAAACAGTCTACACTTTTCAGTTTGTTAAAGCAAATTACCTACTTAAAAATTCAGATTTTTTGAAATATAATACTTTAATTGAAAACATTCCAAAGATATGAAAAAACAAAAATTAAAAGCAAATAATATAGCTGACAATAATGAAGAAATAAATTTATTGCAACAAATCAGAAACCTTAAACGTCCAAATAAACTTTTATATAATAGACAACGAAGAAACACACGAAAAAATATTATAATCAAACCTTATATTAAATGCAAACATAAACTGGAAAGTTGTACACACCTTACCTTTTAGATCACTAATAGATACAAAATTACGCGCTTTCCCATACAAATATATAATGCGAGTTATACCTAACAACACATTCCTGTATAAATGTAACATATGTAATACAAGTTTATGTGAATTTTGTGCTGTGAATTTTGAAACAAACATACACCTATTTTGGGAATGTCAATTTTCTAGAGCCTTCTGGATACATCTTGAAGTATATCTTAATGAAAACCAGTTAACAATAAAGTTAAATTATATGGTAATATCTCTTTGATGTACTGAATGGAACAGTTATTCAAATTTGTTAAATACTATATTGATATATGCTAAATATTTCATTTACAAAAACAAGTATGCAAATACAATTCCCATGTTTAACAATTTTAATAAATATTGAAAATATATAGAAAATATAGAAAGAATAAAAGCAACAGCAAAAGAACAACATAGAGGCAAATGGAACAAATTATAACTAAATTAATGACATCAATATACGGATTTCAGACTTGGAGTGTTAATTTCTTCCTCTCTTTATCTTAGCTCCCTTCTCTTTTCTACTACCCTTTCTTTACACTCTACTTAAGCCAACTTATTTTCATTTTATACATAAACATATTTATTATTTATATAAGCATTGTGGCATTATTTAATTAAAAGAAAGTAAGTATATTAGTAGAATGCAAAACAAACAATTATTATGTTGTTTGTTTGTGAGTTTTTTTGTTTTTTATTATATTATTTAAAAAGAAATTTCATTATTGTGAACAGTGTCAATATTCATTGTTAGAATATATATAATAGTCTGAATGTACTTGTTAATATAAAAGGTGTAAATCTTAACATGCCAGTATAGTATAATAGTTCACTTCTATTATGTTTTGGACAATGTGTTTCTATGTACATATATGTATGTGTATTATGAGAAATAAAATATTAAAAGTAAAATTTTTTTTATTAAATTACTTATTTTATTTCCTGTGATTAATGATATAATTTCAAAATTTATTGTATGCATTTGCTTAATGTAAAAAAAGTAAATGCTTACAAACTACACCCTGTCAATGATAATGTAGCTAGTTCCCTACAGATAAAGGTTATCTAGATAAACACAGCTGGTCAGTAACACCAGTAATTTATCAGTAACAATTATCACAGTTTATTTACAAGTCAGTGGTAATCACCCTCCCTGCTGAGAATGAGAACCTCTCTCAGAGCAAGCCGACTATGCATGTAGGACTGTTAAATAATGCTAAACTATCGAATATTGATATTGACGGATAAAGTTATTTTAATTGTCCACGTCCTTAATTTAACCGCAAGGCAAAGAGGAATAGCGGAAGTGTTGTTATATATTATAAAAATAATTTTAGAAGTAGTTAGTACAAATTCTAATGGTACAATATGGTTTAAACTTAAAAAATGTTCACTACATACCGATGATGATGTTTTTTTATGTACATGTTGTATTCCTCCAGAAGAGTCTAATTTATATAAGAATATTAATTCCAGTCTCTTTGAACTCGATTTTTCATCACTTGAGTAATGATATAAGACACTATAGTGAGCTAGGCGATGTGTTTTTGTCAGGGGACGGACTTAAATGCACGCACGGGTAATCTCTTGGATTACATTGATGACATACATTTAGACCGTTATATAAATATGCCAAATGAAAATCTACACGATACCGATTTATCAATTCGTACTGATAATGATTTGCACGTGAATTCTTTCGGTAACAAACTACTGACATGTAATTTTAGTTTAAACTTATTTATTTTATTTCGATTGTAAAACAAGTTATTACAACTTAGACAAATCACGCTCGAAGTCTTGCTGGTTAGAACCAGTACTAAGCATATGCGGAAAAGTGTCTTGCTCAAGGACACCACACATTATGTAAGGAAAACAATGTGCATATTGTGAACGGACGCCTTCGTCATGGCGAATGTACTTATCAAAGTGTACAGAAACAGGGCTGTTTCTAGCGCTGTTGATTATTTAATTACTAATATCAACAATTTTAAATCTATATCTGATATTTATGTTCATGATATGACATAGACAAAGACATATTTTATTGACCTAAACTTTACAGTTTCTCATTATTATACATACAATTGACAATATTTTTGCACATGACAGATATAAGCATTATAAACATTAAATTTTGCAAAAGTATAAAATGTTTAGAATATAGAGACGTGTCTGTTAAACAAAATATATTAAGTAACAAAAAATATATGATTTACCCATATAATCTTACTATATGTCAAGTCAGAATGTAGATACTAATCGTCGTAATGTTGATAAAATAATATGGAACCATGCAGAGTTGGAGAGTTTTTTAAACTTTCTAAACTCGAAAAAATATGTTTTTGACGATATATCTGATAAACTTATCTACGGTGAATGCGATATAAATAGGATTATTGACTCTCTATCCGACAAAGTGTATAATATTTCTTTTCAGTGTTTTTGGTAAATCTTACTCACCAAAACCACATACTAAAACCAAGAAAACGCCCTCGTTTAATGAAAATCGTCGAAAAGCTAAATCGGAGTTTCTTAGATGTAAACGCAACCTTGTCGAACATGCCTCTGATGAAAATAAACTGTTATTTTTATCAAATCGGAGTAAATTTGCATATGTAAATTGTAATGCTAAACGTGCCTTTGATATAAAAGAGAAACGTAATCTATCTAATTTAAGCAAAAAATCACCCAAAAAGTTCTGGAAATATATAAAAAAAAAATTACTAACAAGAAAAACAATAACCAAAACGATATTAGTATAAGCGACTTTGTCATTTTCTAATACACCTCATAGCCATGTATGGATAATTATAGCCGAACTCATGATGAGACGATATGCATTGAAATGTAAGATGCTCAGTTCAGTATCGAAGAAATACGAAAAACAATTTCTTCATTGAATAGAAACGAAAGCGCCGATTATTATAACAATGTAGCCGATTTCTTTATTGAAGCGAATGATTTTATAAGTCCTTATTTGTGAACGATGTTTAATTTTATCTATGACTCTGGTATTTATCCCGGGCTTGGTGTAACGGTGTAATTGTCCCCATTCATAAAAAGGGAGATGTTGGAAATCCTGTTGTGCTAGCTTATTATGTATGAACCCTCGAAGTGCCTCAAGTAAACAAGTTGCAACCAGCCAATCAGAAGACGGACCGAAATGTTGTGAGGAGGGATATAGCCTTCAATTGCTCTCTTGCTAACCAACCATCCACCAACATTAGACGTTCACCATTTCAACGGACTAATTGGTTAGCAGTGCATAACTCTTCTTATAATAAGGTAAGTTAAATTTATTTTGTTGCTATACATTCTCTTGTATAGGCCCTACTAGCCTGTACAACAATTGGCGCTGCGACGAATAATTGGAGCGTGGCGTATTCGTAATACTCCGCCATGTATCCGCTCGACTAGTTTCGCAGTTGTGAAACATAATTTCAAGCTTATATTTATAAAATGTTGTGGTTTTCATTGTCATTATTGACTGTGTATATAATGTGTATATCCATTGCGTAATATATTTTTGCTAAAAGTGTTTTTTGGTCAAAATATTGCACGTTTTTCAAAGCGTCATTTCTGGTTCCGGTGTAATAATTTACATCGACACCGTCATTTTTTGCGGGAGATTTCACTTCCGTTTTGATTAAAATTTAACTTGTTTATTTGTTTTGTTGTATTTTTGGCAATTCTCTATGACAAAATGTCCTATATCAACGTGTATTTGTGCTCGGCAGAAGAGTTACAAACTCTGGCGGGTGTTGATCCTGTCACTTCTTCCTTTGTATTACAATTAAGAGAAGAAGTAAGGACAGGAAGACGGCAACCACTGACATTCAGTGATTTAGCCTGTAACAAGGTCAGTAAAGATAACTGGGAAGAGTATGAGACACAGGGTCTCATCTCTTTAGAACTTCCTTGTGACTACCAGAGAAGATCCCAGATGGAGGAACTAATATTCATGATGAGGGAAATGAAGGAAGATATGTCTATAACGAGAGACACAATTAGAACAACTGCTCACGAATCCACAGAGGCTATTAAGCAGTTGGAGGTTAAAATAGGGAGTAAGCTAGAAGCTACAGAGAATAACGTTGAGGAGTTATGTAGCTTCAAGGGGTCAGTGGAAAGAAAGGTGGATGGTATTGGTCATCAGATGAATTCAATAGGAGAGTCTGTTACAGAAACACTCTCCTCGTAGCTCGATTTACGTACGAAGGTAGAGAAAATAGAGAAAGAACAAATTAGGGGTAAAAATGGGATCATTGATGAATTGGCAAATACACTACCAAATTTGACAGATGTTACAGTCAATAAAAGTAGTATAGAACAACTGGTACAGTCATCAGTTGTAAAAGATGAAAGCAAAGATATTCCGACACTATTGACTTAATCGAGAGTACTGCCAACTAATGTAATTTATACACACCAATTTTCTGCCAGTAAAGCAGAGGATGTAAATTCTGTACAAAATTTTGTTTACGTAATTATGCCTCGTAGAGGGTTTAAGACGGAAGTAAAGATAACCCAAGACAGTTGTCTGGCAGGGAGTAAGTCGTCGGAGATATCTAGAAACTCGTCCCCCCAAACTCGACGGCAAAGTAGGTCGCCCCACCCCCAAAAATAGAACTCTTTATGGCAGTTTGACTGAAAATGAACCATTTTCTAACGAACTGGGGTTGCGGTTTGATATGAATTACATCTATATAGCCGCCAGACAAAAACTACACCTAGTAAAACAGGGGGATGACGAGTCGATATACTTTATTGCCTCGCTGTTGTTACCAGTAGACCCAGGCTAATCGACAGTAGACAGTATATAGTCTCTTTCGGGTCAGTTAATTAAAAAGCTTGCCCCATTTCTGTTATTTTAATATTACTCAGGGCTCCAGATAAGCTTCTCTTCAAATGAGTATTTTGCCCCTTAAATTAACACTCAATGTAACGAGTAAAAGAGAACATTTTTATTAAATAGACATGAAAAATAAACTAATCAACACTGAAATTGAGAATAACCAATGCTTGTTCTACCCCTTAATTGAAATTCCTATGTTTATTTGGAGGTTTCGGTGCTTAAATACCCCCAAATAGAGCTTATCTGAAGCGCTGAATATTATTGTGATGTTGTCGTAGATCAGCTGGTACGTTTTGTCTGGGGCAGCATTATATGTCCATTATGATAAATTATTTTATTGAATCGTATAGTTTTGAGTAGTCTGGATCAGCTTGAACGTTTTGTCGGGACTGCTCAAGACTGACTTTAGCAGATTTGTGATTATATTTTAATGTTTAATTAATTAAAGACATACAGTGGTGGCGGTATAGATTAGCTTGTACGTTTTGTCAAAACTGCTATAATTGTGTGTCTAAAATTGTGAAAAGTTATTTAATGTATGAACGTCGCTGCAATGTAGATCAGCTTGTACGTTTTGTCTGCATTGTGTGATGTAGCTGTAAATTTTCGTTTTGCTCAAGTACTATATTTGAGTATCTCTTTAACTTTTATATTTTATTTATATTTAAAGACATACAGTGGTGACAGTCTAGATCAGCTGGTACGTTTTGTCGAGACAGCTATCATTGCGTGTCTACATTAAATTTTTGGAAAATATTGTTTTAACAAATTACATGTAACTTGAAGGGTCATGTCGAGCGCGTGGTCCAGTGGTAGAGCACTGAACTCATGATCGGAGGGTCGTAGGGTCGATCCTCCGCTACGGCTATGTGTAGTGTCCTTGAGCAAGACACTATTTCCGCATATGCTTTGTACTTGTTCTACCCAGGAAGACTTCGAGCGTGATTTGTCTAAGTTGTAAGAACTTGTTTCACAATCAAAGTAAAATAAATAAGTTTAAACTAAGGGTCGTTGCAATGAAGATCAGCTATTACGTTTTTTCTGCATTGTGCAGCACATTTTTATTATAAAAATAATGACTTTTATGAAAGACATACAGCAGGGCCAGTTTTGATCAGCTAGTATGTTTTGTCGAGACTTGCTGTTGGTGTGTGTTTTTCAGATAAATTGTCAATTGAGGGTTTATTTTAATTTAAATGTGTTTTAGTAATCACCTATCATTCGCATACATGTCTGTCATTCCATCAATTTATCGCTCATTTTATTTTAATATTGATTTTGTAATTATGTATCAGATCACTTGTTTTACTGTAATGGATCTGTATGATGCCATGCTAGTGTAATATTATTGATATACTATGCTAGTGGAATTACTAACCGTAACCTGGATATGCTTTGCAATTATCTCTGAAGTGGCTGTTTGTTCTTGTTAATGTTCAATAGAAAGTGTTACTATTACTTTCTGGAATTAGTATTGTTGCACAATTAAATTATGTATTTAGTGGTTCTTTTCATGTGTCACTCTGACAATCCATTCATGCAGTCATTATATGAATAGCACTCTTAGTAGTCGAGTGCATAGCTATTGTATAGCTGATTTGTTTATAATTCAATAGATGGCTATTGTATAGCTGATTTGTTTATAATTTAATAGATGGCTATTGTATAGGTGATTTGTTTATAATTTAATAGATGGCTATTGTATAACTGATTTGTTTATAATTCATTAGATGGCTATTATATAGCTGATTTATATTTTATTTCAATGCATAGCTATTACATAGTGACTTGTTTATATTTATTGTTTAGTTAGTTGTGTTACTTTCATGTTTTCAAATCAGTGTATCGGCATGTTGCTGCTGCTCATTATTCATATCAAGTTTTGTAATTCATTATTTAAACACTAAATTTCAATGCTTGGTCTAGTTACGAAAAAAATTATAATGTTACTGCTACAAGTTTTTTCTGTTAATAATACGGTTAATCACTTGGTCTGGTTGTATGGTTTTTATATAACATTTTGATCTGGCAATAAATAAAATTCATCAATTTAGTCAAATATTATATACTTACGTTTTTTTCAATGACTTATTAATTTTATATACGAGTGTTACACGAGTCTTTTCAAATAAGGAGGGGGTAGAATGTTGTGCTAGCTTATTATGTATGAACCCTCGAAGTGCCTCAAGTAAACAAGTTGCAACCAGCCAATCAGAAGACGGACCGAAATGTTGTGAGGAGGGATATAGCCTTCAATTGCTCTCTTGCTAACCAACCATCCACCATCATTAGACGTTCACCATTTCAACGGACTGATTGGTTAGCAGTGCATAACTCTACTTATAATAAGGTAAGTTAAATTTATCTTGTTGCTATACATTCTCTTGTATAGGCCCTACTAGCCTGTACAAAATCCTTCCAATTATCGCGGGATAACATTAGTAAATACAATTGGTTCGATTTTTTCTCTAACCTTAAGAAACCGAATAAATAATTGGTGTGAAACCGAGCATGTTTTTAATGATGCACAATTTGGTTTTCGTGATAAACGCTTTATCATAGATGCAGTATTTATTTTACATTCTGTTATACAAAAGGTATTATCCACTAACTCTAAATTATGGTGTGTATTTAATGACTATAAAAAAGCGTTTGGCACTGTTATAAGAGATGCCCTCTGGGTGAAATTACCTCAATCTGGTATTAGCTGTAAACTGGTACATGTAATAAAATCTATATATAACAATGCTAAATCATATGTTAAACTTTCATCGAATACGGATTTGTCAGAGTTCTTCAACGTCACGTTGGGCTTGAAGCAAGGAGAGCCACTATCGCCCATTTTCTTCATTTTGTTTATTAATGATATTGTCTCTAATATCAATTTTGAGGCACTAACTGATAATGACCTAAAGATATTATCCTTTTCGCTGATGATATTGTGTTATTTACAACGCATCCAAACAGTGTACAGGCTCAGATTAACAGTATTAACCAATATTCGTATAAATGGGGTTTGAAAATAAATGTAAATTAAACTAAATTATGTGGAATTTTTGATAAATGGAGAAAAAATTGAAATAGTAGATAACTTTACATATTTAGGTATTAACTTTACCCACACCGGTTAGATGTTAAAACAAAATTGTCATTATTCGATTCCATGGTTGTACCAATTTTATTGTATGGAGACGAAGTTTGGGACGTGCATAATTAAAAAGAAGTGAATAAACTGCATATAAAATTTTGCAAGTATATTTTGGGAGTACTTCAACAAACGTCAAATTATGATGTTAATGGGGAATTAGGGCGATTTCCATTAACTGCAATATGTAGGGAAAGGTAGTTAAAGTTTTGGTTAAAGGTAATGAGGGATGTCAACTAACCTATATACAGCATTTATATTGACCAATGTAATAACATAAATGGAAGTTGTTGGGCTAATCAGATTAGAACTATTATTGACAATCTTGGTTATTCGAATTTTACTAACGACTTTCGGACCAATGCCAATTATTTCCCTTTACTTAAAAGGCGAATGCGAGACCAATTTGTTGCAGAATGGAGTATGAGTATACATAAATCACCTATACTTGATTATTACGTAAAATTTAAAAATATATTTTGCTATGAAGACTATTTCGACAAATTTAAAAATGATTCTCTACGAAAGCAATATACGTGCTTAAGATTAAGTTCACATTCTCTTGAAATTGAGACCGGACGATATAATGGTATTGATCGTGCTAATAGATTATGTAAACTTTT